>CM076651.1:13104348-13273094 GCA_038496675.1 Rachycentron canadum
CACTGCACAGTGCAGTTTTAACTGGTTTCTGACTGTTGATCTGGGAAAAATCCATGTTTTCATGTGCTGATGCACATACATGTTACCATCTTATAGATATTACTTAAATTGCTTCAATCAGTAGATATAACACATTCAGCAACACAGACATTGGTGATGGAAACTTGCTGTTTTGCTTTAGTGCAAGTTTAATTAACTGGATTGTTTCTTGTGTTAGATGTTAAGAAATGCTAAGAAAAAGAAGGTTGAAGGTTCAGTCTCTACAACAGTGCACCTATTTATAATCAATGTTATTTTGTACTAACTCAGGTATTAAAGTATAATATTTGTCTCAGTTGGGGAACTAACTAATTAATTTCTAATTTCTAATCAAACTTAACATCTTATATTTTTTTAACTCCAGGTAAAATAACTTAAATTTGACATTTTCACAGCTCACTCAACGAGGTTGAGGTTGATCTAATTAGTCGACCTACATTCATTTTGCTCATATTTCTAAGGCAGCAAAGGAACTTAGGGTTTTAAGTTAAACCCACATCATTTAAAAAATACCGTGCTTGATTTGTTTACTTTCACAAACGCTCCTATTCAGGGGGCTTTGATTTGGCTGTTTGGTCAGCCCAAATGAACCACTTTAAATGAGCAAACACACCGAAGTTTGTTTTATCTGAACCAAACAGGTTAGGCGTGAAAACACCTAAAAAATGTTTTATACTGTCTAAAAACTATTCATTCTTCCAATTACTTCACAGTCACAGATTAAAATAATTTGTCAGTATAAAAAAACACTTAAGTTTTTTTGGACAAGGGATAATGCGGTGACAATATACAGAATATCTTCTGGCAGCAAAATCACTTCATGTTAATTGCCGAAGTGACTGATGTGGAGTGTACAGGCATCCCATTTTCTAAATGGCGGATATCTCAGGGAATGGAAACTCCTTGAATATTAATGTATTTCCACTACATTTTTCTCTCCGACCGCTGGGAGCTCAACCAGAGCTCATATGCCCGTGAGATGTCTGTCCGGCTTTAGCTAAGATGCATACAAACACACACACCCATGCGCGCGCACACGCACACACACACACAAATACAGACTGGAGATATAGAGGGGAAGCTGATCAGCCATGTGGAGCGGGGAGGGCACTCCAATGGGACTAATTAAAGGGATGGAACAGACTGCAGAACTCATTGGAGACCACCACTCTTTCTCTAACTCCAACTCTTTCTCCTCTCGCTCTTCCTTTCCCTTTTGCTCCTCTGTGTTCGGTTAATGAAAGCTACATCATCCAGGGTTATAGGATGCAAGACTGCTTTCTTACCACTATTAATGCCAGCGGATATGATCAGAGGTGTTCAGGAATGTCTATCTGACGCCTGCAGCACCTGAAGTGGCAGCTGGAAACACTTTCTCAACACGTGTGCATGGAGCAATTCACAAACAGATGTTTACAAACAATCAGATCTTAGAACTTCCTAGCTCACATCATACAGCATTTTAGTTTATCCATGCATAAAAACTGTTGTTTGTGAGTTTGTGCTGATGTCTGGGTGTGTGTGTGTGTGTGTGTGTGTGCATGAGTCACCATCAGCTGCTGAGTTTGATACTGATGGAGAGCCAAGCTGTTTAGATGCTATTGATCAGAACCCCATGTTCCTGAGCAGCCAGACACACACACACACACACACACACACACACACACACACACACACACAGCCTCCCCTCCCCTCCCTTCTCTCCTTCTCCCTCTCTTTTTCGGCTCTTTCTGAATCCATTTCTGTATCACACACCCACTCGTTCTGCAGCAGACAGACCAAACAACCAGCCATAATGAAGTGGCACTGCATCATCACAAACACTGCTGTGTTACTAAATGAGCTGGAGAGGAAGCAGGCAGCATCTCTGCTTTGTTTCCTAATTATTTACTACAAGCAGTGCATAGGTGAGGACAGGAGGAAGGGGGTAAGATGAGGAGGGAGCGGGGAGAGGATATAGGAAGACTAAAGGAGACGAGAGGAGATGAATGGGAGAAAATACGAAAAGCGACAATAAAGCGTATATGTGTAGGATTCTGTGTGTGTGTGTCTGTGTGTGTGTGTGTGTGTGAGATGCCCTCTAACCAGAGAAAGCCTTGGCTCAGCCCGTCTGGCTTTGCAGCTTCTTCCAGCTCTAGAAATGCCAGGTTACATAGCCAAATGACTCACACACCCAGCTCAGAACTCAAGCCAGGGCTTAACACACACAATCATCCTCATGGCAAAAGTGCTCACACACATATGCACGCACACAGATATACAGTATATGCCCAAATATGTGTGTGCAACAAATCAACACATACTCAGACCCAAGCAGGTTTGTGTATAATCTTGTCTGCACTGAGCTAATCTGCACACACTCTCACACAACCCTGGAAAGTTTGATTTGTTTTATGTGCATCATCACATGTCTGCCCAAAAGGATTTCACAAGAATTTTTTCTTTGTCTCTTCACCTTTGCTCACCTATGAGAAAAGAAAGTCAAGCACTATCTAATAAGTATTTCAAGAGCAACTTAACACTAAGTCCATGTTTAGAACTTACTGTCACTTTATTTTACTATCAGTTGACTCTGGTTTCACCCAAAAGCCTTCGTTGTAGTTACAGTTCTTTGCCTTTTTCTAATGTAGCTTGGCTACATCACGTTTTCTCCAATCTGGACAAAAACTCACATGGCAGAGACACATACAGACAGAATTCAGCTCTTGCAGGTGTGGAGAGTTGAAGTGGCAAAGAGACTGAAAGTCTGTAAGCAAGAGTAGCAGTAGTTTCACAAATTGCCAAATCTGCATCTGTTTATGTAAACAGGGCACATTCAAGATAAAGTAGATTGTTAAATTCTTTTTCATGCGCTATCTCAGTGTCACATGTCACATGTCACATGCTATTTATTCACAAACTTCCACGTTCAGCACATACAACCGTGTACACACAAACGCAACTTTACTGACAAAGCACATATTCCCTAGTGGAGATATATAATTTGTTGGTCAGACTTTAATCATATGTATCCCTGCGCACTTCAGAGTAAACACTTGCCAGCAATTGAAACACATAGAAAGACAAACACACAACATTGCATTCTGTATGTTTTGGGGGACTTTTGAATTGTCTGCATCATGCGCATAATAATGTAATACAATAGTAATTAAACATAACTCTTGTTTTGTTTTGTTTTTAAGTTTTCATTATTGTTTCTATTACAAGGTTTATTGCCTTACTTGCGAGTTTGTGTATGTTTGTGTCCTCAGCAGACATTTGTCAGACCTGGGTAGACTGTGAAAGCTTTGCACTGCTGTCTTTTGGATTACAATCTTCTTCACTTAACAGATGCCATCTATTTGCAGCCATCAAAAATACAAACACAGTAGTTAATCACTGGACTGGCAGTGGTGTAGGCTATTAACAGAACTTAGATCTTTTCTGTTTTTGTTGCTGTTGTACTGTTAGCTGCCAAGACAGAGAATTAAACACAAGTTTCCAAATTTACAAGCAATGATCGTCTCCTAATTCTTCCTCTGTACTTCGTGCTGTCATCCCTTCGCTTCTCCCTCCTTGCTGGTTCTTCTCTCCCTCTGTGTGTCTCTCCCCAGCTCCCCCTTAGTTTGAATGTGTTTGCAGTAAACAATAATTTTGCCTGTGTAAATATTTTTTTCTTTGGCAATGCAAAGAGGAACTGAAAGGAGTCTGTGAATGCAGGTTGTGTCTATATATTTTGTTGTCTATATGTTATCACAGAAAATCTCAAAAGGTTTATGTCTGTGTGCTTTAAAAAGACTGACATGTTGGTGTTTCGCAGATATAATGTTTCCAGTACCGTGCTCACAATCTCAGTGTGTTAGCATGCTAACATTTTCTAATTTGCACTACGCTCAAAGCAAAGCTGAGGCTGGTGAGAAAGTAGGAGGAATCAAGGAAGAATCAACATTTTTGACCTAATGATGGCGCCTAGTTGAAAAGTCAGGGGATCAACAAAATTATTAGAATTCATCCTGAGGGAAAACATGAATGTCCGCACCAAATTCCATTACAATCCAGTAAATAGTTGAGCCAAGATATTTTACTCAAATGCTACAAATATGGAACTCAAAGTGCTAGCAGAGGGAAAGTGAGAGGATCTCTAAAGATTAGAGTAATCCTCTGGGTGTCTGTATTCAGTCTTGACCAAAGCAGCAGACTGGCTGACACAGAGGCTGACATTACCATCAAAAATGTGTGTTGTCTGATCCTTTTGCTCTAATAGATCATGTGTCTTTTTGTTTCTTTCTGGCAGAATGCGGGAACGGGGCCCTTGCATTTGTGGAGTAGGTGTGTGGAGTCTACTGCTGTCCCTCTGTCTGGCCTCCCTGACACATGCACACAGGAGCCACACAGGTAAGGTAGATGTATGTGTTCATGTCCATTCATGAGTGAGTGAGTGCATGTGTGTGTGTGTGTGTTTGTGTGTGTGTCAAGCACATATTCCTGTGAGTCTGCCGGTGTCTGTGTACAGCATTCGCAGTATTGGATCTATCATAGATTACCACTGCAGGCAGTCTCTGCAGCCAATTTCTTTTCACATGTTGTAAAGTTGGAGTGAATAGGCTGTGCACTGCCCGAGGGAATGCAGAGGTCGGATTCACAGTGAAATACGAGACCACGGAGGCAGGTTGCCAGGAAGAACGCACAAAAAGTTCTTTAATAAAAGGAAGAGGAATAAGAGTAATCCAACAAAGAAAGGTCTTCTTAGTTCAGAGGCTTTTACGTCTTTGCAGCTCCATCAGGGTGGGGCAACTCTAGAAAATGCCTGTACTTCACAGCGCAGACAGCAAGCCCTGAGCCTCATGGATTAGAAATCCCTGGTTGCATGATACCCCTCCCATATGGGCCAAGTGGCTGAGTCACTAGCATGATTGAGCCCAGAGGCTTCTTACTACTTTCCATTTCATTTCTTGCGTGAGAGTTGATCATCTTTGCCTCTCTCTTTGACAATGATTACCTGTGTGTGAAACTGAAAACTGCCTACCTATAGGAAAAATGCATTAATGGAGAACACATTGTACCTGCTACCTCTACATGAATGGGTGCTTTTGTGCATGATGTGGAATTGTGAATATGAATATCTATGTGTACCTATTGTGATGCTGTAATTTTGTTTTTGAGGTGGTTTGGTACTAAATTGCATTGCCATGTGAAATTTTCCACCCCTGCATTTGTATGAATATACACTCCTGGTTGGAATTATTGGCAGTATATCTTCTACTTTACTTTTCCATAATCAAAATCATTAATTAAGCAACAAAATAATTTAACAAAAAAAAGTTTTTTTGACAGTTTTTGACACCCTTGAATAATTCTGGTTCTGCCACCCACTACTCCATTGCTACGCATTCAAGCAGGCAAAGACTTTTTTGTAATGGCAGATTTCAAGTTTGGGTGGCATGGTAGAGCAGTGGTTAGCACTGTCACCGCACCGCAGGGAGGTTCTGGGTTCACTTCCCTTTCTGTGTGGAGTTTGCATGTTCTCCCTGTGCCTGTGTGGGTTCTCTCCAGGTACTCTGGCTTCCTCCCACAGACATGAATGGTCATCTGTCTCTATAGGTCGGCCCTGTGATAGACTGCCGACCTGTCTAGGGTGGACCTCGCCCATTGTTGACTCTAGCCCCCCTGGGACCCTGAGAGATAAGCAGTATAGAAAATGGATGGATGGAGATATCAAGTTTCTCCAAAGGTTTTTAGTAGCATCTAAATCTGGACTCACTCTAAAACAGTCTTTTCCTTTTTAACTACTCTTGTGTTGCTGATTTGGGTTGTTGACTTGATGTAATTAGGTAATTTCATTTCATTCCTTTTAATGCATTCAGTGTTTCCAGCACCAGAGGCAGCCTCACAGTAAGATAGATCCTCCACCAAGTTTCACTGTAGGTACGGTGCTCTTTTACCTCATGGGCTTCATTTTAGCTCCTATAAACAAACTGGTACTGTATTCAAAGAGCTCTACTTTGAGTGTATCTGTCCCATAGAATATCATCCCAAATAGACTGCAGCTTTTCTATCAAAGTTTTTGTTATTGCCATTTTGTGCCTTTGTTTCAGCAGTGGTGGTGCCTTTACCCATGGAGCTGTGCTTGTTTTAGTATGCAGTGTACAGTTCGGGCTGAAACCATCGCCACCTTCAGATTGCTCCAGGTCAGCCTGAAGCTCTTTAGATGTCTTATGTGGTGTGTTTTTTCACCTTTGCAAACTTCTCTCATTGAGTTTCTTCTTAGCTGTACATCCTGGAGGGTGTTTAACAGTTTTATGACAGTGATTTCGAGATCTTTTTAGCAATTAGAAATGTTGCCCTTGAAATCCCTTGAAACCAGACAGCTCGCTTGTCTTCATCATTGTGAAAAAGAAAGACCATCATTCATCTGCAGCAAAACCATTATTCACTGGTTATTTCAGGCCATATGAACACGGAAAAATTAAACAAACAAGTGACTTTTATTTGATTTTAAAATTATTGTTAGGAATTATTTCAAATACATCAAAAGTAATGAAAATAATTGTGCTTAGCTTACATTTTGACTGTGTTCTGCATTTCATTATATAAAAACATTTTGATGTGGTTCAATAGATTTGGACATTTTATTAAAATTTCTGATTATACAAAATTGGTTTGCTTAAATATTTTAAATTCTGTACTTAGGATTCAGGGGCCTAGATGATACCTTTATACTTATTTACTGTTAAAGAGTTGTTGATCTGCTGAATGTTTTGATATTGCACTGGATTACTTTACAAATCAGCTTCAGGCACAACGATACTTTTAGCTTAACACAAATGGCAGAATGCAAACAAGCTCCCAATGACAATGCCAACATGCTGATGGTTTGTAGATATAGCAGCCTAATGGAAACACAGTGTAATGCAGAAAAGAGCAGGACAAAGAGTATTAAAACCAGTTTAATGCCCCCGCCAACCAGCCTGAGTTATCACACTGAATGATGGCCAGAAGTGTTTTTGCAGAACATTATGTCACAGTAAAGTTGACCTTTTACCATTTGGATATAAAATGTCATCATCATTTTATCCTATTAGACATTTGAATAAATTTGTGTGTTATGGTCAAAAATCTGTTTTAGTGAGATCACACTGACCTTTGGTCACCAAATTCTTATCAGCTCAACCCTGAGTCCAAGTGAATGTTTAGGCCAAATTTGAAGAAATTCCCTCAAGCTGTAACTGAGATATTGTTTTCACAAGAAAAAACATGAATCCTGCCGCCCTGGTCATCAATGACATGACAACGAGGTTGGATAAATCAATCTGCTATTGATTAATGAGAACACAACCTAAAGTGTTGACTGCAAGGGCCCCAAAAGGCACCTTAATGCATTCCTCCTCTGAGTCTGGACTTGGATGGCAACTCCAAACCGCAACCCTTACAGTGCTCTAGGGGTTTCAAAATTAAGTTGCAAGGCCCGTTTTAAAGACACTATCATTTAGCCAGAAAAATATTATTTCAACACTGCTTCTCCAGAGCAAATAGAAGATCAAAGTAGGGATGTGACTAACATGTTAAAGAACATATCTGACCAAGATAAGTAATTGGCAAAGACAAGAAACACCTAAGGATAAAACCAAGAAGTGATGATAGTGGAATTTGTGCTTTGTTTGAGTACATATGATAGGCAGTGATGGCTTGAAAATGTTACGCTCTGCCTTTGGCTTTCATGTCATGATAATGGCATGCACCAGCTGCCCTTCATCTGAACTGGTAGTCTTTGTTTGTCATAGCTCTAATTGTGTGTCTCACTGATGTTTAAGATATTTATACTACAGTCAATGTATTGTGTGTAATGTTGATGAGACTGATGAGTTTGACAATGCAGCATCTTAGACAGCTCTTACAGAGTAGGAACTGGACATTTCCCATAATGTTTTCATTAAATAGAGACTACACAGATTTATATGTGAGTTTATGTATGTGAACAGTAAATGTGTGTGTCCTTGTTGGGATGCATGTGGCCATAACCACAGCTTTGTGCGTGCTGTGTGTGTGTTTGTGTGTAAGATTGACTGCTGTTCTCTCGCTGCCAGGCATTATCGCCCCCTCTCACAGGGAGATTCTTGACAAGGCAAGGGCAAACATTTCCATAAATGGAAAGATGGTGAAAAGACGTGGAGAGAGGAAGACGACGCTCTTCTCTCTGTGGTGCATCACTGGGTTTTCAGTGAAGTGCTGAGGTCTGCACAAAGCAGCGAAAACACCGAAAACATCTAGTGAGAGAGATGAATAGCAAAGTCACAAGATGAGAAAAGTTAAGCAGCGGTGGGTTTGTGTCATTGAAGAGTCTGTCATATTGTTCATTTCATCATATCCTCTCAAGCCAACTCTGCCTCCTCGAAATTATCATAATAATAATTATGTTAAACTGATTTGCAAATACGTATTGTGTGTGTGACCGAATTATATTTTCAATTTGAGGATATGTTGTTAATTTATGTACAGTACATAATTTATGTACTGTATGGTTCTGCTTAGACACTCACAGTGCTTGGTTAAGGTTGCATCAAAATCATAGTCTAGTTTTAATGGAGAACTTTCGCAGTGTTTATTTACATTTCACTAGAACCACAATCTTTCACTAACTGCAGCCAAAGTGCTTTTGTTGTCTAAACCTGACCTCAGCACTCATACAACCCTCCTTGCAAATCTGCTGCTGGTAAATGCATCAAAAGGAAACAAAAAAAAATTCTCTGAACATAATCAAGCCAACGATTACGTTGCCACCACAATGAAATCGGAAAAACAGTTTAGTTGTAAATGAGCATAATTTGTAGCAGAGCGGTGGTAGTCAATATTTTTGGGTTACACAATTGTGTGTGTGTGTGTATGCGTGTGTGAAGACATGTGTAGCAGCTGTGCGCTCCTGTTAATGGGTCATTGATTGTAGAGTAAGTTGTAATCAGGGAGTTACAGCGTTATCCAGTTGCAGTTTGTCTGAGTGGAGAAAAACCAAAGAGTAATCAGATAATTACTGAATACAATCCCTTAGGTCACTTCAAGGTTGATGCTCTCACACATGCAGATACAATACACACGCACTGTCTCTTTCTCTTGCACACATACATTCACAGAGGAACACACTCACACACACGCACACACACGCACATGCACACACACTGGCAGGTAAAGAAAATTTGATTGTAATGTTACTCCACTGAGGGAATGACTGAATGACTGAGTTAAACTTGTTATACCAAAGATAATGAGCATGTCTGGAAGAGCTGAGCAATTCATTTGAATTATTTGCGTGACGTGTAATATGTCTAAATTGTGAATATTGAGTTATTATTATAATATGGATAAAATGTTTATTCTTGGTAAGGCTGAACTGGTGTTTGTTATGACAAAGGTCCTGTAAACTGTGATATGAATAGTTATACTATAGATGTGGGCCTACTGTGGTTTTGGGACTGATTTGAGCTCAGCTTGTATTTGCTGACCAGGTGTTATCTCTTGTTAATAGATGTGAAGCCGTAGGAGTCAATCGAACAATTGCACTACTTTCGCTAATTCGAGCCAGCTAGCTGTCTGCAGATATCAGCCTCAGGTCATGTCAGGAGACACAAACAGGAGGAGCAAAGGAACCAGTGCTCAGACTTGTACGCTCCATCTGTGCTGAAACTGATAAGTGAAGTGGATGTCCAAGCTTAACCGAGTTGAGGCATTTGGTACTGATGTAACTCTATGGGAAAGAGGTCCTAAAAAGATATGATGTTTGAAAAATGTTTCAGCTTTCCCACACCTTGCAGACAAAAAAAAAAAAAACTGATTACAATTGTGACACGGCCTACTTTTTGGCCACAGTGCCACCAGCTCAGGAGGCATGCACTGACAAAACCACTGTGGCGACCTGAGGAGGAAATTCGAGAGAGCTGAGAGGTGGCAAAAGAAGTCTCAGCGTGTGTGTGTGTGTGTGTGTGAGAGAGAATATGTGTGTGCCTTCTGTTCACCTTTTATTCTCCAGATTTTTATCTCTCAGGCCAGAAGAGAAAAAGTTTCCTCTCCTTTGCCGTCGGTGTCTCTCCATCTGTTAAACCATCCATCTGCCTGTCTTTTTCTCTTATTCTCATGCTTTATTATACACATCACGACAGAGCTGTGTGAAAATTGCAGGCTTTGAACTCAGACCACAGAGCTCTAATGCTCTTAGTGGACTGCAGATCTTCTACCATGAAGAGATCTTATTTGCAGACAAAGTCTAGGCCTTGGTGAAATGTCTCAGTGGCTTTGCCAATAGTCTTGGAGAAACAGCTTGGCTTGGATTTTGAGGTTAAGCGGAACAGCGATTATGCTGATCACTTCAGCACACACTGTCGAGTCATTGATTCTCAGTCTATACGCTGCAATCTCCATACATCGCCACTGATTAGAAGCTACTAAGAACTTAACTTACTCTGAAAGGCATCCTGTCTGCCAAGAAGGGGAAATAGAGATGTAAGGACAAAGACGTATAGGGATGCTAAGATGCAAGTGCTAACCACTCTCACACAAGCTCAGAGGGACATGTGCATTCAGTCAGGCACGCAGACAGGCCCGCAGTAAGTGCACATGGGAAGACGCACACAAAACCATGCACACATACTTACATGCATGCACACACAAAAAGGCTCTCTAATGTGATGTGCGGAGACAGGCTGTCTGCCCTCCTTAGAGGCTGCTCCACAGTAAAGCTGCACTCCATACTTGGTCTACAACAGGGCTCCATATGGCTCGTGAAAAATTCAAGGTGAAAATTACAAACGTGATATTTTTCTTCCTAACAAACATCCCAGATTTCCCTGCAAGTTTTAAGTCACTGGTCAAGACAGACAAGAGAGTGTTTATGTTCATGTTTATGTATGAGATATAGAAATGAAATTCTTGAAATTATTAACCAAACCATATTGAGAAAATTTGGGATGGATAATCATTATTCCAATTGATTTTAATTCAGTCTCATGCAATATTTTATCTATAAAGCAGGAATTATGTTCATGTCGCACCATTGTAAGCTATTTAAATATGCAAACAACAGCATTCCCCTCCCTTATGGTTTAAAGAAGCTTTGGTAGAAATGATGTATCATTGATTTTCTTAGTCATTCACAACAACAACTGTCCCTACAAAAACTGTGACACACTAAGGTAGTTGCAACTTTTTCAGTCTGAGGTCATGGCATGTGTGAAAATTACCATTTTGCTCATGGCCATTTTGCTCATCGTCACATGAAAAATTCATAATTTGCCACACCGGTTTCCACTGAAGATGGCATTTGACCCATTGCCTACCGCAACCAAGATACCTGTTAATTATGATCCGTCCATTTGTTCATCATTATGGATGTTGTGGCTCTGTCTCTTTTTCTCCCTTGCTCCCCTTCAATTGGTGCTGTTGACAAATTCCAAGGAACTAAATTTGCATATATTCACCTTCACCAATCAGTGTGTCCTTGGTAACGCACATGTTGTTTTAACCATGATGAATTCGGTTATTAAGGTGCCAGGAGTGTATTTGATAACTGGCTACTGGCACTCTGGCCTTTTGTAGTCTATCACAGGATAATCTTCTGTTTATTCCTACTCAGACATGATTCCATTGCATATTCAAGCAATGTGGAGATATTATCTAATGTCTGTCAGGCAGACTGTTTATTTCAAAGCAGACAAAATGGCTTCTCTACCGGGGGGGAAGTGTGTTTATGGCTGTTATTTTCCACCGAGTGAAGAAAATGAATATCCAGGAAAGTAGAAAGGTGACGCAAAACAGCAAGATGCACTATGCAAGGAGGCAGCGTGATTCATGGACTGTGCCTGAAGAACCAGGTCGACAGATAAACAAAAGCAGACTGCGAGGGTGTGATTGGGTTATGCAGGACTGGGACTGCAGCTGCCTAATAAGTGTGTGTTTCACTGTTTTAGACCAGTGATTCTGGATGAATCATGATGAAAAGATATGTATGTATTGTTGACTTCAATAATCTAAAAACATGAAATATCTTATTGTCATAAAATAAAGTAGGGCTGAACGATACCTAAAAAAAAGGAAAAGAAGGAAAATCATATCCAGATTGTGATATGAATCATGATTTCAGTTAAAGTAGTTATTTTTTCATTTTATTTTCATTGAAAAAAATTTTGATGATGTAATTTTTGTTGGGACCTGCAACAAATGTATGTTCCTTTACTCTGGAGAATGTATTTTTTTATGTCGGGACATCTCATTATCACCACAGTGCTTTATTTATAGTCTTGTTGCACATTTTATCAAAATCCTTTATCAAAACCATTGCAGCTCCAGCAATTTCGATGTGACACTTGGCCATATAGCAATTTAGATAATATTTTTGATTAACTGTTCAGCTGTTTAAAAAAAAAAAAAAAGTTTTTGGAGTTGATGTTGGTGCTGATCACCAGAGTCTGCAGTATTCATCCTCAAACCATGAATGTTTGTATGGCAATTCATCCCATAGTCACTGAGATATTTCAGTCACTTATGTGGCTGGAAATTTTTAGACACTATTTTCAACAGATAGATGGTAATCTAACAATGGCCTTCTGCATTTTCATGTTAAAGTCTTGAGGAAGACATGGTCACTGTCTAATTATGTATTTGCTCTAATTGGTGTAAATAGAGAGTTTCCTCTGGCTGCACAGTGAGATTACCTCATTGGGGCCCTCTCATTGCATTCATTAGTGCTAATCGTTACCTGTTGGCTTGCCAGCCAACCCTGCACAGGCCCAGCCTGGTACATCTGTATGGTTTCTTAAGCAAAACTAAAGCCTCTATTGACTCTCTGCCTTAGGTTAAGCCACTGTACAGGAACTGGGATGGTAGCAACAGTAGTGAGGATTAACATTCCAGCAAGAGAACTAGAGGGAGATATTATTGAAACAGTAATGACTAATTAGCCTTGATTGCAGTTTTTACAAGTCATGAAGTAATTCCATTTCCATTAAATCCATCTATCTGTTAGTCTTTGAGTTTCTAAGTCTCCCTTTCTCTCTTTCGCCGTTCCACTACCGCTCCATTCCTCTCTTTTGCCCTCTGTTTCATATTCGCTCTCTTCCTCCTCGTCCCAACTTTTACTTTATTTCACAGCTATTAAACCAGGAAATTTCAATCAGGTAGCACAGCGTGAATTTCTGCAGGGGCAGGAGAGAAAGAGTGAACTTTTATTTAATGCAGCCGTTCTCTCTTTTCTCCACTCCACCTCCATCTCGTCTCTCTTTTCTTCCGCAGCTGAACTCAACCTTGGCTCTTTATAGTTTATGATTCAATTTCCAATTTGTCCTCCAGAGGTATTTGCCTGGTGGGTGGCGCAGCGGTTTTGTTCTTATGTGTTTGTACAATACCAAACGCCTTTGGTATTCATAGGAACACAGTCTTACGGATACATGCATTTGAATTTACAATTCTGTGGCTGCAATTCTTTTGGCTTTATTTTACATGAAAGTCACACTGAGATGGGAATCACCCTTTCAAGTAAGCTCTCAGCAAGCGAGCAGAGATGTGCTGAAATATGTATAACCAATACATACCATTTCCTTTTATTAGAGTCAAGGATGACCAGAGGAGCTTACTTTGGGACTTGAAGGTTGTTGGTTCATCTCACGCTCGCAGACAGAAAAATATACAATGTAGCAACAGTGTTCTGCTAATTCTACCAAGAAATACAACCTTATTCTGAGCAGGATTTCCTCACAGGAGGAAATGCAAAGCGAAACAATATGTTATTCTAATAGTCTATACAAATATGATGAAATAATTTATGAAATTAAGATAAGATTTGCTTCGTATTTCACCAAAACTGAGCTGTATTATCTCCTCACAATTCAGATTACTCATTACTCATTTAGGAGTGTAAAACCTTTTACTTTTCCCATTGTTGTGAGATTCGGCTGTGAATTTCCTGTAATAGTTCTCTACAGTATGTCAGCTTGTTGTGGGTGCTGTTGTTTTTCTCCTGCATGTGGGATTTCTTTTTGCCATTACTAGTAAAATAAAAATAGTGACAGGCCTTTTGTTTTGTATTTGTGTTCTCTGACAGCCTGATATGAAAATAATCATATCTAACCAAACTGAAAACAGCTTGTAATAGAGTTAGTTAGAATTTTGAGGCCTGTGTTTGTGATTGAAAAAAATTAATAATGGTACTAGTCTTATTTTTAACATAAACAAATAAACTGTATTGACTCATGATGGCAATGGAGGAACTGTTTCTAAATGACTTCAAACCTACTGTGGAATTTCTACACAGTAATTTCTTGTTACTTATCTGGTGACATATAGACCAAACCCAATTTATCTACAGTAAGATGCTATCAGCCGACATATCAGCAAAGATTCACAACGCTTTTTATTAAAATAAATAACCTCGTTTGATGAAAAACTATTACTTCAAATATCTGAGCTCGTTTTTGTTGAATGTGCAGACATTATCAGCAATAAGTTCAGTTTTAGTCTCGATGCAAAAAAAGAAAGAGAAAAAAAGAGAACTAAGTTTAGTCGGAAACAGATACACAATCTATTCTTTTGGGCTGTTGCTGTTATGTCTTATCTTAAACTGATTCAGTATCCTGCTTACAGTATCCAGGGTGGTTGTGGGGGGGCTGGAATCTATCCCATCTTGCTTTGGTCAAGCGATAAGGCACACCTTGCACTTCTCGATGAATTATTTATGCTCACATTTGCAATCACGGGCAATTTTATAATCTAATTCACTGGAACTTCATGTCTCATGTCTTTAAATTGTGAAAAGAAACCGGCATCAAAAAACACATTATAAAGAGTATTAGTTGGCATGTTCTTATTTGTATAGTTAAGCATTAACATTGACAAACATGACTCTCTGAATGTTATTGTATAATTTGCAAACAGTCAAGCTTGAAGCACATCAAAGCGATTTGCTCTTCCTCCTTGGGGTCCATTTGCCCCCGTTTCCCCTCCTCTTTTATTCTCCATGTACACAGTTTCTGATTTACTGTCTCGGGAGATTCCGCAAATGACCAGATGTTTGGAAAGGAAACAAATGGCTAGAGAGTATTTTTTGAACCATTTAGATATTTGAGACAGGTTCTCAGAAGCTTCCTTTTTCCTCTGCCGTGTGCACCATGAATGACTTGAACAGATTAATGCTTTGATATTGTGCATTAAACCCAGCAACAACCTTCGTTACCTATAGATTCTTCAGTTCCGTGTCTGTGGTTCCCAAGTGTTGCCTGTCTTCTCTTACCTTTACCTAAAGTAGATTAGCCTCTTTCCAGTGTTTTTCCCCGCAGAGCTGGCATGCTTGAAGCTACGTGAATAATGAATGCAACATACTTATCCTATATAGGAGCTTTATATGTTGTTACCCTCACATGTGTGGGCACAAAAAATGTAGACGTACAAATTCAAACTGTCACTTCCCAAAATAATCCATTAGAAGCAGACCTTCCCTTGTGCTGCCATTAGTTTCATGCAGAGATAATGGAGCAACACGATTAGAAAATAGTCACTGACGTGGGAGAAATGTGTACTATAGAAAAGGTTAAATAAAAAACATCTAAAATGAAAACAATTGTAGAACCAAAAGAAGGATGTATACAGAGCTATTCTGCCCAAAGCTGTGATTGTATGAAGCTTGGTGCAGCATTTGGAGCAATCTCTATGTCTCCAGTGTAGGAGAATTTATCGTGCCTCTAATTTGGGCGATTTAATATGAATGTTGACACTGTAAACGGCATGCATATGATTGTGCATTTGTGTGCATGTGTGTGCGCACACGAGAGAGAGCAGCTTTAGTATTCGTAACAGCAGCTCCAGAGACATGCACTGATGGATGAGGTGCTCTTTACTTTACTGATGTACTGTGATCAATGCTGATGCAAGGAAAGAGAGTATGAGAGTGAGAGAGAGAGAGAGAGGGAGAGGGAGAGGGTGAGAGAGACGGGTAATGTGCCACCTCTGCAAATCTCTCTCTCTCCTCCAGTCTTTTTGCATTAATTCTCTCCTCTCACGGTGAGTTTCTCACTCTGTTGATCCTGCCAGTATCTGCATATGCTGCACTCTCACCAGCATCATCGCCTTAACTAATATGACACAGTGTTTCCATGTGGAGCATATGCTGCACGGGGCAACTTTCAGCAGATTACTAGATTATAGATTAAGTAGACAAAGTCATATGTGAGACAAAGTGTGTGTGTGTGTATGTGTGTGTGTGGGTGTTTATGCACATCCCTTTCTGGCACAGGTCTTTGAAGAGGACACAAACATCATGTTTGTGTAACTGTCCGGCGTGCCCTCTCATGTTGCCTAAATGTGGTTAAGAGGCTTTTATTTTTAGTCTTTTACTGTTGTGAGTTAAATAAAACAGCAGTAATGCAGCTTCACTAATCCTCTCACACAACTAATCCTAGCAGAACACCACTGTAAATACTCTGTGGGCTGCATTAAAGCACAAATCACTCAATCCCTCACTGAGTGTTTTATGCTTATTTTGGGTCAGATTAATAGAAATTCTTCTATTTTTCATCTGCAAGAGAAATGTCCTGGAAATAACTGTGCTTCCTTTTGGCATTTTGATATTTTCTGTGAGGCGTTTGTGTACATGTGTGTGTATTTTTATAGTACCTTTGTCCTGAAGTGTGCTTTAGTCAGCACATACAGTACTCAGTGTGAAAATCAATATAAGATGTGCTTCCTTGAGAGAGATAGACAGTCAAAGAGGTGGATCTGAGCATACCTATGTAGCATCAGTTACCTCTTTGCACAGTGGTCATGATACTGTAGATGTCACTTATTTTAAGACGATGTGGGCTGCTTTCAGTTGTACAATGCATCATCCAGGAAGAGTTTGTATTTCTACCAGAGCGATTATAGTGTTTGGTCTCCATCTGTTCATCATATTCTCAAAATTACCCCCCTGTACTGAAAATATCAAGCCAGGGTGAATTTCTCCTTGACTCAACCACAAGCGAGTTCATGTTGCCAACTATGTGCAGAAATTTAATTACAAGGACATGTATAATAACAAGGTAACCTACTTAATCAGGAGATTCCTGCTTGATAATTAAGAAAAAAAAGTTACCTCTACATTTTCATCAACTAATTGCTTTTGTGGAATTTAAATTACAGATACCTCTTCATTGAACAAAAAATAAATAAATAAATAAAAAAATTTAAAAATCACAGTCAAAATTATGGGGCGTTGCTTTTCAGTGCTGCTCACAAATAACTTTTATATAACGGATAGAATTAGAATTAGAATAACTAGATTCCATAACACTGACCTTTATGCATGTGTGAATAAAATGTGACCAGGGGTAACAGGAGTGATGATAAACATACAGTTGCTTGCATACAGGCAGATGAATATGTATGTAACGTAGCCAACAGCTTTCCCTGGAGCTCCTGACTACACCAGACTGAAAAATAATACAAATTCTGTTGTTAATATAACTATATAACTGAAGAAACTGTGAAATGTGCATCACATAAATGAATGTTTTTGTCTTTTTTTGTTCTGAAAGTGAAACTGACATTGTGTTCTTTAATATCTCCTGTGGTGGATCTGAAGTGAATTATACAAGCCTGCTTGAGGCAAATATTGCTGTGCTGCTACAACTTTGCTGTGATTTCCTTTAACACAATAAAACGTTTTCAAAATGTGGGGTTCTGAGAACGAAAGGGATATGCAAAAACAAGAGCCGTTACAGCAAAGCCCTGCCTTTTAAAAAGGCTTTGCTCACCCACACAGGTGTTTTCTGTTAATACGACTTCTGTTCAAATTGGTGCTGGTCAGTGCTGTGTTGGAATTACAAAGCTGACCCACTGTGTGTAGTGGCCTTTTCAAGGCCCTGTACACCCACAAGAGTGTTTTCAAGTACCCAGGTTAATGCCCGAGCTACACTGCTTACCCCACCTGTGTGTGACAGCTACCTCGGTGAACTGCTGCGGCTTCCATGCTAATGTGTCCACACCGCCAGCAATGGCTGCCGCAGTGCTGCTTCTGCCAGTGCAGCCCTGTCTTTCTACAATAAGTTGCTATGTGACAATCAACATATCTTTTCCCTGTGTATTTTGCTGAGAGCCGAAACTCTAGATGACGTGCTGCAGCAGCGAGGCTCAAACTGTGCCTCAGACACACATCTCATGCGCGCTTTGCAGCTGCTCTAACCTGTTAAAACGGGCGCCACCACTGCCGCACACAGATGAGGTAAGCAGTGAGGCCTGGGCCTAATTAGCATTGCAGACTCTATGTGCTAATAAGAACTATAACAGTTTAATTTGCACCAACATGTGCAACAAGCTGGAAAGTGAAGGAGATCGCAGGATGGAGCTGTTTGAACATGCATACAGAAAACTAAGAAGAGGTCTAATCAGACAGTATAGGCAACTACGTGAAAGGACTTGTGCATGTTGACTGTGATGTGAAGGGGCCTTAAGGCCAATAGGAAGATGTGCTTTGTAATGGACAAAGAAAACTGTTTCTTGAATGCAAGGCAAATTGGCTGATTCTCACATGTCATAGTTCAACCAGATTGTAGTGCAGTGAATGAGTCAGGGGTCAAAATGTGACCTAAAGTGATTTCCTCTTGTCCCATTCTTCTTAGAAATGAATGGGAAGTACAAATCTCCTGTGTCCAGTTCTTAAGAGGAAGTCTAATCAGCCATACTAAGAGGAAACACTGCGGGTATAAATCAGGGCAGATGCTTTCAGACAGAATTCAACATTTAAAACAAGTGAACAATGAAATAATGAGGGTTAAATGTTTTTACTTCAGTAAATGACAATGACACCTTAATAAAAGCAAACAAAACCTTGTAACCAGGCTACCTCTGTGAAAACATATTGTGAAATGTCAAAAATTTGTTTCAGCAAAGGGAAAGATTTTTTTTTTTTTTTTTATCAAAAAACTGAATATGCAATTAACAGAACACAGATGCCCAAATGAACTGGCAAGAGCAGTGGCAGTAAGCACAGAGCAGGTGGTTCTTTACACTCAGTGTTTTCAGTGTGATTTTAAAAGTTGCAGCAGACACACACTCGCAGCTTAAGTTTTATCCTGCTGTGTAGTAATAGCCCAACTATGGTGGTTCTTCATTTTCCATCCCACAGAGTCCTAACAGAGACTAATCATCCCTCCAGCACAAACTCTCCTCTTCTCTCACACCATTTACAGTCAGAACAGGCTGCGCCTTTTCTCCTCTCCCCCTCTTTTCTTCTTCCATCTCTTTGCCTTCATCTCTCCTCCCTCTCTCTTCTCATCTTTTCACCTCTGGCTCTGCTGCCAGCCAGCCTCAGACACACCAGGGTTTCCCTTTCATTTGGTGGTGAGGAATGTGATGAGAGACAGAGAGAGGCAAGAGAGGAGAGAAGAGGAGTGGAGGGATGTAATGATCTATCCTGATAAATGCAGTTAGAGAGAAAGTGCTGACACAATGGAAGAGAGGCTTAAAGAAGAGATGAGCTTAATGCACCAATCACAGAGCTCATCACATCACCTGTCAATGTTCAACAGCCAATGAAGGTGTTTGAGATATGAATTAAGCATCTTTAACTATACACTGAGTAATTATGTTCCAACACATTTAGGAGCAACAACAGTTTGTTGTTTGCAGTTTTCCTCTGTTATCAGACAAACAAACAAACAAAAGTCTTAGATAAAAGTTAGAACATTCACGCCTGTGCATTTGTAAAAAGGGAACTTAATTGTATTATTACAGTGCCATCAAATGTGCTGAATAAACAGAAATTTTTAGGGATCTCCTGATACAAAACTCTTTATTGGGTGTTTAAAATGCTGATTTAATATGCACTGGAATTTAAATCTGCAGTTTTAACTCTACAGTGGCAACAATCAGTAACAATACATTTGCATGGAAAAGTAGTTTTCATTCAGACATCAGAATAGTACAACATATTAAGATACAATGAGTACTCAGTGATGAATTCATCAAGATTAAAAAAAGGTATAACACTATTGTATTGTGTGTTTTAAGCTGTGGGTCTGATGATGCCTGCAGCAATTCAATTCAATTCGGTTCAATTCAGAATACTTTATTTGACCCTCAAGGCAAATTGAAAAGCAGACGTAGCCAACTCGTTCACACATTTATAAAAACAGTGCAGTGCAGTCCATAAGTGGCCAACAGCAACAGGCCACACCATAAAGGCAGAAGTCAAAAGTACTAGTGCCTTTACCAGTGTATACACAATATGAACTGAGCAGATCTTATGCTGTGGCTATTCACAAGTCTAATGGCTTCTGGAATAAAACCAAACATCCTGTTATTTGTTTTACATGCAGGCTATCTAAAACAGATTCCTGATGGGATTAGTTCAAAGTATTCATAGAGGACATGTGTGGGGTTGTTAATGATCTTGTGTCTTTTTGATGACATTTTGATGACAAATGAGGAAAGCAACCCCTTGCAATCAATTCTTGTCCTTTTGTCAAAGGGAAGTAAACCGAGAAATTAATGAAAATCTTAAAATTATTTCACTGTCAATATTCTCAGATCAGAAGAGTTTAGTTTACGTAGGCAGTGGAGAAGCTAAGCTAAGCCTTTTTCACAATCACATCTGTATTTCACTAAATCTGCCATCAAACACAGCTCCCAAGGATTTGTAGATCTTCATCTAATGTCTTCATTGAAGCTCCCGATTCTTTTCCTATTCCCATTTTTCAATATCACCCCACAGCAAAACTGATCTGCCACATTTTTATCTTTAAGGATAAAGTGTCCAATCACACCAGGGAGTGGCACTGCAAAAATGATTCAGACATCACAGTGAATCAAGTTAGAGTACACTGGAAGCTTAGTGACAAAGTGACTACTTGTGAGTGCACAGTGGCTAATGTTGGATATATGGCCAGTTTTGTTCATGGCAAAATGCAAACAAAGAGGAAAGTTGCATTGATGTTCTCTTTCAGCAGAACATTTCACTAAATCTCCATCTGTCATTAAACACAGCTCTCAAGGATTTGTAGATCCTCATCTAACGTCGTCATTGAAGCTCCTGATTCTTTGTTAAAACTAACTAAAACTGCCAATATTAAAGCTTCCTCTGAACTGGACTTTTCTGGGTCAGTCTGTTCTCTCAACGTTCAGCCCTATGAAGACCTTTTACAGTTGGTGAATGGTGGCAATTTGCAAGTAAAGTTGACACACAGTTGAATATTAAATTAACATGCTAATTTATTTCAGCTCAGCTATATCACAGCAATATAAGTGAAAGTAGATATTTAGCACTGCAGTGTCCCAGTTAGGACATAGAGGCCTTAAGGTGGTGAGACATACTGTGTCATGATCAGTGACTTAAATATGTTGTAAATACACTGGTGAAGCCAATTTTATTATTCATCATTTATGTTTATTAATCTGTAGGCCACTCCCTGTGCCTGCATGGATTCCCTCTGAGTACTCCAGCTTCCTCCCACAGTCCAAAGACATGCACATTAGGTTAATTGGTGACTCTAAATTGCCCGTAGGCTTAAATGGTTGTTTGTCTCTATATGTCAGCCCTGCAATGGACTGGCAATGGTGTACCCTGCCCTCACTGTCAGCTGGGATTGGCTTCACTCCTCCAGATAAGTGGTATAGATAATGAATGGATGGATGGATCTGTAGGCTGACAAGCACAAGTCCAATGAAATGTATTTTTTGGTGGATTACCTGAAAATTTGTCTTTGCTATGACATTTTACTTTAGTCCTTTCTACCAGTGGTGCTGAACAAATTGAATATATTGTTTCATATTGTTTATTGTTTCAACACCACGCATTATTCTCTTCAATTTGTTCAAAACTCATTATCAGGAAAAATCTTTTGTGACTTTTGTGACTAAATCTTCCAGCCATCTCATAGTAAACCTGCTCGCTAAAGCTTTGAGCATCGCCAACCTCAGACTTACAAGGTTTGGAGATGACAACAGCTGTGAGTTGAGTGGTAGAGTATGGTGTAACATATGGGACTGTCCAGTCTTTCACAGAGAGTAGGGTGATAGCAGGCCATTTATCTAGATCTGTGAAACGAAACCTCTACAGCACTGTGACATAAACAACAACCATAACTCACACACACGCACAGACATACACTCATGCATGTGCACACACAAACACACAGCAACCTGTTATATGAGATACGCAGAGCTTGACGTTTACGAGTGTCCGTCCTTATTCCTTTGACAGCGAGAGAATTCAGACAGAATGAAATCCTCATCAACGTGGCTGCTGTGCTATAGATCTCTCCTCTCACTTCACTGACTGACAAAGCGACGACTGGGGGTGGGAGTGGAGTGGGGGTGTTTGGACAGAACACAAACATTGTGTTTCTGTCTCTATACTGGTTTGCCAGAATGACAGGAAAGGAGAAAGAGAGACGGAAAGAGGCAAAGAAAGAAAGAGTCAAACACCAGAAATGAAACGGGGCTGGCATGGCTCGGAGCTCCCTCAACAACAATGCACATTAGAAACCGCTGTAGGAGGGGAAAGAAGATGCAAATGCTCCTGTGTGCTGGGCAGGTTTCTAACTTCAGAAAGAGAGAGTGGGAGGGAAAGGAGGGAGCAAGAGAGGGAGACAGAAACACAGATGAGAAAGGAGACATGGACACTCCCAGAGGGCTTGTGAAAAGTCACCTCCAGTCAGCAGTTAACACAGGTTTAAAATATAAGGGTCTCATGCACGCACACACATGCTGCCATGGGTTAATGGTTGAGTGGTAATGTTGCGTTAATACATCTGAGCATATTAACAATTTATACCCAATTCACCGCCCTAATATCATGCCTGCAGCACAAATTAGTACAAATTGTCTGCTGCGGGTTGGTAGCAATGGTTCTGGCGGGGTTACTAATATGTCAGGGCACACCATGTGTCACCAGGCCCGTCCTGTCGCATGAGCTAATATCTTGTATGGTGTAGCAGGGTGGGGGTGGCAGTGGTGTGGGGAGATAATTTCCCTGTCTGAGCTGCATTACAAGTGAATGGAGACCATTGGTGGAGAACCAGAGGCGTGGTTTGGGGGACTGGGAGACAATCTGGCACAAGCTGGTATCATAACTTTAAGGAGGATTAGTATAGGGTTGGGTGGAGGTGGTTAGGTGGTGGAGGGAGGGTGTTGCAGATGGAGTGGTTCAGCAGGCAGCTCATACCATCCTTACTGGCACAATTGCCACTTTGTTAAGGTGAAGGGAAGCCAGTTGTGTGACAGAACTGAAGGGAGACGTGAAAGCAATCAGAAAGAGTCGTTATGAGTATTTAATGAGGTTGAGGCTGTTTTTGTTTTTGGTGCAGGCTGACTAAGTGTATCTAAATGGGTTGGATGATTTTTGGCAATGCATATTTTCTGACAGGGATGATCCCCTCTGTGTGCACGCCCACAGTATTTTGTTTTCCCTTTCAAATCTAAATTCTCATGAGCCAGTTCCCAGTATTTCTTCCTCTCTCTTTCACTCTTTATTCTTGTCACATCTTGAACAGGAACTGCCACTGTGAGAAAACACTTTCCATTTGTGGTCACTCACTCATTCAGTCACTCAGGGACACTGAGCTGAGGGATGGTAGGACAGAGTGTGTGTGAATGCTGTGTAGAAAGGGTTGAATCTGCAGTCTGCACTTAACCTGATATTTTGTAGGAAGTGGCACATTTTGTGGCTGATGTTTTTATCGAATCACAGTATTCAGTTACTCCAATTCTCAGTTTAATGCCATACCACTTCCTTTAGTTGTGATAGTTTAGTTGCAGTTATTAAAGGAATCATTTTGTTCAATTATGTCAACTCTTTTTATGGTCAGGTCAAAAGAGAAAGCATAATAATAATGTATATCTTCAGAAGTTAAAAAGGTTAAAAAGAAAAGTTGAGAACCTGCTTGTCTCCAGGGTTATAAAAACAGAGAGAGACATTAATGTGTCATAGGAGTCAGGCTCCTCAGTGGGTTCATCAATGCATTCAGAGACAGCACAGGGAAATCCATACCTATTTCTCTAAGTACTAATAGTAATAAATTTACTTATTGTAGTAGTCACAGACCTCTTTTAAGCCAGGCTTTTCCTGCACTAACTATTATGAGGCAGCCACCTCTGTCAAATTTTGCATTTCCTCCAGCTCTCAACAAACTCTGATGGGTTATTTTCTAACAAGCAACGCACTCTGTGGATTTCGGTCATTTGTAACTGCAAATTAGGTGGCGCTGTATTGGAATCAGCACAGTGCACTAAAAAAGGCAGTGACAAAACTGCTGAAGAAGGAAAGAGCTGCAACTTCCCTCAGGGAATTCCATCCGCACAGTGTCCGTTTATTCCCAACAGCAGCAGTGTGTCAGGCAGCTAATAGTCTGTGGCTGTTCAAACAGGTGAATATTGTTCCTTCTGCATCCAAGCAGGTCCTAAGTCCTAGTCTCCTACCTTAATGTTACATCCTAAACAGTGATTACTTTAAGGCGACTTTGTGAGGAGGATAATCACGAGGTCAGGTGAAACAGTGCAGACATCCCTGCATTATTACAGACAGTAAAATTTATGCCACTAATGACACGCAATAAATTTGTCTGGTCCACTAATGATTTTCTTTTTTTTTTTTTCAATTTTAATACAAGATTCATGAGAACTCCTAATATGTTGCTAAAAAGTGTTTCCTTGTGCCCGTTTCAGGTGAGGTACACATGCACATGTATATACATACACCTGGTCAGGATGGTAGAGCCAAAAAAAAAACCCTGTTAACTTTCGAAATAACTATTCTGAAAATATGATGTGTGGCAGCAGATGAGAAGAAAGGTGGGAATGGGTTGAAAACATGCAGAGAGCATTCAGACATGGTAGAGAATAGAAAACAGGGTTGAGGAAAGAGAAGACAGAAGTGGCCAAGTGTGTATGCCTCCCGTTCTCTCCATGCTAATTTTCTTGGCAGCCTCTTAAACAGAATTTTAATTTGTTCTGTGTTTACGATTCATAACGAATAGTGCCATCTCAGAGGCCAATGTAATCCAATTATTAACACAAATGCATGGACGTACATGCACTGATGGGCACACATATGCACTGAGAAACATACATTGTAATCTAATTAACTTGGCAAGGATTCTGAACTCATTTTCCTGAAGGCCTTGGGAAAATACTTTCATTTTTATTATTATTTAATATTATTTATTTATTAATTATATTAATTATTATTAATTTATACAGACTAAATATGTGATTTATATAGTGCATCTATATGCACCATTATGCTCCTTTCAGTGTGTCCATTATCTACAGCTGTGCCAGAAGGATAGGTTGATGTTTGTACTTTTTTATTGTCATTATGTCATTCCACCTGCCCGACAAGTAAAACGCCTTTTTTAAAAATATACAAATTAAAATGTCTGAAAAATAAACAAGAACAAGCAAGCAAGCAATTGATTTAGTACATTATTGGATATTACATTACATTACATTTTATTTCTCAACTTTAAAAGCATGAATGTAATCAGGGGATTGTGTGTAACCAGCAGCTACAAAAATAAACAAAAACCAGAGGGCGTATTTATCTCACTTGTAGGTCTCTCCATCCATTCATCATGGCAGCACATTAATCAGACCTGACGAGGGATTGTCAGCTCCTGTGGCCGCTTTGCCAACATACTCTCCTGGCATTGAGAATGCATATACAGTGATTGTGTTTGTTTTTTTAAAAAAGAAAAAGAAAAAAAAGAGCCAACTTGAACTGCACTGCTTGGAAACTGTCAACACGGTGTACAATGAGTACAGAATTCATTCATTATCTACAATCCATGACTATGTCACTGCCACAAAACCTCAGTTTGCTTCCATAGCAGTGATCCTAGGTACTGGCAGCTTTATTGGCTCAGCATAACTCAGGGATGTGTCAAATGATGATGAATCCAGACATGGCGGCTCATTCATTCTAATGAAAGAGGCTCACACGACATATATGAGGAAAATGATTAACCACCTCTCTAATGGGAACCAATGTGAATGTAATGTGTTCCCACACACGTTCACGGTGGCATTTGGCAATAGCTCCACCTAACTTACTGCCCAGTGACATGAACCACACAAAACCAAAGTCTCAGTATGACTCTATGAAGTTTTTATTATATACTGGATGTAGTAGATGTACAGATTGAGATCATTCAAAGACTAATTGTAATTATAGATAAGAAATTGTATTTTTCTTGCTACTGTTTTATACGGATCATGTTAACCTTTGAGTAAAACAACCTAGGCTGAGGACGTTTGGATCAAGCCTCACTTTCTAACACACCATCAAAGGGTTGATTGAGCATCAAGACCTGGTTGTTAGAATTAGGTTTGTTTTGGGTTTGGGTGAGGCATTGAGTTGTGACTGGTTAGGGTTATGATCAGGGGTCTAGAGAGTCTAATGTGTGAAAGAGTAAGAGAGAGAGAGAGTGACAGACAGACAGACAGACAGACAGACAGACAGACAGACAGACAGACAGACAGACAGACAGACAGACAGACAGATAGATAGATAGATAGATAGATAGATAGATAGATAGATAGATAGATAGATAGATAGATAGATAGATAGATAGATACACATACACACACACACACACACACACAGCCTTGTGGCTGTGGAGAGAGAGAGAGAGAGAGAGAGAGAGAGAGCGCAGTGGTAGGAATGACATTTGAAAGAAGTACCCCACAGGGAACAGGAGAGCTATCTCTGTTTTTAATGTGCCTTACTGAGACCACACACACACACACACACACACACACACACACACACACACACTCACACACACTCACACACACACACACACACACACACACACACACACACACACACACACACACACAAACACACACACAGATACTCACACACAAACACAAAACTACTGGTTGTTCAGAGACAGGGCAATCTGTCCATCTGTTAGTCTGTTAGTAGCACGTCATCTTTAGTAAATGGGGTTAACAGCCACTGCTGTGTTAAGAGAGGCAGGGGTAACAAGTCCTCATGCAATGAAGAGACATGGGAGGAGTTTTAGAGAGGGAGAGACACATTGACATGGAGAGAGGGAGAACATATTATAGAAAGTGTAAAAATTCTCTGATTTAGGGCCTGTGATTGAGGATAATGGTCTGCTACCCTGCTGAGTTTGCTGCGCAGAGCTAAGAGCAAGAGAGAGCAGAGGGAAAATGATGTACTGGAGTGGCTAAGAGAGATTGAGAAAAGGAGGGGTCATTTCTGAAACAGCAGTAAGACAAAGTGAGACAGACAAAGAAGATGAAGAGGAGGTGAAAGATGAGGAGAAGGGAGGAGAGCAGAAATGAATAGATGAAGTGTGAAAAAGGGATCATGAGAAAGGCAGATGCAAGAGAAAGGGTCTCTCAGTCTCACCTAGTAAAACTGAGCAAGATGCTTTTTAAGTGTAGTTTAGCATTATTAGTCACACACACACTTAATCACACACTGAGATAGTCCATCATGAAGTTTCACACACTTGAAATGATTTAGCTGTTTGAAATTATAATTACAAGTAGTCTATAACAAGTCAAGAGTACATCTGAAGCAACTGATCAAGTCCTCTATATGGTTTCTGTTCTGTTCAGTTACTTAAACCCAAGTGCTATTTGTTAGTATATCCAATTTCTATTCCACTTTACTTTTTTTAAAAGCAATTGCTTTGCATAATTAAGTAAGTTAGCTTATCAGTTAGTTACCCAGTAAGTAAATAGGTTAACTAATCGTGAGAATTTAGTTATATACCGAAATGCACACACAGATAAATTGTTTGTTCTCTATGTTTATATTTGTGTGTGCACGTCTCTGAGTGAGTAATACTCTTTATCAGAGAGAGTATCAGAGTTTATTTGATTCTGCAGCCACCTGCCTGACTCGATATTGGGCAGATAATCATTAATATCTCAGCACAACACAGCTTCAATGCGTTGAAACCTTATATGATTATATATTTATAGCTATAGCTGTATTACAGATCTAGTCTAAAGTGGTCATAAATTTTTGGGCAATCTGCCCAAAGACATTATTTAACGATCTCTGACAATCCTAACACGTGGGGCTGAGTTTCGTGGTGTTATCTGGCTTCACAGGGCCTAACAATGGACGTCCCAGACAGTATCACATCGCTGGTTATCAGTTAACCCTGACATAATAACATGAGATAAAGCAGCGATACTGGCAGGTAGATTACACCAATAAAGAAATGGCAAAAAGTGACATTCAATGGGTAATAATATCTGTATAATTCATCAAGTGCTGAATCACAACAGAAGTTATCTCAAGGCACTATACCTATAGAGTATGTCTAGACCATATATGATATTGATTACAGAGACCTAACAATTCCCAGTATGAGCAAGCAACATTAACAAGGAGAAACCCCAAGCAGAACCAAACTCAGAGTCGCCTACCATCACCCAGTTGGGTTGAGAGAGAGAGGGTGAGAGGGATGATAAGATGAGAATGATAATATTAATAGTAGTTGCAGGTGTTGAGCAGGATCATTGGGGTGGTTGGTGGTTTACAGTCACAGATCTGGTCTTCGGAGGCAGAAAGACCATAAGAGAACAACAGGAGGAGAGAGGGGAGAAAGCACAAATTGTGATTGCCAGAAAGAGAGAGAGTGAGTGAGAGTGGGGACAGGAAAGACAAGTAGAGAGAAAGAAAGGGAGCACAAAGACAGAGGCGCACAGTCTGGATGCTCATGTGCTTCAGGGAATAAACAGACAGAAAGATGCAGTTGATTTTCAGAAAGTTTTTAAGAGTCATCTCATTGGCAGGGCAACATGGACTATCCTGTATATACTGGGTTTAATTGATTTATTGACACTGAGGCTGACTTGCCGGTGGTGGAATGATAACGGGTACAACGCCTGAAGGTGTGAAAGAATAAGGAGCTCACTGAAAGTAAAGGTGTAAAGACAAATTTTGAGTTAAGATTTGAAGGCCTCAACTGAGTCAGACAGTCCGATGTAAGAAGGGATGTTGTTCTGGAGGAAGTAAGCACAATGCGAAAACACATGACTTTTCAACTCTGGGGACAGACAGGAAAATCCTTGTATTCAAGGAAAAGATGGAAACAATGTTCAACAAGATCAGACAAGTGTGATGGAGCAAATCTATTTTGTACGTCATTAAAAACATTTTTCTAGTTACAGCATTCTGATCCATTTTACGACTGATAATTAATAAAACTTGTGTCTATGTCAAGCTAATAAGACAATGATCAGCATCTCAGTTTTATAGGAATTTAGGAGCAGAAAACCACAAGACATCCAGGTTTTCACAGCAGACAAACATACCTCTAACTTGGTGATTTGAGAAGTGCCGACAGCTCTTATAAGCACATACAGCTGAGCATCATCAGCAAAACAGTGAAAATTTATTCTGTGACTGTGAATAATTTGGCAAAGTGGAGAAATTTAAAGAAAGAAAAGCAGGGGACCAAGAACAGAGCCCCTGGTGTACTTCATATTTCACCTCAGAATATGTTGATTTAATATTATAAATACACAGTGTTCTTTCAAAAAGTAGAACTTCAGTATAATCACTTAACTACATTAGAAAAAAGCTGTAGACACACTAGAAATCATCCCTAAATATTAAAGTAAGGTTATGGCTTCTTTGATTTGCTTTTCTGTCTGGAGATAAACAACCTATTATGAGCATGTGATGCACCTACTAAAAGTTAAAAGTAATGTCAAACTGTTTCTGCTGCCAAAGGAGAGAGAAGAGAGATGAGGAGAAAATGAGATGAGATCTATCCGACTGAAATGATGCATTTATAATCATGGGAAATATCTAAGAGTATGCAGATTATTTTTTCTAATAAAAGACATCAGAGGGTGTAGATTTTATTTCTAGTTATCATCACAAAGTCTCCTCATGTTATCCTGAGCTGGAGTGATAGAATTGGGGTGTAAAAGCATCACACTGTCAGGAATGTTGTTGGGAAACAAAGTTTATTTAACCTAGTTATTGAGAGTGGTTAACGAACCATTCATTGGATTGGATTGATCGGGACCCAAGCTATTGACAGGTCAATTTGACGATCTCTGGTTACCATGGTGATCTACTCCATCTGACAGTGAGCCAGCTTCCTGATACCAGTAAAAATGAGTTAAAACCAAAAACGGAAACTGAATAAAAAACTAATGTTGCTTTGTGCTACAGGCCCCTGGTGTGTATTTGGGTTTAGTTTACAACAGCATGGTCAACATCAGCAGGAACTTTCTGCTCAGCAAGAAGCTCAAACATCCTGACCATTTCTGTTTATTGGTTTCTGTTTTATGTCCATGCTTACTTTTTAAATTTGAAATCAAATCACTCCTGATGCAGATTTTCACTCCAACATCCTCTCATGGGAACATGTCAAACTGAGGAAGAATATTACAATTTGAAATTATGTGTGGTCTCCAGGAGCTATCCATAATGCATTTCATTTCCATGTCACTGACAAACCAAAGAGCTTTGCTGCACCAAATATCCCACAACTGCTTTTAATGCCTCCTAAACATACGCAATACATTCAACACAAATCCACCCAAAGCAGTATCATGTTGGGTGTTGAAAAATGGAACGTATTGAGGTTGATGTTGAGGGAGAGTCCACCTCTGACAGGATTTCACAGTACGAGCCTAAGAAGAGTAAATACTGCCAGTTTACATCTTTTGAAATGTGAAATCAGTATTGTTAACAAAGCCTTTTCAACACTTTGAGCACAGCATGTTTTTAAAATGTGTCCAATAAATTACTTGCCCCAGAATGTGTTTTAACAACTTTAATTTGTTTTACACTTAAAGGTCCATTTGGCGGATTAATACCACAGCCAACCCCTGAGTAGGATGACTACCCAAGCCTTTGTAAAGAAAAAAAAAAGAAACATGAATAGCAGCAATCAAAACAATTATGATAATCAGACAATTTTGGACAGTGGGACCTCAGTGCCCAGTTTCCTGTGTCTTCATTCCCGCTGTCTGAGCAACTACACAACACAGAGAGTGATTTTCAAACCATTACTTCCACCTGGCAGCGTAAGTGTTTTCAAGTTGTCACATGAACTTTTGAGTGAAACAGCTGAAACAGGCAATAATTCAGCTGCAAATTAGAGTTGGGGTAAAATAAAGCGAGACAGTCTGTTGTAGATATCTACATATCAAGTGGTGCCAAAATAATCTCTCCATTCTGTCATATGGCTCCAGCTCATATTTATTTAACCATGTGCTCCATACTGAAGAAATTTACTGCCACCTGTTAACATTAATATGTGTAATCAAGCTTTAATGAACTTTTACATTCCTCCAGTAAAAATTTCACCCCCGCCTCCTCATTACCCCTCTGCTCCTGCTCAGCTCAGGGCATTTCCGCTTTTACTAATGCTGAGTCAATTACTACTGCAGGTGCCGAGACTAAAAACGGGCCAGGGGGTGTGTGTATGTCAGTGGAGGATTGGGTTAAGGTGTTTACTGTTTGTTGATTTTCCTGAGCTGTGTATCTGCCAACAAGGTTGTCAAGCCAGTATGAAAAAAGCAAGTCAATTAGGGTGGTGCAAAGGCAGCGAGAGGGCAAGAGGCAGAACGAGAGGCAACCTATTATAATCAAACAAAAATACAGCTCTAAAGGCCATTAGCAGCTGCTTTAGGCCAGAATGTGTATTTTGTCCCTCAGTGTGAGTTTTTTAATGACGGTCCATTGACAGAAATGTTAACTTTCATTCACATTTTTTCACTGTTCACTTAACATTATGTATTTGTAAATTAAATCTTGGTGTGCAGGTGAAACAGTTACCAAAAGTCCTGACTGCTGAGTATATTCATGAGCTTCATGGAATAATAGTGGCCATTCTAATGCTTTCTGACATTGTATACACCTAAAATCTAAATGAAATATTAAACAAAATAATTGTCAGATGTATGAATCATAATTGTTTTTGCAGCCTTACTGTACTTCTGTGATTAATACCACCTTGACAGAGGTTTTATGTGAGTTTGAAACACAAGCAATGTGAGGTCCTGAAACTAAACATTTAAACAAAAAATCTTTAATGGATGAAATGAAGTAAGTCTGGGACTTTTGGGGGCCCTTTGGGTCTGGGGCCCCCGAGCAGTTGCTCGCTTTGCCTAGTTGACAATCCAGCTTTTGCGACTGGATCAGCAAAATCAATGTTGTTCATCCTCCGTAGATGGAGGTAGATGAAAAAAACAGAAAATTTCATGGCTAACTGAACCTTAATTGCCTTGTGTACAAACTTGATCATTTGGCCTGAAGTCGGCATTTGAGTAAAGGTCATGTAACAATCAAAATGGACATGGGCCCTTTGGGGATCATATAAATGTGTCCGGAGTGTGTCCACAGAGAACAGGCAGAGGGGTCACTGCAGTCAGTGAAGGTAGTGCTCCTGAGACTATTAATGTCCACAACTAATTTCACAGCATTTCAGCCAGTAAATACAGTACTATAAGTGATTCACCACTAGACTGGAGGCTTGTCCCGAAGGAAAGTCTCCAAAATGTGAAGTACCTTTTGGAAACAAAAATTATACACAGTACTTTTCACAGCATTTATTCCAATACATTTAGTTTGTTCTTGTATAAATTGAACTTTGTGCTGATAGTGATGCTAAAGATGGGTGGTCAAAAGGTTAAATGATCACCAAAATCACTGGGAATATAATATGAGATATCTTTTGTTGGATTGATGGATGGGCAGATAGACAGATCAGACAGCCAACATCACTGTCCTTTGGCCCTGCTGCTAATGCAACCAAAAGGGAAATCAGAAGACATGAAAGAACGATGAGAAACAGACACGCAGTGGGTGAGATATTACAATGTGCTTTTCACTGAGATATTAATTGGATTGGGCTTTGCTGGATTGTTGCTTTGTCTTTTTCTCATTAATGTAGAAATTTAAGAACTTTTCAAATCTCTGTTAGTCTGTTTAACATATTCATACTGGGTCTTTCAGTTTGGCTTGCCTCACTTTTAAATACTCTTAAGACAGAGCAGAGTCATTGTTTGCTGCTTTAGTTTTCATTACCATGCAGTGTGCACCCTTTGTTGTATTGTGGGTGGACTCTTTTGTAATGGAAATAGCAGTAACTTCCAACAACTGTGTGAAAAGCCAAAACACACAAATCAGACTTTGACTTTCACAAACCTAAGACTAAACACTAGTATGCACGCTCACAAACATACACTACATGCAAAATCATGCATATCTGAACAAATGAGCAAATACATGTTGTATATACTAGATGCATACCGTCACACATAGGCATGTACACACTCGCTCTCTCTCACACACACAATTTTCTTGCACACAGTGCTCCTGACAAGGCGTATTGTTTGTCCTTGACATTTTCATGTATTTGAAGAAAGGCTGGTATGAAAGGGCCATGTGTTGACATCACAAATCTTCAAAAGTAGAGTGATTTCTTTGTTCCTTCGCTCTTAGCTGACTCAAGGGACTTCGGAGCTTGGGGTGGACTTGTTGTTAATTAACCACATAGCTGTCTGATTGAAGTCTGGGTATATAGAAGTGCACACAGAGTGGTAGCTATAGAAGAAGTGAAGCTTGAGCTTCCCATATTTATCTTTCACTAGTATCGTAGCTAATTATTGCTGGTAATTCTATACAGTACCAACAGAGCAGTATATATTAATAATTAACATGGGTTGTTTTTCTCTCTTTTAATTAACTAAATAAGTTATTATTTTAATCCCTCTATATTGTGGAAGGGGCAACAAGGGCAGCGGCCACGCAATTAAAAAATGGGACCTCTAAATTTTGCATAGTCATGTTCTCACATTGTAGAAAAAACAAAGCTAAAGAGAAATCAAACCCTTATGATGGTATTTCTGATTTTAAAATCAGTCTTTTTATGGCTCATTCCTTTCTGATAATAGCCTGAGGTTGCTTCATTATTCAGTGTGACATCATGGTCGAGTTGCTTTTTTTGTCTTTGGAGAATGTGTTATTTTGCTCTAGATTTTGAACAATGGCTGTTACATCTGTTCCGTCAAAGTGTTTTTATTTCTTTTTCCTCAATCCCACAAATAAAGTTCAGATTATTGTGGGTATTTTTATTTTTTCTGCTGTCAATTAAGACAATACCAGACCTATCTGAATCACTGAGGTCTCAGACAAAGCTTCTCTGACAACATGTCTATCTGTCTGTTTAGTGGCGCACATATTTATATTCAACATTAGATCATATGTTATAAAAAGAGCAGCATCATTTCTACCCTGTTATGCTGAAATGTGATTGTGTCCCTCTCTTTTTTACAGTGCATGTGAAGGCAGGGACGTGTGAGGTGATCGCTGCCCATCGCTGCTGCAACAAGAACAAGATAGAGGAGAGATCTCAGACTGTCAAATGTTCCTGCTTCCCTGGACAGGTTGCTGGCACCACTCGAGCCATGCCCTCCTGTGTTGATGGTATGCACCACTGTTTGTATGTGTGAATTTTGTACGCATCTGCACACTCCCGCTGTCAGAACCACACCTTCAGCAGTGTTTTTAAGTACCTCTCATTGATTTTAATGTTTTCATGCTGATCATTTTCTGTGAATAATAGAGTGCAGTGTTAGTTCAGGCAGTGCACTGAATAAGCCTGTGTCTACCAGGGTTGTAAGGATTAATCTTTACAATTTAAGAATAAGAGATTTGGCTTTGTTGATATAAAACCTATGCAAACCAAATTCTGTATGAAAATTTAGCTTGCATTCCCCCAATCACGCCTGCTTTGAGCTATCCACAAATTTCACATGCTGAAAGAAATGTTAGAGAACTGTGTACAACGTTGCCTCACAATGCTGCCTTCAAAATGCACAGTAACATCATAAATCATCAAAGTGCGATAGTACCACATGACTCAATACTAGTAATGTAGGCCATGTGTGCTGAGTAAAGTTACGGACAGGAGGCGACACTTGGTTTGCTCGAGTTCCAAACCTGTCGCTAACTCCTCCTCATTACCAAAGCTGTGAGATTCAGAAGCATGAGCCTCTTAATGACAAAATAATGTATCCAGTCTCTTAGTAAACAAGTTTCTGCAGGGCGTCTGATCAGCATTGGGAATTAAAAAAAAAAAAAAAATTATTTTAACACTTAAATGATCAAAAAGTAAAAACATCCAGCCCTAATCGACAGATCAATCATCACCTACATTGTATTACTGTAAATTTATCGTTCTATCTTTCCTCCGACAGATCATAAACTATGTATCTTGGCAATAACTGAGAGGGAGCGATAAACACCCCATGTGTCCACTGTCTTATTCATGATTAAATCACTGAGTCAGTCTTTAGCCCTTTGGCTACCAGCTGACTAATTGCATCCAATCGTATTCCAGCAGATGCACGGTACAGATATTATACTGTAACTAGATTCCTTTGACTCTTACCCTGCTGACATGCTCCCTCTACCACTACAGCCGAATTCTGACATGCTATAATTTTTGCTATTTCTGATTTAACTAAGGTCTAATGGACCTGTATGTATTTTTTAGGGGGTGGGGGATTCGTTTTCCCAGCACAGGCCTCACTGCTGCTCGAATTCTTTGAGAGTTCCCTCAAAGAGCAGACCCATTTGCTATAAATGGTCAGTTCACTCACTTAAATATCTCTGACTGAAAAATAATTGATTCTCTCTCGTCAGTCCTGACGCAGTGGTCCGTACAAATGTGGAGCTGAAAAATCATACCTAAGTGCTATTTGACCTAGAGTTCCTGCATGAAATATATCACTGCACTATACTGCACACATTTGTCCATTTTAAACATGTTCTGGTCTGTGTATGTCTCTCTACTAAAAATTGATTAGAAAAAAATTGATATATGACTGAAGTCAACTTTGATTTAGCAGTTTTTTTGTGTGCAGGCACTAACATACTGTCGGCATTCTTGTAGCCACTGAACAGAGATGTATGAAACTGAACCAGACAAACCAGACAAATTGAAGCTGTACTCCTGTCCCTGCTTTTCTGTCCAACTCTGTTTCCTGCTGGTAAATTCACAAGCCTGATAAATAATAAATATGGCCTCTGTCCATTACATTTTGCATTGAAGTCAGAGGAATTACAAAGATGATGGACGTCAACTACAATTTTTATATTGCACCCACAAGCAATTTAAAAATAATGAAATGCCTACTCCGGCTATTACCCAAACAAAATGTAAAGGTATAAGAAAAAGAAATCTGAACAGTAAAAGTAATCTTTGCTTCACAGCCAAGCAAATAATTCCAATTATACACATAAAAATTGACTATGACAAATTCTAATATAACATAATGGCTTCTTAACTGAGAGGCAGAATAGGGAAAATACTCTCAGGTGTCGCTGCTATTATATTTAACACTTCAGTCAATGTTAGGTGAAGATAAAAGCTCTGCCAACACGAATCCTGATAACAAATATTGTAATCTGCAGAAAGTGTTATCTTTCTGGAGCTGCTTTGTTGATAATGAATGAAAGGTTAATTCTGTAGATCCAAATGTTTATTTAGGCTTTTACATATAAATGGGCTTTGTTTCACAGTAGTGCTGACAATTTGACGCTACAAAATTTACCTTGGGTATACCTGGAAAATCAGGTGTTCCTGTGTCCACAAAATCAGTAATGCAAACACCCCCCGCAGCTATGACGAGTGGCATTTGATGAAATCATAGACTGCAGTCTCTGCAGCCCTGTTCTTCCTTATGAGAGAAATCAGGCTCAAAATTGTTGTCATTAGAGCTTAATGGAACACACACACACACACAAACACACACACACACACACACACACACACACACACTTTGTACAACCAAAGATTTTCAGGTAAAGAATAAAGAAAGACAACTAACAAAGTAAGTATGCAGAATATACAGTTGATTTACTGTAACTCAACGGGTCAATGTACACAATCACAGCTTGTGTCAACGAGATTCACTAGAAATTTACTGAATGTTTGTGGTTTATTATGGGTACATCTAGCAATATTAACTATAGAGGGCAATAGTCTCAGAGAAAATAGCACTTTAATACACTGTAAATGTCCGCGGCCCTGTCTGCTTGGAAAGGCTTTGCTCACCATGAAACTCTTGAATTGTTTGCTGGCATCACATCAACACTGAGCTGACACAAATTCTGACAGACCACATGATGATGACTTGATGAAAGTCTTTGTAAGCTTTGTCTTGCTACTGGGATTTCTCTGTTCAAAATGGCTAACATGTATGCAACGGCTGATGATGATTAAGAAATCCTTTGAAAAGTTCTCAGACATTACTACAAAGTTGGACTGGTCACACAAAGTATCTCTCTCAAAAAGAATTACTAATCCCCTGGGAATTATGCCACTGAATACAGACTCTTTATTGATTCAGTATTTGGTTACCAAGTTATTACTTCAATAATTACATGCTGAACATTTAATTACCTGGTAACCCACTGTGGTAAATACCCAGTTTTTAGAGTGACTGCTGAAAAATTATATTTTTCATATACTCACACATTCAGCTTTTACAGGGAGACTTTTTTGTGGTGATATTTAATCATCTTATTTTTGATTTGTCTTGTCTTCCTTATTCTTTTTCTCTGTGATGTTTGCCAAAGGCATTTCATCAATTAATTTTTTATCTGATTTGATGTGTTTGCAAACAAATCTGCTTGAAACCCTAAAAGATCACAACAGTTCCTAGCTGTCTCATGCATATCTTGCCTCCAGGTTTGTCCGTTTTGGTTTTTGAGAAAATTTCTATTTCATAGTCCCCTGAAGGTTAATAAGGTGAGAAATTATCAATATCTCAATAATTATCTTGATATTAATGTGTAATAATGTTTATTAAAGAATTAAAAATCATGGGTCACCCCTTTTTCCCCTCAATTGGTGAACCATGTACCACATAGGCTCAATCCCTTTGCTCCTTCCCTTCTCTCACCCCAAGTTCCTCTCACACTGTCACTATAATAAAGGCAAAAAGCCAAAAAAAGTTACTTGGGAAAAAAAAAAAAATCTCATGTGTCCAACTGTGTTGCATGTTATTTTAATTAAATGGAGACAATCTAATACAATCTAATACATTTCTACTTATTATGGCTTTATGATTTTGAAAATAGGGTCATGATATTGTATGTTTAGATAGATGTCTTTTGTCTGTTTAGTATATTTGATAATCTTAGTATATCTCATTATATAACAAAATTGGATTTAAAGCAAGACAACTTAAAATCAATTGAAGCTCACGGTCATTTGCAACTCCCTGTGTGTGTCCACTAAAAATTAAAAATGTCTGTCATGTTTTCTCCCAAGATCTCTGAAGTCATCATAATCATCCTGTTGGTACTGATAAAAAAATAGGTTTTAGGTTTGGTTGTTGCAGATAAGTTGGTGGTATTGATAAAAACAAACAAAGTACAATGGAGTGCAATGGAAACAGAGTTTAGTCATGACACAGATGAAGCATGTGACTTGAACGTATAATCTGTGTGAACTAATGAAGGGGCTATCGTTACCATATTTTCATCACATTTCCCGCCTTGTTTTTGTTTATTTCAGATTTGACTGGTGCTTTTTAAATTACATTATCTCTTTGTATCCTTTTCTTCTGCTGTGGTTTAATGGGCACTCAACATGAAAATTAAGGTCACCAACTGTTTATCTCAATGCGTCCAACTCCTAATATTCACATAATAATAGTAGATTGAAACATGCATTAAATCACATTTTCTTTTTTGATTTTCTGGAAATTCATTTAAAATCTGCTCTACATTTGGATGGAAATATAGCCAGGGAAAGCTTGGTGTCAAATTCCACAGATGTACAGTCTGGAAACCCATGAAAGCACTGAATGAAAACATGGCTATAAACATTGAGTCATGCCTTTACCAAACAAATTATCTGCTGCCCTGTCTCACTCTTCCTCCAGCCTCCATTGTAGCCCAGAAGTGGTGGTGTCAGATGCAGCCATGTATGGAAGGTGAGGAGTGTAAGGTTCTCCCAGACCTCACAGGATGGAGCTGCAGCACAGGCAACAAAGTCAAGACCACAAAGGTTGGTGTCCAAATCATTTCTTTCTCTTGTATATTTTTATTTCCTTCTCTCACACACACCATCTTCATGTCCCTCTTGCATACACAAGCATGCACAGACATAGTCAGACACCATTGAGTGACCCACTTCTACCTCCATCATGTTAGATCGCTGTCCTCTCTCCTTTTCCTCTGTTTAATTAGCTTCTATCCCCATTTCTCTCTCCTTCTCACCCCATATAATTCTTTTTCTCACCCAATTTCTCTCCTTACTTTCTCCTCCCGCCCCATCTTGGATCTAACATCAAACATTCGCTGAAGAAAAACAAGGCCAACAGGAACAAGGCAAATAAGACACACACACACACACAAACACACACACACACATAGTGCGAGAGACAGACAGAACACCACAATTCCCTTCACTCCCACTTGCCCTGCTTCCCTGCGTCTGACTGGCATGCCATCTGACTCGATGCAAAAACAACTCACCACATCGGATACACTAGAGTGGTAATTGTCCTCAGATAGTTTTTATGCTCCGATTTGCCCATAATACAGCATGTGCAGTTGGTGCGTGTACATGGTCTTTTTTTCTGTACATCCTCAATTTTTCTGCATTCTCCATTTTTCTTTGTCCTTATGAATATGTGTAGGTGTGGATGTGTTTTATGTCATGTCTTCTTTATGCTCAGCCTCCATCTGCACCTGTTGGCTTCCCTACACTGTACTGACCTGAGCAGACTCTGAACTGTCTGTCACTGGAGAATTTGTGAGACTCACATCATGTCACTGTACGCCTCTGTTTCTAACCTCAATCCTTCTCTCTGCCTTCTCACCTTCCATTATTCATGGATGGGTGCAGACCTTTGTTTTCTGCCTAAATAATTGATTGAAGGCGTGGTCAGAGGAGGGAGAGTGCATCTCCTTTAGAAAAGAGACGGATAAGAAAAGCTTAAGACGCGCGTGGTCTCTTCTCTCTTTCCCACTCTCTCTTTCTCTAAAACACTCAGACACAGTCGCCTGTGTGCCAGGCTGATTAAAAATTCCCTCCCTACTTTTTCTTCTGCTCACCTCTCACCTACCAAAGTGAATCTCACCCCCTCAAGTTACACTCTTCCTTCCTCAACAGCTCCTCCTATTCTTCTCACCCCAAAATAGTTTTCTGCTATATTGGGCCCTGCTCAAATTGTGTTAGTCTGCTCACACGTGAACTTCCCCAATTGATTGGCCAATATTACAGAGAGAGAAAGAGAGACAAGCAGAAAATGAAAGAGTGGTCTTAGAGTATGTGGTGGGCATAATTGAAGAGGGAGACATACGAGAGATGATCAAATATGAGGATGAGGCAATTTCTGAATATGTGAATGTTGTTAGAAAGGTGCTTCATATATCTGATCCCAGGCATTTAGATCTATCAACCACAAAGTGTGCATCTATAATTTCCTCTGCAAGATCAAAGTAAGCCAGTTTCAGCCAGGCATCACTTTATCATTGACTGTGTCGTAGTTTAAAAGAGCACAAATATTTGCTGTCTCTTGCATTCAGGTCTTTGATCAATGATCTGTGTGTGTATGTGTGTGTGTGTGTGTGTGTGTGTGTGTGTTTGCGTGTGTCTGTTCTGTGTGTACACTATTTGAGTGTGTTTGCCTGATGATGAAAAGAGTGATGTTTTCTTCCTCCTCTGATGTGGTACGCTGAGGTCAAGATGCGCAGGCATCCAGATCAATAGCATCGAACGCACTCTTATAGTCCCATTAAGACCCGCTCGTAAATTGAAATTGACGATGGAGCAAGAGAGGATGGGAGGATGAGAGAGACACAGAGTGAGACACACACGCATGAAGAGCTGCAAGAGAGAGACAGGTGGAGATAGATGAGAAAGGAAAAGTAACAAGGAGAAAGTGAAGAGGAAAGGCTGAAGTCAGAGGTGATACAAGAATAAAGAAAACACTTGAATAAACGTGTATTGGAAGTGGTCAGCTGACAAGGTGCTTGTGATACACAGAGCAGGCAAAAACACAAAAGAGGGCTTGGCTCTCTCTATCCTTCTTTCCCTCCCTGGCTGGGAGCAATGAAAAGGAGGAGAAGGGGAGGGTAGAGGGAGGAGAGAGGGAGGGGATAGATGACAACTCGATCAATGCCAAATAATATCATATGGATGAACAGACAGACACGGCTGGGTTGCCAAGCCACTGAGCTGTCACAGACGGCAAAGCAAGTGTGTGCATTTGCATTGACACGCTAGTAGTGATATGCACATATTAACAAACAAATGGCAAGAAAGTGTCAGCAGCGTGCGTATATTTTACTTCCTATATAGCCAGCGTACATCAACACTAAACAGATGTAGCAGTCTGCAACTACCATAACCATCTTTAGGCAAGATTTTCTGCCAGCACCTGCAAGAAACAATAAAAACAACACAAACCTAAAAAAAAACATTTTGTTTAAAATCATATTATGCCACTTCTCTATATTACTTGCAGTGAGAAAAAACAAATCAACATCAAATAATTTAAGTAATGAATTTCCATAACTGACTGAGTGAGGCATAAAGAGTGTGTGTCATGTAGGAGTGAAGGGGACATCTGCCTTGTGGCCATATGAGCAGACACTAGTGTAGTCAGTTAAAACTTGTGGAATAAGCAGTAGAAAATGTGGCACTCATGTGCTCATAGAGATGACACCCAAACACTGCCTGTGTGCTTTGTAAATTGATATCTAACTACCTAAATCCACTCTCTAATTGGGTGTGGAAACTGCCACCTACAGGCATATTTAAACTGGCTAGGAGACGAACACCTAAAGGGACATTGTGTTTGCACCTTAAAGCAAAGCAGGCACAGAGATGTGGTGTGAAGTGGTGTGCGTGCATAGTGAACTGGCGTGACAACAAACGCCTGCAGACTCTTTGATCAGGCACAGGAGTAGACGCCTGAAGGCAATGGGAGCAGGCCCAGGAAGGGTGGCCTGGAGCCATCAAGAGCAGATACAGTAGAACAGTCTCAGCTGCCAGCTTGGAGGAAATGCTGCTCTGAGCTCTCTCAGTGATGGCTGGCCTTCACACTTTGTAAGCTGGCACCTGGGTCGGACAAAAGACTGACTCCCTCAAGAGGAAACACACGCGGGACAGCATGTTTTGGGGGCTGTGAGGGGAAGCCACTAGGAAACACAATGAGAGAGAAAAGGCATGCAGGAAAACAGAAAAACAGTCTTGGAGTCTGGTCTATTACATGCCCAAGCACTGGCAGTTATACAGCAATTTGTGTCTGTTTGGTCTTTGGCTGGTAGACAAAGTCTCCTAATAGCTTGATATAAACCAAAAGTGAGAGCATGAGCAAAGAAAATGGAAAGATGGACAGATGAGATAAAGTGACCATGTGATTAGAGCAGCCGTCTTGACAAACACACAAAATGACATGGCAGTGCGCCAGACGCTGAGAGGGAGGCATTGTGGGCTGACTGCCACGATTCAAGCTGTGTCTTGTTTAGTGTCTAGCCAGAGGAGACAAAGACCGTGCTAGCCATGTTGTTGGTGCTCCACCAGCAAGAATCATATCTGATTATTTCGAAACAGCGTGCCATGGTGCACCACACTGCATTATTTAAACCTTCGGTCGACATGTACTACCAGGAGTGGCTTAGTACGCTGCTCTGTGACCTTTACAAGTTAAGGTTGCATCCTCACTTTTTCTATTTTCAGTGGCCTACTTCTTTTCTCTCTGTTTCAGGTGACCCGATAGTCCTATCCGTCTTAAAAAGAGAACAAGGAGATGGTGGTGGAGGTACTTACACTACACAATGGACCTTATCAATGGTGAAAAAATGCACTCTGATGGACTTCAAAGAGGAACCAGTAATTGTTTAATTTTTCTGAGGATATCTAAGAAATGGCGGCTGAAGAGACAGGACTCTAACAATGCCTACCTTCACCTTTAAAGACAACTGAGTGACCTAGGTCCTATAATGCAGAGAACTGCATCACCCACAATCCTTTATTGCTACTGCAAACTTCAAAAAATGAACTATGACCTAAACAGCACTGGATTAGATGACAAAAAACAACTTTCTTTACAACAATCTGTGCTCTTCATCTCTCTTCTATGGCTTAGTTGTGTTCCATATGCATACTGGGAATAAAGGGGATCTGGATTTTAGACAGCTATCCTGTATTACAAACATCACTACAAAAAAAGGGAGTGGATCCAAAATGGCTGCTTCTGACAATGACACATTTAAATTTAACTGTGCCACACATGACACACTTGATGCTGTCAAAATGTTTCTCAGATTTAAAACCTTTTTCTTTTTTTCCCCAGGTTTCACCTCCATAATGATATTTTACCTTGAATAGTTTGTGGCTTACCACATGCCATTTTTTAAAATAGGGAGACAGTTTGTCAGTCTTCCTGTTTCTTTTGTTTTTTGACAAAGGAAAAGATTTCAGGGGTGAGGTTAGACTAATACCAAGTAGATGTTATGGTATCTTGAAACATGTAAACGTGTAAAAAATGGTCCATGGAATCAACGGGGCTTAAAATAAATTGATGCTCTAATGGTTTTAATATCTGTGTTTTTAAACGCCTGTTAACCGCTATTGAGTACATGTGTCAGTATTATATGAAATGAATAAAACCTTTCAAAAGAAAAGACACATCTCTGCATTTTGTTTCAGACTTTCAGACTTACAGTCATCTTTTTGAAGAGTCAAATTGAATTACAGGTCTTTTAGGGTATACACAATTGTGCACACAAGTAAAATTAATAAAACCAAAGTACTGTACTGTTTCACAATGGATGTATGGGGCTATAAGCATTGTTGATAACGGTGTAAATTAATTTCCCAAGAAAGTTACAGGAAACTCAAAATAATTAATTTGTAATTACTGGTGTTAATTTTGTTGCCACCAAGAAATATTATCAACAACTGTTCATTTATTTCCTCTTATTTAAAAGATTTTTTTTGTTAATCTTTTTTTATCATCTTTCTTTCTTGCTTCAGACAACCAGCTCTCGGCGTTTCTAACTTTGTCATTGAAAGAACTTAAATTTTTCAAATATGAACGACTGCTCTTCCCTGGGCATCGCCTGCGTCATTAATTAAGTGGTTAGAGCTCAGAACAGCATTTACTAACCTTGGTGTCCTGATGAACAATGCCAGCAGTACTACAGGAGAAACCTGCAGTTTGACTGGATTTTGATAATAGAAAATCCAAGTTTATAAGAAAAAAATCACATTTTTGTATGCTTCAAATTCCAGCAGGAAAAAACAATAAACAGACTGGGCTGGTAAATGTGGTTGATTTGCAGGATGTTGTGGCTCCATTTCTGGCATTTTGCAAAGCTCTATCAACAGGTGAGTGTGTCCAGTATAGAGTGATACCATTTTTGTTGTTTTCAAATGGATTTGTTTAGATTTGTTAGAAAACAGACTATACAGATAATGTACACAAATATATGAAAGCTGACTGTCCATCATCTATGAAACAACTGCATAATACAGGAGGGTATCATAACAAAATTGGGGGATGTCAGGGCATTTGTTTCAACCATTTTCTGTTCAAATGTCAGTTTGTATTTGTAATTTGTATTTGTGCAATAAGTTTGCCCCAAGGTTACAATAAGTACACTGTGCATGCAAAAAATCAAGGGTTTATTCAATTCATATTCACTCTTCCTGCCTTAGTTCCTATGACTTCTGAAGCTGCAGCACAACTCCCACTGAGGAGCAAAATGAGTGTGGACAGGGTTAATGATTATCACAGAGCAGTGACTAAATATGAGCTGAAAGCCATACAGTGCTTCAACACAGCAGAAAGTCCATGGCTTAGATTTCATAGTTAATTACTGCAGTTTCTATTATAGTCAGTGTCATGCTTGTCTGGTAATTGGTTGTTAAATCATAATTAAGAAGAATTTCAAATATCAAATCACTTCTATTGTTATACAGAGAAGTTTATTTTATTTAAGCTAAACGGCACCTTTTTCTAACTAGTTTTCTTCGTTCCCACCAAGCAAATTGCTCTTAAAGGTTTAAGATGCAATGAGAAAGGTTTCAAATTTGAAAACACTGGATTAAACTAAAGTGGATTAAGTCTTAAAAACAATGCTTTTGAAGCCTATCCTTACACAGCTGTCTGACCTGTTTAGGTTAAACAGGTCTTGGTATCTGTAAATTAACCAATCCCACTTGCCCCCTGTGCCTCAAACACACAGTAAAATACAGATCATCTTTTAGATTTGACACAAAAGTCTGTCTCATATCTCAGGTGTCTGTCTGCACAAACAAACTTGACATTTAGATAGTTTGACATGGCAAGACTGTTCTGCTGTATTCGCAGCTTGGATTGTTCAAAGCTCATCTGCCACAAATTCACAGTCTATGACTGTGGGATTGTGGATGTCACAGTGTCCGTGTTTCCATAGCAAGCCTATGTCACCTATAATTGTTATTCTGTTGTGGCCTGATATGGTTATGTAGGTAAAACCAACCAAGACAAACCGATAACTGAGCTTATCATAGTTATATCAGTAGTGGCGTATATATAAGACAGATAGGATATGTTTGAGGGATTAACAGAAAATGTGTTCATTTTTGTATTAATCTTGTTTCATTAAATAATTAAAAAGATGTCATCAGAAATGAATCTTTCTGTGAATGGTAGAAACCAATGCAAACCCATATACAGACAAGGAAACAAGTGTCTTCACATCACATTCATCTGGACCATGTAACAATGTAGAAAAACCTGATGCAAATGCTATGACTGTACCACAGCTCTCAGTCACAATCACAGCAACATGACAAGTACCATCGCTGACGTTCTGAGTCAAATATATTATGGACTGTACTGTGTATCTGTTCTCTAGACATGTATGGTATATCTGTGCATGTTTCTCCATTTCCCATTCTTACTCTTCATGTAAGGCTTCAAGTTTGACAAGTAGATGAGAAATTCTACTCAGTCACAACCCGGGAGAGTAGAACACTGTTAAATTAAGGTATTATGGTAAGATGGGGTTGATGTAGGTTTATATATAGAACTGTAGACATACAGTATGCTGAAAGATGAAATCTAAACAGGGGGTGTACTGTACCATATGTGTGACAGTGATGGATGCTGATACTGAGTGGCAGGATGCCTCTGATGCAAACCTGATGAAGAAGGAGATAAAACAAGAGGGTTCTTCAGACTGAAAAAGTTGCAGACAAAATGTTTGAGCCTGTGGACTCTTCTCACCATGACACACACGCACACATACACACACTATCTGTGTTGTGTTGCATTAAAGCTGCCTTTCTCTAAAACGCTTTTCTGATTTGGCTAATCTCCTCAGAGGCCGCGGCCTTCCACTGAGTCATTTTGTGTGTGTGTGTGTCTCATGGCCTGGGCTGTTTCTGAGCCTCAACGCGTCGTTAGTGCATGTCATTAAAAGATTACAGAGAATAAACCCACATACAGATTCTCACACGTACACACACGGGAAGCGAGAGAGGAACTGAGCAGAGAACAGACTGCTATAATTACAGAGAGAAAAATGTGTAAAAGGGTTTTGACATCAGAATATGACAGCCTCAATTTTTGAGTATTCTTGTTAACTGCTCGCAAGCTTTCTCAAGCTGCGCGTGAATCCAATCATGAGTCAACCATGTGAGGCCTGTGGAAATTCTTCTACAGCCCTAATACCAGCCCACTCTCACTCTCACGTAGTTACACAAAACATTTAACACCGGTGCTGGAGCGAGGTATCAGGTGTAGCTCTAACAGTCACCTTATATCTGTCTGACAGTACTGATCTTCGACACTGCTGCTAAACATTAATCTCGTCATCTGTGACTACGGTCTGAGTATCCAGATGATTCTGAGATTAGTCTGTGTGCTCTCTCTGCTTAGCGGCGGCGATGAAGTGGTTGCCGCTACCAACAGACGGCAAAGCAGATGCTACAGAAGGCTGAACAATCAAACAGGTTACCCTGGATGCTGACACATAACTGCTAGGACAATGATTAGAGAAACATGACACACTGAGAGTTGAATGACATGCAAAAAAAGCTTAACCTGCCTGCATATTTCACAGATGGCTGAGGTGAGACCAGGACTTCCGCTACAGAAGTTGGAAAATCTCTCTCAAAATTTGTAGAAACGCTACTAGCTAATAATTACTATTCAATATCTCTGTTTTTACCAGCCTGTAATGAACACTTTTCCCCATAAGCCCTACAACCTCAGGGGCTAAACCTCACGGCAACCTCAGACAAGTCTGTAATAACAAACACAAAAAGTTTGCAAACAGCAGATTATGGCAAAAAAAAAAAAAAAAATTGAATTGAGAAGACAGCTTTGGACTTAGGGAATCTTCATGGGAGCTGTAGTTTTTTTATGTGTTCACAAAATAATTGCTGTTGCACTCACAAAGGAACTAATTTGGTGGATGCATATTTGTCTTAAAATATGGAAAGTAAATCCCTGTAAGACTCACAAAGACTGACAACAGAGCAGCTGAAGGAGATATTGTATTGAGTGAGAGACGCTATTGGACCAGAAGCAAGCTGGGGAAGTGATGCCATGATTTTAGGTCAGTATAACTGCAATAATAACCATTTCAATGAGACTGTCAGTTTTCCAGCAGGGGATGATGTGGACTGAGAAGCTGAGACACTAATGTTAAAATGCTACTATTTCCTACAAGAGGCCCTTGGATATCCCGAAATCTTGCTACAATCCTCCTGACAAAAGCTCTACTGGTTTGTGATCACGAATTCTTAGAAAACAGGTAAGTTTGTGCAGAAAGGCACTCTAAATCTAATCAGATCACCCCCTCAGGATGGAGTACCTGGGTACAAACTTCATAGTTTGTACAATGTATTGGTCTTGAGTTATTATGCTGAATCTTACATGTCAACATGAAAACATAATGTCCATGTGCCACAAATACATTAGGACAATTATATTGGCATAAAAAGTGAGGAAGGAAAAAAATCTAAACTTTCCAGTCACATCCTCTGGCAGTTGGTTGATGGAGATAAAATTTGCTTTTCTTTTGACATTACTGAATGTCTGAACACAAAACCTGCTTTTCTAAAAGCTGTTTACTGTTTATACCCTGCGCCATTTAGCAATTACAAACACCACAGGAGTGAACAATGAATACTGCTTTCTTTTTTTAAATTGTTGTTTCTAATGTTAAAATTTCTGTTGATGCTCTCATCACACCTGGCTCAGTCTTAACTGGGATTATGTAATCTTAAATGAATTGTTATTTTAACTTTTTTTTTTTTCATTTGCTTAGTGAGCACAGTATAATGCATTTAGTTTGGGATGCACTGAGCAATTTCTCTCCCAAAACAGATTCTGATACCTCATTTCAGAGTATCTGCCAATTCCAACTACTGATCTAATACTCTCTTTTAGCCAGAATTAAAATCTGTGAACCATTTTCTAGGTAACATGAGGCTGGTGATTGCTGTAAAGCTCAAAACTGAGTCGGCCTCCTGCTATGACAATGAATTACATTGACATTTAATTGGTTGTATAATGCCAAGATCACCTTAATACAATCAGCATCAGCACAGATATCATCGCAGTGTTTCAGATCTATCTGCAGCTTTAAGGATATTATTTGCACAACTTTTACTCACATACCTTTTTTTTTTTCCTTTTCCTTCTCCATTATTTTATTCACACGGCTGTGATGAACCCAAGGCCCTGTGATTAACTGATTTTAAACTTTTTCTTTTGACTTATTTTCACCGGACTTAACTATCTATTCTTTTTTATACTGGAGCTACCAAATCAATACTTAATGCTATAATCCTATTGTTAAACTATATATAAAAACTATATATATAATACACACACACATATAGTACTGTACAAAAGTATTAGGCCACACTTATATTTGTTGTTTTATCAACGCTATAATGACCATATATAATTATTTCTCAGGCTCTTTATTAGAATAAACCCAGAAAATACAGGAAATCTGTATGCAGTATTAAAAAGCAGAAAAATATCTGAAAAAACAGCTTCTATAGTCTAAAGTGGTGTGTATTCAGTGTGACCTCCCCTTACACTTAAGCAATAGCAGGAACTTGGCTCTTAAAGCTAAATGGAATGAGCCATAATTCATGTCATTGCTAACACCTGTATTTGTCGACTATTTCATGTCAAAATTTATTTCTATTTCTATTTAATTACACCAGGTTTGTGCTTGAGTATTACATACACATGTTGCATGAGTTTAACTCATTGGAAGGTGCTAATATGTATGAGACCAACTTCAATCACATCATTCCATTCAAAATGCCAAAGACCACAGAATTGGAAAGACAAAAAAATCATAATTTAGCATCAGCAAGGCCACTCTCAAAGGGAAATCAGCAAACAAACTGGATACTTCAAACTTGGATTGGTCGCTCCATAATACTCTTACTTATTACTCCAATCTTTGTGAGCTTTAGCATATTTCAGCCTCTTCACCCTGTTCCCCTTCTGAAAAAGTACTTGGTTTCTAGGTTGCTGCCCTTCCACAAAGACCATTCCTGATCAAGCTTCTTTGGACTCAGATCAGATTTTGAAAGTTTTCTTGGCCTTCCAGTCCTTTTTTTTGTCCTCAACCTCTCCTGATTCTTCAAATTTCTTTATAACAGCTTGAATACCACATCTTGAGTATCCAGTTTGTTTGCTGATTTCTCTTCGAGAGTTGACTTGGTGATGCAAAATGATGATTTTATGTCTGAACTCTGTGATCTTTGGCATTTTGAATGAAGTAATTGATTGAAAGTTGGTTTTATACATATTAGCAGCTTCCGATGAGTTAATCTCATGCAACGTGTATGTAATGCTCAAGCATGTCTTGCGCAAACCTGGTGTAATGGAACTTTTTCACAGCATCATTTTGACATGAAATAGTCAAATACAAATACAGATGTTAGCAATGATATTAATTATGGCTCCATTCCATTTAGGTTTAAGAGCCAGGTTCCTGATATTGCTCCAGTGGAAGGGGAGGTCACACTGAATACTCACCACTTTAGCCTATAGAAGCTGGATTTTTTTCCTTCATTTTTTTTAATACTGTGTATACATTTCTTGTATTTTCTGGTTGTATTATAAAAAATATACTGAGGAAAATAATATATATGGTCATCGTAACATTGCTAAAACCACAAATCTAAGGGTGGCCTAAGACTTTTGCACAGTACTGTATTCTCTTCCTAGTCTAGTCTTCCTAGACTTGTTGCGCCCCATGAAGCTAGTTGACACTAATTAACTTTATTGGGCATTTTGATTAACAGTAATGACATTATTATTTCATATTTAATTATAGTCTGTACTAATTAGAATTACTACAAATCAGCATCATTTAGAATAATTCAAACGGCAGGCATGTCAAAAAAAAAAATAAAAAATGCCAATAACGTGATGTGGTTGCATAAATATTAGGCCCAATAAATTATTTCAAGTGTGATGCATCATGTACTAACAGTGGTGGCATTCAGAGTACACAGCGCAGTGCCAGTTGACACAGATGAAAAAATGAACAGCTGTATGTCTTAATTGTTCCCTTATGAGACATAAATCATACAGTGTACAACTCTACGGATGCTCCTTTCTGCTTTTGCCCCATTTCCAAAACAACTTTGGATAGAATTAAGGGTGTAAGTTGATATTAAGTTCTGGTTTGCTTTGCTTAGTGCTGGCTCTCACATGTTGACCTTGGCTTTCTATTATTGTCAAGGAGGCCGAGGACTGGTATAAAAAGAAGATCAGCATTGCCAAAGACATTGGACAGGTTTATATGCACAGAGATTTCTGGATTTGACACAGTCACTCACACAATCCAGATTTTTATAACCCAAATAGCATAACTGGGACTTGGGCAAGATGTTAGACCAGACATAGTTAAATGTCTACTGTATACAATTCAGTAAGCAGCTTTGTTAGATTCTGATGATCATGTTTAAACTGCCTATGGAGTGCATTTTGATGTGTTATTATTAAAAAAAAAAAAAAAAAAAAAGACTTTTCAAGAGATTGATTCATGGTTACAACTTACAAAGACTTGACAAACCAAAGTGCTGCCCAAGAACACATTAAATGCTTCTCAAGTGGTTTTGATTGATGGATTAGAATCATAATAACAATTTTAGAGGTTAGAGTTTGGCCACAGTGTAACTGCAGCTGTCTGTGGAAATGGCACTAAGTGGACCGCATTCAGATAGTGCTTTTATGTAAGTACTTTAAATTTGTCACTCATTCACAAATTACACTTTGCATTACACACAAATGGCAGTGAGCATGCAAGGTGCTGACATGAACATCAGGGGCAATTTGGGGTGGTGTGTTTTGCCAAAGGAGACTTCAGCATGCAGACTGGAGGAGCTGAGGATCAAACATCAAACTCATCCCACCTTATGTACCTGCTAACCTGATACCTGCTTTATTTTTGCTATAGCAGCAGAGATTATATATATGGTAAATAAATGTACATATTTATTCGTACCTTGTGTCCTAAAAACAAACCAATTCCTGAAACATATCCATGTCGACTACAATTCAGTGCACCGTCCAGGTTGTGTGGTATGCAGCCATACAGCCATAACTCTTCTCTTGTCTGATTCCTCTGATCCTGACACTTGGATTAAGACATGACTGCGAGAAAAGAGAGAGGAAAGATAGAAATAATAGAGGAGGAGTTCTGTGATGCCAGTGCAAAGTGATGGCCTAAAATAATATGGGTTCTGTCGTGAGACTTGGAGAACAGAGCAGATCGGAGCAGGTTACAAATGAACACAACTGATCAGTGTGATTTATAATTCAGAGTGTGTGTATGTGTGCCACTGTGTGTGCAAGGTAGAAAGGATGAAAGAGCATGTGTGAGAGTGATAAGCCTCACAGGTGCAAGGGGTTCGTAGCATGGCCGTCTCAACCTGCCACTGCCACAAACACACTTGCTAATTTGCACACACACACACACACACACACACACACACAAAGGCAGATAACCCCAAACCTGACTGTACCATTCACGTCAAGGGAAGCATGAAAGGAGGTGTGTGCTTCCCTTTCTGTACCTTATGAGCCGCTCCTGAATGAGCGTAAAATAAGAGTCACGGTGATTAAGGTTGCACTGACAACTCACACAGATAACATGACCTCTCCTCTTATACCCCGCTGCATTATGTGTGTGCGTGTGTGTGTTTGTCTGCCTGTCTGTGGTCTTGTGCTATTCCTATCCACGGCATCCAGACTCACTAGCAGGTTGTTGACACATGCTGTCCACAGAGACACAAACATAGCCTCACGAAGGCAACCCACGCATTTCGTTTACTGTGGTCGGGCAAGGCTCAAGAGGCATTTCCTAGGCACAGGCAACTGATACCTCTGCTGTACAACAGATCACAGACATCAGTATGAACCCTTCCTACAGCTGCAGAAAGCTCCTCTCTATCGGGCACCATTAGTCAACATGGAGACTGTTTCTGAAGTTTCTCTCAAATCATCTCGTAGGCCACGCAGCTGCTAGTGGTGTATGTACTCAAACACTGTGCTTAAGTACAAATCTACAAAGTACTTGTATTATACTTAGCCACTCAATATTTCTACACCACTACATTTCAAATATTGTGCTTTTTACTCCACTCTAATATATTTTAGCCATATTTGCAAAAAAAACATGAAGAGCTTGTAAAATATGATACTTTGTTATACATTAAACTACTCAGCAGTGAATACAATTGGAACTGAAGTCATTAGTTGATTAATAAAATTTTCATTTCAATTGTTTTTCATGTAAAAAAAACATTTCATGGTTCAGCTTCACAGATGTGAGGATTTGCTGCTTCTACCTTGTAATTATTTTAACAATTACAATTACAAAGTTGTTGGCTGAGTAAATAAGATGTATGAAAGTGTCTCTTTGGGCCCTGGATATTATGTTTTCTTTCTTTTCTTTTTTTTTTGATTGATTAATCAAGAAAATAACCAGCAGATTAATGAAATTATGAAAACAGTCATTATGCAGCCTCATACAGATTCACTGCATGGCTTTCATGCCGGTTAGCTTTCACCTGCAGAGTTCAATCAATTCTTAGTGAGTGCACTCTAGATTAATATCTTTTTAATATCATCCAGACAATGAACTAATTGTTACATGCTGTACAACCTGCATTTACCCATAATCTCAGCCCAATCATCTATTCTTTATAAGGCAACTGTGCCTAAACCTTTTATACCTTGGAGCCAGATGTGAATTATAGTCTTGGGACCTTCTTAATGAGTGAGCAGTGTGCTGTATGCTTGCTTGACACCAATAAGGCATTATGAATTTCACCCCTCAGTTAATAGCACTTACTAACAAAAAAAGCAGTGTTATGTAATTCTTGTGTGTTGATCAAGCTGCGAACTGTCCTTGCCTTGTATTTTCACCAGTGTAGGACTTGAAGCACTTCTGATATTATACTGCTTCAACAAGATGAAGTGCTGGCATATTAAACAAACACTGGCAGTTTTTTAATTGACTTCTGCTTCCGTGTCTCCTATATGCGAGTGACAGGGCATCTTTGGTAAACAGAATAAGAAGATTCCTTTCAGGCTTGTGACACCCACTGGTCAACTATATTTATAAAGCAGTTTGACAGGGGAAAAAAATTTAGTTGTAAAATAACTCAGGGCCATAACCTATGAGTTTCAATAAGGGTGCTGGGCCACAGATGGCTTGTCGGTTATGGTTTGGTCACCCCAATTTCTGTTGTTACCTCCTCAGATTGAGTTTGGTGGACAGGTCATTGTGCTGTATGCCTCAGGGAGACTAGGTAGCATACAACTGAATTCCCTGCTGGGTGTAGGTTTGCTGTGTAACCTTATGTGGTAAATTATGAGGTTACCACTATGGTGGGCCTAGTGAAGGGTTATGGTCATGCTGTGAAGCATAGCTGGGAAAATAACCTTTCTGTTCCACAAATATGTGTAATATCTCAGCCATTATTTATCTCACTACTTGCATACCACTCCTGCTCTTTCATTCCCACTGCAAATCTTTAGTATTTTGTGTTTAAACGTACAAAAAAAGCAAGTATAGTTGTTTTACACTGTGAAAAGAGTGAGACCAAGGAATTGTAAAACGAAATTACATAAAATCTGCAGTCACCTTGAAATTAGGCAAACAGAGAGAAAGGTTTCTGAACTCTTTGAAATGCTGGAAGGGTGGAGAAGCTGAATACTACAGGAAATGACTTTTCTAATATTGGTAATTGGTAATAGGCTATCAAAATCTGCTGCTAATCAGTCAGACGAGGGAGGGTGACAAAAAAAAAAAATCATCCCTGTCTGGGATGAGATTTAGAGAGACAGAGAGGAGGGGTGTCAGCGCTGTGATGAATATTCAGTTGTTGACATTTAGTTTGGAGCACTAAGGATGTGAGGGTGGGATGATGCCAAGTCTGAATACGAGCATTACAGAACATGGAGGCGATAGGGGGATGAGAAGAAGTAGAGGAGATTAGGGGCAGAGACAGGGAAAACGATTGGAAGAGATATCTCTCTCACTCACACACACACACACACACACACACACACACACACACACACACACACACACACACACACACACACACACACACAGAGCAGACACAGGGGAGTTTGGGTTGATTTTAAGAATGGAGACCATGAGTGTCACCACTGTAATTAATGAGACTTGTTGCTGATGATTGTTATTGTCACTTTGGTTTTTGTAGGCAGCTTAGTGACAGTCTAGAAACTGGATCTGGGTCACACTGCCGTAGTCTACTCATTAAACCCATTCAGCTCCCTTGCTGCGCCATCAGCTGTTTATTCAGCTATTGAGATAGTGCGGATGTTTTCTTCTCTCGACTTCAGACGCCTCTCTCAAATTCAGACGCTCATCACTGAGACTGAAAGACCCCCGTGTTAAATATGGAGCAGGATAAAAGGGGGGAGAAGTAATAGATAGAGAGACAGAGGGAGTGAATTGAGAGAGAAAGCAAGGTAGAGAAAGGGAGAAAAGAAAGGGAGGAAGGAAGGAAATTGTGTCTTTGTGCTGTTGTTTACAGACACTGTTTATTAAGTTAATGACTCTTTTGCATAATTACAGTCACATACAGTTTGTGTGGAATCCAAAACTCAGGAGAGTTTCTGTTCTAAACATAGGCTCAACCAAAGAACATGTCTGTGTTTGTCACTGAGCAAATTTTCATGGAATGAAATAAGTAACAGGTGCACACAGCTGAATTTATACGTTTATTTGTATTAACACAATTTGTACACAGCCGCCGTAACTATGTCACAGAGCACGAATAAGCTCGACTAATATGTAACAGAGGCTACAGTGATGCCATGCCGAAATTTATGTTATGGAGGCTGTTATAAGTTAAAACAAGATGGACAATAAGATCCTTTGGAGTAACAGTGAAGGGTTTAAAAAAGCTTTAAAAAGCCTGACATTGTGGGTCTATTAATTAATTTGTGTCTCATCTGGATATACTCTGTTTTTCAGGGCGTTGTGGGTGGAAACTAATTTTCCTCTAGAGCTCAGAATCTCTATAGAGCTCTGCATTACTGCATTTTGTGAAGTCGTGGAGGCCTTCAAGTGAGCCAATCAAATCTGAATAATTCAATATAATCCTGCTACATAATTATACCCCACCCACATAATCAATTTCACTCAAAAATCACACGCAGTAGGTAAGCTACACTTTTACTCCGACTTTTAGAGGTAACTCTAACAAGAAAGTACACTTTGAATAGACAGGTGCACATGCACACACACATATACACAGCCCTTGTTGAATATATTGTACATTTGCACTGACAAAAAAGGGAGCATGCAGAATTGTACACACTTGAGTAGCCCTCAATGAACACTCACAGCTCTACACGCAGACTAATGAATACATTCCACAACACTTTGGAGTCACTGCAGATAATGAAGTCTATTTGCATAATTAAAGGGGATGAATCAAAAGGTAATTTACAGTACCCTCTTGTCCCCTGTTAAACTGTAGGTTGAAAAGGAGGAAGGGAAGGATGGTTGGAGGTGTTGCATACACTTACATCCTCACCCCGGGGAGGTTTTTTGAAGTTGTAAGCAAAGTGGGGTTTTTAAAACAGGCATTAGAGGAAAATGAACCTTTGTACCTCAGTGTCTTGCACGTAATATCGATGGCAATCGCTTTAGGAGTATTCATTCACTCATTTACACAGACACACATGCATGAAAGCAGGGGGCGCAATGCTTCAAATGCATGAACACAATCAATTTTTCCCACCTTTCCACCTTCCTCTCCTTTCATTTCTCTCTCCATCCATCCATTTCTCCATCCATCCCCCTCCAAAGCCTCCAGTCAGCAGTCAGCTATAGAATTCCATTACAGCCTAGTGATGCAGCACCTCAATGGAGGGAGAGCTGCGTGTGCGTGTAACTCTCAGTGTGTCCATGTGCAATATAGTATCAGTGAGTCTTTTTTTTTGCAAAGTGCAGGGAATCTCATCATCAGACACACAACTGTGAAGTCCCCAGCCAATATTTATCCTGCAGTGCATGCAAACTGCTTTTCTTTTTTCCTAATCTGGAATCTGGACTGGGCCGTAAGCGACTTGGGTTCAGCTCAAAAGGGTGATGCCTTGCAAAGATGCTTGCTTGTACGTGTTTGTCAGCGGGAGCAGAAGCAGTGGTAGGTACATATATTTCCATCCAAGTATTTCTGAGTCAATTTCAAACAGAAAAATGTGAATCAATATGTTTGACCATGAACATGAACTACAAATATTTTGTAGAGGGTGCAACAAGAATGTATAACCAATCATCTCTCCTCTGCTACATCCCACCTAATACGGCATTTATGGAAGATTTTCCCTATATGTGCTTTAAATGTGTCATTTTTGGCCTATTTCTGCTTTTTGTTATTTGGGCTCTCTGATGGAGCTGAAATGGGATCTGGCAGCAGAATGGTGAAGCAGCAACGATGCTTGAAATAAAACAAAACTAGAATTATTGCCTTATGGTTGTATCCCATTGCCAACCAGTCAAGTTATAGGAAATATGGTGATCACCACTGCTTCTGTTCCTGAGTTACAGGAATGATGGCCATGAAAGTGTGAACATTATGATGTCACAGTTAAGCTGACCTTTGACATTTTGAATATAAAAGGTCATCACCTCACTATTTTATCGCATTAGACATTTGTGTTAAATTGTGTCATAAGTGTCATATGATTTCTGAAGTTATGGCCATAAACATGTTTTACGATGTCACACATTGGCCTGAGACCTTTGACCTTTTGACCACCAAATTCTAATCAGTTCATCCTTGAGTCCAAGTGGATGTTAGTCCAATGGAATTAATGAAATTTAATGAAATTTCCTCCAGGCGTTCCTGATATATTGCGTTCAGAAGAATGGGACAGATGTGAGGTCACTGTGTTCTTCGACCATCAAAATCTAATCAGATCATCCCAGAGTCCAAATGAACCTTTGAACCAAATCTGAAGGAAATTCCTGTTAGGCATCCTGAGATATCACATTCACAAGTACTGGACGGATGGACAACCTAAAAACAATTCCTCTGGCCGTCGCCTTTTCTCTCACATTTTGATTTCCGTTCAGGTTCACTTAAGGCCGAAAACATGCTGTTCTAGCCGTTGTAGAGACATGAATTTAATTAGTCAATAAATAATTACCAAGAGATTAAATTTCTTTCAGAGCATAAATCCAAATCTTCCTTCAAGAAAAGTTTATTTTGTCCACACATTCATTTTTCTTTATAGCAAGGAAGCTTGTTTGGGATCTCTCTGGTAGCTCTCTCTCTCTAACTTCAAACAGTAAGACACAGAAGTCATCTGCAGTGGTATGAAAATTGAAATCAATACATTTCATACTTTATCCTTTAATACACACCAGCGTTAATTGTCCAGATGTTAAGCGTGAGATAGACAACATTTGCCTTATATTGCTTAGACTGTTGATGATACAAACATCTTATGAAACAGACACATACTTACTGAAACTACAAATTTAAAGATAGCGCTCTGATATGTAACTCACAGAGGAGAAGTCATTAGTGTGGTAATTGCAGACAGCTGCAGACGGCGAGCTTTGAGAATACAAAACGACACAGACAACGGCAAGAGAATCCAACAACATCAACTGAAAAGCATTTATAAGGGGGAAAAAAGCAGAGTTTCATCTCTGATGGACTTCCCTTCTCTTCAATTAGATTGTTCCTGCATTTCCACTGGTAAATAATTCACAGGCAGAACCATCAGCAGACAGGCATGGCTGCATAAATGTTTTAGTGTGTGCGTGGGGGGGGCGGAGAGTGACGTTGGAGATAGTGGTGTGGGGTCTGACGATAGGAATAGTTTTTAGTGGTGTTTCCTGTGCTGTTTCAAACATTTTCTGCTCTGTCTGCCTGCCCCACCCCCCACACCTCCCACCCCTACCCAATGGACTGGATGAGCTAGATGAGGTTCTCTTTCCATGTTTTCCTGAATGTAAATGGAAGAAGTCAGCTCCAATGAATGTCAACTAAAAAGAGCTGAAAACAGGCAGGCGGAAATGGCTGCAACGTGGATTTGACATCTGTAAGACAAGGAAAGACCTGCAACATACTCAGTCCTGTTCCGCTTTTCCTTACATTTTCCCTTATGTGAGAAAAAGATTATTAGTGTACATGTGTGATTGTGTGCACATAACATTCAATGATTGTGTGGACATTTGTGAAGACATTTTTACATTGTTAGGAGATATTGTCCAGCTGTTACAGCTTCAAGGGGATGTTTGTTTTAGTGAATTAGGTTTAGCTTATGGTTAGTTGTGATGGTTAAAGTTAGGTTAAGGAGGAAAGGAATACAATCTGTCAGGAAATATCATCCAACTTTAGGAAGACTAATCTGTGTGTGTGTGTGTGTGTGTGTGTGTGTGTGCCTGTGTTTAAACAACAGTATGTGACAAGTTGGCCTAGTTTAACAACTTGCTGGTCAACAACAGAAATACTGAGGTGAGGAATAACTGCATGTACTGTATGTAGGTTAGGTGAGAAAAACATTACATAACAATGTGTCTTTTTATAACAATCATTATTTACTCATGGTGGAATGTAGCTAAACATTTTCTCAAGTGCCAGTTTTTAATACTTTTCTTGTTTGGACAAAACATGAATTGTGAAAATGTCACTTTGAGCACTGGGTAACTGATGATGTTGTCACCATTTTATGAATTTTTTAAAAAAACAATCAATTAATTAAAAGAGTAAATAATCAGCAGATGAATCAATTGAATGAATTATGAGTTGCAGTCCAATATAAAATAGTTAAGATTAGCTCCAATCAAGCTTGTAGCCACAACTAAAATGCTACAGTAATTCATCACCAGTAATAATTTAATGTTAAAATATAAAGCAGCAAAATAGTCACAGTCACCATTTCAATACTTTTAAAAAAGACACCGACATACTATTACTTGAGCACCAATTTCAATGCATCATTTCAATTTATTTGTATTTTACAGTTTGGTATTAGGACTTTAATTCAAGTAAACCACCTGAAAACTTGAAAACACTTCATATTAATTATGATATACAATAAAATGCAAGGCACAAGGTCTTGTATTTTATAACCTCACCCAAGGAGGTTAAGTCTTCACCCATGTTTATTTTTATTTTTTTTAATTTGTCAGAAGGATTACGCAAGAGGTACTGAATTCATTACTGCCACATTCGGTGGACTGCATGGCCACAGTTCAGGGGAGATCCCATTAAATCATGGTGTGGATTAGGTTAAAGCGAAAGCTGAAGGTATATTTCCTTAATTTAATATTTTTCACAGTCTCAGATGTACAAAAATCAGACATGTCTATGGTGTAACGATTCACGAGTTTGCATAATTTGGTGCAGATCCACATCTGCATCTGGTGGAAGAAAATGTAAGTTTGCCATTGTTGGATTGTTTGGCCTTGGTGGAAAAAAGTGCTGAGTGTCATCCAAATTTAGTTTGGATTCATTTTGTGCTCTCAGAGTACTTGCGTGAATCTTATTTATCTTATATTATCTATAGGTCACTAGTCTATTGCAGGGCCGACATTTAGAGACGAACAACAATTCATGCCCACAGGCAATTTAGAGTCTCCGATTAACCTAACATGCATGTCTTTGCTCTGTGGGAGGGACCCGGAGGAAACCCACATAGGAAGAACAAACAAACTCCAAACAAACCTCAGTGCTGTGAACTGATAGTGATAACCACTGAACCACTGTGCCGCCCTCATCAACATCTGATTACATTAATGGTGAAACAATGAGTTGACTAACCAAAATTGATCTGCTACCTTAAAGATAAGTGAGGAATTGTGTAAGAGAAACAGTTATCAGTTCCAGTTTCTCAGATGTGAGGATTTGTCGCTTTTCTCTCTTTTGTATCATTGTAAATTGAAAAACTTTGGAATTTTACAGTGTTGGTCAGATAAAACCACTAATCTAAAGATGACACTTCTGGATCTGATTGTTATTTTTGACATTTCACAGACAAAAACATTCATTTCATTTATAAAATGACTTACAATTATTCAAAAGTCTTCCTCTTCATCAGAGCTGTATATTTCATTCAAGCAGCACAAAACACAGAGGACTATGAGATACTGAGAAACTGAAACTGTGAAGCTGTCTGTCTGAATCGTGCTACTCTTGTAAGTCCAGAAGGCAGAGCCAGCAAGACCAGGTCCTGGCTGTAAACGGGGCCTGATTCACGCCTTGACAGGAACAACATTACAACAGATTCTGGTCTGTATGGCTGGAGCCGTAGGAGCCTCACTAGGGTAGGTTTTCTGTAATTTGCACAAAGAGATCTCACCAAACAATTACATAGTTATCTGCACAGACAGTATAAGAGTTTTTTTTTTTAAGAGATGTTTCTATTCGTCATCACATTTAGTCTGTTCATAACATTACATGAGTTATACAATCTGATTTTAAACAAGTTCCCTTGGTTTTGTTTTACGCACTTCTGCACTCTATTACAGTGTAGGAAATAATGAGATTATGCACAGCACAAAATTGTCTAAAATTCAGTAATGAAATAAACTTTGTTTATCTCTCAAGTGAACAAAAGAATCTAATCCACCTTTTTGTGGCGGCCCACTCTTCAGCTCTGCTTGAGGGTGGTGCTTCGAGGGTACAGAGTTGCATTACAGGCAGTGTAGGCGCCAGATTTTGACATGGAAGGAAGAAGAATATGTGGAATAAACAAGACAAGCAATATGTATGGTTGTGGTCACAATATGCTGCACATACAGTGTGCTAGCCCACTCTCACTCACACACACACACATACACACACATACACACACACACACACACACACACACACACACACACACACGCACTGCACTGCTGAAAACCATGTGCGCTTCTGGGCCTGAGCACCCACGGCTTCAGTGCCTATGACACACAATAATGCAACAAGATGAAAATTGGCTGTGTTAGCCTAAACAAACTAATGCTAGCCTTTGTGAATGTTGCTTGTGGAGATTTGCTATAACAAATGCCAGCTGTAGAAGGATACCTGTCGGTGCACCTGCACTAACACTAACATCACTTCCATGTGATGTTAGTGTTTCCTGTGCCACCTCTTGTATTTAAGGTTGATGTCAAACTTAGGGTTATTATGCCGCCCTTGTTGGTCCTGAAAGAATCACACTTCTACTATCTACGACACATACAGCTACAGTACAGTAGACAAAACAAGTACCATCACTTCGGCATTGATTTGTTTGTTACATATCGGTTGTTGTCACACCCCCTGTTCTGCTCCATCTATATCCATCAATATCTGTCTGACAGTAGAAGCTGCAATAGTCATGTGTTGCAAATTGTTGAACAACTTTTTTTTTTTTTTAATTGACATGACAATACATCCATCAAGTGTTGCAGTGGGATGTAACCCTTTATTTAACCCTTTACCTCATTTTAGCTTGAAGATGATGTTTCCAAAATAAAAAGGTTCCTGTTCTTTGACTATTCTTGTTGATAAACCTTTGTTTCCAGTTAGAGGTAATTTATATTTTACAACCAAAAAGTTAATGAGAATAAGAGATAATGAGTCCAGTAGAAGCATGGTAGAAATGTAAGTTTCTTTTGCCTCATATTTTGTTTGTCATAAAAAAAACTTTTTCAATAGCAAACACAGAGCAGCCACATGTCAGAACCAATTCTGAGCTGGAGCAGTTATCAAGAGTCTGGTACTAAAGACCAAAAACATCTAGTGTAGCACTATACAGGCCAAAACACCCTACAGGTGGGAGAGTGTATTATATTATATATATAACGGTAAACATCAGTGAGAGTCCCTGAGCTATAAAGATCTACTGTAGGACTCCCATTCTGTCACACGTAAATCTTTACAACACACTGTTATACCATAAGGATACTCAGAGAGCGCAGGCCACTGTCAAACATTTTCCAGACTTCAGAGAGAGAAAGAAAAAATTCAGATTCATTGTAAATGATAAAAATTTTATGGGTTCTTCTCTGGTCAATGCCCCCACCAAGTTCAGTGCTATTTGCGTAAAATTGCTGACAAATAAACAGAAACAGGTTAAAACAACCTCCTCCCAGGCAACTGTGTATGAGGGAACAATATGATTTTCAATCTAAAATAGTTCAATATGTGCCAATATTACAGACAAATTATGAATTTACTGAACTGGAATTGGTTGTAATATATCATTCATAGTGTGGATATTTTAAATGTGACATGTAAAACACACACTATGGACATTACATCTGTATATATTGCTGATAAGAAGAGTACGTTATTTTAGATTGTTTTGACTTTGTACCTAACCGTGATCAATTTCTGCGCTCTGCAGCTTGACTGACACCTGCCCAGTGCCCTAGTTGTTTGAGACTAGGCTATTTGTTTCAGCTGACAGGAGCCCAGGGCAGCATAGACGGAGAGAGAAAGAGAAAGGAAATAGGACAGAAAGTGAAAAAGAGAGAGGACAGAGAAGGTCTAAGAAAAGGGCAGGGAGATTTCACTCACTACAGACAAAAAATTCACACCTATAATTCATGCAAAGGGGGGGGGGGGGGGGGGGGTGAAAAATTAAAAAGAAAAATGTGCAAAATAAAATTAAAAAAAAGTGTGTAGCAATAGCACATTGTCAATTCCACTCTTTATTGTAGCTTTTTCCTCACAACAGAGCACAACCAGACCACTCAGACAGGCAGATCGTAAAGTCAGTCTGTGTATCAATGCAGCATAATTAGAACAGACAGTTAACGGGCTATAGTTTGATTAGGCAGAAGCATGGGATGGAAGCACAAATGGCTGTAATTTGCCATTTTCTCACCATGGATTCAACATTTTAATGCCTGCTATTAAAAGAATATCACTAAAACAGGCTATGAAAATGATTTTAGCCCTTTTTAATTGCCTTGTCATAAGTTATCATTATGGCTACCTACCATAGCTCTTCAAGAATTAAAGCAGATGTTTGAGTGAATCTTCCAACCATTAACTGTGACAGATGGTTGATTCAATTTAGGATAGGAAGGAGGACAAACAGTCTGAGTTTAATTGCAGTTTTTTTCTTATGTAAATAAAACCAAGAGTTAATCATGAAAGATAGGTCGGTGAGTCTGCGTGTGTTAATAACTGTCAGTGTGTGTAGATCGAAGACATTGATCGGGGCAGCTATCTCACCTCACTGCATGTCAGCTGCCTGTCAAATGGAGATTGAGGGTATCTGATACAGTGTTGAATGAATGAATGTGAGACCAGTTAAAGATGCACACATACACACACAAATCCTTTAATCAAAACCTGTTCTGTATGCATCCAGTTTCAAGTTATCATCCCACATGTAATTATTTTCAACAGAGGACACAGCGAACAGAGCTGTTTACCTCCCTCGTCTATATCATATAGTAACTCTATGCATATGCTGTTTCTACCTATATCTTTGCTCCATATTGGCCTTATCTTCATCTTGTTGACATCTCATTTTCACCCATCAGTTTTTCTTGCACTGACTGAACACAGCTGTCAGATGTACTGCTCAACATTCACAAACATTTGTCCTTCATGTGTCGCCCATATGAGTGCAGCAACCTTGAGATGGGCTGAATTTGTCCCCGTTTACTGACAGCTGAAGAAGTTTCTGTCCTCCTTTCTCCTTCTCACACAAACATGCACACATAAACTACACAGACACCTTCATGTGCATGCACAAACACAAACTCACAAGCATCTGTCTGCCTTCTCCCTCTCAACTTGTGATCTGTGCTAAAGCCCTGGGGGTGGTAGGTGAGGTGTCAGCAGTGATCTGATAGCGCTGAGGTGGTCCAAATGCACGATTCCTCTAAAGCTTGATCCTCTCACTGCATCCATCTTGAAAATCCTTCCATGTGTTGTCCCTGCAGCTGTTGAGGATGAGCTTATGGTCCCCAGGCCAGGGACTTAAATGCATTGTGATATTAGCAATTTGTGGCTAGCTGGCATAACTTCAAACTTTAAATTCAGCAGCTGAACCACAGGACCTTGTGGAAATAAGTTTTAAAAACTTCAATTAATTCTAATTATCATTCTTCGTTGGAAATTATTGCCCAGGTCGGCCAGGGCCTGCAGGCACGGCCTGTTAGGCCTGAAGATTGCTTGGGATGTTGAGAGTTGGGAACAGAGAGGTAGCCTTTGACATCAACTCTGAGACGTCGCTGCTGCAAGTTTTAATGAAGGTGTAATCATGCGGAAATTACAGATGAGCAATCATTGATTAATAACTACATGTTTTACAAGGAGGTCAGGGATTGGCAAGGCTACAGTGGATCTCTCAGATTAACCGCTTTGATTGGTTCAGTAAAAACCCAGTCGGCCGAGTATGCAATGACTGGAGTTAGATAAATGGGCTCATAACTTCCCTAAAGTTCCTTTTTTCTCCACCCCCCCCCAATCCCTCTGCTTCATTTGTATGCAAAGTCCAATCCCTTAGGCTCCCTTTCCTTCTCTTTAATTTTCAGCCATCTTTTTTTAATCAATTTTCTTTTATCTCGGGGAAGTTATTTTAATACTCCTACATCTTATTTCATTCTCAGCAAGACTGTGTGGGGATATCAATTATTCAATGGAGAGGGGGCTGGGGAATATGTTAATATTGATTAAGCTTTTGCCACACCTAAGAAGATTACACTCTCTTATCACGATACCAGAGTGCAGCATTAGCCAGGCAAATTAAAGGACACATAGATACACTGTGGTAGATATACAGTGATGTAAGAACATTTGTGTGTCTTCCATGTTTGGATCAGAGATTAAAAGCCTATTTAGACTACATGACAAGCACTGAAAAGAAGACATGACCTGCATTCATAATGACTCATTCAATGCTTTGAAGCTTAACCCCTTTATTACAGCAAAAAAAAATACATTTACAGATTAGTTTCGAGGTCATAGAAGTTAAAGGGCTAAATGCAAGAGTTAGAAGGTGATTTTGTATTACATCCACTTTAGCTGGATGTCTACAATCATCTTGGTTTATTATGTATTGTGTCGTTGAATCCTCACCATTGTGGTGTCGATGCTGTTTTACTGCCACGGGATACAGCACTGGTTTTGGGCAGTGATACCGCAGATACCGTGGCATTTGTATCTCATTTCCCCAGAGCCCTGTAGGGCAGCCAGGAGCTGTATATCTGTCAGGGTACAAAGCAGCCAGTCAGAGGGCCAAACGAAAAAGGACCAGAACAGAGGTGGGCGTTAAGGGGGCAGGATGTCATTGTGTGTTCCAACAGGGCTGTGAGATATGCAAGTGTTTAAGACACAGCTGAAGAAGGGCATAGAAGTTGAAGGGCTGTTTGTGATTCATGAATGCATGCATACATGCACACAGAGATGCTTCCATCCATGTTAATGTACAATATGTGCACAGCACATGCCTACAACATGAATGTAAGCAACTTCACCTTTCAACACTTTACATCAATCCCTTCTGCCAAACCTTTCCCCACTCACTTGGCCTGCACCATACTATTTATTTAGCCAAACATGTGCTCTCTGCACAGATCTCTCTCTCACATTTGCCCTCTTTCTCTTGACCATGCACACACACACAAACACACCCATAAACCTGCACAAACCTCATGCATAGTGGATATTCAACTGCTCTGCTGCAGTGCAGCTTCTCTTCCAGTGCGTTCCTGTGGCCATTAGTCTGCTTAGTCATTAAATGTCTGCATGTCAGTATTCATATGTGTGTGCTAATGAAGAAGCACCTGTGTTTTTCCTGGTAGTTATTCTCATAGACATAGACAGGATGTGCACTATTTGATAAAAATCCAAGGACTGTCGCTGAGACCATCAGTCTGCTGGCCATGTTTTGTCTGTGTGCAGATGTTGTTTTGTTGTTTTCCACAAGAAGAAAAGAGAGAAAAGGAGAGGGGAGGAGGACATGAGAGACAGATAAGTAAAGATTGAGACAGGAGGAGGGATAGAGGAGGAGAGCCCCCTGCGCTGCATTAATTCTCTGTTTGCCAGTCAGAGCATGCTCTTTCCTATGAGATTAGACTGATAAAATGCATGTGTGTATCACCGTGTGCATGTCCACACACATTCTCTTGTGTGCATGCATTCATATGTGTCTGTGTGTGTGTGCTTAGGTGTGTGTACATAAACTCACACCCTCCCCTGTGAGATTAGGCTGATTTGTCAGTGATGCAGGAGTTCATCCATGATTAATAGCCCAGCGTGCTGGAAACAATGTTATTCTGCATTAGCTACCTGTGGGACACCCCCGTACAACCGTATGTGTGCTTCAGTGTATGCAAGTGAAACAGCATGAATATCAATGCCAACATCTTGTTCCACACTCATTGATGTTGTAAGTATGTTGGTACACAAGTTGACTAGGTGTCAGAGCAGCTGTGTGTTGTGTGCAACCTTCTGGTGTCTATTATTCATGAGTACCCCCATTCAGTTATGTGACTCTGACAGGTCTGACAAACATCCAGGAAAACTAAAGGAGCATCAAAGGTTTGCACAGGTGTGCATGACATCATTGTGCATTACACAATTGTGAAAAGTGCAAGGCACGTGATGATGGAACTCGTATTGTATTTGGTCAGCTAATGGCCCAATAACACCTATCTCCTTAGCACTCGCAGGGTGTTATCAGTGACATGTTGGTATTATCAAGAGAACATGTGTGTTCATTGTTCACACTGCTTTGGAAACAAACAAAAACAGCAAACAGATAAAGCAGACAGAGAAGATAACAATTAAAAAGAGAAAAAAACTGTCCCACAGTGACAGATATATTCCGAACCCCCATTGAGACCCAGTAGGAGAAATGCTAAGCAGGGGAGTTGTAGCTAGGTGTTAGCTCAACTGATATTAAATGTGGCTAGCTTAGCTAGCTGCAAGCTTTTGGGTAGCCCTGTGCTTCAATTAGCTGTCTATTATGCTTTGTTATTAAGAGCTAGCTAATGCAAACAATCAAAATGTAAAACATTTAACATTTGTATGTGTCAGTTGTTCTTGTTTGCAGTCTCAGCAGTGAGTCAGCCCAGTGATGCTGATGAGACAAGGCTCGGAGGAGGCAGCAGGGAAAACACAGCTATATGTGCACGCTAGCACTGAATAATGTTATGATTGCAAAGGGTAGAAAGACATTTTTAAGGGCAAGTTGTAATATTGCAGAATTACATTGCAGAAAATTACAGGACAAATGTTATGATGGAAAAATGTAGAGATCTCGCAGAGAAATATGTTTAGTATTTAAGCACATGGAGACAGAGAGAGAGAGGAAGAGAGGGCAAGTATAAGCCATAAACAGATGTTGCTACGCGCCTTCCTCTGCTGATTTTGAGTTATTATTGTGAATGCTCTAGTTATCGAATGTAAATAATTAATGCTTTGTTAATGATGACAGTTTTGTTTTGTCTTAACATAACCATCCTACCATGGCCGTGTTCACTCCAAGTGACAGAGACAGAGCGTTGAGGGCTGTGTTGTGCGACAGAATTCACTCTCTTTTAAAAAAGCAGGAGCACATGTGGACTTCCTCACCTCCTGTTTGTCCATTAGCTGCAGAAGAACCCATATTATTTGCCTGATATTTTCATGAAAAATTCTCCAAAAGGCAGCATCAGCACAAACACAAGGTCAGGTTCAGTAATTTGAATTAGCTGAGGTAATGCCTAGCAGACAGCTAGTGGACAAACACCCAGCGACTAGCCAACTGTGACGGTACTTACCTGTCACTCAAAGTGGCCACAGCATCAATTATGCATAACTTTAAGCCTCAATGAAATTCAGACTGCTCTGCATTCAAAGTTTTAGCGTTATTCAGCCTATTACTTTCAAGATTAATCAATTAATCATTCAATCAATTAACATCAGTAATAGTAAAAAATAAAACAGGTTGGTCAGACTAGTGAGTTGCTAGTTCAACTAATTTACTAATTAATCTCTAATGAAGACACACTGCTACAGTACCAACTGGCTAAGTTATCATACTCTGCTATTATGCCACTGCTAACTTAAAGATTACATTAAAAAAATCTGTGTTTACTCTACAGTAGTGAATGTTAAATGTTTTTTAAGACTTACATCAAAGTCACACCAGAGTTACCCAAAGTGATTAGACGTGATTTGAAAAAGACTGACAAAATCTCCCCAATTTAATATCCCCAGGCTCAGTTTAAGACTTCATAAAGAGACATTATTTAATTGTTTGTGATGTTCAGGGTGTGTGTTTGTGTATGTGTGGCCAACTAATAGAGACACCAGCAGTAGATGGGATAACTATGGGAAGCAGAGCCTGTGAAGCCAAGGAAAGAGGATCAATACAAAATGTACTTTGTGGAGTCTGAGAGCCGAGGAACTCTGCAGCCAATTAAATAGAAAGATCAGACGGAGAGAGAGCGAGAGAGAGTGAGAGAGAGAGGCAGTGAGACCCTTTTATTAAAGTCCATTATTTTTGCTAAGTACAATGTATTGATGCAAACACAACCAGTCTCACCAGTTTTGTTGTGTGTGGTGTGCGTGTAAACTTGACGGTCTCATCAACCTGTAGAATCGTGAGGTCAAATATGGCAGATCTCATCTCTCAATTATTCATGTACTAGCGATACACAATCAGCAAATCTTCAGCTTGCACCCTCATTCCTTTAGTCACCAAGCAAAGGACTGTAACTTTCGCAATCAAATTTATTTTTCTTTGAGTGTAGTTTACATAAAATGGCATAATTCACCTCAACTTTCTCACATGACCACGTTCAATGCACATGTACAGCACACATACAGCACACATACAATCACATTATTATTACCATGAGCTCTCGCGCCATCTGCATTTCCTGAAGCTACAGCTTGACTCAAAGCTCTCTGTCACTTTCATCATGAGAGAGTATCTATCGAAACAACTAACTTCTCTCTCTCAACTTCTGCTCCTTTTGGGCAGACACATTTATTTTTCAGAGCCGTGCATGAATATTTCAGGGCTGAGTGACAGATCCAGTGAAGAATGAAAATGGAGAAGTAGGTGGGATGGGGAGGGATGTCCAGGGAGGTATGTGTAATCACATTTGGTTTTGCAGATCTCATAAATGACTTAAGCCCTGCAGAAATCAATCAGACTACCTTAGTCTTCATCATCTTCATCGATTTCCACCTGCGACTGCTCCCTTCGCATTTTCCTCTTTTCCCCTTGTTGGTATCTTACAAGCCTATGATTAAGCAAAAAAAAAAAAGGCGACTGCTTTCATTTACTGTGCTGCAGTTGGCGTGCGTTGGAAGGACATGGGATAAACAGCGTTTCTGCAGTCCCATATTATCAGCAAACTGGGATCAGCATTTCCAAACTTTCCGTGATAAGTGAAGGCATGCAAAATCAAACTTAATTCAGTCATCATAGTCAAGAGAACGATCTGAAATTCATCCAGTAACTTATCTGTCTAAATGCAAATGACACACCGAATTCCTTAACTTAGGCTTGGGAGATTGGTTATCACTCTCTTTGAACGCAATCAAGAATGATGAGGGGACAAGGTTAAAAAAAAAAAATCTATTTCCATAAGTGTCATGAAACAGGGTGTGTTCATGCTTCCTTATTCTGCTTTTGCACATAAATTGATTTATTCCATTGGAGCTGTACCGGCTATAACAGGAAAAGCATGTTCCCAAGGTAGGCAGATAGGAAATCTGAGAAGTTGTAACCTATATTGTTGTGCTTTTACAAATACAGTCAAGGAGATAAGCGTAATACCCCCTGCTTTCTTGGAAATGGCGTTCTGATTTACAAACACACAGCTGATATAAAATCCATTTCCCTGGAAATAGAGGGAATAATCTACCCCCTTAATGCTAAAATGAAGGAAGCTGTGTCTGTGGGAAGGCAAATAGAATGTTTGTTGGCTGTTGTGTGTTGGCTGTGTGCATGTTTGTGCGTTTGTGATTGCAACAGTGGGGCCCTAGAGGGTTTTACGGGCAGTAACACACACAAATATGTACATATGAACTCAGCCCATTAGTCAAGTATTTTTTCTACGTATATATCTATCTATCTATGCACCTTTCATACAGCAGATGGGAGTTCATATCCCAGGAGAGTGGAGAGTTAAAGACTCTGTTGCTCTAGATCCTGGTGATCTCAGAGTGAGGACATTGAGATATCATCTGGACTAGATAAGTTGACTCACCAGATACCACAGGAGGAGACAGATGCTACTGACACAAGAACAGGCCAGAAATACCAGACCCATTAGGCCTCAGTACCACATAAAGATAGTCCAGTACATAGTAGCAGGGTATAATATGCAAGCTAGGACAGTATACATTCAGAGGCACAACCAAGGGTCTTGGGTAGTATACAGGATAATGTCAATGGATTAGAAGTCCATACGTCCTGATGGTATTCACAACTAAAAGTGATTCAGAACAACAGAAGATCCTGTAGGACTTCAAGATCCAGACTGCTGGCTAACCACATACATTGTGGTCTATAATATCATAAGACTGGGTAAGAAAGAAAAGAATAAAATGGTGGTTGCGTTGACTGCCTCGATGCAAAGGACTTTAATCAGAGACCATGGTTTGCAACCTAAATACAACATGTGATGAGTTTTACTGCAGGCACCATCATGATAGGGAAGGTTTTTGGTTTAGGGTAACACATTATAAAGGACACACATAATTTCACGTAATAAAGTAAACAGAGTGGTGTGTATCTGTAGTAAAAATGTTAATCATGACGTAGTGGTTGCGAGCAGACACTGAAAGAAAACAGGACCCTATTTGCTCCTGCAAATAAGTAGAATTAACATAATTTCAGCCTTCAAGACACAGAATTGAATATTCATGTGTAATAATGTCTCTCTCAGTTTAATAGCAACTAGTTGGGCAATTTTCATCATGCTACAAATTTTAATTTTGCAATTTTTCTTGTTTTACCACATTTTTGACAGTTGTAGTCGTTTTTGTCCATGGTCTGATCATATTGTCTGTGTAACAGTCACAGCAGTTAATTATAACGTGCTTAAGATGTGCATGATAACTCATGCTTTATTTTGATCAACCATTCAAATACGTGTAAATGCTAGAAACTGCAAACAGCTCAGTAACTGAGCAACTCACCACCATAAAAATACTTGCTATTGTAGGATTAGCAATTCAATGTGATCTGACAAGGCAATTGTACAAACAGCACAAAGCCTGCAGTGCCATCCAAAAATCCTATTTTCTCTGCAGAAGAGATCTCATGTGTCCTCAAAGCATCAGAATTATCATTTTCATTCAGTTCCTTTCCTTTGATAGAAATGAAAGATCTGAGGAAAAAACAGCTTACAAATCAAATTAAATATCAGATGAAAGGTCCTGAGTTTGTCATTTCATAGCTTTAATATCTAAAAGCATGTCTCACTGAGCTTTGAGTGCTTCAATTTAGATAAGAAAATATTTTGGTGATTTTGATAACTTTCCCACTGTGCTCAATTTAAGAGATTGCTACTTCCACTGTCCACTTTTAATGAGTTTTTTGTAAAGTAATTGTGAGAATCTCAGTACTTTTGGTAACAGAGAAAAAGAATCGAAAATATGAGCTGTGCCTTTACTGTCTCTTTGATTTAAACTGTCATGTGCATGAATAGCTTATCTGTGAAACTTTCTTGAGGGCTGTGTATGGGCGCACACACAAATGTGAACTTGCATATGAGTAAAGTGCAGTTCATATCAAACCTCCTGCAAATTTGTGTCTAAGTGGATTATTATATAGCAAACTAAACATTTCCAATAAAAGTTGAAGACAGCAGTTTGCCTTTGAAGCATTTACTGGAGGCAATTGTGAAACAGTCAAAACAGTATCGAACAACTAATACAACGACAGTGAGATAAGAGGCTGTAAACACAGACTAAAGTATAGTACATAAAAATCCTAAAAATGTCCTGTATTGTACTGATAAATAGAGCTGATATTGATGATGATATGATATTTTAAATAAATAATATCATGGTATCTCATATTCACTCAAATTTAAAATTTTTTTTACAAATGATGGTAAGATTTTTGAGCTTATACCAAACAAACACGTTCCCTTTCAATTGTTTCTTGATATGATTTGTCAGCTGGGGTATCTCTGTAGCATTACAGCACTTGTGGTGCACAACACAACAATGTTGTGACAAATAGCAGGTTTTTTAACAGTTCCTGCAATTTGGATATTGCGCATTGCCATATTGTGATTTCAATTATATTTTTGATTAACTGGAATCAAAAATTAAAAAAGCAAAATTTAATTACAGATAAAATTACAGACAGAGTTAATGGAAAGAGACAAACAGCTGCTAATTTGCAAAAACACATCCACATAAGTTAAAAATACTTAAATTTAAGAGTAAACAAGAGTAGACCAAAACTTAGTAAATGGCTGGACCGCCTACGGTCAAATCCTGATTCTATAATTGCGATATTGTCTGACCAAGTCACTAAATTAAAGAAAAAAACAGTTGTGATTTTAGCTATGTTTAATGTAAAATGATCACTCAGACACAAAATGTAGAAGTAGCATAATATCTTTCTTATTTTTCTCTCACACAACACACAGTCTCTGTCTGGGATTAAGCTGCAACCTCCAAGACTGAAAATTGAAACCAACACGGAAGTGCTAAAAACTGCAGTTCTTCCAATAGACACTTGAGACTGGCAAGCCAATCCCTTTAGACTCCCATTTTGCAGTTTTTCTCAGTCACTTTGATGCACTTCACTCATCAGAATCATCACTCACAACTCTTAATTCAGTCGTCAAAACAGTTCATGAATTTCTGACAACATTAAATCCCATGTGCAAAAGCCACTACAACAATCAAAATGTTACTCATATGTTGAAACATGCAAAGTCAGTCACCTGAACGTTGTCACCAATGAATAAAACCTTCCCACCTGTGCTTTTTGACATAGAAATCAAATGATTTGATATTTTAACAAAAACCTGTCTGAGTTTAGAACAAGAGGAGGCTACTGAAAAAATGCAATATAGGGAAAAGAAGTGTTAAGACACAATGTGAATGATTTACTCTATGACAGACTCCAACTCATTGTGACTCAGTTCACAGTGGCATCAATCAGAAATGAGAACAAGTATACTTGATATTAAGATACGCTTATGATATTTTAAATGTAGTGTTAAATTTTCTAGCAGATTTATGGCACTTTGCATTTTGTGTGTGCAAGTTTTCTGATTTGTGCTTAGAGTTTTGAAAAAAACAAAAAAGCTAGTGTAGAAAATGTGAAAACATGCAAAAAAAAAACTGTATTGTAAATTCAAACTATATAATTGCTGTAACCAAGGAAAGCAAAATTATCAACATGGAACAATGCATTGAAACTTTCTCTGGTGCATGCATGTGTGTGACTTGCCTTGCTCTTTTATATATTTGAACTACTTTAGTTGAAAACAATAATTCAATGCAGGACTGTATCAGAGTAAAAGAAAGGTCTATCACTCTGACTATCTGACAAAGGTACAAACTGTTTTCATGAGTTGTCAGTCAAATTAGAAACACATTAATTCAATGAAATGTGTCTTGGGTTTTGAAATTTGTGACACAATGGATGTTTGTACAAACACTGAATGGACCATGTTATTAATGGTTCCTATAGGTGACATACAGTTCAAGTGAAACCAACTGCTGATGACAGAAATGAAACAATTTAGATCATCAATACGAGTTTGAATACACGTGACAGGCTGAACTGCACCTGATTCTCTGGTGTGTGTGCTGCGAAGATGATCACTCGTCAACATCAAACAACAGAGATGAGCAATAGCACCTTTAAATTTAAAATGCCTTCGACTTAAACAGCATCTTACAAAAGGGACCAAATCGATGTAGATAGTATTGATAGCAGCTTTTGAGGAACAGTCAAGAATTAGCAGCACTGTCTCCATGGTAACTGCTGACTTGAGCCGGCAGTGTTTTCACCGACCAAAGACCTGCCTTTGACATCATGCCCTATGTAGTTAACCCTTGATCTTAGAAACACACAGAGGCACATTGAGGTGTTTTATCATTACCCCCCCCCCCCCCCCCACGCACATGCGCGCGCGCGCGCGCGCGCACACACACACACACACACACACGTGCACACATAGTCAAAGCACATTCACACTGTGGAGGCTGAACTGAGTTGGAGCTGACTGTGAGCCATCATTAAGCCTCTGACATGTAGCATACACCACTACAGTATCCCCCAAGGCCGTGACTGAGGTTAACCAGGCTTTTCACACTCAGCCTTCCACTCACAGAGAGGGGTAAAAGAAAACTCCAGTGGTACAAGAACAAACGGTTTCACCAAATTCAACGTGAGAAGAAAAAAGTCAGTTTAATATAATAAACACGTGGTTAAGCTTGTGAACGGTCACGGTTTGGTTAAGTTTAGGGAACAAAAACTACTTCATAAGGTTTAGGCACCAAAAACAACTTGATTTAAGAAAAAGGAAACCCCATGGTTTACGTCATTGTGGGAGGACCCCCCCCCTTATTAGAGGTCGCCTAATAAGCTGCTAGTATAGATGATCTATGGGATTGTTTTTACAGGAAGACAGTCACCGAAATGCACACAGATATAAAACCGAGTATTACTCACTCTTTGCTGGCTCAGAAATCTCACTGAGGATTGTTTTACTTTCATACATTTAGCAAACGTGGTGGAAAAATCAAGCGTGCACAATGGGTGCTGTTTTGAAGGCTGAATGTGTCTCTATACCCATCTTTTTCTCTGGAGAGACTTTTATCCTGAGCTGCCGCGGCTGAGTGACGAGAGAAAGGTTAACTCCATCTTTTTGTTCTAGCTGAGCTCATTGGCTAAAAGTGGCGTGTAAATTCAGAGTGGATTAGCATATATTTGCATGTGGTTAGGGACTTGACCAGGGATTGGTGCAAACTTCGGGATTCAACTTTGTGAAGTGGAAGGCAAAGAAGACAGGTGATATAGACCAAACAGTATTTATTTCTATGCGTGACATTTATAAAATTAAGCCTACGAATATAGACTTAATATGAATCAATATCACAAAGAAATGCCTAATTAAATTCCAATTTATTGCAAATCTATCAACAAGCCACTATTTGTTTGAAGAGCAGATAGACACCAATTCTGCAGTGGCGACAATGATTAATTTACTATTTTTTTCTTCAGTCATCTAATCTATAACGACAGTTTATACCATGCAGAAGCGCATGACACTAAACAGATTGTGTTGTCATGGTAATGTGATTTCCCTGTTGTCTTCCAGATGTTGCCGTGTTCATGTATCGTTGCAAAGATTGTGGTTAGTGTCACAATGGATTTCCATGTGTTACATTTCATCAGGTTTGTCCAAAATTAATTGTAGATTAAAAGTTTCAATATTCAATACAGTGAGCAGCTTCTGTCGCACACCAATTGTGGAAAGTGTGGTTTGCATAATTTCAATAAAAATAGTGTATGTATGTGTGTCTAAGTGTTTTGAATTCACTACTTTGAGCTTGCTCTTACAGTCATGCAGATACTGACAATTGATCCTCCACATAATAAATCAAAGTGCACACCCCATCAATGAGCAAAGCCTCTGAGCACACTCTTTCAAAAAAAAAAAAAAAAAAAAAAAATCAACCTAATCTTCAACCTTTTCTCTCAGTAAAAAGGTCTCTATAATAGTTTAATAGCTTCAGTCCTCCCTCTCTCACCACCCTGCCCTTTTCTTACCATCTCTTACATATTTAGACACACTGTCAGGGAATATTCTAGTCAAAGTCCATCTTCACGTCAACACTATTAGGTGTTAGGAGGCTGATGACCCATTAATAATGTCTCACTACTGCAGTGAGAGCTGTGGTGGACTTTGCTGTATTATATTCAGGGCACTGAAGTGACAGCAGGCGACAATTGTGAACTGCCAGTCAGGCCAGCTGTTGTTTAGAGCTAATCCACAGGGAATTCATCTGGGGCTCAATTTAGCCAAAGAACTACAGTAAAGCAACTCAAGTGCCTCCAACTCCCAGCATCCCCCAAGGCATTCCATGGAGAACAGCGTATGAGCCGAGTCTCCCAGGGGAAGATGAGGATGACTTTTCTGCTTTACTCTCTCCATATCTGTCTCATTCATTAGTAATCTGCAGTCAGAGAAGGGTCAGTCAGTCAGAGCATACTCCAGCCCCAGACAGCTGTGGACTTGTAGAGTGTCAAATCTATCACAGACAAGACATGTCTCTGTTTAACTGCAATGATGTGATTATTTCTATATTTTCCTCTTTTTGACAACGTCAGTGGTTTCATTCAGTCACTTTTTATCAATCGCTCTTTTTATAAAAGCTTAAAGAAATCACGCATGGGGTATAAGGCGATATATTTTTATGTCATACAATAAAATTTAATGTGAAAATATCTTAAGCATGTGTTAACCACAGATGTTATTTCAGACATCTAACCAAAAAATCTATAGACTTAGGGACAAGGGAACCGGTGGGAAAGTGCTAAAATACTAACTAATTTCCAGGTTTTAGGATTCCAGTAGCTATTAATCTATGACATGCTGTTACTTTAACTGTTACGTGATTACAACGATCATAAACTCTAATCCAGAGGCAGTGAAAAGAGTCAGTCTTTACCCACTGTATTATGCTAGCCATACGAGACTTCATTGGTTCAGCCTGCACACACAAACACATGCATTTTATGCAGGGAGCATCCATCATTGACAGTTTTACCACTATTAAGCAGTTCAGACATCCAGGGAGAAGAAAGGGGTTAAAGCTGCGACTTCCTCTGCAGAGAGAGCAAATCTCTGGGGCAAAATGGTGGAAATGTGGGGTAAGAATGTGGGTCATGGAGGGTGCATTCGTGCACATGTGCCTGTTCAAAATTGTCTGCATGGGGAGAGAAACTCCTGAGTATTAGCAGAGCACAGACATCTCTCTAATGCGGGTAACCAGAAAGAAGAAAAAGGAGAAAGAAGAAATTCAAAAAACGTTGCAATTAAATGTCTGTCAGTCAACAGGCCTCCGTGTGGTAATAATACCCAACGTAAATGTCATGACCAAGCCATAAGACTGAGCAAACACAGCAACACACACACTCAGGAAGAACAGAGTAAATTCTCTCTGGGTGGGTAATATTAAGTTGACAACTTTATCGCTGCACAACCTCAGAGACACCAAGAATTCCCACAAGGCCTTCTTATTAAAGGATGTAACTCAAAAAGCTCATAAAAGCAGTGGACATCAGAATCATAGTGGACAAACAGACACAGACACCTTCACATGTAAACATAGAAACACACATACATATACACAGTATACACATATGGCAAATATGTATCACAAGACTTAGCACAAGATAACTGAAGGTAGGGTTTCAGAAGACAAGATGAAAAACAGTCACAATACTTTCAGTTTAGCATAATTGTGCTAAATCAAGCTGCATGACCCAAGAAAAGCACACAGCTTCTAGTCTCTGTGTTTGTCTCTCCTGGGTCATGATACAGTAGGAGCCTGTGCTAAATGTCCAAAATGTAAAATGTTAATGTGTTTTGAGAGCTGTTTTTTCCCAGAGTGCAGGCATAGTACTTTAGTTAAGTATTTTTGTGTGTGTGCGTCTGCGTGTGCGTGTGAAAACCCGTTTGCTTCCCACCATAGAGCCGCGTCAACAAGTTATTGTATAAGTCTGTGCTTTCCCAACTTTGGTGGCACAACAACAACAATGGGCTACATCATCTCTTTTAGTGTTTTAATTTGATTACCGACACTCAGATATTTCTTCTTCTTTGAATGAGGCAGACTAGCTTTTTTTAATTTTAATAATAGCAGTCACACAATTTTTCTTGTTCTTGCTGGTCACAATAATCCCACCCCAAGTCCTTGATGTACCTGTTTCAAAACCAGCAAAGTGCTAGTTTTTCCCAGGCCAAGAGTCAGGTCTCTGGCTGCTTGAGATTAGACACTGGCTCTGAACTGGCCCTTGAACTGACTTGGTGGATAAATGGTAACAGTGTACTCGTGAGCCAGCAGTGCACATTTTATCATGTCTTAAATCATGTTATAATTATGTCACAAACCCTCTAATGAATTTTGAATCTCTTCAATTCTAGCCAACAGTGGACGCTGCAGGTGTTTGAGTTTCATGCTCAGCACTGCCTCTGCAGACTGGAGCAGGAATTTTAATGACTCACACACATTGTTTTCTCACACTCCTCCATAGTGTCAGTGGTTTGCAGCCCCAGAAAGTATTTCAAACCTAAGGAGAGATTTTTAACTGACTGAATACTAAAGGAACTTGTCTCCTTCACACTATTTTTTTGTAATCTTTATGAAAAAAATATAAATGCTCAGCTTTGGTGGATGACCTGTACTAGTTTCAAGGTTCACAGTGTATTGAAATGAAGAAAGTAGGAGAATAAAATAAATCTAATAAAAGGAAAAACATCATCCCTGGACATGGGAAGGGGTCTGCGTGGGCAGCAGCTGTGTAGTGTAGTGGCATGGTGTGGGGTCACAGTGAGGCACAGTGCAGGATAGAACCTGGCTCTTAAGTTTTAAGGATGTGGGTTCAATTTTTAAGTCCATAAAACAAATCAAAGATTCAAGAAATGGACCTTAAACATGTATATGTGCTGGTGTGTTCGGAAGAACTGTTTGGAAGTCCTGAGGATATGGTTTTGATATGAATTTCAAAAAGTGAACATTGAAAAGTGCTCAGAAAGAAGGCCCAAGTGCCAGTGGTAGCGTGGTGGGTGAGTCTGCGACTGCATCCATTTTTGTACATGGAGCATTTACACCGTGTATCCCCAACCCATCCAGAGAGATAGAGGCAGTGAGGGATGGGATGAAAAACAATGAACAGCTGAGGTTTTGTTGAAATGTGAAGTTGGGACATAGTTTCTATACAAGATTTTTCAAATATAATAAACACTAGTTCTAAAGTAATACTAGTAAATAAAAATCTTATTCTCTTTTTTTTTTTTTTTCCCCAAAATGACTAGCGATAGTAGTCCACACCTGGTCAGCAGAGTCCAGAAGAAGTAGGTATAAATGTAGTATGTGTGACAGATTTACTGGGTCAGCCTTTTAGCCCCACCCCATTATCAGCTGCAATACTGAAAATATTTTAAAAGGCCTGTTTCACCATTAAAATGACTTATCTACACAAATGCATCAGGCTTCCTTCTGCAACAAGTAAATCGAGGAAACGTCCTAAAATTGAAGTGAGTGAACCCCTCACCTCTGCCAATATGTTTAGTCACTGAGATAAACAAACTAAATCATCTTCCAGGGAAATAAATCAAATGCTGTATATAAACAGTATAAATGAAGGGGGTTGTTAATGGTATTTTTCCACTGATTAATTGATCAACCAAACATTTATTTTTAATAGCTACAGATATTCGGAAGATTAAGGAAATAATTTATTCGGTCTGTTTGGAACTGATGATCCGACGCTCTTTAGAAGTTCAAACAGTGCCTCCGTCATGCCTCCATTCAATCAAACTGTGTTGTTTTTGGTTTGCTGATGTTTTCTTTAAGCAAAGAAACTGTTTATTGGGCTTTCTTTGATTTATTTCATGCATGTTTAATTTCACTAGAGGAGACAAAGCAGATACTGTAGGCTGCTGTAGGGTGACTGAGGCCTCCATGATGCTACACTAACTCTGGAGATTGTATGAGCACTCTGTGTACTTTCTCTAGACTCTAAAATCTGGACCCAGGTGTGTGATTTCCATAGGGACCGACAAAAAGGTAAGTAGTGAAACAAAGCTTCTGGTAGCGAGTACAGTCATACTCAACACCCCCACTGTCAGGAAGCAGGTTAAGCACTGTTGAGTCACAGCCTTGACACATATGAGGTGCAGCAGAAGGTAAAATGTGTATGTGCGTTGTCTGTGTCAAACAGACCACACACTGGACAGGAAGTATTCGAACAGCATCTGGTCCTGAGGATGCTGGCAAAGAGAGGTGATGAAACTATACTGTCTTTCTCTGCCCTCAACATCAGCTATCTGTGGGAGAATCAACTTGGTATCTTTAACCTATACTTTGCTAGTTTCTTACATCTGTTCATTCTAAGACAAGGGCACCATATACTGTACAACTCCACTGTACGCGCCCGCACGCACGCAGACACACACACAAAGGTGCAGTGCTTTAGAAAGTCTATTTCTTTTTAAAAATGAATTGGTTTCAAAACAGTCTCAGCTATTTGATTACATTGAATGACAGGAAGCTTTAAAAGTATTTTATGTTACTGCAGCTATTCCGCAAGTAGCCCATCTAGGAAACATACAGATGGTATAAGGCAAACATTTTGACCCATCATTACAAAATAATATTCCCTTGTGACCTCTCATTACAGGCTGCTGTTTTATAAATTGCAGTTCAGTGAGTTTTTTTTTCTTTTTTTTTCTTGTTATGTTTAAAGTTTCATTTGAATAATTTTCATCGTGGGGCAAAACTTACAGTATTTCCCAAAAACAAGATTTGAGTCAAATATATTTAATTATTTTCCATATTTCCTACCTGAGTAATCAGCTCAGGACCCCTTGTAACTCTAGACTGGAGACCACAAGCAGAATGATTATAAAACCTGGACATCTGACAAAATAGGCAGCAATATGATATAATCAGCCATTATTCACTTTCACACAGAGAAAACCGAACGCATCCAATCTAAAATATTAGCCTCCAGTCATATGTTGTTGGATGATGTAATATAATGAGCTTTCATTCAATCCGTCAATTTCTCTGTTTATTGCACAGAAAGAGAGGCTCCAATTAAGGCAAACACTGCATCCTCCTAATGTTACTGTTTTCAAATGTATAACATACACCTCTAAAGACTTCCTCACCGTGTGGTTGCCTCATTAACACTAACATAAAGTGATACATCTTCAGCGGGCTCCAAAATCACCAGATGTGAATACTGCATGTTTATGGATTCGTCATGGGGTGAAATCTATAGTCTAATGTGGATTTTCACCTTCCCCTCTACCTAAAAGAAGTGGAGGTTTTTGATCATAAAAAATGGTCCAGCACCGAAACTGTGTTTAGGAACTGCAGAGAAAAGAAACACTGAGGATGCACTTTACAGATGGTTGAAATGTCTACAGTAGCTATATTTTTTAATGTTTGGGCATCATTCATGTGGAGGAAGGTTTAAGGGAAGAGACGAATACACATAAACTGTGGAAACGGTGATGTATATACTGTGCATCAGATGTCTCCAAGATAACTGAGTGCTGCTTGTCTATCTGATTGACTGACTGCTGCAAGCTTCCTCAGTCGCATTGACACTGACAGATGTGCATCTACAAGAGAAGCCAACCATATACAGAACATGTGTGAGAATATTTAAGAGGGTACTTTGCATTTAAGCATGCGTAAAAAACGCACTCAAAGGCTGCAAAAAAGAATCACTGGTCTGTGCTTGAGTGCTTGAGTAAATTCATAATATATATAAATATATATATATCCTTGTCATCATACATTCATGATATACAGTACTGTGCAAAAGTCTTAGGCCAGCCTTAGATTTGGTGTTTGAGTAATGCTATATTGACCACATAATAATTTCTCAGAATCTTTATTAGAATACAACGAGACAATACAGAAAAATACAGGGGAAAAAAAGGGAAGGGAAATCAGCCAACAAACTGGATACTTCAAACTTGGATTGGTTCCTCCATAATACTCTTACTTATTACTCCAGTCTTTGTGAGCTTTAGCATATTTCAGCCTCTTCACCCTGTTCCCCTTCTGATAAAAGTGGTTTCCTACCTGCTGCCCTTCCACAAAGACCATTCCTGATCAAGCTTTTCTGGACTGTAGAAGGGTCACCTTGGCTTCATCCAGATGAAGCTGCCAGATGCTGAGCCAGGTCTTTGCTGGACCCTTATCCGGTCTCTCAAAGAAGAAACTCTGAGAAACTTCTTATCAGGTTTTCTTGGCTTCAAGTCCTTTTTTTGTCCTCGACCTCTCCTCATTCTTCAAAGTTCTTTACAACAGCCTAAATATCACATCTTGAGTATCCAGTTTGTTTGCTGATTTCCCTTTGAGAGTGGCCTTGCTGATGCTAAATTATGATTTTTTTGTCTGTGTCAAATTCTGTGATCTTTGGCATTTTGAATGTTATGATGAGATTTATTATTTATTATTTTCCGATTTTAATCTAATAAAGAGAAATAATTATATATGGTCATTATAGCATTGCTTAAATAACAAATCTAGGAGTGGCCTAAAACATTTGCACAGTACTGTATATTAATTGCTTATAGAGCTGGAAAGCTGCTCTTGTTGCACATGTGATGATGACGTAGATATCCTCTGCTTTCTTTGAGTTGCTAATAATACAAACTAAGAATTAGCTGCAGATTGGCTAGGGTTTAGGTAGGGAGACCCATCAAGATCTTAATGCTAATTATGAATCACACCATAACACACATATGTGGAAAAAACCATTAAAACAATGCAAACAAGTGGGAGGCAGGATATTATACCATGCTATTGAAAATACTTTATAATTACCATCTGATAGTTATATGTAGGTCAGAGTGTGATTGTGTGGATGTTTGTGGACCCTCTAAACAAATTTCAGTACGGTGTTTCTTATGGAGTCAGCTGCTCTCTATGTTGTGCTGTTTGTACTCTCCTTATCAATCACGTTGCTGCAGGCACACACAGAGGAGAATAGGGTGATGAAAGGCAAAGAAAGATGAGGTGTTGATGAAAAGAGGAGTGTGAAGAGGAGAAGATTATCACCCTTCTGCCCTTAATGCAACTGTGCAATAACTTATTTTTACCTCGGGATACACATACATGAATACACACATCTACAGTCTAACAGATGACAATCTGGACAGAGGGGGTTAAAGTGTTGTGGGGTATAATGGATCTGAGCTGGATCTGAAGCACTGATATAAAATCAGAATGTCAATTTGGCTCCAGGAGAATATTTCCCTATACAAGATGAAAAAAAGAATAAACGATACATAATAATGATTTACGAATACTCACATGCAGTAATCACTCTCAGATACATAGTGGGGCTAGATTGCAGAAATTTGACCACCCAGTGAAGCGAGGGAGGGGAGAAGAGACAAGAATGACCTTTTTCATAACAAGAGAAATGGAAGACTTGGCAGACTGTCTGTGTGTGTATGTGTGTGTGTGTGTGTGTGTGTGTGTGTGTGTGTGTGTGTGTGCGTGCGTGCGTGCGTGCGTGCGTGCGTGCGTGCGTGCGTGCGTGCGTGCGTGCGTGTGTCTGTATGTGTGTATGACTGCGTTTGTTTTGTGAGTGAGGCCTCTTACCATCAGTTAGCTGCCTGGTGTTGACAGTGCTCTACAGCTAAGCCACAGCGGAGCGATCTGGGACCTGCTTTGACATTTTCAACTTGATTCATTAATTCATGGTTGGCAGCGCTGGTGACATACACACTTAAATGAGCTACACACCCTGGCTGTGCATCCACTTGAAATGCACAGTTTATGTTTCATGAACTCATTGACAAAGGCCAAAAGTACATATCTGGTCCATAATGCAAAGCTTTACCATAAACTACTAAGCATTAATCTGCGCAGTCTCCTCCTCCTTTCAGCCCTCCTCAAAGGAGATTACTGACGTTGAGACCCTGTTATTGAGATGCTCAGACAATCTTTCATAATCTTAAATGAAAAAATAAATCCTTCTGCATATGAATGTGGCTGAGACAAGCGTGTGCTTCCTGTTTTGGTAATATTCCTGGGGCAGCCGTGTTGGTGCTAAATCCAGATTTGTCCCATGGGCTCTACTTTCTAAACCCTTGGAGTGATGCTGGTGGGTTGGGGGGGGTCAAGGATTACTGCAAATGCTGCCCTGCCTACAATAGTATTATGAGAGTCTGTACATGGGCAGAATCAGTGTCTGTGATTAACAAAAGGGAGGCAGCTCATTTTCAAGCTCATGACATGGTATAGTTACACTGCACAACGCTCTTTTTAATCTAATGTTGTCTCCTAAAAATTATGTTAATATGCGGCTAATCTGCAACAGTAAAAATGTTTTAAAGGAAATGTAATACCATCTATGTTTCAAAACTATACAAACCAGTAAAATGTTTATTCACAATGTATTTTGTTTGTTTTATGCTAAAATATCCAGTCTTGCAGTATAATATTCATGTGCTGGGATTATAGCATTGGTAAACTTTTTTATGGTCATGTTTAGAGAATGGCAGCACTGAAATCATCACCAAACACCAAATCCTGTTACTGGTGTCACAGTCCTGTACTATTGCATTATTGTTTACATACATTTGTGCATGCATCAGTGTTTACATATACAATTTTATTTGTATATCGACAAACTAAATTTATGTTCATTGTTGCTTGCTATGCATATAGTACATATATATATGCATCAATTTTTTTTACCTTCTATCTGCAAAATAATTAAATATTTATGCTTAATTATCTTTTTTTAGCATTGATTTAATTTTAGCTGTATGTCTATTTCTACCTATATTGTGAAAATTGTGTACAGTACATTGAGGGGGAACAAAAGAAGCACAATAAAATTCTCACTGCCACTACAGACACTGCGACAAAGTTTTTTCACTCAAAAAGTAAAATTCAGACACTGATTACATTTGGCAGCACAACGTTACAGTGAAACACATTTTAATAATACGGTCACTGAATTGTGTTGTGTCATAGTGTCTTTTTTTGTCAATTAATTATTATCAGTGAGGATAAACTATAAAACACAAACCACTTCCTCCAAACTGGCCAAACAGTTGAATCAACACCTGTGTAAAACAGTTTTAAGAAAAAAATTATCATAACCTTCCTGAATAGAATAATAATAATTTATTGCAGGATTGTTGTATTAGTTTTAACCAGGTGTACCTAATAAACTGGCAACTGAGTGTGTAATTGTAATTCCTAGAAGACAGGGTTGTTTTAATCAGGACATGATTGTAGAAAGGATAAATAACACATCAAAGAGACACTCCAAAAACTAGAGGCTATGGTTACTGATTGTAAAATTGTGCAATCACACCACACAGAAGAAAGTGTTCAAATATATGTGGTTGGTCATTTGAAAACTCATCACTAAGTATTCACACAGTATTTTCTGAAGCTATCTGTAATGTATAGATGAAAACGTTATGTGCATTCATCATTTTGATGCAACGACACAAGGACATATACAGCCTCTCTGCCACACACATGCAGTCTTTTTCTGTAGTGCTCACCAGACTTTTGAATCCAAAAGTGATTGTGGAGACAAGAGTCATAAATCTATGTCCCCTGGGTCCACATCAAAGAGAGATATATAACCACAGGCTATTACATTATGTGTGTGTTACTGTGTGTATATCTGCGTGTCTGTGTATTTGTGTTTTTGTGCTTGTACAGTATAAGTGTGTGCGGTTTTGCGTGTGTGTGTGTAAATGGCAGAAAAATACACAGCTCCGTTTTTATCTCCATACGCTCTCACTTATCCAGACAGCTCCATAATAATAATGAAGGCAAGTTCTCTCTGACTGAGTGAGCCCTATCTCTATTCTAGCCGCAGGAGGCTGCCCAGATTTTTCGATGATTGTTGGAAAGACAGGCTATGATGATTACATAAATTACAGCGTGCGTGTATATGAGAAGAGTGGGGACCTTCAGGTGGAAAAAGTGAGTCAGAAACTTGGAAACATGTGTTCATGCATGCATAAATATGCAGAATTAAACTCATCTTCTAGTCAGGTAAAAGATTTTTACCATCCGCTCTCCATTCCCATTTATTTCTTCTCAGTTGGTTAATTGACTAAGAGGACGGACATGATGTAGGCAAATGTCACCTTGGTGCTGCTTCCAATCCCATCAAATAAAGGCAGTAATTAAGCAATGCTCTCTCCACCATTAGCCAATTATCTCTTTGGTCATCAGTCTTCTGGACATAACTGTCCAGCAGTTTATAAGGAGGAGGGCCATCAGTAACATGTACGTGGCTTTCAGATACAAAGTGGTTCCACGCTAATAACAGCTTTCAGCTTTATACAGTACATGTGTGTATGAGTGTGTATGTGTTGGTGTATAAAGTAAATGTCACTGATGTAAAGACTGATACAGTTTTAATAAATCCCCCTTCAATTTGTGTTTTCCAGTTGAAATCAAATTGTTTTGTTTGGCTGTTCTCGTGATTTATTGATTTTTTGACTGTGGCAGCCTCCTCTAAGTATTCCTCAGTACAAATTGGAGATTACCAATGAGTTCTCAAATAGTGGTCTTTATTTAGCTCAATGGCCAAGAGAACCAAGCCTTTATTTGGAATGGGTTTTTACTTGAGATGGGAGATTTTAGTCCTAATTTCATGTCCTTTCTCTGATAATGTTCTCTGATAATACGAACTCAAACGTTTACCTGTTGTTTTAATAAATTCACTATCTTTCCTCCACTCTCATGCCAAATGTACAGCAACAGATCATGATGACCAGTCGGCTGCTCTCTCTTTCTCTTCTCTGACAGAAATTCTGTTTCCATTCACCACTGATTCATCAAGCACTGACTAATGTTTCTGTATTTCCAGAGGATTGTTAAGATACTTTGAACTTCCAGCACAACCATGGAAAAACTTGAGTTAACAGGTTGATGAAACATTTCTGTTAAAAACTCAGAGGGTGACATCGGTGAGTACGGCCTGACTCTGGAATTAATTCAGTGGAAATGAACATTATGCTTAATTTGAGCTGAGGCTGCAGGTAATTTCACCCTGTCAGTTTTTTTTTTATACCCAGCCTTTTTTAAATGAATAAATAAATAATTTGTCCTGACCAAACTCCTGCTATTTGAGACTCTGTTATTATTTAAATACCAGCTTTTATTCAGATTTTATTAAATTTAGTTAGATTCAAACTTACTACTATTACAAAGGAAGTACAATGATAATCAGTTTGGCATCTAACCAGACTAGGGTTTGCCAATGGACGATGACTTCAATCATCAAAATGATCGCTGTTATCTTATGTCTGGCTTACTTTGCAAAACAGCTGCATCAGAGTAAGCAGAACCTAATAGGTCTGATATAGTATATCAGAAGACAATAGCAGTCACAGGGTAAAATAAAATTGAAATAAACTTTAGGGCATTAATAATTCTTCATCAAGTCGAATCATCGAGTGGTTCTCTATCCTTGATTTCTATATTCTCCAGGTTTTCTTTTCTCAGCCGCTCTGTAACGCCCTCTCTGTAATCATTTACTCCATCTACAAGCTGAAGTGAGTGAAAGTGTCAGTCAGAGGAGTTCTTCAATAATGCTGTGGAAGTCGAGAGCAGCATCTAATCATCCTGATCTAATTTCGATGTGTTTACCATCTCCATCTCTATCTTTAACCAGACCTCCAGGCCACTTACACAGCCTGCACAGCAAATGAAGCAGAGAACAGAGAAATCAAAGCCCATCCGTTTGCTCTCGATATGTGTTGGTGGCAGTGGGAGGGGGTTATTTTCATAATCTGAGCCTTTTTCATTACTGTGCAAGTTGGAGGTGAGGGAGAACTTATGCCCTTTGTATCATCAGCTAGATAATGGCAGGGGAATAATATTTGGGAATCACGCCGCTGACAGATACACACACAGATGCCTGCACAAATGTATACACAGTCAAGGACACGTGCACATATTTCATAAAACCCTTATTAAAAGTACCCCCCTAGTTAAACATCTGTACATGCAAACAAGGAGACACAGACATGCTATGCACATACACACTGTGGAGTAATGTGAGAAATTTGGTAGAAGAATAGAGCCGGATGAGGAAAGAATATTTGGCCATATAAGGACAGAAATGTCTAATTCAATAATGTAGTCTGCAGAAGGGGGACTGCTGGGGCTAGCAGAGGGATGCTTGGCAGTAATTACTGGAGCACAGACACAAATACACACACACAGTTGCACATGTACATACACACATACACACATGTGAATGAGCATTAATGGGCATAGACGGGCTTCCTGTTCAATGAAAACAGCAGGAGAAAAGAACTAAAAACTGACTTAAGAGACAGCTCATATCTGCCTCGCAGTAGCTATGCAAGATCTAGATTTGATGGCTAAGGTTACAGGTACCTGCACTTTCTGTCAACCCAGATTTCAAAAAATGGTAAAAAGTTTGATAAAGGAGAGAGCAGACAGAGAGAGGCAGAGAGGGGAGAGAGGAGAGTTCTTTTGAGGTCAGCTCTCAGTTGCCAGCAGGTTCCTGCATTAATTAGACAGAGTTGTGTGCGTGTTTGTGTGTGTGTGTGTGTGTGTGTTTGAGAGACAAAAAGAGAGCAAGAGAGATATTGCCTGTGTGGATATTTGCCCAAGTGTGTGTGTGAGCATGCTTAAGTGTGTAGTTAATTGGACGAGGAAGCAGTGTATGCAGAGGGCAGAATGAGGCTCTATCCTCACTCACTGAGTCTATTGCCATCATAATAAATCCAGATAAAGGTTTACTTGACAATAGCAACTGACCTTTTCCTTCATTTAGTCCATACTGTATACTGAGAGGAGCGTACAGGCAACCAGAAAGATAAAACATGGTGAAAGGAGAAGCTGTGTTGGACGGTTGGACAGACGGACAGATGGACAGATTGGGTGAACCACCCATATATGAACCTATTTCTAGAGAAATTACTTCTTTTCTTAGAGGTTTGATGATTTTAGGTGAGAACATGTGGGTTATTATGAAACTGTTACTATCTCTAGCATAAAATTATCACAATTTAATTTTCATAGTAAAAGGTAACCTCCATTTCATAAAATACACAACAAAAAACTAACTGCTAAAACTCTGACTAATACCCTGATTATATGACGAGATCAAGGTTTTTCGAGGGTATGAAAGACATTTACACTTGTCTGTTCTGAAAGTTTCTCTAGTCCTCATTAAAGCCTTATCTCTGATAAGACTCAAACAGGGAATATGGTTACTACCTGTTGTTTGTTTATCAGTCATCAAGCACGCCCTGTGCTGTCAAGCTTTTGAAGTGGTCAAAATTTTTTTCTCTGACAGTTAGTGCTTTTCAGACTTCAGTCCATTTGAGCTCCTCGTGTGTCCCAGTTGTAATTCTTGGCTGTTTGACAGATTTTCTCCCTGGTTCATTTCTCTAGTTAAGACGTCAGGAGATGCTATGAACTCGTTTTCAGTCGTCATAAATTTATTTCCTCTGTGGCATTAAGCTGCAACAACCCACAATTCACCAGTCTCTGTAGAAAACTGTGTTACACTGGCGCGCTCTCAATTCAAGAAGAATATCTGATGCGGCGAACAATAAAGTGTCTAGTCCTCGAATCTAAGATGACTCCTGCTTTTCCAAAACTAATTTCCTGAAAGAGAAAATATCAATGCCAATAATATAAGAGATTTATCTATGATATTATTGTCATCAGTTAGTACTACCTGAACTGTGTCATGGATTTATGATGAAGATGTCATTTGAACAGAAGTTAAATTAATTAAAGTAATTAAAAATTCATCAAATGCATTTGCATCAAATGTTATCTAAGGTTAACAAATATGATCTCTAAGTGCATTTGAATAATTACAGCTGGATGAGAACTGCAGTTTTTTAAAAATTGCTAACACACTAAAATGAGACAAAGCAAAATGATTGAAACTGACAAAACTTCACCTCATGTCCCCACAACTCTAAATGCATTTTCACCTTTGCACCCAATTTGCAATTCAATTCCTCCAATCACACAGCAGATCGTTTGTTGTGCAACACCTATTTACCTCATGAATGGCTGCAATGTCTGTAACTGTACAGGAATCTTTGAATTTACAGTTTACTGTGGAAAATAAAGATTCTTTGGGTTACATTGAGCAATTACTATATATTTGGTTTAGGAGAACGATGTAATGGTGGAACGGCTCAAATGCACAAGAAGCAGCAATAATTAACTTAGTGTTTGCAAATGATACAATGAGACATTCAAGTCCACATCGTAAGAGACACGACACAATTTTCAATAACATCAGGAAAATCAGTCTGTCCACACTGGCCATTATTTTCCACCTAAACCAAGTGCACATGGGGGAGCTTTACAGGCTTTTAGGAGATATTCTGAAAGACTGTGCATTGCATTGATTGGCTGTGGAGAAAAAGAAAAGTTTTTGCTTGTAAAGTATTTGTTTCTGCACATATTCTGTAGACTTCTGCAGACCAGTTTCTCTCAGCAGAATTCTCTGTTTACAGAGCAATGATGACAAACCTGCCAAAGAAGACAGTGATTTTGAATGAGCACATTAGTGTGACATTGGATGGACAATAATGTGGTAATATGAATGGTGTGTTTCATTTGAATCACGGGTTTGACTTTGATTAGTGATAATGTACTTTTGAATGCAGTGCTTCATTTTGCAGGATATGTGAGATCTTTTGCATTTTTGGTGCCTGGTTTTGTGTCAAGTGTTTTGAAAAAACTAGCACCGTTTTTTTAAAATTGCACTTAAACAATTGTGAAAATAACTGGATCATTTAATCCTGATCACAGCACTGCAGCCCGGATTAGCATTTTCATATCTGAAGAACAGAGCTTTGCTGTCAACTCATAAAATGTAGTCTCAACCTGCTACCCCAGCCAAAAATACAGCTTCCATGATAACATGGTTTGTGTTTTTTTTTTTCTTAGACAAATTTTGGCACACAACATGCCCCTGAAAAACATTCAGTTTTCTTCTACTCCAGCAAGAAAATGTCAAAGAGAAAGTGAAAAGAAAAGTGGAAAAAAAAATGGTACCCATGTAACCATCATACAGCTTGTAAGCACTTACCTCTCTGCAGCTGAAGTACAAAGTTGTTTCATGTGTTTAAAAATGCATGCAAAAATAAGAGCACAATTAGCACCATAACAAGCGCAGAAAGAGTCAATGTTGTGTTTTCATATCCTTCCTCTAAACATACAAATGTGGAATACATGACAAGAAGAGCAACAAGATATGATATTACAAATTCAATTTCAAAGTTTGTGAAAATCATCCGTAAACCCAGACAAACATATTAACTTCTTCTTTGTTGGAGGGGCATTATCTCCCTCCTTCCACAAACGTGGAGTGAGTGTGAATGTGTACAGACAGAGAATAAGAGGAAGTATTGATCTTGTCGCAGAGATGGAGTTGTGTTTACCTTCACAAGAGCTGATGCAGATATGCATATAGACTGACACAATGGACCACATATCCTCCCACCTCTACTCTCGGCATCAATACCTTGTGGGTGCGTGGGTGCGTGTGTGCGTATGTGTGTGAGCGTTTGCAAGAGAGAGAGAGAGAGAGAGAGAGAGAGAGAGAGAGAGAGAGAAAGATAAACGGGTGGAGAGGGAGAGAGAGAATCTGGCAGGGAGCATCTGGCATCAGTTTCTCACCCAGCTTCAAATTAATCTGATTTTATGGCACCTCATTACAAAGCCTATCATTGATAATCAAAACCAGTGTGATGGGTTACACATATACGTGGTCACACATATGAACGCACACATGGGGTAATAACGGCGTACAGAGATGAATCATCAAATGAGAAAACAGAGGCAGAGTAAAGAAAATCAACCACCTGTATTTCCTCAATGTTTGCAACATCATTAATCTAAGTCATTTATGCCTGTCAGCTTCTCATAGAAAGTGTGTGTGTATGTGTGTGGGTGTGTATGTGTGTGGGTGTGTGTGTGTGTCCAGTCCCAGACACTGCTGCCATTACCGAGTCCCATCAGTGCTTGAATGCCTCCCAATATTCCATCCAGATTCTGCATAGTAATAATGTTCAAAACANACCCAGCTATTCAGCAGTGTACTACATTAAACACAAAAATATGGATCAGACTAAAACATACATCAAAGTAGTAGCTTCTTCATAATATCAAATGTTCTGTATAAAGGAAAAATAAATGAAAATCACTTCTATGGTAATCCTGAACATATTTACCATTATTTGACACTTAAACTTAAGAACGGTAAAAGCTGAAACATGGACAGCTTGCAGAGCACAATTAGACTGTAGCTAGCCACCATTAAACTACTTCAAATAACTTTGACAGCCCAACACGTTCCCATGTTTGCTGAGAGGAAGATCAGATTTCTCTTCACATCATCTTCATTGGTTATATTTGTACATAAGAACGTTTTATATATGTGTGAGTGTGTTATTCATAAGAGACCTTTCATTAACAGTGGGATGAACTTTACGCGTACTTTCTAAGTAAATGGTATTTTTGCCAGACATTGTTCTACTCAGTACCAGCCTTCCTTTTCTCTGGATGGAAGTCTACATCAGAATGAGATGGGGGAACAGAAAAGTCAGGGATAGATAGATCGGGCCATTGGGGGCTGTAAAATATGCAGGTATGGCCTAGGTTTTAGGATTGAATAATTGATTAGGATGGGTCAATAGTGATATGTATCATCGTTGTTTGATGAGCTATAGCACCGTCTGAAATAGCCCTAGAGAAAATCTATAGGTAAGGGCAGACTATTGATCAGCACATATCTTATAGAAGGTTGCACTGATGACAGCTAAATGTGTGTCAGTGAAATGTACAGAATAATGTTATACATCAGAATAAATCAATAGGAAATCCTCTTGTGCCTCATTCACTTTGATCAAATTCTTAATTACTTACCTGCAAGAAGTAAGCCTTGTTCAAGTTGTAGTGAGTCTTATAGTTCAGGAACTATTCTGTTCTCAGGATTTCCTCTGCTGGTTTAATAGCACATCAAAATTTAAAATGATACACTGATAAAGTTGTATACCATATAAATATGGTCCAGCATCAATCAAGCCCAAATTTTATCAATATTCAAGTACTCAACGCATCTAAACTTTTCTTTCAGATTCAGATTGTGTTGCTAAGTACAAGGGGCTTTTTTGAACAGATTGCCTGGATAATACGCAACAATTCATTCAGGATAAACAAATGCTACTTGAATTAATTGCAACATATTGCTTTTTAAGTGAAGATTCATATCATCTCTTTTGCTTTTCCTGAATTCATACCCAGGGGTCATTACCTACCAAAGTAATGCATGAACAATATTATAGACAATATGTCCTAGTGGTGGTTGTAGGAAGCAAATTCCAGGCAGGGCTTTAGGGGGCCATCTGCTCTTGAGTTCCACCATAATGACCAGCTTATGAAAGCTCTGTCCTAACATTTGGCTCTATGTATATAGCAGCAGACAATGAACCGTCTGCCATCTGAGAATCATAACAAGTCTGCTCTCCAATGAACATGCTTGCTGTGTTGGACTTCTTCAAACAGCCATGCGACATACTGGGGAAGGCATGTGCTTTGGACAGATCTATTGCCTTTGGTTCTTACATTTGGCATCAGAAAAAAGAAAGTGTATTCATTGTTCTATTTGTTTAGTAATATGCTGAAATAAAACTGCACGAATGCATAGTTTACTTATCTGACATTAGACAAGCCCTTACTTTATTCTTACTTTATTCCCCTGTTTTTCACAAACACACTCTCTCATGGGAAACGTTCGACTCAATGGAGTGTGAGCATGTTTGAGTTTGAGCAAGGTGTTGAAATTTCAACAAAGCTGCGAAGCCTAGGTGAAATGGGATATCACATTATTATGCTTTGAGACAGTGTTAGTAAGTTAGGCTGACATTGTCATGTGCACAGATATGTTCACACATATAAAAATACAAAGCATAAAACACACAGGGAGCTGTGTGCCGAAGTGTGAGGAGATAACCATTATGCAGCTTCGGTTTCTCTCTGGCACACAGAATTAGCTGAGGTTAATGTGTGCATCTCGGCATAGAAAGAAAATGGTAAGTGTGTATGTGTGTGTGTGTGCGTGTGTGGAGGAGCACGGCAGGGTTGACCATTTTCTCCTCTTCTGTAACTTCATTAAAGAAATATAAAATGGCAGGCCATTAGGGCAAACGCATTCACCAGCCACTTATTGAGAGATGCTTTTAGAACAATCTAATCCACCACAAATTGTATGGTGCACCAACACATCATGCACACACACACACACACACACACACACACACACACACACACACACACACACACACACACATGCATCTAGCAAATATGACTGAAGCTATGAGAGCTCGGTGAGGGCTGCAGGAGGAGGATATGGGTGGCACTATGTTTCTACTGTGATAAAGTGGCACCGTGCACATGGCCGTCTGTTCGCCCAGCCCTCTTATTAAACATAAAGAAAGAGAATGAGGAAGCAAGAGACCAACAGAGATTGCAAAACAGACAAATTTGAACTTCACGCTCATTTTTCCTTCCTCTGCCTCTCCTCCAACAGCCTCCATCTTGCCTCTCTCTCATCTCGATGCATGCTTCCATCTCTCTCCTCCTCTGTGTGAGTTATTAGGGATGAGAGGAAGTCATTCTCTGTGTGTGGTTATTAGTATTGATCTTAGCGCCGTTCAACAGCCGTTTCCTGCTGATTTCCTCTCGTCCGCCCTCCCTCCTTTTCTTGTTTATATCCTTTAATAGCCCCCACCACCACTCCACCCCACACATCCATCTTTACTCTCTAGCCCCACTACAGTGAAGTTTTAACATAGTGCTTTGTCTGCTGTGTCTGAGTGATTTACTGGATATTGTGGGTTTAATACTGCTACACACACTCACATACACATTCCTGCACGTACAACTAACTGACCCCGGAAACAATAAATTTACACTCTAGCTCAGGCCTGAGTATTTTATTGACCAATAAAGGCCACACATACACATACACACACACACACACACACACACGCACATACATACACATACACACACACATGCACACACACACACACACACACACACGCACACACACGCACACACACACACACACACACACACACACACACACACACACACACACACACACCATGCAGTCACTCACAGACGCACACACATCTATTATTGAAACAATCACTATTTACTATGGGGTCCTCTGAGTCTCCGCACATGGAGGCATGTTATACTCTGCCTGGTTTGCTGTAGCTGAGTCTGTGATTTGCAGACCTACAGTAAACAAATTGGAATTTCAAGGATTGAAAAATAAAAAGAAATAAATCAGTTAATTGTCTTCTAATTAAGTTAAATGAAACAATGTCAGCTTTAATCAGACTTGGTGACCAATTCATTTGAAACACATACACACAAGCACATTTTTGCTCCATTTACACATTCACACTTGTCAAAGAGCCTAGTGTGCAGAACTCATGCAGTTGCACTGGTGCAAAGCTCATGATCAGTGTCTCTTTATTATAAATGGAGCATTTAAATAACACAGGTTGAAGCATGTGTATTATTCATGATACCAATATCAATTCTCACTCCCACACAGTGTATCCTCCCAATGTGTCCTCATGAACACGCACAAACACACACACACACACATTGGATTCACTGTGATGCTTGGCTTTTCACCCTAGCTTCCATTCGCCATTTGAGCAGTATGCACACATTTGAGCCATGTCAAAATCAAACACATGTTGCAGGGCATAAATTAACAACAAGTTAAACAATAGCACCCGCGTAGCATGTATGTTTGATCACTGCCTCCTTTTGCCACTGGTAAACTGCTGACAGTGGCCACTTGACAATTTGCTGTGGGCAAGAGTCACTAAACACTATCAATTTCTATCTGTTTCGCCAGTGTTAAATTGTAACGGCAACCTCAACCTTTAGCCATAACCTTAATCCTGCCTCCAGTCCAATAGATCATTAGACTTTAGCATATTTAGTGCTATTGGCATGTCTGTCCTCTGTGACCATGTCTATTAGTCTTGGCAAATAGAGCAGCTATTGGTAATGAAGACACACTGCATAGTCCCTGATGGCTTGTGGAAGGGATGTAAACAAGGTCAAAAGTAAAACCCAAACGGAAAGAACGGACAGAAAGAAAACCGTCATCAGGCAATAAGACAGCACACAACAGCAGTGACAAAAAAAAGCTATTTGTAAAAAGAAAAGGTGAGCAAGAGGCTTGTTCTGGGGGGAAATCATTTTGCCAGGAACAGTGTCTATAGTTCAACTTGGCCTGTCCTCTGTTGTTGAGAGGCCAGGGAACACAGTGAGGGCAGCTTATGAGGGACAGAAATAAGGACTGTCACACTGACACAGTCGGGGACAGACAGAGAGGGGTGCCACACACAGGCTGCATCTGAATTGTTCATATATCCTACAACAGAAATGTAGTAGTTTAAAGTACATGTATAGTTTGATAGTTAGTGATAGTTTGATTTGACAGTGCATAAAACCTAAACTGATATCTGAGGACTGTTTGCTGATTAAACCCTATTATGTCACCATTTTATGAGGGTAATCGTGCCCTAAACTGCACATAAACATCTTCCCAGTGGTGAGTGAATACTGGTACTGAAAGAGGGAAGAACATAGCTGAAGGTCTGCATGGATGTGATGTGGGACAGGTCTTCTGACGAGCTCAGTGGAAAAACCCATAGACAGTTGTTTCTGATGAAACTGCAGGTGAATGAGGATGGAGGTGCATCACATAGATCTGATGTTGATAGAAAGTAACAGTTTAAAATCTGGTGGCAAAACAGATGATTGGCTAACAGAGGATATTGATTGATTGTGATTGAGCTTGAAGTGGAAAAATTAAAGGAGAACAGAAAGAGGCAGAGAGAGCGAGGGAAACAAATAAACAGGTCCTCCTAATTTGGGTCAGATGCAAATACAAAATGAATTATGATTGAAAACAGGTCGTGTCAAGTAAAATTGTATTTTTATAACCCAATATCACACATAAATTTGACTCAAGGGGCTTTACAATCTGTACAGCATACAACATCCCCTTTCCTTACACCCTCAAGAAATTTAAGTGGGGAGTAAATTTGGCATAGATCATCTTCAGATCAAGCTTCAGAAAAGTTATCACATGGATTTTTAAAGTGTTTGTTTATCACAGCTAATTACAATTTGTTCATATTGTATTCTACTTTCTGCCTCTGTGAATCAGAAAGAGAGCTGCACAAGGCTAATGCTATCAGTGTGAATATCAATACACAGAGACACAAGCACCCTATTATCATGATCCAACCGCCTGCTATTTTTAGGAAATGTGAACTGTGACAAGGAATCTGGATATTTCTGCTACAGTTTTTTTTTTTTTTTTTTTTTTTTTTTTGCAGTCTGTGAAAAAAGAAATCGTCATGCTCCACGACTGATGACAAACGTTTAAAGCAGCCTCTTGTGTTCACAGCAGCCTAGCAGAGCAAAATGCTGAGTTACATATCTGTCTCTCATTTGTACTTGTTCTCACTCTTACCATCTCTCTCCCCTCTCAGTGAATGATATTCCATTGCACGTTAATCCACCCTGGATATTAATTACAGTCTCCATTAACATTTAATAAATACTTCCCAGGTGGGCTTACTGCTGAGTGAACAGAGAGCCTTATCAAATATTAGGCCTTTAATTGGCCTTTCACTCCAATGAATGGCTTTTTAATTAGCGTGCAGTTATCATTCCTCCACCAACCACAGGGCCAGGCTGATTAGCACACGCAGATGTGCCAGTTTTGCTGAGTGAGGGCATCTTAATGACCTGAGGTAGGCCACTCGTTGCACACTCTATTCCTGTGGCCAAGGGAGGGGCAGTGCAATCTTTGGGTTGCAGGCCGCAGTCAGTCACTAAGTGATTGTCTGGCAATAGAATGGAGATCTATGGGGCTGGAAAGCTTACAGTTTTTCAGTAAGAGGGGTTGGCATGTGCAGATGTGAAGTCAGTCAAAAACTGAGCTAAGGAAATAAACAGATGGACACTCACCATGAGAGCAGCCCATTCTACCTGACCACATGTCTGTGTCTGCAGTGTGAGGGAGAACAAACAAACCTAGAAAGGCACAGGTTATTGTAACAGCAAGAGAAATCCCTGAACAGCTGGGTCTGCCTATGTTTAATTTAATCATTCAAATGTTAATCCTTCAAGTATAAACATATTCAAGATTTTCTTTACCATTCGAGATTGGCATTTGGGTTTAAGAGTTTATAACCCATCTAAATAAACTTAATTAGTAATGTAAGGGACTTTTCATACTTATGGATTTAGGGGGGGCTAAACTATTTTGTTGAATGCATAAATTCCCAGATGTTGAACTCTATCATAAAAAACCTGCAATCAGCAAACTGGTCTAAAATATCAGCATCAGTCGTCAAAAATCAATACAGCTCAAATACTCAAGTGAGAACATTCAAATAGATATGGAGACAAAGATAATTCCAACACTCATTTTTGATTAACTATCATGGATTGGACCATAATTATTTTTCCTACTTCATCCTTTTTCCAAGGCTCTCAAGCAAAGCTTTTTTCAATTGAATCAGTAAGGAGACTTCCTCCCGCTGGGGCTGAGGGGTGTGATGAAACACTCAAATATGAATCACTGCCATATCCGGACTACCACCAATTATTATACACACTCATACACCCAGGCACAAACACACATATTCACACCAATGTGCAGAGGGAACACAGCAGGAGAGAGTGATGGCTGTCACAAACACTTAAAATCACACAGACATAGACACCATCGCCAAGCTTTGCATGTAACACTTTCACACACTCACACATGTGTAAATCACTCAAAGTCAGAAGTCTCTCTCCTGTCTCCTGTGCTTTAATTAGCATATGTAGAACCAGATGATGTTGAAAAGCATAAGGAAGAAACCCACCCCACATATATCAAGTGATTCTTTAAAACTCCAGTCAAAATCCATCACTTCCATCATTAATGGGATAATTAGGCTGTAGCAACTGCAACAGAACTGAGTGTGTGCAGGTAATGTTGGTGGCTGAGGAAAACCTTGACTGGAAAGAATGACAGACAATTTGCTCATGTAATTTTTAAGGAGCAGGACTGTTTTTCTTGTATTGATCAGATCAGTGTTCACTGGGTGCTCTCAGTTGAACATGATCACTGATGGTAACCTAAGTCTTGAGAACTATTGGTCTTCTCTCGATGAACCAAGAGGAAATAGTTGAAAGTGATGCAAAGACTTGGTTCAGTAACTAATTTCTTTGTATTATCTGCATATCCCTTTCTGTCTCTAAAATGTTTTTGTCAGTGCTTCAATGTGAAATTTAAAACATAAAAAACGTATTCATTAAAATTAAAATATTCTCAATAGATAATACAACCTCAAACCTCCAACACTTGAGTATGTAGTCATATTTCCCCGTCCTATTGAGCCTTGAATAGGGACAGGCGGGTAGCAATGCGTACTGTAAATATAATTGTTTGCAAATCAATAATGGCAGCAGACAGAACTACCATCAACTAGATGCTCCTTTGAAATCTTAGTAGAACATATATTCTCCAAACTATATGGGCAAATTATCCACATTATAGAATTCACACTATGCATTACAGATGTATGTACAGATGTATTTGCAGGTTTGTGTTTGTGTGATGCACTTAGCAGTGAACCTGTAAGGGAGCCAAAGGGAATGATCTAGTAGTGAGGAGTTGTTGCACAATTCTTCATAAATCTAATTGGGAACAGAACAATCAACAGTGGGAGGGCTCTCTGGCCACTTAACAGTGAAAGTTCAAACCAGTCCAATGTTGTCATTATTGTATTGTGATGTTGCTGTAAATCCCCAAGGATCCTAAATGCATTAGCAGATGTTCAGTCAGTGGGTGACAGTGGTTAAAATGGTCAGATTGGATGTCCTCAGAAAGCATTGCAGTGTCAAAGTCAGACCTCACAAACACCAGCGTCACTCCAGTTCTTACACAGAGGACAATGAGTTTAGGACAGTCCAGACCAAACCCCAAAGCTGACAGAATGTGGGTCCATTCTGCCGCTGGGTTTCTTTTCAGGAGTTTGGGAAACCTGTCTCGTCGTCTTTTGCCAGAGGGACCTTGTGTCATCTCATGTCCAAAAACAGAGACACTGCTGGGTTGAGGGAGGTCTGAGCTTTATGGCTGAAATTATACAAGAGGTGTGCTCATGGTTAAATGAAGAGCTGAGTGAGGGAGCCTGCTGAAACCATCCAAGTGATACTTTAGAATGATAAGAGCTCCCTCTAGAGGTCGACCCACACTGCCTTGGACACATGTCAATTCTCTCTCTCCCCTCGTTCACTTTGCTTCTGTTAATGATGAAGATTTCCCCTGGTCCAGGAATTTGGCTCGATGAATCCTGTAAACACAGCCTTAACACAACACTGACTGGTAGCTCTACTGAATTATAGCAGGTATGAAATACTGACATCAGCTGACACCTGCCTCTCCCCAGGTCCAGTGACTTCAACTATGATGATCTCATTCAATAAGAGCATCATTTTGTGCACTGACCCTTTTTGCTCGGTTGAACCTCTCAACTCTGTCCTCCTCTTTAAAAAAATCACCCTTTTCACCTCCTACATGGTACAATCCCTTTCTCACAGTCTATCTTACCTCACACACACACATACACGCACACCACCACCACACACACACACACACACACACATACACTCACACACACACACACACACACACACACACACACACACACACATACATACATACACACAAACACACACACACACACACACACACACTTGCATTCATCCACCATCCATCCATCTCTCCAGCAGCTCATTCTCCGTGGCTTTAATGCAGTCTGAGAATGTGTCTGCTCTGTCAGCCAGACTCACTGTCTTTTCCCTTCATTAGACTTAAAGGAAGGAAAATGTCTTTGTGTTTGCCATTTTTCAGTATCCACTCTAAGCAAGGCTGCTAAGGAGAACACACACACACACGCACACATAAATTATTTACACTTCTATCAGCATTAATGGACCCGTCAATTACATTATGGGCTCAACCTATAAGTTCTTCTCAAACTGTCTTCTTCCCATAATGAACAACAGCATTCATATATATTTGATCTGAAAGAATATATATGACATGCTGAAAGATAATGGACCGTCATCCTTATACTATATATATGGGTTTAATATGTTATACCATATTAAACCCTTCTTTGCTCTAAAAGTAAGGATTATAATATCTCAGAATTACTTAGGAGCCCGAAGCTGAGCCATTCTGAAATCTCTTTTTCTACAACTATACTTTTTTCTACTTTGCTGTTATTCTTCTTTCGTAATACTAAATCAGGCCTCTTTGAGCAGAAAACTCAAGCTTCCCACCTACAGTATGTGTTCACTCTACTGTGAATAGGTTTTTCTGTTTGGCCTCTCTTTCTTTCTCTCTCTAGTGGCATCTGTGTCTTCTTCCCTGTTTCTGTTCAGCTGCCCCGCTCCCATGCTCTTTCCTCACTCACTCTGGTCCTTCATATATAATGCATGTTAAACAAACAGACATGTCAGAGTCACTGAAATGTATGGCTGTCCCCTCGCTGCTGCGCCATCCACCCTTAGTAGGGAGGGTGGGGTAGGTCACGTCTCAAAGGCCCCCATGTGCAGCCCAGGCCCAGCTAAAACTACAGCCTCCTGCCTCAAACACAAACTGTGCATTCTACAGGGGAAAAGCAACGCTGCTTTATACCAGAGTCTATTTATACATCATTTTATCACATAACATCATGCTAGTCTTGGGAATCTGCCTTTTTTTTACAGAATCTTTACAAATGTGGGCTCAAGTTAAAATTTTAGGAAAGTGAAACAAAGGAGATGTGTCTGAAGCTATTTGTAAAGTGGAGACATGTTCAAAAGAGAAAAAAGGAGCTTTCATCACAGCTTTTTCTTCAAAAGGACTTCTGTTTATGTTGTAAACACATAAAAGTCTTTATTCAGGTATTGTCAAAGTGCAGAGAAAGCAATGTTTGATCCTTACAAATGTAGACCCAACTCCATTTTGTTTCTTGTGGCTCAGAGAGCTAAAAAGTGTCAGGGAGAGCAATTCCCTTTGTCTGTTACTTTACATGTAAATCTAATTTCTTTGTTAAGGCATGCAGGGGATAAGCTGCTGCTTTGGCACACTCTTGAATTGTATACATGCATAAATAAACACACACACATACACACACACACGCTCATCTGCAAAATCCCAATTTTCCAGGTGCAGAGGTCTGTAGAATGGAGCCAGAGCTATTCATAAGGAAACTGCATTATTCTCCATCAGTACTGTGCAGCATCTGAGCCTATTATACCATCCACCACTAGCATGCACATACAAATGGAGTTTACCACTTGACAGAGAGCGCGATGGGGCCTGAACAGCACAAGGGTATGAGTGGGATCGTGCTCGATCGCCGCCGAAGTCAGTTCATTTTCATTTTCCATACAGAATATGCTTCACTTGTGTTGCAGTGACATAATGCAAAATGACTAAGTGCACACTTCATGGGTACATTATACAGCATGTGCAGTTGGAAGCTCCCAGAAAGTCAGCATCTTTGTAATTTCCTTAGATCAGTAGATCACTACGTTTCAGTTCCGTGAAAGTCTTCAGGATATATCCTCTCAAGATCAAATCTGAATATAATGCAAATTTATAGCATAATCAAGTCATTAGACGTACATAAAGGTAGATGAATTGTGCATTCCTCTCTTACAGAGCAGTCTCACCTGGGTAGTAAGAATAAATAAGAAGAATAAATGATGGTTCTCTCCACTTTTTCCATCCACTGTAGGCAGAGAGAAAACTGGATTTATTCAGTCAGCTAATACACACAGTGACTCAGTGTATACTGTGTGTGGATGAAATGGGCTTGAGAGGCTTTTCCTCTCACACAAAGCAAATATCTGTCCAGGAATAAGATATTGATTCGTCATTTCCCAGAGCTGAACCTGAGTAAACAGGCTAAGCAGACATGTGACTGGTGGTTGTTGATAATTGTTGTCCAGTAACAGTCAGAGATTTTTTCTATGAAATGCCAAACTAAAAACAGCTGTACTGTAAACCCTACATTATTCATGTTGACTTGCAGGTACCTTAGGATGCACAAACATCTGAGAAACACTGAGTCTTTTCTGCACAAACAAAACAATCAAATATTTATTCCCATGTTTACAGCATTCTACTTTCCCAGTATGAACAACAACAGCACATCTCTCGGTGTCAACATGAATGTTTGAGCTGCTTGTTCAGTGGAAGCTTGCCCAGGGCAGAGAAGCCATTTAGATTACGGTTTAACTATCTAAATAAATAACAATGACTGTGACACACTCCCTTAAAAACCACTAACAACAGGTTTGCATTGCAATATGATTCACTGTTGTCTTGGAAGTGTCTTTTATTCATTTGTTTATTTGGCATAAACCAAGATTTTAATATAACAAAAAAAAAAAAAAAAAAAAAAAATGGGACTCATTTATTGCATGGATTGTATGATATCAGTGCGTCTCTGAAGTGAATCATAAATGCTGCAATGTGCTTCAAGTAGGCTTTAATTTTCCATTTTGGCTCATAAAGCTGTGTACACAAACTTTAACTTATAAAATTCAGGTAATACAAAACTATACATTCACCATACATATGTACTTGTATAGAAATGCAACAGTGGGAGTCAACTCTGCCTTCTGCATTTGGCTGCAAGTTCTCAGCCACATCAAATCTCATGTCCTCTCTTACAATGCAGCAAGGAACCTGATCCATCGAGCTTTCACTGGGTCTGAGGGGAACATCTGATCATTCTGATCATGTGGCTGGTGGTCGTGAACTTTCCACCATCGTCAGTAAAAGAGCTTCTCTCTAGGGGAGAGGATTGAAGAGTCAGCTGGAAGGAAAAGGATGGACTGAAAATCACTCTATCACAGAAAGGGAACAAACCCTCTTGGATTTTCTCACCTTGTACACGTCCTTCATTTCTCATTTAGTTGTTCATTAAGGCCGTGAAGATCACTGAGATTGCCTTCATTTATAATGATTTATATAAAATATGTAGTGTGGAAAATAGGAATAGGAATATCACAGTAGACATTCACTGTACTAATAAATAAATATATATAAGTAGATGTAGTAGAAAGAAGCGAATGTCAATCAAATTTACAGTAACTTTGTAAAAAAAAAATTAAATGGAAAATGATCCGTTTCTACAGTTGTATGTAAACGTGCAAAGTGGACTGTAAATATACGGGGTTTAGGTGGTTTTGTGTTTGAAATTTGAAATCTGTGGTCACTGAATACATTTTGTGTCAAAGCAACCAAAAGGGATCCACCTATCAGCCACTTCAGCCTACACTGGCCTCTGTTGTTAGACAGTGAATTTCCCTCTCTTATTGACTTTTCTTTATAATAAAAGGTCTCGGGCTGCTTCTTTCGTTCCAGGCTGCATTGTGTGTTCAATCCCTCCAGGTGTCACCAAACCCTCACTGGGCAGGGGGCTGCAGTTTAATCCTCCAGCCACCGGGCGGCAGCACACGGTCCAGACACTGGTAGTAACCAAACGTTTCCATTGTCTTCGTCTGTGCTCTGTCAAAAAATAAACAAAGAGGAAAAACCAAGCGGGAGCAGAGACGTAGGGACGAGTCTGATGTGCGTGACCTAAGAATAAAAACAGAGCAGACGTTTTCTGTTTGTCTGCTAAAAGTTGCTGTTGTTTAACCGTGTGTTTTCCCGTGACTCCAGCGGTCACGGTAACACGGTAAGAGTCCTGTCAGAAGACACTGTGTTTGTTACTTGAAGCTGTACGAGTCCGTGTGTGCGGCGCATCTGGAGCTGCACGAGAACAGATGTGCAGAAAAACAGGAAGTCCAGACATAAAGATGTTGTGCGGGGGCTCAGCTGAATGTGGGGCCAAACACACGCCTGTTTTTTTTAAGACGTTTTCTCCTTTTATTGAGATTTCTTCGGTATCCATCCATCTTAGCTCTTATATGAACAAACATAGTCAGACATTGTTGACTGGCTGTAGACCAGTGCAGACCAGTAGGGTTAAACTCATAGGGGCATTAAACGAGTCTCCCGTTGTGTATATGGTAGTTTCATTATTTCCCCGGGAATCCAGAAACACTGGACCTGAAAAGATTTAACTGAGTAATGGATTCACCCACTTGGTTGACAGAAAATGGATTCAATTGACAGCTGAGTCAATTTAATCGGAATTTTTTTTTTTTTTTTTTTTGAACTTCTCTATGATGTAAACTCAACATCTTTGTGTTTTTGTTCGTTTGGTAAAAGCAACAATCCCGTTGACATGACTTTAGGGGAATAAAGCTGCGCCTTTTGATCTTTTTTTGATATTGTATACACGAAGCAATCAATTTGTTATTAAAGAAACTGGCTGCCAGATGTGTTAAAATAGTTATTGGTTGCAGACATTGTTCAATGTTTTCTGTGTGTTAATAACTCACGTGCACATAATAATTAATGCAATCTGATCCAACACATTATTAAAACAATATAAACTGAAACAATCAAGGTCTTCCTCCCACATGACCAGGGCTACAACATGGTGGAAATGTTCTACTCCACTGGTCCAGATTTAAAATAAATATGCAATTAATCAAATCATGTACAACAAAATTAAATACAGCTAATATGTTTTGCTGCCCTCGGCAGTCTGGGCCTCCTGGACAATTCCCAGGTTTTACTAGTTGGTAATTGCTTTGTCAGTATGTCTGCACACTTGAACTTAAACAAGTCATTTATTCAGCTATTGTACATGCTTCATGACCAAAGCCACAAGGCATCATTAATTTTGTCTGTAGACAACAACATAGTCACAGCCTCCTAACTGCAGTAGTAAAATATACTCAACAACAACCAACAACAACAATAACACACAACTTAAAAATGAAACTATACAGCGTACCAGTGGCTGCAAACAGGTACCAGATTCTTAGATAGCTTTAATGATCCTGTAGCATTTCGCTTACTAGTTATTAATGGCTGTCTGGAGGGACATGTTACAATGGCCTTAGAAGTGTTAATGAATGTGAAACTCTAGTTGCATCTTATGTCTACAGCCCTGTTAGTTATAGTAAAGGAACACAGTATGTTTGTCTATATGTATACTGAAATAGAAAATAAATAACTTGTGTTTTTTCACAGGAGCTGATTTAAATGACAGTCATGGCTGAGGAACCAGCAGCAGAAATCCAGCTACTCAGAAGCCAAAAGGCCAGGCTAATAGAAATTCTTAGTGCCGATGCTGACTTTGTGCTGCAGCATGCAGACTCTCGCTGTCTGCTGTCTCTTCACGGCTACCAGCAGGTGAAAGCTTGCCGTGTTCCTAGTGAGAAGGTGACAGACCTTCTGGATCATATCATTCAGAGAGGGCCTGAAGCAGCACGGGGATTACTGGAGCTACTGAAGGACCAGCTCCTACAAGGAACCTTCCCATTGCTTCATTTTATTAAGGATCTGCAAATTAGCACACTGTCCTCAGGTAGAGCAATGTCTGCTCTATATTTTCTGCAATATCATTATTACTTACTGATAGATTTATACTGTATGTTTAATACAAATGTTTTCTCTATTTACACAACAAGGAAAAAGAAAAGCTCCTGAATTACAGGAGACCATTCCAGTCAAACAGATCTGCAACAACAGTCACAGTGAGTCACACTGCACTCAAAGCTATTCCCCTTAAAACATTGTAAAATCATCACCTACTTTATCTGCCTGTCTCATTTTACAGGGTCTCGAATAGTGACGGAGAAGCAGTTAATGACTGTGGCTCGTGCCACTGGCAGATGTTGGCGGGAGATTGGCAGACTGGCTCTGGACATCCCCTGTGTGAAGCTGGAGCAGATTGAGGAGGACCACTCTATTCACATTGAGCGAGTATTTGCCATGCTGCGCTACTGGAGTATCTGTCAGAGGGAAAAAGCCACCGCAGCTCACCTGCACTCCCTGCTCAGTCAGGATGACTGGGCACTGCCACCTGAGAGTATTAACTTTCTGTTGGAGACTGACTGACTGAGGCCTTCAAGACTAAAACCCTTTCAAATGGCAATGTGTCTGCTGGACAATCGTGTATTGGTAATCATAGAAACTTTCTATTTATATAAGGTAAAAACACTTGAAGACAATTTAATGGGACCAATCCAGAGTCATACATGTTTTTTATGGGCTTTGAAACCACCGAGCATGAGGTCTCTTGTTGAAGGATGATCATCAACTTTATTATGACAGTGCAGAAAATACCCTTTTTTGTTACCTGAAATTTCTTTAAGAGGGCTGTTTCTATTTTCTCATCTAAATACACCAGGACATTTAAAGAAGAACACTAAGTCATATTTCTATCTTGTGTTTTTTCTCAACTCATCATTTTATAAAAGTTCACTTTGGTTGTGAATAAACAGGTTAAGTTACAACACGTGCTATGAGCTACATACCTTGGTCTTTTAGATTAAATGCACCTTACATCATGTTCTGTGACAGCAGGGTAAAACACACAGAATCATCTCAGTCAGCATTTTATAAAAGTGTCTCTTACCTGAAAAAATATTGAAGATAGGATTTCTGGTTGAGAGACAAAACATTTAATGAAATGCACAACAACTTTTCAATCATGAAACATTTTCAAATAGGTACCGTGTTCTTAGATAGCTTTAATGATCCTGGAGCATTTTGCTTACTGGTCATTAATGGCTGTCTGGAGAGACATGTTACAATGGCCTTAGAGGTGTTACCACAAATGAATGCGAGAATATTATTGTATCTGCAGGAGTCCTGGAAGAAGACACTGTGTTTGTTACTTGAAGCTGTAAGAGAGTCTGTGTGTGAAACTCATCTGGAGTCCAGACATAAAGCTGTTCTGTGGTGGCTCATCTGAATGTGGGGGCTTAGTTGTGTTTGTGTAGCAAAGGACATATATGCTGTTGTCATGTAGTCTCATTAAAGATGGTGGTTTGAAATAGTAGTAAGTGTTTTTAAAGAGGTTTTCTCCTTTTACTGATATTTCTTCAGTGTACATCCATGTTAGCTCTTATTTGAACAAACCTAGAGCCCTGTTAGTTATAAAAAAGAAACATTATGTTTGTCGATATGTATACTGAAATAAAAATAACTTCAGGTCTGAATGAGGTTCAGGTCTGTCAAAAAGAGAATTGATCATCGCTGTTTTTTCACAGGAGCTGATTTAAGTGACATTCAGTCATGGCTGAGGAACCAGCAGCAGAAATCCAGCTACTCAGAAGCCAGAAGGCCAAGCTAATAGAAATTCTTAGTGGCGATGCTGACCTTGTGCTGCAGCATGCAGACTCTCGCTGTCTGCTGTCTCTTCACGGCTACCAGCAGGTGAAAGCTTGTTATGTTCCTAGAAAAAGAACCTTCTGGATCATTTCATTCAGATTCAAGGTTCAGGGTTGACTCCCTCATACTCCTACCAAACTATATCATTGCTGCAGCCTACTTGGTCAGCATGGACTAATAAAGCTTTCACAAACTATCATTAATTCAGATCTATATTACTACAACTCCTACTACTACAACTGTCACGCTCTCAACACAAACCTGTAAGAATCAAAAAAAGACTTGAACTGGATATAACACGTGAAGCACATATAAGAGGTTAAGTGTTTTAGGCCATTCAGACCTACTTGAGTAAAAATATTAACCAATGTAAAATCAGAAAGTAAAATCATGCACTCAAAGTTTTAGTAAAAGTACAAAACTATAGCAACCCAATGTAGTAAAAATATCAAAAAATAGAAGCACCTTTTATAGATGTATTATTATATTAACTTAAAATTGACCGTTGATTCATACACATAAAGAACATGTTGCTGGTTAAGGTGAAGATTATTTTTAATAATTTTGAATCTATCACATTTGATTCAAGGATCACTCACTAGAGTTGCCACATAAATGTAGTGACATAAATGAAGTTTCAGAAAATTGAAAATACATTATGTCTAAGTACAGCACCTAATTGCTTTCCACTGTTGTTGTTAGGCAGGTGTTTACTGATACTTTTTGTGTGACTGTAATCTGCAGCAACACCTATGAGGTGGTACCTGTGTTTGTGCAGATAGAGGATGAGGTCTTGAGAGGACTGCGTCAACTGGAGGGCTGGACAGAAGGTGATGGTATTTTCTACCCTGGGGGGTCTACCTCTAACATGTATGCCACGAACCTTACATGCTACTGACTCTTCCCAGAGGTCAAAACCCAGGGGCTGTGGGGTCTCCCTCGGCTAACCAGCTTCACATCTTCAGAGGTCGGGAATGGCTGTTGTTATCTGAGGAAAATAAAGCTTTATAAAAAAAAAAAAAAGTTATATATATAACATTGTATATACAGCATTGTACATAACAATATATAAAAGAAGCATTTCTCATGTTTGCCCAGAGCCATTACTCTCTGAAGAAAGGGGCTGCATTTCTGGGTTTTGGGATAGATAACATCATTTTAGTGAAAGTGGAAGATGGGTATTGTATTAAGAGTTGAAATGGTTGATTTATTAATAAATAATGACAAATCATCATAATGAGTTAATCACTTAAGCAATTTTCTGACCAAAGATGACAAAAGTTCCATATTCTCAAATGTGAAGATTAATATCTTTTAACTCGTTCATATTATTTTATTAACTTTACAATGTAGCATAACCTTGGGCTATGGTGATATATTAACATATTATCCCAATATATCTGACATTTTTACAATAATTATAATTATTCTTACAACAAAATTATCAATAAATGGTCTAGTTCTCAGGGTCCTATCTCAAAAATACCTTGCTGATATTTTCCCTTTCTCTTTGCTCTCTCGTGTGTTGCATAGGGTACATACATATGGTTCCAGAGGACCTGGAGGAAAAGATAAATCTGGCCAGAAATCACAAAGTGCAAGATGATTTTGCTTACTTTCAGTTTGTTTCTATGTTGTTGTCATGTTGATGTTAGTCCTCCAGTGGAAGAAAAATCCACGACTGTTGACAAGTCTTAGTTTTGTGGGTGCTTGTGTTATATTCATCAAAATCTAAAACAGAAGATTATCTGTTTTGTCACTTGTTTCAGGCTGCCTGGGGCAGGAGTGTGCACTTTTCCAGCCAACAGAGACATCTGATGAAAGGGGTTGACAGGTATTAATATACAGGCCAGGAAGATGCAATTAACTTTATGAGAAAGGCAATGTTTTTCCATTACATAAGCGAATCTACAAAATATGGACATATTCGTCATTGTTTATTGAGTGTGTGTGTCTCATCATAAGACCAAATTCTGTTGCTTGGAATCCACACAAGATGCTGGTGGCTGGCCTGCAGTGTTCAGCCTTGCTGCTGAAGGATACAACAGTTTGGCTTCAGAGTTTGTGGAAATAAAATTACCATGATGCTTTAATGGTTTTTTACTAAAATCACTCATCTGCTTTTTCTCAGAACTTGTTGAAGCATTGCCACAGCGTCAATGCCAAATACCGCTTCCAGCGAGACAAATTTTATGACTTCAATCTGGACACTGGGGATAAGTCTGTGCAGTGCAGTCACAAGGTGGACTGTCTGAAGTTGTGGTTCATGTGGAAAGCTGTTGGCTCTGATGGTTTGGAAAAGTGTGTAGACAAAGCTTTCATCCATGCAAGGTAAATAAGGAACACAGCACAGCACAAGCCTCAAGAAGTGAATTCAAAATAAACTTGTCTTGAACATGTGTAATTTAAAAGTACTGCTTATTTTAATATTTAACTTTAATCGTGTCTTATCAGTAAGTGGGCTTTTGGTGGTGTTATGTTTTCTGTATATAAACTTTGAATAAGAAGGAATAGCTGGGTTCATCTTGTTCAGCAGGTTAAGATACTCATAGGTGACTCTTGACATGAAACACCTCATTCACATGGTCTTCACTTACAACCATAACTTTTGTTCAGCAAATAACACCAACATTATCAACTTTTTAAATAAAGGCTTGGGGCTGAGTTCTGTCCAACACAATGTAAAAAGTTGCTCTCACAGGTATCTGGTGGACCAGATGAAGAAAAGAGAAGGTTTTATTTTTTAATTTGAAAATTGTCTAATACCTGTCTGCATTTGTCTCCATGGACAGCCAGAGTTTGTGAATGTGTGCTTCTGGTATATACCACCCAGCTTGAGGGGAAAGGAAGGAAATGCAGATTACCAGGAGAGGCTGGCAAAAGTTAGTTTCTGTATTATATCAGGGAACTGAGTACTTCTAAAGTGTTTGAGATTTTTAATTTCTTTATGGTTGCTGGTAGCCTTGTAGCCTCCATGTATTTTAGAGGAGATAATAACACCAAGAAGTCACATAAAAAAACAAGTCACAAAAACAAAAAAACATAGCCAGCAAAATCAAGGGGCATTACCAATATAACTAAGTGAGAAATATGAATTAAATGTAAAGGTTGAAGCTTCCCAGATGATAAGTGATCCTTATTACCCTTTGCATGTTGACCTCTCATCAAATCATCCAATCCAATCATGAAGAAAGATATGCACTCTGCATGTGCATGTTTGAATTATAGAAAAACTTAGCCTTACTCTCACTTTATTGTATCATACTTTTTTAAAAACGTATCTATGTTTTTGAAGCACTTGCTGGCTGGAAATTAATTAACCATAATAATGCACCATTCTCATGATGCTAGTGAGGTCTATATTTGATTTTCTTTTGTTATGAAGTGCAGTAGTGCAGTGTAGGGCCCAAAACACAATGCATTATGTAAATCTGAATTTGTTTTATCCCGAGCAAACAAGTTGGCGATGAAACAAATGTATTTAAATGTAAAGGGGGGTCCGCACTAGTCCGAGGCTCAGATGTTTGTGCTACGCCACTGTCTCTGCGGGTCTCTCCTCCACTCCCTCACAAACATGGCCGACAATGTAGGTTACCCAGCTTCGATCATGTGACCGGACGTCCGACCAATCACCACTCTCCCCGCGGAGCGCTTCCGGTAGCGTTTCCTGTCAGTGTTTGTAAACTGAGAAGAAATTGGAAGTGCGACAAGAAATATTAACCTGCAAAACTCAAAAAATCGAAAGGTAAGGAGTCGGTTTTCCGACGCATTTCCCTCCGGACTCTTTAGGCGTTTTACAATCTGCCACCCGTGTGTTTCTAACGGCTGTAACCGGCGGGGGACGTGTTGTTTTGTGGTCGGCACTGAGCCCGCACGCCCTGGCTGGCTGTTGTTGTGTTGTCTAGGGCGGGGGGTGGGGGTGCAGTCATACAGGAGTTATCCCAAAACCCAACTACCGGTTAGCTAGCTGCTTAGCCTTTTCTGTTTCGTTGAGCTGAGACCATCGCCACATTGTCCACCTTTACATCTGCACACATGTGCCCACTGTGCTCTGCAGTCTAGATACAGACCCGTTTGAATGACGAAGCCGACCTGCTCGTGATGGCCACTTTTCCAGCGAGGTATCAGATGTTAGCCAGCTAACTCATGCTAAATGCTCCGTTTCTATAAAGATGTTTGTCGTTTCATGAACATGTGATCCCACAGTGACTCCACGACTCTTATCTGCATGTCTTGGGCTTGTCATTTTACTGCAGAATAAATCTTGTCCCGATAAGACGCCTCCCTCATGGCATTGTCCGACCTAAACATCTAAAGTGCCCAACTTTACCACATTATACTACTATATACTACTATAGATGTTCCTTTACAACGTTCATGGTGGTAAGTTAATAGTTTACTCATAACACTACAATAATCATAGTCTCCTCCTTACAGTCAGTTAGGAGGCAATAAGTTATTGTGCTCTACTGCAGCTGTAATTTGTTGTTGAAAACCAAGTCTTTTGCTTTACAGCATAAGGAAATGTAACATCTGTACCACTAATATTTGGTTATTAACTTAAACTTTAAAGACAAACATCTACCTGCAGCCCTTTGTCTTGTACATGGGCTTATTAGCACAACATGCAGGTAGTTGTTTTTTTCTGCCTCTTCTTCTTCTGATAATGAGTGTGCATAGACGCACATTAGTATCCTGGGTGGGATTATATTAACAATATGATGTTTACATGGAATTTAGAGAAACCTGGTTATTCATATCCTCATTTAAACAATGGTTTCTAGTGGTTGGTTCGTTTGCATCTGTCCAAATTTCCTTAAAGACTCCATTTTGCCATTTATTCCTCTACTGACTGAAGGTATCTCAATCACTGTCAATCAACACTATGCAGTTTGGTTTCTGACTGTATGAATTATGTTGCATGTATTATTCTCCTGGATTTAGCTTCTCCATCAGATCATCACTGCCTGGAGACAAACATGACTATGTAAAATGTATTTGTAATTGTGAATGTGTGCTTCTGGTATATACCACCCAACTTGAGGGGAAAGGAAGGAAATGCAGATTACCAGGAGAGGCTGGCAAAAGTTAGTTTCTGTATTATATCAGGGAACTGAGTACTTCTAAAGTCCCATAAGTGTTTGAGATTTTTAATTTCTTTATGGTTGCTGGTAGCCTTGTAGCCTCCATGTATTTTCTCTTCAAGGTATTTACAATATTTTATTTGTGTTTTTTTCTTTTTTTAATTTAAAGGTTGCTCCACTCATTAAATAATGCATGATGAAACAGGGAACAATGATGGTTGACCACCAACCTTTGAAAAACAGGGAACTTTTGTGTTCTCTCCCCTTTTTTCTCAGAGAGACATGGACTTCTTTCTAAATGAAATTGAAAGACTGGGAAAAGATTTGTGACCAAAATAACAACTCAACTGTCTCTAGAATCTGACCTTGTGCATAAAGCCTGATGATAAGTGACAGTGACTGAAACATTTGATGTGATTTGCTCATTTCAGACAGCTGTCATAAAAGTGATAGTGGGCTATACTTAAAAGAAAGTCCCTAATCTTAATAGTAGATACATAAATAAAAGTGTCTTAATTTTTTTCCTAAAAGTCAAGTCTGTATTTTAAGTGTGTTTTGAAATACTTCCAGTGACTTAATACCTGTTCTGAAATTAGTTAGTAACTTTTATAAACTGATGATAAGGTGTGTCAGTGTAACAGCTCATATGAGGTAGTTCACATAGTTTTCTTGGTTTTTTTTTTTTAAATTGTTGGACTACTCACATTAACCATCAAAATATCTCTTCCACATTTTAATAACCATTCACTGGGTAGTTAATGTTTTATTTTCAAAGGTATTTTTTACTCCTAAATTCGTTCTTGTGCACTGGATGTTTATCTGTCTATAAACATAGTGCAGAACATAAAAGCTGACTGACTAGAGGTAATAACACTATATTTTCACTTCACTGGTTTTACAAATATAATAGTATAAGAATGGAAGACAACAGATAAAAAGTGCACAAGTCTTATTATTTGTATATACAGTTTATTATATATTTCTACACTATAGCTATTAATGCCGAGGAAATGTTTGTGGTGTTCAGTCATTATAATGCTGAGCTTTACAGTCGCCGGTCATTGAGAGCAATGTTCATTGCATCTGCCACCACATAGTCTGAAATTCGGTTCACTTTGTAGTGACTGTGTGATCAGTGTCTGATCACTGAACTATTTGAAATATCCCAGTGATTCAGCAGTTGATTTGTGATGTGAAACATAACGTGCAAAAACCAATATTAGTTGTTGGATGTTAAACTCAGTTAAACTATTATCTGCTTGAATCTGATCTGAAGTTAGTTTATTGCTCTTATTTTTTCAGCTGTACTATGATGAACTGTAGCTTTCAACCAATTTATAATCTGTGTATCACAAATTTTACATAGTTATCTTTTGCACTTTTCATTATCACTTCATATTTGAAGTATTTCTTTTACTGATGTGTCATACCTGTTCACATGTATTTTCTTTTAGAAGATTGACTTAATTTTTCCATTAGATTTCCTCCTTCTTCTTCTTCTACCCGACTGTTGTGTTTTCTGTGCACCAAACCATTGGGGCTTTATTGCCTGATAAACTACAGATATTAATGCTGAACCTAAATTTCTGGTCATATCATATAACCAGATTTGGTGATGTGTTAAATCAAAAGAGATTGGTCTGGTATTCCAGCTCCTGAATCGAGCATGTAAAAATATTAGCCTTATTATGTCATGCCTCTACTTTCAGGCTTTGGCCCCTGATGATTTGGGTGGGTGTGGTCTCTTCTGTCACCCCTCATCCTGAGTGAAGCCCCCTCTGTTTCCCCAAACACACACGCATTAAAACCACGGCGATGACACACCATTCCAACAACTCTGTTCGAGATCATATGAAATGGGTCAGTGGACGTCTTCATCTCCAGAATCACCATCATGGTTTTAGTGTGTCCTGATGCCAGTTCATTACTCTGTTAGTCCCATTTCTCAACATACCCCCCTCCTCCTCCCTGACTCCTTGTCTCTGTGAGGAGTCCTATGGCCCCTCCCTCTCTGCTCTGACATACTGTTGTGTGTTGTCTGTTGTTGTGTTGCCAGGCTGGGTTGCTGGGCTGTGAGGCGGTGCTGTCCAGCATGGCCTTGATGCAAGCCAACAGCATCCCAGGCCAGAAGAAGATGATGTCATCCTTGGGTCAGGGGCACAGGGCCAGTCCCGAGAGCCAGCAAACCCACTCACAGCACAACCACCATGGACACCAGGTTCACCATGGACAACCACACAACAGTCACATGGGCCATCCTTCAGCAGGGAGCTGTCCACCCTTGGTGAGAGAGATGCCAGCAGCAGCTCCATGCTCTCCACTCAGCTTTTTTGTTTATTTTGCATGGAGACAAAATGGACAAGGGCACACAGAAATTCTGCTAAATCTGTGCTTTCATCAACAAAATTTAAGTTGCTAATACACAGATGTTATGTAGACTTGCAATGGAGTTAATTCTGTTCTGACATGACAATATTATTATTGTGTGTGTTTGTGGCCTTTACCCTGTATATGTGAATATGTCTTTGCTGCTTGATTGCAAGCTAGTGTTTACTGCTAACTGTCACAGTGACATACTGTTTGGTGCAGTGCGTCTTACTAATAGTACTATTTTACCTCCTCCGAAAGCTAATCCGAAAAGATGGTGATTATCACTCTTCAAGACTGATGGAAGGGAAGGACATGCAGGCAAACCAGAATATGCAACCCAAGAAAAAGCACAAAAAATCAGGGTCATCCAACAAAATTAAAGAGAAAGTGGAGGTAAGTGTTGTTTACAAGCTTCACTGTAGCTTTAACTGTAAGATATGCTGTTGATATATAGTTCATATTAACAAACATTGTCATTTTTGGTAGCATATTCTTCCAGCAGTCGATATGGATGATGATAGTTCCTTGAAGGTCCAGAAGAACTTTATCTGTGACCACTGCTATGGAGCTTTCCGGAGTAGCTACCACCTCAAGCGACATATACTTACACATACAGGTGAGGACTCACAGCTCACTTCTTCACTTCAGAGGACCTTGGTGAGCCTCTGCTTGGATTAAACTACAAAAAACAAACACAGACCACCTTAAATGATTTTAGGCACTCAACTGGGGAAATGGATGGTTTTTAATTTATTTTGATACCTTGTATGTAATTATAACTTTTAGTTAATACACAATTGTGTTGCTCACTCAAAAACTTCAATACAAGAATTTATTGAAAAATCAAACAGTATTGAAAAGTACCTTTGTGCAAGCAAGTGATTTATGTGTCCAGTAAAGTGTAAGTCTTGACGCATGTTGATAAACGCATGTTGATAAAGTGCTCAAATGTGATTGTTCACAGGGGAAAAGCCGTTTGCTTGTGATGCATGTGATATGCGGTTCATTCAGCGTTACCACCTGGACAGACACAAGAGGGTGCACAGTGGAGAGAAGCCGTACCAGTGTGATCGCTGCCATCAGGTTAGTCATTCATTCTTTCATGTTAATAAGCATGTGATGTTTGATCTTAAATTAACTCTGCACATTTTAGTCTGATTTTCTATACAGCCAGAAAGGCAGTGATAGCCTAAAGGTTAGATGAACAAGCTTGTTAGTGGAAAGCTAGGCCGGATTAAAATCTGGGTGGCAAAAGTGAAAGTACAGCATTTATCCAAGCCCCCTTTCAACATCACTGTGGCGTCCTTGAGCAAGGTCTTTAACCCCCAACTGATCCAGTGCAGCTGGTCAGTGGCCGGTTGCACTGGGCAGCTCTTGGGTGTGAATGTGTGTAACTGTATGATTGTGATCAGGGCATTCCTGTAAAAGAGAGCTTGTCTCTCAGTGAAATTATCCTGAACGAATCAGTTGACCAGCCAATGATTCTCAAACTGATAATTCCAACAAACTTTGTCCAAACAAGGCGATCGCCCCATTTACAATGTTGATAAAAAAGGGAAATGCAATCTTGCACAATTTTGGCACAGTTTGAGCTCTCTGCATTTTATTCAGGATCTTACAGCTATAAACAAATCCAGCTGTTTTGGCAGTGTCAGCATTATTCTTCCACTTTGACCGAAACCCACTTCTCTCTGCCTGGCTGCAGAACTTCTCACGGACAGACAGGCTGCTGAGGCACCGACGGCTGTGTACAGTTGGAATGAGCAAAGAGGAAAACCAGTACTCACAGGATTCATCCACCCATCCAGCCTCCTGGAGCCCCCTACAACCTTCCAACAACCGTCTGACTGTCTGACTCCCCCCTGACCTGCAGAGCCCCATAGAGCTCCTTCAGACAACAGCAGTCTGCAGCTCAGTAATGTCGAACATTGGAGCTCAACAGTACTGTAAACTGAAAAAAGCCCAGCTTCAACACAACCAAACTTTAGTTTGCTCTCACCAGCTCATTCATAGAGCTTGATAGTAGTTTTTTGTACTTTTCTATCTCCTAGTACATCCACGATACATGCAAAAGGAGAAGGACTAATTCACAACCTTGGACAACAGATCATGACATTATGGCAATAACTTAATGAAATTCAGTTAAAATCTCTTTTTAACTGAAAGGTTGCAGGTATTTTTTTGGTATTGCTGCCAAGAGATTGCAAGTATTTTTGGCTGCATGGACTTTTCTGCAGTCAGCCCCAGAACTGCCTGCTACTACATACAAACAATTCACTAAAGGACACAAACACAGAACCATGTAGTTTTCTAGTGTTCAGGTCCTACTCATTTTACCTTCCTTAGTTTACTAATCATGTACCAGCTACTGCTGATAAGTGAAACATCACAGCAGAATTGTGGTCCCTGCTAACATGATAAGGTAATTATCCACCTATCCAATACTGTGTTTTGTGCGAAACACACACACACGCACACACATTATACAACACTAAAGACAGGTTGAATAACACTGATGGTTAACTAGATTCTCCTGAAATGTCAAATTTTAAATTCATCTCGTATAGCGACTATTGGCACACATGTTCACTACTGTTCCTTGTTTTAAAGGGGTGATGTCCTGACTGTTAATAGGTTACACTGTTCAAAGGCTGTAGATTGTTGACAGGTTTTATAGGAATAGCCGAGATTTTTGTGATGCTCTTGATCAAATTTAGTGGCTTTTTTTTGTAATGTTAGCTGGATGTAGGAACCACTTGTCTGTGGCAAAAATAAGATGTTTCTTTAAGTGCTTCTGTAACAGCCTCAAGATAAATTCAGTCCATTTACTGTCCCTGTTCCTAGAAACAATTGTCAGTCTTATTTCTTTTCACTCAGTGTTAGATTCCTCTGACTTAAACAGACTTTCTAAAGTATTTTTTAGAATTGATGCTGAGTCAGCTTATTATCTGTAATGCTGAGATCAGTATATTACCCTGTGAAAACTCATCAGGGCTGATTTTTAATAGGCTGTTTGCATATTGGTGGATCAAAAACTAGTCCTAGACCTCAAATAATTTTCACTGCTGGTGCTGGGAAAATTTTCTTGGTGCTAATCAGTTGTAGTTCAGTGCTTGTTAAATTGGCCCAGATCAGTTCAAACATTTTAAAGTATATTTTGGCTCATCCACAGGTTTTGAGAGCCAACCTCTGTCTTGACCTGACTGAATGTGATCTGAATACAGTGCCATGTCATTTCATCTCCAGTTTAACATTGAGCGTCTTCAGTGAAGATGATAATTGTACTTTGTGGATAGGGGAATACAAGGTCCACATGGTGTTTTCTACGATGATATCCTACATTATATTACTGTAAGTTCAGGCCTCTGTAGAATCTAATCAGTTTGTAAACACTGGACTGAAGATGGTAGCTCAATTGTAAAGAAAGACAGGAGTTTTAACATTTGTTATATTTAGATTAACATGTTTTACAGTAGACTGGTAGTTTTATTGCTGTCAGACTTTTAGATCAGGTGAAAGGAGTTTAGGGCCCATCACTGATCTGTCTACTGTTTATGAAGTTAATATATATTTAAATTGTAGTAGGAGTAGAAGATAGTACATATGGGACCTACACTCCAAAAGCAAATCAAAGTATTTACAAAGTTATAATCGTTAGTCTGTTGATTTCTTATGAAAACTGAAAAGGCCATGATGAGTTATTGTTCAACTTGCTATTAGGAGTAAAGTAAGCGCTGACACTCTTTCCCTTTTAGTATAGCAGCCATGATTAGTCAGCATTTTTTTTAAATTTTTCTTTTGCATGTATTTGTTGGAGGAAGTTGTATAAATTTTTTTGTTTTGGTAAAGAGGTATTTTTTTTAATGTTAGCCCCAACTTTTTTGTCATTTCAGGGGAGTGAAGTAAAGACTCAGTCAATCATAATGTAGTGAATGGATTTTTATGGCCCCAAGTCTCAATAAAGCTGTTACACTTTTTAAACAACTGCAAGTCGTTCACATCAGATTTCCACCTTTCACGTCACAAGATTGAAGTTCAGATGGAATAGCAGAATATTCCAGGGACTTTGCAACATGAAATAACAATAATAAATTATTGTGACTCTTTTCGGTCATTCTGTTACCCACCAATGAGCCGTAATCAGCATTAAGTTCTATATATCATATATATATCATATATTATAGCACCTATCCTCAGTCTGCATCACTTACAGAAAAACATCAGAAGAACTGCCCAACTTCTCAGAAATATGTAATGCACCAATCATGTCAGCAGGGGGCATCCATGAACAATCAAGGGTCTCTTTTCTCTATGGCATAATAATGAGGATGTAGAAGTAATAATCATAATTTTCAAAATATTATAATATATTAAGATATGATTTAAGATAATCACACATTTCTCTGGGGGAAAATACCAACATTTGATTAGGAGGTAAAAACAGATTCTCTCAACTTTAATAACTGTTAATCTTAATGGTTAAATAAAAAACAAATGTTATTGAGCTCATAAATGAGTCTTAGGAGCTAGTTGAGCATCAAAAACAGCCTGTGAGATTAATCTGATAAAGGGAGCCAGCTTCTATCTCCACTCCACTCAAATTTTATATATATGTTTATTATTATACATAACATTATAGAAAAATACAAAATAATTACAAATCTCCTTGTACTGGAGGAAAATCTTTACATTTGATAAATCCTGACCACAATTACTTGTTTTTATGTCTCTGCACTGGCAACAGTCTGGGCTGAAGGCACTGTGGATTGTCTATCATCTGATCCCATTATCAGTGACACCTTGAGGAAATGTCTCCAGATTTGGCATGAAAATATACTTGTACTTGATATGATGAACTGATCAGAATTTGGTCAATGTCGGCTTTAGTGTGACTCCATGATGTTCTGCAAAAACACTTCTGGCCATTATTTAAAGCCGTGATTCAGGTAGGGGAGGTTGTGATTTCATGCATCTTGACTCATTGGTGGAGGTATGTAACTCTGGTTTTGTTAAGAGACACAAAACAATTAACTGATGATGACAATTGTCAGGGATAAAATCTGTTTATCACTTTCAATCAATCAAGTTTTGTTACTTCAGCAGGTTTGTACAGAACTTCATCAGCACCACAAGAGGGGGGTGTATGCCAAGGTACTGCCTGTTTACTACTTTCCTTGACACCGTAAGAAACAGATGGTACATGCACTGTGTGAAGCCAAGTGTTCTGTAGTTTTCAGGGGCCTTTTATAGTAATCGTTAAAGCCAAGACAGCAGATGATCAATACACCTTAACCACAAAGCAATCACTGATATCATGCCCTGGATTTGGTTGAAAATTTATGACCCAGATATGATGTAGCATTTCACTACCTGGGGACTTGCAAAGAAATGTAAAAATTCAGGGAAAAGTTGTCACATTTTACGAGTTTGAAAATCAAATTTGATTTCAGAACTTGCTAAAACATCTGCAGTGGAGTAGTGTAAAACACAACAGTCAGTCTTGCCTGTATGAAGATGATTTATTTAAAATGTTACTGTTATTATCAAAGTAGGCCATAAAACAGACATAACTGTCTGTGTGGTAATAGCTAATATCTGCATCATCAAGCAGGAGGAAAGAATTTCTCTCAGTACACTGCCCCGTCATTCTGCCTGTGAGGGTATTGCCACATCAGTTGTATGTTTGGAGGTGCAGATCATACCCTTTAGCACCTTCCTCTTTGCTATTGACCAGTTCTTTAATTAAAGCATTAGGATAGGCAGGATGAGATCAGCCTGAAGGCTGCTGGGAGTGTGCGTTTCCTCCCATGGGAGACATCCCCTCCCTCTGCAGCCTGATTTACAGCACCCACAGGCCCCTGGCACTTAACAATGGACCTCCTTAAGTGAGGTAGATGGGAAGGAGATCAGAGAGGGAGAGATAACACTCCATCTTCATACACAAAGTGCTGAAATCATCTAAGTTCGAAATCATCTCTGTGAGACAGACTGATCATGGAGTCAGTCCAGAGGTAAAGTGTAGGAGTGCTGCCTTGTGCTCAGTGTGTCTCACTCTATCAGGGAGGAGAGCACTCTTAAGACTGATAGCCAACTCTCTGCATGCTCACCTCTGCTGTCAGAGGGATAAAGGAAAAATAGGTCATCCAAACAGAATTTTCCAAAACAACCAGTAAATCTCAGATGACTGCACGTTTGAGGCTCTGTCAACATATAGGTGGTTCAGAGGTTTACAAAAACAAGCGCTCAGCAGCAGAAATGTTCTGTCTCCTACAAATGTTTGGATGCCCCCTGATCAAATACATCACAGGCTCACGGTGAATGATTGAAACCCTCACAACAATAGCTCCTGCTATCTCCCTCTCCCCGAGGTGTGGGAGAGCCTTTTCATCTCAGCCTTTGATTAATAAAGGAATCGCTGGTTGGTTGAAAGCAGTGATCTGCACCCCCCCAGAAAACATCCATCATGCCTGTGACAGCCCACCTCTCTGTGTTAATTAGCGGTGATATTTAAGCTGTCTGAGGTGTTCCATGGCCGTCAGCGTGGTGGTGCTGCTCATCATTAAAATTTCAATTCATCTATCCAGGTTACTCCCATTTTCCTGGACACCTAAGTTAACATGTCCTCAAACGTTCACTCAGACAGGATGTTCACTGTAAGTGGTGATCAAGACATAACAATAAATGAGAAAACGACAGCTGTTTTTCCTCTAAATGAAAAACAGACATGTGAAAGGAAATCTGAGATTTAATATCTTAACTGTGAACATGACCGTGTTGGCACACTCAATACTTACTTATATATGGATACATTTTAATGTTAACCCAACTGTGGAAGCACAAATGTAAAAACATCAATTTGACTTATTACACTTGCTCAATAATTATTTGATATTACATGAAAGAATTTGCCATACATTTTAAATTCTTGTCAAACAATGAGAAGAGAAAGTGTGAAAGCATTACTTATTAATGATTACCAAATATTGTAATATTCTCTAATACTGGGGGCTATTATTCAGAAATAAATTATGTATGTAACTGAATCCTGGTCTATGTTATAACCAAAAGGCATCATGCACCAATATGAGAACTTGAGCAGTGTTAAATTAAAGAATAGGTGGTTAAGTGAATGGCATCTTCACAAATGGCAGCCATTTTACACCGGTCTGAGATGGTCAAAATGGCCACCAAAATGTACACAAAGTTGGTGTATTCAGTGTCTGTACGGTGAGAGGGTATTACTGTTACTGGTACCAAAATCTAATAAATATATGGAAGCTACACAGGAAATGACTGTGAGCCACCTGCCTCACATAATGTCTCTGATGGGGAACATCGTGCCTCAAACTGTCCCATATTCAGATGTCTGCCACTACTTTTCCAATTAGTGTAACTCAAAAAGATTAATTAGTGTGCGCATATCATTCCCAGCCCAACACTGAGGCGAGAACAATCACCCACTGACTGGTAACGGGGGAAAAGTTAAGTTCGGCCTAGTTACATGTTTTGACATATTCAAATCATGAATATTCATACATGAAAATGAACCTCCAGTAAAATTTGGTATCTGAATTTTGAAAATTACCTTTTTTTTTTTTGCGGTTTGAGGTGAAGTCCATACATCTGCGAGTGGAAGAGACAGATTGGACAGGAGGTTAGAGGAATGGGGGGAGATTAGTGGCCTGGTTGAAACAGTTTGAGATATGTGACCAATGGTGCCTTTTTTAATGGAAGAGTTTGACATGTCACAATCACAAAAGCACGCTAGTAAATAATAAAATAATGGCTGAATTATCTTCAGGTTCAAGCTTCCTGGTCCTGGTATCAAGCATGCAAGGGGACAGAACTGAGCTACAATATGTGAGTGGCACCTGTACTTTTCCTCCGATGATGAGGGCTGTTACACAACTTTTGTCTGAATTTCTAATATACAATACTATGCAAGGCACATAAACATAGGGAGGTTGCTGATTTTAAGGGAACTGTGCCACCTTATCTTGATCTTAACTTGAACCACTGACAATAATACTTTATTCACACAAACATCTTTTGCTGCCACTTAAAAAATTATTGGTCACAAAGAGAGAATGGTCAAATGAGGCTGCTGAGTATGGGGGGGTTCCTCCTCTGCCATCTACACCTTTGCTAAAGGTCTGTGACATGCAGATGCATTTACAAAGATCAAGTTCAGTTGTGCAGGACCTTGTTGCTAAGATTTATTTGGCCCAAGAGTCATCCACATTCCCCTTGACAGAATGGACAACCCGGCGCCCTGCCGACAGTGTAAAAATCACTTTCCAACAGAGGTACGTTTAGCCTCGACAGATAAATTAACATGCCTTGGCCTTACGCCACCCTATTAATCTACAGCTTGTTGGGGCACGTTTGGACTGAGCTGCTTCTCCAGGGAACAACCCACCAGCTGCATTGTGGGTCCCCAAGTATAAACGCCACCTAAGACTTCCCCTACTGTGACATATGTAATAGTCTTTTAAAAAGGGCAACATGCCAGGAGGAAGGGTTTATGCAACTCCATATGAACTGCTCTCTAATTATTTATTATGGTAGAAAGGCATAGGAGACACTGCTGTTAAAGTTTTATATAGTTTAGCAGCATTCATTGTCATCAAAAGGCTTTATCAGAGACACCATGTGGTTGTCATTGCAAACAAATCGACAGATGAGCTATGCTGAGCAAATCTTCTGCTTTATTATTTGGCTTTGGTGTTACGTGATATTCAGACAAGCGACTCAGATGCACTGAAGGTGATTTAGTGACACAAACTTGATTGTAAATTTATTGTAGAAATTAGGCCATTTTGCCTGTGGAATGGGATCTAGGGATGGTCAACTCGTCCACCACTGGTCCAGACCTAACAACCCAGCCTAAACAACTATTCAATGGATGGCCATTCAATTTCACACAGATATTCAGATTGTACTGATTTTGGTGATCTCCTGACTTTAACACTACCAACACCAATATTTATGTTAATACTGTATCAAACGCGATCCCCTGACTTTTATGCTGCTGCTGGTCTGAGGTTGACATTTCTAGTTTTGGGTGAAATGCAATGAAATTTGGCACAGACATTGATGGCTTAATGTAGAATGTATTACAATAACTCTGGTGGTCCCCTCATATTTTAAGGATGACACTGACTTTGGCATTTAGCTCAAAGCTCAACCGTACCAAAGCACATTCTCATCGAGTCACAAGCAGGACTAGAGACTCTTAGTGTTGTTAAATCAGTGTCAACTGTTATAACACAATAAGGAGACCAGGTGCAGAACTATCTTTTCAGTTTTAGATCATTACAGTAAAGAATCCATATTTGGGCTTCAGAGGTGGTGGATGCTCACTGCTCTGTCTGGAGATGACATTTATCAGCAGACCACAAAAACACTTAAGGAGTGATGGAAATAAAAACATTCAGTTCTGCTTTAGTATGTATGTTTATCAGAATATCAACTTTTACCAAAGCTTTTCCATGACCTCAAAACTCCAGCTTTCTTAATGAAATAGATAATTCCACCAATCACCACCAGTCAGAGTGACACGCAACATACAGCAGAACAAAAACAAAGGTTCACAAATAGTGCATGATCCTACAGTAAAGGCTTCATTTAAACAGTTAACTCTATACAGACATATTTGTCTCAACCTCTTCTAACATACCGCCCAACTATCCATCATCCTCCTGGGTTCAGAGGGATCATATCTCTTTAAGATGTAAAACCTGTTTTCTTTCTCTTACATGGCACATTGTCAGAGGGCATGCTGTGTAACCCCAAGTTATCAAGTTCATGAGAAGGTCTTTTATGAAATTATGCAATCCCACTTGACAAGGCAAGTCCAGGGCTTTCCTCTGTCTTTTCATTTTCAGACAATTTTCCACTTGAGCAGACGACCTCAAGTGTGAAGTGAAAGAGTAAAGAGAGGGATTTGATATCCAAGGGAAACGGTGCATGAATTCACTAGGGGTTGATAGACGGGGCAGGGGCAGCCATGCTATTTACCCTTAGAGATTTCTGTGGGTCAAGGCTGTTACAGGGCCACATTCTCGCTTGTCTTGATCTTGTCGGGATAGGTTGTCAGGCTGATGAAGAGATAGGCTGCAGACAGATGATGGTTTTGCACGAACACTGGTGCTGCAGTGAGCAGATACAGTAGTCAGATGCCAAAGTGACTTTAGCAGTTTGCTGCTGCTGATCAGCTATGCGATATAGTGATTTACTCAGTCATTTAGGATCCTCTGACCTCTGAGTCAACCAAAAACCTGCTGATTATAGGAGACAAGGGATGAGAGGAGAAATGAGACAGGTTAAACTTGCACATTCACATTCAGGTAAAAAAAACCCAAAACAGAGGCAGGGTGGGTGCATATAGACATGCACAACCATAGCTTCCATTTCTATCTCTCTCTGTGTAGCTAACTCAAATGCTCCATGTCTTTGGCATTAACAGAATATTTTGTTTTCAAAGCAATTGTTGGAGAGACTCATAGCATTTTCTCCTATCACAAATTTCTCTGTTCTTCGGCTGTACTCTCAAGAAGGTCTCTTCTCCTCTCATGACGTCAGGACTATTATACTCCAGAGCCACCTCCCTTCAGGGATAAGATTTTACGATTGCAACCTGACACCATTTCTGTGTCCTATAAGCCACAGAGCTGTAACTCACTTCAAAGGCAGGAGGCATCAAATCACAGTGCACCCATAAATTTACCTGTCAAATCTTGGCCAATGAGAAGGTAGCATTAAATCTCAGCTGTCATGCTGGCGGCCAATGGAAAGACGATGGCAGTAAATCTGTCAGGGCTGCGTCTGTTAACGGTGTTGTGGTGTGGTTGGGGAATCCACGGGGAGGGAGGGGAGAAAGTGAGAAAGAGTAGATGATGGAGGGAGGAGGGAACAAACTGAGGGTTTAGAGGTATGCCACAGAAAATGCTTTTCTTTACATTCTTTAGCCCCTGCTACAAAAAATACACACACACATACTTCGTAAAACAGTGGAGGGCTTGTTGAGGAATTTTTTCGAGCAAAACAAGACTAAACATGGCCAGAAAAAAAGAAGAAACACACTGATGGATAGAGTGGCAGTTGAATAACACCAACAGCAATGCTCATAAAGCTTTATGGCCAGCAGGGCTGAGTCTGATGTTGACTGTCTAAAGTGAAAATGACTGATGGCCTTCCTTTAGTACTCTTTTGCATCATTGCTAGGCCCAAACTTAGTGTTGACTGTTTAATAACAGCAGTAACCCAGTAACCACTGACTGTCATGACACAGCACCATCAGTAGCAGCGACAGGCGCCCACAAACACACTGCCCTCAGGATTAGAGCCAGCTTGTCAGGGACTGTAGCAGGGGTCGGCCAGGGTCCAGTTGAGCCCATTCACTAACCAGATGTGCCCCAGTTGTGCAGCTTCAAAGGATGATGGGAGTTTCCCCTGTGGCACAGCAAACCTGAGCAACTACAATTGAGGGTTTTGTTTTGCCATCTAAGCACAAAGAAACACAACATGGCCTGACTGCATCTAACCAGTACTAGTTTTGACCAGAGAGTGTTTTCACATCCAGAGTTCCTGCTCTATCACTCTTCTAAAGTATGCTCTCTGTGAAGAGTAATGCACTGCACTGGCACAGAACTGTGCGAAAACAGCAGAGGGAAAACACATCAGGTAGAATATTTCCTCGATTAACAATGCCCTTGGTGGTGCACTTTCATTATCCTATCAAAGTTGAACATTTTCATGTAATAAATCTTACAGGTATCATAAAATAACTGGTCCTGCAAAGGCAATGCTATTCCAACCCCAAGAAAAAAGCTTTCCCTTAACAAAGCCCACAATTTTTTCACCAACCTGTAACGACATCCAATAAACCAGCCACATTTGTGGTGACATTTTTATCTTACATCAACAAAAAAAAATTAAACATTAGCATCAGAATTTACAGTCATCTTATGTCATTACTATGAATACAGTTTTTTTCTCTTCAGTAACATAAACAGTGTGTTGAGTTATGGCAAAGGCAGGCAGGAGTGCAGTGGTGGAGGTGTTGTTTTTGGCCGGCTTTTCCTGGAGTGGCCATGATTCTCTATTCTATGGGAATCCATAAACAGACCCAGAGAGAGCAACTGGGGCCATAAACCACATCAGGCTGCTGAGATGCTGCTCAGGCAAAGGAAGCAAGCCTGAGCCCATACTATCTTCGCTCTGCATGCATTCACACACGCACACCCTTACACACTACCACCACAAGCACCTTTAATGGCCTGTTTTAAAAGGCAATGCTTACAATGATTCTGTAGATGTGGTGGTTTAGTTTGTTTTGACTGAATTAATGCAGTTTAAGAACAGATAAGAAACGATTTCCTGTCAAATTACGCTGCTTTCCCAAACATAATACTAATACCATTATGTTAAATCTTAGCATCATTTACTGAGTGGAAATGGAGAGCAGTCAAGGGAAAATGGCCTTGTTAATTTTAATACACTGGGTCATTAAACATCATGTGGGTCTTGCCCTTTGTCCTGCTCAGCCAATATAATAGCACTTCCTTAAATATGTTTACTGTATTGGATCCAACATACTGTCATTGTTTTCCCCAGCGTTGTTTCTCTTTAGCAGGGCAAGACATTGGATGGGTGCTCAGGCCCATTGACTATGACATAAAGACTCTGTAAGCTTACAGATGATGATAATTTATTGACTCTAATTCACACAGTCCACCCATACACACACACGCAGACACACACAAGAGAAAGAGAGCGACTCTTTCACTGTATGCATCGATCAATTACAAAGCTCTAGCCCACACATCTCTGACAATTTTACTGCATGTTATGTACAGCATGTCAAGCCATGGCGTTTCAAACTGTTATACTCATTCCTGTATAATTAATATAAATTACCTCACTGGTTTTTTATGATGGTGCAACTGTAATTAGCAGATGAAAGCAAGTCACTGAGCTACCGACAGTGCTGCAGGCTATCTAGATGAAGAGTGAGGGTCTGGACAGGCACCTTGGGTGGAATCTGTTTTAACCCTTACTCTTCCCCGCCGTGCCCTCACTGGAATCTCATCTAATTACATTTACTACTGTCTACATCTGCTAACCTTGTCCTATTTAACCTTCATGTTTCCCCTCTCACTGAAACCAGACACTGAGACAGAAACTGTCCTCATTATACCAGCAAACTGGTGCAATAACAGTAAACTGGTGTGATAATGGATTTCATTTATAGTGATTACCTCTCCCTTGCTTACTGCTATTTCTCCACTAAAACACTTAGAAAGTAGCATCAACACAGCCTCCATTCATGCTATGTCTGCAGCCATAAAGAGCCACACACTCAAAAGCCTGAATCAAACTGGAGCAAAGCCAAGACAATAGGTCCACAGGTCAGAGCCAATAATAATTTCATTGACTGCACTGCTCTCTCTGTATGTAAAAACATCAACCCACACACATGCATCCAGGTGCTAAGATATTGTTCTAAGATACTGTTACTTTGTTGTGTTATCATCTGCTACTTCCCAAAAGTTAAGTGTGATTGATATGTAACATGCAGAGAACATGTTTTTAAAATATTTTGAGGATTATTTTTTATCTGTTGCCAGTGGAAGAGGTATGAAATTTCCCACAGGGACAATAAATGTTATGCATTTCAACATTACCACTAATGTGTGCGAGCCCACATAGAATTTCCTGCCCATACATATCTCATTATTTGAATATAAATAAGAAAATTTCTGAAATATATATAGCAAAATGATTTTGAACTCTGGCCAACAGACATATCACAGCATGGTCATGCGCAGCAGATGAGATGAGGTCTCTGCAAGGACAAGGTCTGTAACAAGACCCACCTAACCTAATGTGGTTCAAATTAGGCATGGTTGGTCTGTCTATTGCACAACTGACACAAATCTCTGCTCGCAAAAAGATCTGCATGAGAACATATGAGGTTACCTCGCTGGAAGAAAGCAGATCTATCACTGCTGCTCCTGTAATATGCATCAGATATCAACTTGATGTAGTGCCTTTTCTCAGATCCAGTTCTCTCAGGAGTGGATCCTTCATTTGCATTAAAATGAGTGTATGTCGTTAATGTGTGAAGGTGGGGGTCCATACATGGAAGCACACAATTCATGATGCACAGTGCCTCTCTACAGGCAAGAAATGAATCAAGAAAGACTCCATAAGACTTATCTGCACGTGACAGCACACAGTACAATGTAAGCTCCTGATCATAGCTGCATGAATGGGTCTCCTCCCCTCTCTGCCTTATTGTTAACAGTATTTGTGTACCTCGACCTCTGCACTTTGCTGCAGACACCAGGAGATGGAGCCCTTGCTCAAGTGCCTTTGGCTCTTGCTGAGGTCTAAAGAGGAACAAAGAGCCTGGCAGCCTGGAAAGAAGTAAACACTAGCTCTTATAAACTCGTTCAATACACAGCAGGTAGTGTGGTGCATATCAGAGCTGTTCACATGCCCATGTCAAATTAATTTATTTTATCTGATCATGGAAGATCCTCTGGATGCAAAAAAAAAAGCAAAGAGCACATCTGAACAGCGGTATGACTACAGCACTGGTTGTACACTTTTTAATCATAATATTCATGTACAGTTAATGATAGAGATAGTGCTTACATACCTAGTACAGTGATCTGAAGGAGGTGATGTCAAATGGAAAAGAAAATCTTATTCTTAGAGAGACATGGAATGTTGTGACAGGTAAAGATGGGGTTTATCAATGCTTTATAGAGCAATACACTCAGTTAACGAACCCAGATCATGTAAGATAAAAAACAAACATACATTACAAAACAGGCCAACCCCGATACTGGAATGTACACCATATCTTATCCTCAGGATTATGTCATACAATACATGTCTGCTTAAAAAAAATCCAGGAGTGTGACTGGATCTGCCAGTGGTACTCCTCACAGCTTTGATTGAGGAAGTTGAAATCAGAGGAAAAGGAGGATGTGGATCAGTGCCATACAGACTGGGCTCAAAAGTGGCTCAACTGGTAGCCTGGTGACTCTGGTAGATAGGAGGGACTCTATCGTAGAAGCGACCACTTGATCTGTTCTTTGGCAGACTGAAGAACCTGTCGAGGAAAACTAGGTTAGACCAAGAAAAGCACCCCTACAACAAAACTTAAACTGTAAAATGGGACAAAGCTTGAGGAGAAAAATGTATTGTTAGAATAGAATGAAAAACAAGTGGCATTTTGTTGGGGAGGCAAAACTAATGAACAGAAAAAAGTTACATGACTGTTTAAAAAAAATGAACAAAGAAGGATGAACCATTGATGGAAATGAGGAGAAATATGCAAGATCTAATTAATCATCTTAATTCATTGAATGAAAGCTGAATCATAACCATAAAACATGGGGATTGGGGACAGCCATTAATCACGGCCAGAGGAGGGATGGTGGTAGCCAGTCTCAGGCCTCTTAAATGACAACATTAATCAAGAGGAGCTCACCCACACAGGCAGACTCATGTAAGAAGTTAAGCACAGGAACCACTGTTGGCCACCTTACCACAAAATAATTAGTAATCGTGTACACTGTCATGTATATAAAAGAATACAATATATGAAGACCTAAAGGCAAGTGACAAAGTATGGGTAGAGGAGAATGATGCAATAACAACGACCTTCTGAAGTAATGTCAATAAACTAATGGAGCTTTTAAACTTTACAGCAGAGTAAAGATCAAGACAGGATGTTTTTCTCACCTGGGTGACTGTCTGCTCTGTCAAAGGCACATCATCCCCCTACAGGAACAATTATGTTATTTTTAGAGCTGACAAGCAACATCAAGCTTTGCTTTAAATTTCTGAGAGGAGAGGAGAGGAGAGGAGAGGAGAGGAGAGGAGAGGAGAGGAGAAGAGCTTACTCTGAGAGCCACACGGTGGACAACTTGTTGGGGGTCACTCTCTAGAATCACCCTGAGGGAGGCAGCACAGAGACAGACCAATAGTTAGTGATCCACTGCACTAACACTCATAATTTAAAAAAGAGATTTCTTTGCATTCAAGTCGCTTAATTCTTACTTACCCGCCATCCACAATCTCATCCACAGCCAAGAAGAGCCCCTCCATATTCTCCAGCAAAGCTCTCCTCTCAACATTTTTTCTATCGAGTAAGAAAAAAAATATTTATCAAGCTTAACTTTCTAGACATCAGAAAAAAAAAAAAGGAAAAATATCGAATGAATAACACCTGCCAAAACATACCTCAACATCTGACTGAGCGAATCAAAAAGGCAATTTAGAACAGCCATAAGCATAAGCTGTGGAAAATAAAACAATACATCAGAGTCTGTTCTTGACTTATGAGTCAACGGTGTCATTTGGGGGGAAAAAAAAAAAAAAAAAAAAACATTTACTCAAGAAGTAATGTGTTTTTTCCATATTTTCATCTTCAGGAAGGTACTAAACAAACTTCTTCATTAAACTCTGTATTTCCTTGTAGATGTTCTAAACTAAATACAAAGTGTAAAAATAAAACCTAATTTCATAAAGGATAAAATTGCAAATAATTACAAACTACAATTGCAATTTAACACTTAGATGTTAAAAAATAGCATAGCCACATACACTATGTTATAATACTGATGACACTACAGCTGAATAATCTGAGACAAATCTGTTACACAGCTCAAAATTCAATAACATTATTTAACAAAAAAAACAAAAAAAAATAATGACATGTACATCTGGACCATACTACATATTAAAATGAAAATGCACACTATCAATAACTGAGTTTCAGTTGATGAAGTTTTTTTTTAAACTTTTAATTTCCACAAAACTACAGAATGAAAAGTGTAAAATTAAGACTAATTATCAGACAGGTGATTTTGTAAAAGCCTGTAAGTGTCTTACTATTTTAGAAAATAACACACAATATCACTGCTCAAAAAGTTGCTGCCTTTTTCCTATGACTGATAAAAATCCAAAAATTACACTTACCTCATTTTCATGGGAACTTCCAATCACATAAAAGAAGAGGTCTATGTTGCTCTTGTAGACGACAGTGAGCCCCTCAAGTAAAGCAATCTCACCTAAGGGTACACGCACACACGAAATATAATTTAAAAAAAACATGTCGTATGATGTCATATTATTAGATAAATACTGAGGGAAGAACAATGACTGTCTTTAATATACTGAACATATCTTACTGTCTGTCCTGTGTGTTTTGTTGAATATGTTCTTCTCAAATGCCTTCTGCTCCTTCACTGTTGGATATGTGTCATCATAGTACTGCAGATACATTTAAATTAAGGATGTTATGACAAAACCCACACACTTTAACTAGTCTGAATTTCCATTAAAAGGATAAGCCTGGTAATATGGATATTTTTCTTACTATGGAAAGAAAAAGGTAAAAAAAAAAAAACAATTCACTGGTACTCGGCCCCAAGACTATTCCTTCATGATACATGAATACATTGGAAATGGGTCACAGAAATATAGTGTTATTAATTTTTAAAGTCTTAATAATTTCCTCATCCAACTGGTCTCTTTTAATAATATTTTTGATATAACTATTATTTTGTTTTATGTGTTTACCTAATTAGTAGAACCAATATTCATGGTAATAAAGGACCATGTCACACAGAGCAATGGTGTTTACTTTTATGTACGTTTTAATAAGTTTAGTACAACAATGAGATCTATTAGCAAAGGGGAATAAGATATTCAAGGCTTTGACAACACAGGCAATACTTGGAAGGATCAAATCACTGTTGATTTTGATCTTTGTGGGATTTGTTGACAACAAGAAAGATATTTGCCCTTGATTAGATCATTTTTGATTTATATGAGGTCGCTGTAAATACAAGGCTCATGTAAGCTCCGATTAATAGGACTTTGTAATATGCTCTGTACAGAAAAAAGAAGTCTTGCTTTGCTACAGAGTATACAGTATATGAAAGACTTGTTTTCTTATGACAGATTATATATATATATATTATAACCCAGCTGTAACGTTGGCCGCTCAATGGACAATGTTGAAAAAACTGTTTAAACTAAATGAGGGGATCAGGAATTTGTCTTTACAGAAAAGAGAGAAAACAAGTTTGCTCTTTTTAAATGCCATATGTTACATATCTGCAATGTTTATAAAATGTAAACTCAATAAAAGACAATGTTCAAAACAGTGAGAGGACCAGGAAGCAAATGCTAAAGAAAACTTAAACCACTCTGGGAAGTTTTGTTGCTATATTAACTAATCATACCTTGGCATAAAGCCTGTCTCCGTCGTTGTCGAGAATCAGGACAGCTTTGACTGTATATAGGGATGGTTCCTGTCAAGGCAGCAAACAAAAAGCACTTATTTAATTTTAACCCCAGAATCATATGATTGTAATGTTAACTTAATTTATTGATCTGTGCCTGCAGTCGTATGTTGCCTACAAAACACAAACTACGACAGGCGCTATGATGGGAAGGATGAAACAAACACAATCCAACTGATCAGCAACAATACAAACAAAATTTAATACGATTGTTCGCCAGGTCGAAAGGAAGACACGACACTTCCACATCACCGAAAACCACATATCCATAGTCTTCACTTCACCGAGGCTAGCTAGTTAGTTAGCCAACACCAGTTAACTCGATAGGTAAATTTCGCCACGTTTCGACAAACAATTCTGAACAAATAGATTAAGTGAAACAATAATATGTAAAGGCTTAAATAAGGACGCAGACACTGTGTAAAATAGATACAAGCGTTAACATTACCAGTATGGGAGAATCCATCTTGTTTCTTGTTAGCAGACCAGCTAGCAGGCTAACTGTAGCCTACGTAACGCGTACAGTAAATGAGGCTCTTTCCCATTGGATGACGCAGTACGTAACGTGCGTACAGGGCAAAGGGCAGTTCGCTGAAGGGAGAGGAGCCAGGAGAGAAAGTACATTTATTCATTTGTTCTACTAAACAGATACACGCTCACTCGGCATTTCATTACACTTAAATTAATTAATTAATTGTCTAACGCAACAGTCCTGCAACACATCCTTAGAAGAGAGGAGAGGAGAGGAGAGAAAAAGGAGGGAGGAGGGGAGAAATGAGGAGGAGAGAGGAGCCAATAACCAATACACATTGATTTACATCAAACAAGAGGAAACACAACTTGTTTATTATTCCTTCTTCTGTTTTAAATCTACTGTTGTGCAAGGTGATAATAACACATAATAAAAGAATATAATTTCTGTGTTAAATAATATAATTTAATGTTCTGTGATATTGTTTCCAAACAAACATCATAAGCATCACAAATCTCAAAGTAATGTTTGGTTGAATGTGGCATTAAAAAGAGCAATTACCAATTACTTTAGTTACCACTAAAGATTCAAGTGTTTAGTTGTTACGATGATGTATGAAGAGGTAAACAGGGATTTACTGACACCACATACACATAAGTCTGATTGTTGTAATGTTACAACTATTAAGTAATGATAGTAGTGAAGCTCAAATCATCCACTCAAAATAGAAATAGCACTGTGTGGAAAATGTAAATGTTCTGCTTTTGAAATATGACATGAATAAAAGAGCAAAAGTGTATCAAAAACATAAAATGTATTATTGATGCATTAATGTATGTATCACTTTAATGTTGCAGCTGGTAAAGGTGAGAATAATTATAAATATTTCCTTCAGAGTACTTTAATCTATACACCAAAAATGTATTTGTGGATTACAATTTGTATTAATAATCAAAATCTGCCAAATAATTATGAAAACCTGAATCTTGCTTGTAAAGTGAAAAGTACAATATAGAATTTCATAAAATGAAATGCTTGTGCACTTTACCTTCACTTTACCTTTACTTCGCATTACCTACATGAGTAAATGTACTTTAGTTACCACCACTGTAGCAATCCCAACCCACAAACGTTCACAAAATGTGTGTTAAGTCTCAATAGACCTACCAATGAGGTTAAGAGTCCAAATCCACTAGGAGTACTGCAGTTAAACTACATTAGTGCTCACTGTTTTTTGTAGGACTGCATGGTAACAACCAAGCTCTTATTTACAAGCTAATTTAGCTTGCTCGTACTCATCAACATCTTTTTCAGGATCCTCCTACATTTAACCAACTCCAATTATCTTAGTTCCCACTTCTGGGAAGCATTTGGAAACACAGGCTGATGGGGATTTCCCTCTATCACTCCATAGATGACATCACAATTTGACCTTACTGTAAGATGTTTTTGGACTCAAGTTTCAAATAGTACTGGAATACATACAGCTCTAAAATCAAGTAGTGCAAAGTTATTATTCAACTGCATATGGTCAAAAGATACAACCTATGTTGATTTGTGCTTATAACAGTACTGTCTGAGAACCATGAAATGTTGCAATACTACACTATGTTTACACAATTCAGCCACTACGATTTCAAAATTACCCTGACTGAGAGGAAACAGTGTGCTGCCATCAAATAGCCCAAATTTAAGATTAAAAAACATATATCAGCATCACTGTCATCATTCTATCTCACTGTACACGTCAGACATCTTCATATCTTTTATGTTTTTGAAAATAATCACAGGGATAGTGACTGGCAAAGTTGGAAATGGAGATGAGTGAAAGTTGAACATATGATGACACTACAGCTGAATAACATTATAACTTAGCTTATAACATATAATTAGAAAGTAGATTGTTTCTTTTAAATAAGATGTGTGAAAATGTATTCACCTAAGAGGACCTTAAATAATAATTTACAAATGAAGCATAAATAGACTTCTGCAGAAAATCTTCAAAGCATGATGTGACGGAGCTTTTAAAGAGACTAATAATGTCCCCTTTAGATTCCCTGTTTAAGTTCAGAAAATATTCACAATGTGTTATTTGTTCTGTCGGTTGGACACAAAGATTTGAAACGTAGAAATTAATAACATTATTAATAATAGATGGAGAGAATGAAGTAGTGTGACACTGTGGGTTGCTACCCTCTCCCCAGTTAATGCCAGCAACCACAGCAGTTAGCAGTTCCCTTCCTTAGAACCAAGTGGTCCTTTTATCAGCATTAAGCAGAGCTTCCGCCAGTCAACATCCTCCTTTCCCTGCCTTCCCTCTCTGTGTCTGTATTATTGTAATAGCCAACATTGACATGTATGCATACTATTACCTGTGTATATACATGCACATGTGCACACAAACACTCCTAACAAACAAACAAACAAACAAATAAATACATTTTAATCTGCTAAATGATATTATAATATTTGTAATTCCTTTTTCCAACACCAGTTATACTACAATGCTTAGTTGCATAACAGTATCTAAACATCTTGAGATAAGTGCAGGCTGCATTGAGACATTCAGAAGAATGATGCTGCATATTCAGGTTCCTCATTTGTTTCTTTTCAGGTAGTGACAATCTGTGACCATCGTGACAGGCGTTTTAAGGAACAACCATACAGAGGTTATCTCCGAATGAAATGTCCATCTACTTACTGTCTGACCCCTGAACTGTGTGCAATAAAGATCATTTCAAGTCCAGTTCAAAAGATAAATGCACTAATTTGAATTGTCAATTGAGTATCAGTCAGCACATGCATATTACAATTTTTATGTTACACTTTTTTTAAGTGTTGATTTGGTTCAATGTTAAATGTTTACAGTGGAAAAATAAGTAAAATGTCCTTATTTTCTATATTTAAAACACAAGATTGTTGATATGCAATGTTAATAAGAGAATAAAATATACATATATATGCCATCTGCATTCTATTTTTTTTCTTTCCCAGAAACTCACTCTGAAAATATTCCCTTTTTGATACCACAACCCAAAGCATACACTCATTTTGTTTAGTAGTGAGGTGGTTTTTCCTCTAAGGTCTGATACAGCCCTCAGGATGTTGAGACAAAACCAAAGATGCCGCATTTCTCAATTTTTAATGAACAAATTAAATGTCATGGAAATACCAGGATACAGAGAGGAGAATTAAAACACTGACTATTAATTTCATTAGATTCAACACACTCTACTATTCAATACTCATTAAGAGATGTTAAGCTTGAGTGAGTCAACTGTGGGCAGTTCCCACCCAGCAAGTTGGGTCTATTTTTGAAGTCCAGTTGTTCGTGGGACTGAGGTGCTCAATAAATAAAGGCTGACGGCCAAGAGAAGTTCAGGCAAGCTGGAAAGCAGAGATGTCAAAGACTAATTGAAGCAAACAAACACAAACAGGGAACGTGGGCGTTGACCTGGGAACTGTGTCCAGATCCAAAACCACTGTGGTCAGAGTAATAACAGGGTGCTCTTTGGCATGCTGTGGCAGTGGTTGAGTCAGGGGCTGGGTGCTAGGAACTTGGGTTGGGAAGTCCCTTCTTTGATTCCTGGTAGACATTCACCTTTCTTGACTCTGTCAGCCACCTACTTTTTCCATCTTAGAACAATGACAGAGAAAACATTGTGATTTATGTCTCAGTGGGATGTAATATTGGACTGAGCCAGACAAAACCTTCCATGTTCTCATGACTTTTGAATATACACTATCTTCCTTTTTGTTTAGCCCTGCATTTTATATTTCTTTCACAGTAAAAAGTCAAGTCAGCAATTAGAAAAAGCATTGTGTACGCGAAACTTATTCATCCTGAGTTTCTTATTTACTCTTTGTTCTTGGGTAAATAAAAAAATAAAAAATTAAAAACCCTAATTAGTTTTTCTGTTTTTCTTCTTTCTTTACAATAATCCAAATAAGCAAAACAAAGAAACATGTCACATGTGTTATCTGTAGACTGAACATTTTTAAGTGTGTAAATATATAACATAATATGAAATTCAACTTAAAAATGTATTTTTTTGTTTGTGTAACAGTTTAAGAAATGTTAATTCACCAACTGCAATTCAAGCAATGTGATGGTGACATATGTGTTTGGCTTTACCTTTCTTGATTAAAACATTTTTAGAATTCCATGCTTATTTGAATAAGCATGGACTGCATGCATATGTTGTATGCTGAAGCTGTTTCATGATGAAATGACTTTTTTACTTTTCAGAAAATGGACCATGGTTTCCTCACACAGACACTTTGTATGTTTGCATCTGTGCATCTTACCAATACTTTGCAGGTATTATAGATACAAGGCCACAACATATATTGGACCCACAGAAGGCAAATTAACAAACAGTATGTGTTTCAGTATTTCAGTATGTCCATTCAATGATTTCTTATCATCAATGACATGATATGTGATATATGATAATGACCTGGATAATAAGAAATTAAATGACTGAAATCTACCTACTCTGCTGTACAGAGTAAGGGGTCTTTTACAGAGCATGAAAGGTCTTGAATATTTCATGTGATGTAGATTTGTTCCAAAGCCATTATTGTCACTGTGAGACTGTCATCTCTCACAGTGCATAAAAATAAACATGCATTGGTATATAAAACAATAAACATGCAACAACTTCACTATCAGTAACTGTGTGAAAGCTGTTGCACAATAAGGCAGTTCCACCTAACACACAGCCTTTGTGAGTTCTCTCTTCACAGTGTTTCAGATCAGGGCAATAAGGGGATTTTTTGAGAAGGATTTTAATGGTCACTTGCTATGTAAGACACGCTCCCCTCCATTCTCCCCCTGCTCCTCTTGCTCCCTTGGTGGTTGCTCTGCCAGATAGAGGAACAATGTAGTCTTTCTTACCTGGCGGAGGGTGTACATTCCATCTCTACTAAACTAAGTCTCAATCCAGCCTCCAACCCAACCCTGCTTTAACAAGGCCCTCACCACAACGCAGACTCCAGGTGCTCCACATCACACTCATACCTTTCATTTGGGAGGATTTGAAAAGACACAGTTCTTGGTTTGGCCAGGATAGAAACAACCCTCCGGCTTAGTTTTATTTCTTGAACCTGATCGTTTTATATGTATTGTCATTTCATAATTAGAATCAAAATTGCTTACAGTCTTTCTTTTTGGATTTGTAAACCTACTTCACTGTAGACTGACAGAATGATTGCCATTGTGAATGCCAAACTGTTGGTTTGTGGTTTGTCATGCGGGCAAAAGGGAAATTTGGAGGTTGGGGTGCAAGTGTGCTATTAAGGATACAAGAGTGCAAAAAACTGTGGTGTGGGTGCTTTACAGGAAGATTGCATTTGTCTGCACAGAGCCATCCCATTTATGCCGATGGCTGTATGAGTAGCTGAAGAGAGAGAGACAGACAGTTGAATAAGAGATAGAGCAAGAGGACTCAGATGTTTTACTTCTTGTGAAAGTAAGTGACACTCAACAAACGTTAAAAAGAATAGATTTTACCCTTGCCACAAGGATTTTTTTACTCATTACCTGTTGAAGACACGGAGAATGTTACTCAGGTATGTTTATTCGCGTCTCAATTCTACTCATTTGACTTGATTTCAATTTTCACTTTTTATTGCAAGACCACTGAATGCTGAGAGCTTTAACACTCTTGTTCCATTAGATTCCTTTTAATGTAACTTCTCAGATTGTATAACATTACACATCAGACTGTAACAAGGTGAAACTATTGAACAATTTAATTACATTGTTGCAGAAACTTTATTCAAGTTGCAAATTATAGACCTTAAATTTTAACACAGATTTCCTTTATATTTCAACAAGTAGGCTTTCACAAATTGAATATTATCTGTTTGAAATTTAATCTTGCTGACTTAATTTGACTCACATTTAACAGGTTTACTAAGTAACAACTATTTAACCAAATTAACTGGTGAATAGGGTTTTTAATGATGACAGTGAATTATGATTCCTTACAGTAAAGGAAACGGACGTAAAGAAAAAAAAAACTCACCACCAACATGACATCAGTTGTAACCATGTTTCATAAGCTTTAAATATTACAAAATAATTCACATGTGGCAGGTGATAGCAAATAGCTCTCCACTCAAGTATCAATATTACACATTTAATGAACACAATGACTTTTGCAGTATAGTAAGAAGAAATTTGAAGTGTAGTTAAAATTTTAAAAAGGTCATGGAGACAGTGTCTGGGAATGGATAAAATTGGAAAATTATACTGGATTTTTCCCAAATCTGAGGCAGTTTAATTGATGCAAGTCTCTTCAGAGGCAACACCCACAGAGAAAAACAAGAATCAGTGAAACCTCAGAGGGAAACAGCCTGTTGTTGGTTCTCCAACTAGCCTGATTGTGATAACTTTTTTGTCAAATTTGAATTTCATTATTATCATCATTATTGTCGGTGGAGTGGGCTGAGGCTCAAACAAACAAACTCAGCAAAAACACAAATTAATTAATACAGATTAACATAAGGGAAATATACGCAACAGATGTCTTGGCATGGGTGGTCTATTGCTAAAGCTATGTGTGCTTTTACATTCAGAATAAAATAATTGAACAAAGTGATAAAACTGCAGGGTAAAAAACAATAAAATTGACACTAATAATACGATATTATTCATATATACATGCACAGTATAGGCACATATGCGTTTGTGTCGAAACTCATTCAGTGTTCACATCTCTGTTGCTGTTTAAGTCACTGTTTCGTATATTTTATGTAAAGTCTTGAAAACTGAAAAATACAAAAATACATAAGTTGGAGATGCCAAAACTAGACTACCGCCTAGCTTAGCCAAAAGACCCTAATAATTTCTGCAGACATGTCAGCCATACACCAAATTTTCCAAAGCAGTCATCAGGCCCCAGTCAGCCTTGTAGAGCATGCTGTTTTCCCGCAGATTGTCTTATCAGGCGTTGGCATAGCTGCATATTGGGACAGCTGATGGGAGGAGTCAAGTCAACTGAACTGAATCCTTCATGTGTTCCAAAAAACTTAAACAACACCCAAACAGTCATTTATTTAGCACCAGCAGGTCAACAGATATGTAATGTACTGTATGTATTAGTGGGTGAATGCATGATGTGACTTAACGGTTTGCACATAGCTTGGTTTTTACTTGTTTCTTGTATGTCTGTGTATGCAAGTGTAGAGGCCACAAAGGTGATAATATCTTGCTGTTTTGTATTTCCACCAGGTTAATTTTTTGCAGCACCAACCTGTCCTGAATGTGTTCAACAGCCAACTATGTTCTCCCACTGAGGAGAACCTGTGAGGTATGTCTGCTTATCAAGTTGGAAACCACAACACACAATCAAACCTATAATAGACTGAATGAAGGAGGTTTTTAACAGAAGTCATTTTCTATTCTATTACAAGGTATTAACTACTCCAGGCAGGCTGTGTGGGGGAGTGTCCATGCCAACTAATTTCCCTGGGGCCAGATCTCATGGAGCTCCTCCAGACACAGAGATAGATGTGGCTTGGCAGGAGCTGATGGCCATCTCAGAGCTGCAGGTAAGCACTGACATGCTAAGGGCAATTCTTTTTCTTTCTTATTCCAGATATTTACTGTATGTTATCACAACACCCCATACTGTATAATCATGGAGGTGCAGGTTGTTTCGTATTTAATGAATGTGAATACCAAATGTAACTTTCTGTGCTTTTCTGGTCCTTGAACTCCTCAAGGTGTACAGCAACCTAAGCAGATTTGAATACCTTTCTTAAGTTAATTTAATGAGTGAACATGGTATGTTACTTTCACTGTCACATTTGACATAAAATAAATCCTAAACTGAATATTATTGTTTAATTTCCAGTTGAATAGGTTCATATTAATCAATTTTCACATGATGCCTACTGTTGAAAAACTAATACTAATGATATGGGCAACAATGGCCTATTTGAGTGTTGGCAGGATGAAGAGATTGTGAGAGGGGGCAAGTGCTGTATGTTGCTAATGGCCCCCCTGCACCACACAATAGCCATCTGTTTCCAGATGAAACCTGATCACATCTATGAGAACCCTTCATAGGCTTGGGGTGGCATGCTGAAGTGGGGGCAAACTGTGCTCTATGGCAAACCAGATGAATTGTGAAAATGACACTGATTAACTCAGGTCTTGTGGTTTTAATAAAAGTCTTCAATCATTTTGTTTCTGTTGAACTACCATACATGTGTATACTTGTCAATCATAACTAAGCCTTGTTTTTTTTTCTCACAGGAGTTCGTCCCCATTGACGGCTCATATGAAACAGCACAGTACCAAACAATGGAGCCCATGGTACCTGTGGGGGGGTATGGGATGGCTCAGTCTCAATCGGAGCGTCCTTCTGCTGCTTGTGAGCTCACCACTGTTGACACTTACAATGAATGTTACTCTGAAGAGGTGCCCATCTGTCATCGTCCGGGAAGCAACGCAGAGGCAATGTATGGACACTCTGAATCTCAGCCCAACCAAAGAATGCTCCCCATCTCTTCTCAAACCCAGCCCTCACCGATGGCTCTTAGGGAACAGATGAACATGTCAGGTACCAGTCAAGGGCATAGGAGAGTCAATGCTTGTTCCTCTCAGGGTCTAAACCGACACATGCTATGGACTACACATGGACAAATTTCACATGTTCGGTCAGCTGATGATCTGGAGTCAGACTCTGGTCTGTCTTTGGGTTCTAGTCCACCATTGGCCTCTCCTGATAATCCTGCTGGTGGTGCACCAGGTTACCAGAGCATAGAAATGGGCATAACATGTCGTGATGGTGAACCAGACAGCATGACTGAGCATGCCAGAAGACCACACATCCATTACTCAATGGACTATGAGAGTCAGACTCAATCATATTTACTCTCAGGTGCACATTCGTCTTATTTTTCACCCCAATCCAGTTTATCTCATGCACAACCTAATGCTTTGACACCACGGCCAGTTAAACAAAACAGCCAGGCTACTGTTATGAGTGACCTGTTCAGTGACTCTGGAATGTCCAGCAGAGGGAGCTCACACCACAGCATCTACACAAAAGCAACTGCAGGCACATCAACTCTTGCTCCTCTCAGCAGAGATGAGCGGAGGGCAATGGCTTTGAAGATTCCCTTCCCCATGGACAAGATCATCAATCTACCTGTGGATGACTTCAATGAACTTCTGACACAGTATACCCTAACAGATACTCAACTAGCTCTGGTCAGGGACATTAGGAGGAGAGGGAAGAATAAGGTGGCAGCTCAGAACTGCAGGAAGAGGAAGCTTGAGAGCATAATTCACCTTGAACGAGAACTGAATCAGCTGCAGGCCCAAAGAGAGCACCTGGCACAGGAAAGGCTCGAGTTCCAGCGCAGCTTGGCATTCATCAAATGCCGCCTTACCGAACTCTATGCAGAAGTATTTTCTCACTTAAGAGATGAAGACGGACAACCATACTCAATAGATGAATACTCCCTGCAACAGACACCTGATGGGAAAATTTATTTGGTACCTCACACCACTATGCAAAAGAGGGAACAATGTTGAACTGCAGGAAAACCAGATTAATTAATTTGCTCCGTATTTTGTTGGAGTGGCTGCAGAGTAGTTAATGGGGTCTTTATTTCAGCCCCCCATGATACCCCTGAAAGGTTTTTTTTTTTTCCCCAAGGAGAAAAAAAAACAAAAAAAAAAAAACCAACAGCATTTTATATAACAAAATACTTTATTTAAAAACAGGTAAAAAAAAAAAGTTAAAAAAAATTTAACTCTTCAGCACCAGCATGATTGTTCAAGTATACCTGCAAGGGAAAAAAAACAAAAACAAGGTTAAATAAAATCAAAACTGATGTGTGATGTGCAACATTTTATTGTTTTGTACCTGATTGAGCCATTGTCACAGAAATGAAATCTGGTTATGGAGACCACGTGTAGAGTTACCTAGAAAGCAGAAACACCAAATAAGTAAAGGGCAATCTTTGAAAATAACTGTTCTATTAAACAGCATGCAATTTCTGTAGGACCTCTATGCACAATTAAGAGGCCAATTTTACCAGTCAATGGTGTAAAGTCACAATAAAACTTGTTTGCACAAAGAAAATGTTACATTATTGGGCTACACAACTTTCTATCAGCTACATGAGAAAAGCAAGATATACTATCAGTAGTTGAGAAGTCTGGTCTTACCTACAGACAGCATTTAAGCCTTTTGGTAGCTGCTGCCTGCTAGCCTCAGGCCTCTGTTCTCACTCTCCCCTGCTTCAATGATCCTGGCGATGGTTTTGCTACTTCTCTCCCTCAGCTGGCTTCCATGGCTAGCCTCAAAGACTTTGCATGTAAGCTAGCATCCTCCAGATGATCTTTGTTGAGCTCAGGGTTGAGTCTTTATGATGACTGCATTTGCACACCACTTGCCATTCCTCACCCCATATTGTATTGGCATTTTAAAATGCATTGGCTCATGAAGTACGTGGCGACTAGTGTCGAGCTTCTTGCACATCAAGGAAATGGGCTTCTCCAGACTCCTCATGATATGTAAAATATGACGCTCTCCCCCACTTTGTGCAGTGTCTAATAGTGAACCCTCCCTTTCCCAAACACTCAAGAGGCTAACAAGACTTTAAAAAAAACTGAAAGATGGTTTATTTCAGCTTGATTTGATGCAGTTACAAATAAAAACCAGACCTTAAAGAAAAATCTACATAAAACCTTATTGGAATGCTTGCTTTCCAGAAACACATTGAAAAAAAAAAAAAAACAAAAAAACAAACGTTTAAATGAAGACCCTCCATGATTTATCTACTGTACATCTCTTCTTGCAGCAGCTGTAACCTGCCACAACTGTTTGGCTGAGCAGATTTAGGAGGTAAACCTGCAGCTGCCCTGTCACTTCGCTTGCTCTCCTCTCCTTGCTCTCCTCTCCTAAGTACTCAGTCCTGTTGAACAATACGGAACAACATTGTTAACTGTGCACTGACTTTGTATGACCTGAGATCCAGAGTGAATTGTATATGGTAATCTGAACTTAACGATTCCCTGCAACCACAAACTCTGGTTTTATGATACAAATTTAACAGTGCAGGCATGCCTTAATGTTCTTACCGCTTCACATTTCAAAATCGTCCTGGACGGCCATATCCGTTGTTTGATCCACCTCCATAGCCACCTGCAGGCAAAAACAATAAAGACTGTCAGTTTACATGCACTAGGCAGGATTACAGGACATCACTACACCTGCTGTCTAGCTACAGACTCCTACCAAAGTTCCTGCCGCCGCCACCGCCGCCACCAAAGTTGTTCTTCATGGGGCCAAAGTTAGAGGCCTGGGGATCGTAGTGGCCCATGTTGTTGTAGTTACTGCCACCGCCTCCACCACCACAGTTGCCTATAAATTAATATACAGACATGTTAACCACAGCTTTCACACACAAGACTTGCAGTTCAAACAAACCAAAAAGCCTTACCATAACCGTTGCTGTCATAACCGTTTCCTCCATAGCCTCCGCCTCCACCCTGGTTGTAACCTTGGCTATAACCACGGTTGCCACCATTATTATATCCACCAGGACCACTAGGACCACCTCCATAGCCTACAAAATAAATGAGCTGTGAGTATATGCACAAGCTTCAGTAGTAAAGACTTTTATGTGAAAGAAAAATACACACCATACTCACCACCGTCGCCTCCATTGCAATTGTAAGGACCATCTCCGTATCTACCTCTGCCACCTAGAAGGAAACATGAACACAAGACATAGTACAATTTTATTTAAAAAAAAAAAAAAAAAAAAAAAAAAAACCCCAAACAAAGGGTTATGCCCATTCTTACCCTGATTGAAGCCTCTGTCATAGTCATAAGGCCTTCCACCACTGCTGCGACCTGAAGAACAAAAACCCCATTAGCTCTGGTACAGTGCTGATGTGAATTATGTTCACTACATATCAACCTAGGTTTAGCATTTAAAAAAGTAAAAATAAAAAAGTCTACCTCGCATTCCCATTCCAGCACTCTGCATCTCCTGCCTTGTAAGGGCCTTCCTTACTTCACAGTTGTGAGAGTTGATTGTGTGGTATTTCTGGACTGTGGGATAAAACGTGTATTAAATAACCAGCCAAGGCAGTAACTAAACTTGATGAGATCCACACAGAAGATTTGTACTCACTGACAATCCTGTCAACTGAATCGTGGTCATCAAATGTGACAAAGGCAAAGCCCCTCTTCTTTCCGGTATTACGGTCAGTCATGATATCAATTACTTCAATTTTGCCAAACTGATGGAAGTAATCTCGCAGGTGTGATTCTTCTGTATCTTCCTTGATGCCCCCGACAAAGATCTTTTTGACTGTTACATGGGCACCTGGTCGGTTTGAGTCCTGTATGAAGACATTTACTGTTGTAACTAAAAATGTCCTTCCTTTACATGCAAATCATATTTATGTAGTACTGAATGGAATAAGATATCCAGCTCATACCTCCCGGGAAACTGCTCGTTTAGGCTCTACCACCCGCCCATCGACTTTATGGGGGCGGGCAGCCATGGCAGCATCAACTTCTTGAACAGACGAGTACGTAACAAACCCAAAACCCCTGGATCTCTTGCTGTTGGGGTCCCTCATGACCTGAAAGAAGCTTCAATTATTCCCATTTCACAAACCTCTCTTACAACAAGCAGATAATTAAAAACAACAAATCTAGTGTAGGGGCGCAGTTTATGGTTTCGTATTACAAGGGCTTTGGATGCTTAGGCCAATAAATGCATATTGAACACATCTGTATATTGCTAACCAACATGACACAATCAAATCAGCAACTTTGAAACAATTTCAATAAATACTCAACATACAACCATTCAGCAGGGAATGGACGACAAGACTTTACACCAAGTGTTTCCAGTTAGCGCAAAGATAAGGATGGACCTCAATTTCTGTGCAACTGGGGCCTTAATATCACTAGATTGTCTGCCTTCAAGATCTCATTTAACGGTCTTGTATAATAAAGAAAACCAATCATTGTTGCTACATTTGTGAGGCTTAAGGGCTAAATAGTAAGCAGACACTTCATCTATGGTCTGAAATGTGGCTAAAATGACAAACTGAGCATCAAAACAGTTGCTTTAGAAAGACTAGGCGTCACAGCTCCTCACGGGCCCCACTTACCACACAATCTGTAAGGCTCCCCCATTGTTCAAAATGAGCCCTCAGGCTCTCATCTGTGGTCTCGAAGCTCAAGCCTCCGATGAACAGCTTGCGGAGCTGCTCCGGTTCACGTGGGACCTGGACAATAGACAGATAACGGATAACATTTCAAATAAAAATAAATAAAATAATTAAATCCTCCAAGTCCTGCAGTATACTGGTCACATCAAACGGCCCCAGCACCAACGCCGTACTAATAGTCCATTAATCCAGCCCTGCGTCACATATCAAAAACCGAGCCATGGTAGAGGAGGGAGACGTCGCCGCCATTAACGTTAGCAGAGCAGCGGGAGTAAGAGGAGCACCTTTCGCTACAATAGCACACAAACACCACACCCATGTTACAGTCAGTGCTGTGGTCCTTTAAGGAAAATATAAAGACAGACTACTCGCGTTTAGTGAGACTTCAATAGCCACAATTAGCCGCTCCCGTGAACAATAGGCCACGAGGCCCAGCTGCTATAAAATGGCGGCTTTGCAGCGCATAAATAGCTGCAGCAGCTCGGATGAAAACGCAGTCTGTACAGAGCATCGGGTGTCCCCCAGCGGCGTCAAACGCCATGTTTTTTATAGACACTAAACCCGCAGCAAAGGACGCCTACAGTGTTTTCAGAAAGAAATACTCACGTCTTTCGCCATCTTGCGTTTAAACCCTTGAAGACTCCTTGTGAACTGAACGGAGAGCGGTGATCTGCGTCAGACGAGCACAGCCTGCTTCTCAATAGTACAATAAATAGCACCTTACACGCTCCTTTCACGCTGTGATTGGTCAGTAGTTCCCGCTGCAGTCTGTCGTCAGCGATGATTGAACCCTGATTGGACAGACTTCAATCAATCACCACCAGCATCCAATAAACAGGTGGTAGGCGGGCATTTCACGATGACGATGTATATATACAATATAGGCTATCGATATTAGGTGTAAAATGGCTTTTTTTTCAAAGATTGTACACTTCCTAAACCTACAGTGCTCACTGCTACTATGTGGCCACGTGTCGTCTACCATGCACACGCAGAGGGAAGAAATGTCCAATTGTAAGATCAATTATTAATGATAAATGATCCTGACTTATGATTCCTGGGTGCAGTAGTGCAGCATCACCTATATCCGTTTCATTGGCAGCTACATTTCTCATGTGCTCTTTCTCCAGTTATTGTTATATTGTGTCATAATGCAAACGTGTTGCAATAAACCTGGCGCTACGTCTCGCAGACTGGGGTTGTAATCGCGTATGAGCACATTTTCGGTGTGTATGTAGGTCATCAGCTGACCGAGGGGCGGGTACGTTCATTGTGCGCCTTTAACGCGCGCTTTTTACGCACAGACGAGCGCACAGCACCTTTTTGTGAACCAAGCGAGACGCTAAAGTAGCACTAACGTTGGCCTTGCAGACCACAGGTCCACAAAAGACAAGCCTTATCGCCCTGTTTAAGTGGTCAAAGCCGGCGGTCTACACACCCAAAGGGTAAGAAATAGTTTAAAGATTAAAGCAGCTTAATTATGTTGGAAGTATCGTTGTGGGTTTGCGGTTTGGTATCAAAGTTAGCTAGTGTTAGCTCGTTGAAACGTTAGCTCGCTGGCTAACTGCTTTAGCATGTTTGCTTTCGTGCCCGGTGGTAAGCTAGTCGCTTAGCAAACATCATATCTCTATTGCTGTGTGCACTTATCACTAGGTTTTTTATCTAAAATGTTAAATCGAGTGGACTGTTAGCGAAAGGTGTCCGGCAAGATAATCAGGGAAGACATTTTCATTTAGTTGTGCATGTTGAAGCCTGGGTGAACGACAATGAACGGTCCCTTTGGTTGATATATGATAGTATGTAGCTTAGCACCGGCACCGACTGCAAGCTCCTACTTAATAGTTACGGATTTTTTTTTTTTTTTTTTTTTTTTTTGGGTTTTGTTTTTTTTTTTGTTTGTTTGTTTTTTTTGTTAGTGTGCGCTTAATATACCGACAAGGGACTAATTAATATGCTCAACACCATTAGCTTCTCAATCGTTTCTTCTCGTACAGGGAAGTACCTTTGGCCTGCATCAGCCTGGTGTTCAACAACAAACTTTGATATGGGCAAAAAGTCTCGCGACGAGGAGTCCTCATCCTCAGATGAGGAAGAGTATGTTGTGGAGAAGGTGCTGGACAGGAGGGTGGTGAAAGGCAGGGTCGAGTTCTTCCTGAAGTGGAAAGGATACTCAGAGTAAGTTGCACTAGTGTGCTAAATAGTACCTGCACAAACTCCACTGCAGTATTAGCAACATTATGCTGGACAATAGATGAGATAAATATCACAAATATATGATGATATTGTGTTGATTTCATGTTAAGACTTCCCCTCATAAACAAAGTGGGGAAACCAGCCATTAACATATGATAATAGCTGGTTTTTGTGGAATGAAACAAACTACATTATATATGGGTGATTATATATCTCATCTTGGGCTGTGAGAAATTGTAATGGACATTGTTTTAGTATATTATAATTTTGATTAGACAAGGAAACAATGAAGCAATAGAATGAAGTAAACCATCATTAGATAACACACCCCCCCCCCGATATTGTTAGCCCGACAGATAGTGGCGTTCAATGCCTTTTTGAGAAGAAACCCATGAATACCGGGAAAAGAACGGGATACAAGATGAATCGCAATGTTATGAACATCACCAATTTTTTTATTTTTTTATTTTTTTTTTTTCAAATTGTGTACCTTTTTTTAATATTGATTTCGAAAGATCATCCATCGCTTATCAATACTGTTGGTAAAGGATTTAAGATGTACTGGCACTGACTTGCTGCACTGTGATCTTTCTCAGTAAGCACAACACGTGGGAGCCGGAAAAGAATCTGGACTGCCCTGAGCTTATTGCTGAATTCATGAAGACCTACAAGAAAAGCAGTGGTGGAAGCTCCACACCTAGCAGTGGGGGCAGCAAATCAAGCACAGGCCCCTTGGGACGCTCTAAAGACTCAAGTAGCTCGAAGAAGAGAAGCTCGGACGATGATGAGGAGGGTGGAAGTAAACCCAAAAAGAAAAAAGAGGTATGTAACTTATTGTTGTGCTGTAGTTTTGTCTTGTCTTTGTCTTTAGTCTTTTTCAAAGTTGAAACACGTTTGGATGGTATAAGTTACTGACATGAATGCTGTCATGCTAAATCCAGGAGAAATTATGATCCGGTTCAACCAAAAATTTAAATAATGCATAAAAACTCTGCATTGTACAGGATATTGTTAACTTAATAGATTATTCGCACATCTGAGACCATCATCTTGTTTCAAGCTCTATGTGATGCACGGTGAGAGCTCAAATGCAGTTTTCCACTCTTGGGAGACACAGTTGCATGCTTGATTTAACGTGGGTGGAGATCACAAGTGGTTTAGCGCTAGGTGAAATGCACGGAGCAATTCTTGACCACAAGTGGTCACATTCTTGACACAATGTAAACACAAATGTGTCTTTGGCCACATTGAAGGCCTACCTACTTAACTGACATCCTCTGCCACAGTCTTACTCCTGCCTGTTTCATAATAAACCAACAATATTCTACAATTTCAAATGGTGAAAACATATATATATATCAGAAATCAGTAAATTTGAAACAATGGACATCGTTAAATGTTGTTTTTCTAAACAATCATTAAAAGTTAATATTCAAAATAAGTAAAAGCCAGTTTTGTTTTTGTTTGTTTTTTTTTTTTGTAGAAAATGCTTAAAACTATTTTATTTACTTAAATGCATTATGAATGTATATATTTTAAGGTGCAGTGTGTTATTCATGCATTTATTTGCTAATATCTTAACTTACTTAAATAATTGTGAAATTTTACATTTGGCTTTCTTATCTTTCAGGATGACATTCTAGTTGCTCGTGGCTTTGAGAGAGGACTTGAGCCAGAGAAGATCATTGGAGCAACTGATTCATGTGGAGACCTAATGTTTCTTATGAAATGGTAGGTTTTGTTGCTATATTTGCCTCTGAATTTGCATGTGGAACTTCAGTTTTGGACTGACATCAATATGCAAAGTTTAATCACCGTTTAATTGCAAACAAACCTTTCAGATGCATAGCTTGTAGTGTGCCAAAGCCAAGATCTAGTGTACTGTAAGCTACAGTTGGTACAATATAGTATGGATATTCTGCATTGCCAATTTTTTTTCATGACCACTGACTGCATTGGTCTTTCTCCTTAATTAAGTACTTTGTATTCAAACAAACAAAAAAAAACAAAACAAATTATATTGGTATTGGTCAGGGGTTTTTTGGGTTTCTTGGTGTCAACCTCTTGTTCTCTCTGTGTTGCCTGCAGTCTCCACCATCTGTGGTACTACTGTTTGCAACATGTAATGGCATATATCTTTGAAATGGCACCTCTCACTGTGGCAGATTGTTACTGGCAAATTACCCATTAGCATCACTAATAGCCGAGCTGTCCATTCATATACAAACAGTAAGCCATGCCATAAAATTGAATGTCATTACTTTCAACTAGATGTATATATTGTATACACTCAGGTCAAACAGGGTGTTTGCTGGCTCAAAATGAGGTAACAGTTGTACCATGGCTGTTTTTGTAATTTTTTATTTATTTTTTTTCTCCTCCAATAAACGGGATGACTATGGCAATACTGAGAAGAGAATAAATCAAACAATAATAAATAATACAGTCAGAGCAAGCAGATTCATAAGCTTAATCTATCTACATCCCCTATAAGAGGCATTGGCAATGATTAACAATCTATCCGTGCAAGATAGAAGAAAGTTAGTTATTTAATCAACCAAAAGCAGACAATGATTTTGTGGCTATGACAACTTGGAGATGCACAGTCCTGAACTAATTTTAATTAATCAAAGTCATGCTTTCGTGTTTATATCTTGCAGGAAAGACTCAGATGAGGCTGACCTCGTGCTTGCCAAGGAGGCTAATCATAAGTGCCCACAGATTGTCATAGCCTTTTATGAGGAACGTCTTACCTGGCATGAAGACAGTGACAAGAAGGAGAAGGATGCTGTCAGTGCGTGAGTGCATCACCTCAGGAGGAAACGGGACCTTCTCCACTGCAGGGACAAGCTTGATTCAGACATTTTTCACACCAAACCTCCCATCCTTCCTCTTTACCATGTCCAACAATGACACAAAGACAGCGGACACAGTCGTGTTATCTCCATCCATGCCCCATTGGAGCAGAAGGGCCCAGACTGCTGAGAAGTATCCATCAGACAGGAGGAGATGCTGTAGCGGACATGGGTGATATGCTACTGGAGGGGGTTTCTGCTGTTTTGTCTTTGTATTCTTTACTGTCTTTTTTTATGTCTTAACACATCATGTTTTAGTGCTTACAGGATATGATTAAGTCAATAAGAGATTTTGCATCCATGTGCACTGATGGCCATCTGTTAAAACTCTGAATATAGTCTCAAGAGCCAGAGTTAGTACAAGCTGTGTTAACAGTGAGCTTGTCCCAAGTTGGGTGCACAACCCCTACCTATCCTAGTGTAAGCAGTGCCCCCCTTTTCTTTAAGAACCCAATGATTATAAGAAAGTAGTATTGATATTCAGGAAGCAACCACAGCAACACTTCCCTGGTTGCATGATCACTTCTTTTTTTAGAACTTTTTATCTCTTGTAGAGTTTTGTTTGTCCTGTCTACTGAGGTAAAACTACTCAATTTGCAAAATTGCTGAGGACACCGGCCAATTATGTCTTTGTAATGTAGTGATGTTTTTTTTTTGTTTTTTTTTTAATAAAAAATTTTCTTATTTCCAGGTTTTAACATGTTAATATTGTGTGTGTGTTTTTGTTTTTTTTTCTACGCTATCACCATTCGAAGAAAAGGATAATAAAACATTTAATTGAGTTTTGTACCCCCTTTTTGCTCTTTAACAGCAGTGTTATCTTTGGATTCGTCTCACTTGCAGAGGTTAGACAATCTTCAATGTATCCAGATAAACATAAACCAGCATTCACACCAGCCGTTAGGGTCTGCCACCTTGTGGGTAAAAGATGAAAATTGTTTGGACCGTGTGACCAGTCTTTATGATGACAGCTCTGCAGTTAGAGACAGATTGTTTGTTTTGTTTTTTTTTGTTTTTTTTTTTAAATCCTTGGTAATTGGAGTGTTCTTAATATTGTCATAATTTGAAACATTAAAAGCTGTGTCTGATCAGTTTATGCATATCCCAGGGTTTATTGTAATGATTGTCCTTGACTGTATTGTTAGTATTAAGATTTTTCCAGGACAAGGTTGTTGCCTGGTAAAAAGAGGTCAGTTCTTATACACATGATGGATGCCAATTTTGGAGTTTGATCTGCTGTGCTCCAACATGGACTCTTAGGACCAAATGTTCAGTGTCTACAGACTGAGATCAGCTGTGTTTTGTTTGTTTTTTTTCAGCATCATGACTGAAGGCTGTGACCTTCTCCACTTGACATGCAGTACATTAATGACGTCCCTTGATATCACTGAGATCATGATTTCATTGTCATTTTCTTTCATTAAAAATATTCTTTCCTTTTCGATTCCTTGAGTTTGGTCAGTTTTTGCCGAGGCAGAATTTTTAAGGAGTAGACTATTTCTTGTGTGAATTAAATATTACAATTATGTGTACAGTAGCACCCTTTAATAAACATTTTCAATGTTGAAGTGGATGTCAGTTGTCTGTTATTTCAGGATGTGACTGGAATTTTTGTATGTCACTTGAATTTCAATAAACCTGCTCTGCAGGATGAAAATGGCTGTTTTGGATGAAATAATTAATGAACCACACTAAGTTTCAATATCAGGTCAGTTTTTGGGAATAATTAAAAAAAAAAAAATTACAAATACCTGACCAAAGGCTTAATGTAGTTTGTCAAAATAAGACTATTTCCATCAGTTTTCTGTTGAAGAGCACCAGCTGCTGATAACCAGCAGATGGCGCTGTTAAACAACACTGATTTAAAAGCTGTTTTAATGCAAGTCATTCACAATCCAAAAACTTTGTTGCTCATTACAACTCATCAATTAGGCCTTTTCTGAGCAGCTGCTGAAGCCACCTGTAGGTCGACAAACCCATGTTAAAGTGTTTAAACTCGGGGTGCTGGATGAAATGTGAAATAACTTCAAGATACCCCACTACAGTTCAATTTGGCATCACAACATCATAAGTATAGGCATTACACATTTCCATGAGAAACCAGATGTACAAAATATGTAATGATGCAACAAAAAGCTTTTTTTCTCAATTTAAACTACTCCAAGAAAAATGACAAGGGGGGAGTAAGTTCACCAACTAATTTTAATGGAGATGTAAGATAAAACATGGGAAATTAATTATTTCAGAAAATATTGTTTGCTGTTTACTATAGTCAGGAAAAAAATGATGATGCTACTCTGCTATGGTGATCAACTACAGTATCAGCAATAAACCACAGCGAAGGTTGAGTCTAATACTTGTTCATCTCTCACCACCTTCTTTTTCTTCCTTGCTTGCCTTTTATAGTTACTCACACACACACACACACACACACACACACACACACACACACACACACACACACACACACACACACACACACACAAAGTGCTGCTCAGCTACGTCTAAAGTGATGGAATTTTCCTAGCAAAAAGGCTTTTACTCTCCAAATGGAATGCAAAGGTCACTAGTAAATTTCCAGCCCCTGGGACCATTAAGCTGGGCAAAGGGAGCGAGCAGCAGGCTGTTTTATGGAGCCTGGAGCTGTCTGCTGACAAACCCAGGCCAGAGGGTTTGGTTGGGAAAGCCACAGTGGCACTCATGGGAGCGCTGCCTGTGATGTGTGTGGCAAATACAGATGTAGAGGTGGTTCTGGTGTTTGGTCTACAGGCACGCAGACAGAAGCTTCATTGACACTAAACATTTAAATGAGGAAAATCAGCCTTAAGCCTTTTGCGGGAGATGAGCACAAACTGTTATTGGGCAGCAGGAAGGTTTCTCTGCCTTGTTTAGAGAAGTGTCATCTTTTCAGAACACATTCACAGATCATCAGCAATGTACTTGAATATGATTTAAAATTTTCAATGAAACATTTCAACCTTTTTTTCTTTAACTCAGGAATGCTGCTTTTTTTTTTTTAGCCAAGTCTATCTTGCAAAGTTCATGTTTTTGTTCATGTTTTTTCTTAATGGGGATCACACGTTAATATATATGAGTTTTATTTATTTATTCAGAGCATCTTCAGTTTACTTCAAACATACTCCCTCCTGTCCCAGTAACTTCCAGTGCAAATGGGTTCCAGTGGGTATTACCCATGGCAGAGGTGGGTCATCTTGCAACACATTACACCAAATGAGCATCAGGGGAGCTACTGTGCAGCTGTGGTAAGAGAAGGCACTGCTGCAGTGGGCCTCATCAGTGCAGCTTGTTCCGGGGTACCACTAAAACAACATATAAATGTGCAGTCATACAGATAACACTAACATACAGCACACCACACTCTTACCTTGTATAGGAAAAAAACCTGAGTCTTTGGTTAGTGTCTCAGAGAAACTGTGAAGAATTTGTCCAAGTGTGTAAGTCATGAGTATCACAGAGGCCTGTGTAATTCGATGTGGCCTTTCTCGTGCTGTGATCATGTAGGCACAGCTGCCCAACAGCTGTGTCTCAGACTCCATTTCCTTACTGCAACCAGATGAAAAGGTCTGCAGTGATGTCTGGCGCATCATCTCCCAGCACAGTGCACAGATCAGTGTGAAGGTGATTGCGATGTGATGCTCTAATTTGGGTGGCTATCACACTTAATGTGCAGTAAAGCACCATAGACAAAGCTTCTTCCTTCTAAATGCTCCCCCCTCTACTGCACCATGGCTTTCACCGCCAACCCTCTGCTGTCTGTGCCCCCCCCACCTCCACCCTCACTCACACTCCTCCCTTCATCTCCTCTCCCCACCAGGGGAAAGAGTTATAGCTGCCATAAAAGGCAGGTAATGCATTGTTAACTAATTCTGTCTGCTCAGAGCTGATATATCCTCTGCTCTAAATCTCTGTGCTTCCAATAAAATGCAAATGCTAATGCTTGCCCTCCATGAGCTGATATCATTTTTAACAGGCCAGAGGTAAATGCGAGAGAAGGGTGGGGTGGGCCAGAGGTAGTCTGTGACAGGGTGAGTCTTTATGGTACATTCTGTCGGAAAGGAGACCTCCAGACCTGCTCCACACACAACTGGCTGACATTAAGCATGCGTGTAGGTGTGCACATGTAGCTGTAGTTGTGCACATGAGACAGCAACAGTACATCCTTGATAAATGGGGGGTATATGCGTGTGAGTAGTACTTGTTAAAAGCTAAAGTTTAAGGCTAGTGCGATATTTTTGTAATTGAGAAGCCAGAACTAGCAGCATTTCAGTCAGTACTCATTTACCATCAAATAACAGGGGCCAATTTGCCTGTGGATGCAATGCATCATTTTTCCATGTTAATAGTAGTGTCATACTTCGTGTAACCTTGGGCTTCTAAATATTGATCCACTTCTAGATTTTCAATTATCCTGTGCCGTTTTTCTGCCATCTGGTAAGGACTAGTGATTTGTGTTCCTTCATATCTGGAGGCTTGTCCTGTAATTAGACCATAAATTAATTTGCGGAGAGGAGAGAAAGCAGAAAAGATTGAAGGCATTAAGTAAGCCCTTCGTTGTAGAGACAGAAAATCATAGGAAACCACAGCACAGTGTTTTATTCACGCGAATAAGATAATTGGATTACAAATTCCAGCAACATAACTTTTCCGTTCCTGCATGTGTCACTTGTTTTTCTTTCAAGTATTTAAAACCATTCTGCTGCTAATGATTACTTGTAAGTCAGTTCTTCAATAAATGGCTAGAAATCATCCACTGACATAATTATGCCTAATTACTTGCGGTGCAGCAGCAAAATGATTAGGAAAAATGGGGTGTATTAGTGTCAAAATGTGTGTGAAACTTTGCAGTGAAATGTGCTGTGAATCCATCAGTGGATTTTAAATGACCCCCCACGCAGGAAGACAACAATTGCTTCGAACCCAGCTCTTATTTACAACACAGCTCAAGTGGTAGTACTAAAAATCCAAATGCATCTTGATTGATCTTAAATTGGGAGTATATGTTCTCCTGCAAGATTAGCTCATTGTCCCCTGCTGATAAATTACACATAGTGATTGGGGCTGTCGCTGCGGTGTCTAAGCACGACAACTGCAGCTCTCTTTGCCATGTGGAAATTCACATTAGACAAGCTTAAGTTACTCACTTAAAGCAATTAAGAGAAAAATGATGGAACAGAATGAGCTTCTCCTGTGGTAGAAAATGCTAAATCAGCAGGGTCTGAGTTTAAATCACAGTATTGTGGGGTGAAATGACAGTAAGACAAGCTCAGTCCTCTCTATGTGAAAAAACTGCATGTGTCTACCTGCTCCATATGATACCTTGGGTGTTATTAAGCAAGGCCACAGCTGCCAGCATACTCTGATCATATCTTGTGGGGCTTGAGAGGCAAGGTCAGCCAATGCAGAGCCCACCTGCTCCCCCATTCTCTATCACGCAGTCCCTCAGCCCTGGCCTCCCGGAGGAAACACGCCTGACTGCCACGCTGCTACAGACAGCATGTGTCCCTGAATTTATGATGGCGACTTATTGGCGGCCTTTCACGTTAAAAGTCATCTTGTGTTTCCTGGTCTAGCTGTATGTGTGGCAAGTGTTAATCCATTAACATTCAGAGCAGACACGTACACAGGCTGGCTTTCTGCCAGTCCTGAGCCCTGACTTTCTTTGACCCATCGCTGACCACAACATTCTCCTGCCTCTACTACCAGCTATAGCCAGCCTCGACATAATACAGCATCATAAACTATCTAATGTTACACTGTATATGAATGTGAAGTATTATACTCTTGAGGTCCAATATGCAAGGCTTATAATGGAGCAAGAAAAGTCCAGCTGCAGCAGCCTCCTTTTGGTAGAGAAGGAAAAAAAAATCACATCTGTCTACTGTATAACACTACACATCTTACATTTTAATCGTTGGATGTCAAATGAACATAAAGTTTCAGTCCTTTCTATTTCCATCAAGGATTAGAGTTCAGAGAGGCCATGAAATCCTGAGGATTTTCTGTCGTGATATTTATTTCAGTGGAAGATGTTGAAGTTCATATTAAATGATCCGCAAGGAATAGTTCTGGCAGAACCTGAAATCCTGCAGGCTTGCCCACGCCTCATAACAGAGCTTTCAGCAGCATGGGCTGGTCTGCTGCTGGTGGTGGCTCCTGGACTGATTATAATTTTAGTGGCTTATAAAGCCTTGATAAATACTTTATAAAGCCATGTTGCATAACAAATCTAACACATAAAAGAAGGCATAGATGTTTCTCCACACAGGATAAAGGGGCTCTTGACAGGTTCTTGAATAGGTTTTATAATTCAATATTACAACCACCATCCTTGCAAGGCCCCGTCATCTCCTGAGGCCCACAGGATATATATACGTTAAACACACATTCAAGTGCTCACAGTCTAGTCCATTACACTGATTAGCAGTAAACACATTTGTAATAAAACTTAGTGAAATAGAATTGGATGGTCTGCTCAGTGATTCACGGCCAAATCTTGGTAAAATATAATGCATCTTATGTGTCACACTTCTGAGGGCACAGAAGTGATACAGCGCTTCACTTAAAGGATCTGTAACACATACAAACCAATTTATCCAAACAACTCATGTCTAAACATTGAGTCCTTCATCTCAACTGTTGGACAGAAATAAACCCAGGCAAAGCAGCGTGGCAGGAGTCCAGTAAACGTGAGAGAATCTGGGAAGCAGAGCAGACAAAACAGATGTCTTTCCACCACACAGACACCTCCCACTTCCCTCCTCTCCGTGCCTGTCCCTCTGCTGTCTGCTGCGTCTCTCCCACTTTACCTGACTGTCCATCTGTCAGATTTTTCTCTCTTTCTCTCAGTCAGTCCATAGAAGGCATCAGTATACCCATGTTTTCATTTATAAGGCCATGCTACTGCAGTGACCAAGATATATAACATCCTTACTTGAATTCAGAGCTAATAATCATGATGCCAGATCACAGGACAGAAATGCTTCAGCTCCACATACCAGTTCTGAAGTGTTTTGAGGACTGGTTTCTGGCAGCTTTCTTTAGGAATTAACTCCAAAATCAACACAGCTTGAAGATGCACTCATTCCTCTGAAAGACTTTAAAATTTTTTCTGCTTGTGTTTCGAATTATATTTGTGATTGTTTTAATTAATGCAGCCATGTGTGTGTGCATTTGTGTGATGGTTGTTTTGAATGAAAGAAATCTCTTATGTAGTGTTGTTGTCAGGTCTCTCTTGCTAAGGAAATCTTGCTTTCTAACTAACTAACTAAATAAATAAATAACCAACTAACTAACCCAATTTTGCTGTATTTGTGTTGCCCAGGTTTCAAATCTGTTCACCATGAACCAAGCTACACATTACATAAGCATTACTTGAGGGTTTAATGGGCCATTTTAGCACAGCTTTTTTTCTTTGACAAGGCAGCGGTTATTAGAGGAAGAAGAGCAGGAAGAAGCAGAAGAAGAAAGAATGGATCATGTGTTTCCACTTTTGACCTCTCCACTGTGGCATGTACACACCTGGTTCAGTTTAGAAAGCTGTTTCTGTGGAATAGCTAACGGCGAACCGACTAGTGGTTTCATCTGGGGAGAGGAGGTCTCAAAGACTCCCTCAAAGGTTATCTTGTGTGTGTTCTTACATTTGTTCTCAGCAGTGAAAAGCAGTGAAATTCAGGCACAAAATGAAAATGACTGACTCATTGTCAGTGGCAATCCAGGTAACCAGTTTCTAAAAGTGTCCAGGTTGAAACCTAAGAAAATGCCTTCACCTTTAGGCAACATTAACAAACTTACTAAAAAGGAAAATTACATGTAGATGTCAACAGGCCAAGAAAATAACCCTCAATAATTTTTGTCTCTGAAAGACATATTTTAGCCCCAACTACGTGGAAATGTATGTCAGATGTGTTGCCGTGATTGGAAGGGCAAAGCACGGCCACCTCAGACTCGGAGCAACTCATCTGTTTCCTATTGGAGGAAGTGATTCTGGCAGGAAGGCAGACTGGGATAGAAGAACGGTAAAAGAGAGTAAAAGGGTAGAGAAACAGGAAATGACAGTGTGACCCACTGGGCCCACTTACTACTTTGCCAGAACCCCCTGGCCACAGCCAACCTACTGGGCCAGCAGTTTCCATCACCTGCTGCTTCTGGTTCCCCCACATAAATCCAGGTGCTCCTGAATAAAGCTCTCTTTCTCCAGGAGCCACAGGGAGCCGGAGGGAAGGCTGCACGCCGGAGGGGCTGTACTGTTACAACAGTGAAGCTCTGCCTCCTTGTGAGAACATGTCTTGGAAAGTACTGTTCCAAATAAAGCTAAGCTAAAAGAGGCAGAGAGGAGGGGGTTTCCATCAGCCCCCTGACAGTTCAAAACTCCACTCCTTCATTTTATTAATTCTGTCTCCTAATTAAAAGAAGCTCAGCCAATATAAAGTTGCTGCATCTTTTTATTAGTGTGTCCTACCTGCCTGATATTAATATAACCCTAGTCCACTGGGAGGGAGAATCTCAGCCCTTCCCGGCTCCTCACTGCCCCCTGGCATGCTGAATGGGCGCTGCAGCAGCTGAGCTGATAAACCCAAGAAATCATTTCCGACTCCAGCCAGAGCTCTTTACAGTACCTTCAGCGCTCCCTGGTGATGGATTAATGCACTGTTGTTGTCATTTTATTGCCATTTTATTGCCCTGGTGCAATTTACCAGGCTTTATGTGCCTCCGCTGTCCGGCGGAGAAACGCGCAAGCGCATGAGGCCAACATTCCTAGACAAAGGCCACGGCTCGCCCGACCACTGCGCAAGCGCACTGTGCAAGCTCCACTCAGTCTCTCTCTCTCTCTTTCTCTCTCTCTCTCTCTCACAGACACACACACATACACACACACACACACACACAGTCTAAATCAAAAACACGATTCATTCAAACACAAATGGGGTACTATACAAGCGAGCAGATGAAAGCATCAGTAGTGAATCTTTCAGCTGGCTGATGGACTTTCACATTGCTGCTGCTGTTTTACACTCTCACCACCTGAGGGCAACATCACTCAGCTGCCCTGTAGCTGCAGCCTGATGCAACTGCACTAGGTCTTCAAATAATATTATGTGTGTGAATATTTATTTGTGTCTGCCGTCTAGATGCGTTTTGTGCTTGAGGATTACAACATTTAAAATAGAGTTTTCCCTCTTTGCATTTGCATGCAGATATAAGGGTTACTGCAATTTCCTTTGCCATAAATCCGACAACCTCTATTCTGGAAAAGGACTGCTTTGTTTTCATGACAGAATAGTCCAGTGTATATTAGGGAGTTTGGCATTTTAAATGCAAAATATTCTGAATTGATATTAAAGCTGTTAATCTTTTAAACAACTATCATTTTAACGCTCACAAACACAGCAAAACACATTTGATGTGTGACTGTTACATAGTTTTACAGTAAACACACCCACATACACCACCCACAGCTGCTGATCTAAGGTCGTTGTTGCAACACGTGGAGAAAATTTGTAACATCTCTTGCCAAATTATTATCTTCAAGTGCTGTGGGAAAATCAACATGATACCTACAGCCAACACTTTTGGCTGAAAAAAAAAAAAAACACTCCTGGTTTGCATTCTGTTTAACTGTATAGTGATATAATGTTAATGTGTCATTTTAACAGTAGTGTATAATTTTGAATCTATCAATTGAAGTAATGACTTATGTTACTTTAATTGTTAATGTGATATTAAATGTACGACTGACAGAGAAAAGGGAGTTTTAAAATTTATGATCATTATTGTTTAAGACCTACTGAACACATAGTTTTACAGGATAAAAATATCAAGTGATCATGGCAGGAAACACCCACCAGAGGGAGCACAGATGCTGTCAAATCCAAAGATAGTACCTGGCAATTAGAAACCATTAGGCTGCAGCTGAAAGGATTTTTTAAAAAAAAGATACACCATTGTTCTTACATGTTCAAGAAATAGTTACCTTTGCAGATCCATATCAGATGCTGTGAAATTATTATCATTTACATCAAACAAGCTTTTTTCCCCCTTTTGATCATTTGCCTTGGAATTTATTGTACGTCTCATGCTGTCTGTTTGGTGAGGGGGCTTTTGTGGATGTATGAGTGTGTGTACATTTCTTTAACATTTGCAGTGTAAAGTACAATCTTTGCAAGGACCTGTAACCTCAGAATCTCTTATGCCCTGAGAGCTGCTGATCCATCACTCTTAATGGAAGAGGATAAGTTTCAGCCAGTGAAAGAGAGAACAGACAAAGGCAGGACGATTTATGGCAGACGTAGAAGTGGAACTCCTGGCTGTGGGCCTTGATCTGAGCTGGGCTGTGGCTTGGCCAGGCTAGGCTACGCCCCAGGCCAGGGTCATTCACATGCACTCTCCTCCACACACACACACACACACACACACACACACACACACACACACACACACACACACACACACACACACACACACACGCATGCATGTACACATTTATTACTCCAGCCCCAGAGAGCTTCAATCCTCACACCACATCCCCAAATCCAAATCTTTCTTTTAAGCTTTTGAAGTTCCCCTGCCCCCTTCTGCTGGACTAACTTTTGCACGTCTATCTTTTCCAGTGAGTGGTGAGCTCTGGGTGGTGAAATATGGAGTGGAGACCTGTTACATGTTAGCTTAGAGATAGCCAAGGTGTAAATTATGTGGGAGTCTCTGGCCAGCCTTATTTATGAGAGGCCTGTCAGGTGTTTAGGTGTTGGAGTGAGATGTGCGGCTTAAACTGTTTACTTCGTTGTAAATCAGGTCATACCGACCATGTCTATTTGGATGGTGTATGTTTACATGTGTGTGTGTCTGTGTTTCGGGCCTTGTTTTTGCTGGACTATGTGAGGCTGGCTTGTGATAATGTCAAGGCATAGGCGTTGCTGTGAATATGCACTGTAGGTCTGTTTTGTCTGGAGGCCATCACAGCTGGTACAGATGGGCTGAAACACTAGCTATAGTTATAGTTATTGTGTTGTCTGACTAACAAAGATGTTTTTTATAGATCCCCTCAATACCTGCACCTGCCGTCACCATTCGACATTATGAGCAAACATGAAACCTACTCAAGACTTTTCCTTATTCTTTTGTGATGTCCCTGTCTTTCTTTATCCCAGACATATCATGTAGATGTCGATGGCTGTGAATGTAGCCCATCTGAGGACATCAGGTATCACTCAGTAGGTAGTTAGGCCTGTCACTGGATGATGGATACTGGCTCTCAGACAGAGGAACTGCAGCAAACAGGTTCCATAGACAGTGTATTTGTTACCATTATTCTCCCACAAGGTGCCGCCTATAGCATGAGCTGTGTCTCCCCTTCTGTTTGCCCTATTGTCCGTCCCCTGCCTCATCCTTGTCTCGGCACAACAATGGCATGGGACTCAACTGGAGCATTTTGTTCCCCCTAAGTGGGAGAGCGTCAGTCCTTAAAGTGTAACCAAAGAGAAAAAGGGAGTACAGAGTGGAAGGGAGATGAGCTGAGTTGAGGTTGAAAGAGGTTAAGAACATGAGACAGAAAGCTCTGGAGACAGATAGAGAAGATAAAATAAAAGGTCGGAGAAGAGGAGAATGAGGAAGAGGGACAGAGGATGATGTGCTGGAGGCAGGTACATCTGCATTCTCTCCAAACACAGCATAGGCCTGTCTTAGGTGTCTCTATCCCAGCAGCACTCACTGGCAGATTTATGGCCTTACTTTGTGCATGTGTGTCTATGCATGTGCGTGCAGGAGAAGGACAGATAAATTGAGATAGAGAGCGAGGCACAAGGCACAGGAGAAAGAGTATATGAGAGCAGAGGCAAAGGGCGGCAAGCAAATAGCAGCCATGTTGCATTCCATTGATATCACAGCCCCCGCCCTCCTCTGCCATATTTCATCCTCCCTCTTTTCCTTTATCCTTCCCTTCTTTCCTCCTCTCTCCCTCTCTGTCTCATCACCCTGCTCTTCACTTGGCGCTCTTGGCCCCTCCATTGCTCTGCTGGGTCCCAGGCTGTAAAGCCCTCTCAGGGGGAAGGGTGTAAATCTGTCTCCCAGTCTCAGGAGATTTCCTGGAGCTCAGCAGACTCAACAAAGCCTAGCCGGTGTGAAGGGGCCAAATGTTTCACATACACACACACAGAAATGTATTGACCAAAAAAAAGTTATAGCATATTACACATACAGATAAAACTAGCATATGCTCATTCAATCATTCACACACGCTTGGCCTTGTTTGGAAGCTCTTGTGAAAACAAACAGGTATGCCTCTTCCCTGTCTAGCCGAGTGCCTGGGAAACTACTGTTTGTGTTTGTGTGTGTGTGTCCACAGGAGACCCTACCCCCAAACCTTTTGTCCAGAGGGGTTGTCCAGACGAGCTTGTTGTCTCTCTTTATTTTCTCTCTTCCCCCTTTTTTTTCCCCACTTCCCTCTCTGCTTTATTGCACTTGATTCTAAGCGCGTCCATTCCTGAGATGGCTCAGATAGCAGCTGAAGCTAAATTGCCCGTCATAAAGCATCTGCAATAGCAATGGAGCTCTCAGGGTGGGACTGCTCCAAGGGGGTATGAGGCGGTTAGGGCTCACTATGAAAATACAAGGTCCTCTTTCTAATCTTTAAGTGTGGAATATGAACTCTGTTTCAACATCCACAAATCATAAGGCCCTTCCTTGAACATTAAACGATTCTGTTGCATGATCGATTTCCTGAGTGCCTCCTAAATCAGTTTTATGCATATAATTTTCAGGAACATTTGGCTATTTGAGTGTGTGGGTTTTGGAGAAAAGTGACTGAAAATCAAAAGTAAAATGATCTAATGGTATTTCGGGACACCAAAATGCTTCTGCATGATACTACTAATTACTCACACAAGACAGGCTAGTTAGAGTGAGATGCTGTGATTTATGGGGAGTCATATATTTGGCTGTGCTATGTTCCTGTCAAATGGTTGACAGATAGATGACTACTGGGCTGTAATTGGCCTTCCTGTTTGTATCCTTTCTCATGTAACAACAAAGGCACTTCTCGGCCTTGACTGTAGAGGGTGCACATGTGAAAGTGGAGCCTTGTGCCAGCATGACAACAGATTCTTTACAGGAAGAAGAAATCAAAGGAGAGAAAGGAAGGATGAGGAAGTAATGGTTCAGTAGGAAAGACACAGGACAGGTTACTAGAGTGCAAAATGGGTAAGGCAAACTTGCAGTGAGAGGGAGGAAGCAGGTCAGATCAGTTGTATTCCTGCAGGGCTCAGTATTGACTCATCTCTGAATCAAAGTATCTGTGTGTAGTATTTGTAGCAAGAAATATCTCATCATCCATCCAAAATAATCCCCTGAGCTGCAAAATTAATCTCAACAAAAATAAATTCAGTGCAGTCAACTCAATGCTGTGGCCAAAAGATAAAGCGGTATAGACACAGACCTGTTCTATTCCTAGTCCTATTCTAGTGGAAAATCCCTCTCTGCTTCATACTGCTGTCTGCTGTGTGTTTTATCAAAGCTTTAATATTATTGCTTGGGAGCTTATGGTGAAGAAGAAGAATTCCAAGGGACCACAGGAGCAAGACAGGGCCAGCAGTCTGCTTGGCAGGAGCCCCGGTGTGATCATCATCTATGGGAGGAGTGACGCCCCTCACTCCTGCCTGCTCCTGCCTCCCAGCTAGCCTTGCCCTGTGACAGATGAGCCCAATGACAGCAGGACGCAACAACCTGCAATTGAACATTCCCTTGCGATCTGTCAATGTCCGTGGTAGCGTTTCACTCTCAGGAAAACACACACGGACACATGCACCTTCACACACACCCTCACATTAAGTCATTCCTCAAGTATTAGAAGAATCAGGGCACGGAACGCCCATTCATTCTTGTGAAATGCCTTAGATACCTGTTGCAGGTGTCTTTTGAGGTTTGCAGGGTGTTGTGCGTGCAATGCTCTTGTTCTGTTTAAGGCTCATTCTGTAGTTCAAAATTGCTGATAATTGCAGGCCCATTCTCTGCATTGTACTTTACCGTTTGTCAGCTGGTCCTCCTTTTGTGTTTGTGTGGTTTCATCCTGTGCTGTGGTTCTCTGCTTTGACCACAAGGTGTCACCTTGTTCACAAAGAGCACATGGCTTCAAGCCTGACGGGGGCTTTATTTTCCGCTTTGGTGGCAGTGCTGTGGTGTATCACGGCAAAATGAAATAGGAAAAATGAAAATAGGACATAAATGTGTTTGCTGCATACAGGGCTTAATGAAGTCAGCCTTGCCAGTACATTAGGAACAAAGGCAGCAGAGAGAAAGGCATTGAAGGACAACTCACAAACAGTTCCAAAATAAAAAGGGAGATAAAGTATGAATGGTGAACCTCCTCAATGAAAAGCAGTTCACCAGTTGTCAAAGTGGAGATTTATTTTCCAAGCAACTGGCTCTTTATGGTCAAGCTCCTCCACACTGGTGAACAACAGTGCTTTGTAATATGGCATGTAAAGAATGGGATTCAATAGAAGCAGTCTTCCATTTGTCATATTTAAAGGGATAGAATAATGATCATTGACTGTCTTGGGCTTGAATCGCTCAAGTTGGCTTATTTTTGTGTGCAAAATGAAAGATAAAGATGAATGGACTTCATACATGATTTTGCACAGTCCGAGCTACCATATCATGTCGTATAACTTAAACTAATAGTTGGTAGCATATCATTATCTGCCTGGAGCAGTAGCTAGTCCTTTGCAATGTTTCAGTAGAAATTATAAAACAATCCTGCTGTCTTCAGTTGCATGTTGCAAACAAATGATTGCTTGGCTTCCCTACCATAAAAGCATGGTGCAAAATTAATTGTTTCAATCAATCAATTGGTCAATTTCATAGCCATCAAGCTATGCCCAAGATCATGTGCATTCTCTACCCTTCTCCTTCAGGATGGGCTTGGAGAACTCCAGATGATTTATGGCCTCTGTGTGTGCTGCATACATATACAAACACTATACATGCATGCTGACAAGCATACACATTTAATAGCCAGACACATAGACATCAACAGAACCTCACACACATATACCGTATGTACACTTGCACATTAGCGCATACAGTATATGTGCATGTTCAAGCGAGCACACAGCAGGGGGTGGATCATGTGAGGAAACAGGATGAGCACAGAAGGAACTCTCCAGTGTATGCTAAGCATGTGCTAAGCATGCTTGTGACACATGTAGCTAAACATAGCCTGTGAAATACAACCAGCAGTGATAGACTGAGTACTCTCTTCAACTCTTTATTTTATGTGGCTCACATGTGTGAAGGAACATATAAATAAACATACTAATACATGTCCAAGTCTGTCACAGAATGCATGCATACAATCCCCTCTTTCCACATGCTTTTGGTTTGTACACATATGTATGTTTGCATGTACACAAACACATGCTTATTCAAACACACATGCATGCTCATGCATACCTACATACAAACACACACAACATCAATTGTATATATATATATATATATATATATATATATATATATATATATATA
>CM076651.1:13278085-13298778 GCA_038496675.1 Rachycentron canadum
GAGAGAGAGAGAGAGAGAGAGAGAGAGAGAGAGAGAGAGAGAGAGAGAGAGAGAGCAGACTGCAGAGAGAGCTGCTGGGATGGAGCTCTTGCTTCTGTGATCTGGCTGTAACCTCCACGGGCACCCGCTCATCACACACATACACACCAAACACACACACACGTACACACAGTTACACTCACATGCACATGTAATGACAGACTGGCACACACACACAATCCCATACGTGCTTGCAGAACCTAATCAAATTTCTTATTTGGACTGCCAGGCTGTGCTGGAAAAGACTTTTTCAAGTTACAAGATTGATGGGCATTCCATGTTGGCTGCAATTAATTGCTGCATAATTAGACTTACAAGTTATTTATTGAAGCAATTTGGGGAATACAAGAGCCTAGGGATATATAAAAACCATTTTATCACGAGCCGCGTAAACTTTAAAGATGTCCTCTTACAAGCATTATTTGGATAGAAATTAGTAATACAGCCTCCCTCTAAAATGTTTCCCATGTTAATAAAATGATATATGACAATAAATCTTCTCAGAAGTAAGTGATGTGAAGGAAGTCTTGTGAGGTCAAATAAAGGTGAGGGTGAGCAATGTAGATAATAAAATAATACGATGCAGGCATCCATGGTGTTTTGTGGACATGCAGGTGTGTGAAGCTCTGAACCAGCATGCTTATCTTTGAGAGCCTCAGGGGTTAGGGCTCAGTCCAGGTGGCGTCCCTCTATAACCAGAAGTGTTACAAACTAGTTGCCGCTTGCTATTAATTATCCCTCATTTGGCACTGTACCTTTATTTGTTCACCCCCTTTCCATTTGTTTCTTTTCTGTTTTCGTTGTCATTATCAATCTTGTCTCTGCTGTATAATGTATTTCCCTGTCTTTAATTTTTTTTTAAAATTTCATTCCTGTAAACTTTAATTTCCTTTGCTTTTACCCCCAGCACTCACTTTGGTCTCTTCCTCTGTCTTTCTCCTCTTGCCTCACTCTGTCTCTCATTGCTCAAACAAATATGATAAATGAAGCTATTGGTGTCTCTCTCAAGAATGAGCTGTGATCAGAGAGCCTTTGATGTTTGACAGCTCTAATGATCTATCTTGATGAATAGATGTACAGTAATTTTCACTTCATGTGACACACTGTTTTCGTATAAGGCACATTCTTGTTCAGCGCTGTGAATAAAACTGCTATTGAAGTCCGTGCATGTGTGTTTTGTGCCCATTTTTCTTTACTTGCATTCCTATGCCTTATGTGTTTGGTGACAATGTCAATGCACTTAAGCCAGCAAGCTTATCTCAAGTGCTTCAAGAGGCCCTTATCAGTTCTCTTTTTAATAACAGGATGAACTACTTTAGTGGCACTCGCTAACATGGGCTGGGTGTACAACACACACACACACGTTTGCCCACCCAGACATGCATATCTGCCATCAAATCGTTGTATGCACGTGCTCATGCTCACACGCATATACACACAAATGTACATATATCTAACAAAGCATGACAAAGAAGAAATATCTGATATGAACTCATATTGTTTGATAATGCAACATATGACAAAAATGAAATGTATTTAGATAATTCCAAAATGTATTATGTAGCCTTACTCCTGCAGAGATGATCCGGTAGCATTAATTGGTTTAGGTGTTTGGTTCAGCCGTGGCCTGGCTGATATTCTTGGATTTGGCCCAGTGGCTCAATTCCAAACACAATGTGAGTCAGGAAACTCAGTTTTTTTCTGCTTAATATGCTGTTCCCTGACTTCACCAATAGGTGGAGCTATGTACATAAAACAGGCCATCAGGTTGCCATGGTCAAATACCCTCAAGCTGCAGGAAGAGCTAATCAAATTGCCAGTGTGTCTGTGTCAATTACAGGGGGTCAACTTCATAAGAGGAATAGGCCCAAATCATATTTGCACCTGTATTCTCCCAGCAGTCCCTGAACCAGAAGCAGAATATATACAGAGACCTAAAGAGTCTCTTAGCATGGCAGTCAGATATTCAGGTTGATAATGATATGGAAATGATGGTTTTCATAAGCACACATTCTTATGAGATATTAGGCCTTTTTTAAATTCCATAGATAAAGGCTCAGTGCGGCTGCCTTGACTGATGAGTTTCACCATTTGTAGATCTTGGTGAGATGAATAGCGGAGTAAGGCTGATACTCTTACAGTGCCAAGCTACTATCTTATCACTTCCTTTTATCAGACTGATAAAGTAAATGACTTTGCTATAAGTGTGCAACTCTTCAAATTCATTATGAGCCTGCTCAGCCTGTTGACTATCGACATGGCTGGGAGTGTGTGATGAATGCTGGGCTGTCTGCTGAGGTGTGTGCATGGTCCATGGTCATGACACACTCCAATGTGAGACTGATGGCAGATGAAGATGCTTTTGGAGGTGTGAAGGAGGGAATAGAGACTGGTGGCTGGAGGATCTTTCGGCCTCCTCGGATTAAATGAAAATGCAAATTTTAAAGGCTTGTTTAGGGTTAATATAATGCTCAGGGAAGCTGGGATCTGAACCAGTCATTTACATGTTTTTAATCAAGGAACTTGGAGGGAAACATGCATAAATGAGCAACAGGACTTATTTGTGCAGTGTCTCATGAGGGAAAGCATCACTTGTAGTTTAAAGTTAGAGGAGGAAAAGATTGGTGGCAGGCCCTTTAATTCTGTGCTGACTGTTAGCAGTCCCATGAGGGTGTTTTACCAGTGACAAGGGAGAGGGAACCGTGATCACTTTTTGGCACAAAAACGTGCACACAAAACCACTGATGCCCCCCCTCTTTACACACACTCACCTCAGCCTTGTGTTCAAAGGTAGTTAGATCAGCAAAACAAATGAGTCAATGAAGGAGGTTTGGAATAGTCCCAGGAGAAACATCCATCTTCGTGGTGAGTGGCAGCACTGTCAATGAGCGCCAGGGCGATAATGCACTGGTATTTGGAGGGCAAGCAGTGTGTGTAGGTGTGTGTGCGCAATGTCCAGCATCCAGACATTTGGCTCTCTGAACCAAGCTATTATGCTATTATAGAGAATGCTGTTAAGTATAGCTGAATGGGACTGGGTTGCACCCCAATCAGAGCTCTGTCTCCTGTATTAACATTATATGGAGCCTGGTCACATTCCTCTTTCCTGCCCCTCCACTTTGCCTACTCTGAATCTAGTAGAGAAGGTATCTCTGTCTCTGTCTCCACTCTGCTCATAACGGTCCATAATCCCTACCGAGCCGACCTGGCGGTATTGCAGAATTTACAGTAATAATGAGGACTAATAGAGGCAATATCTATCCATTTGACCACTAAATCAGAAATGTAGCTGAAGTAGGTGATGAATGTCATGTTCCCCCCCCAATTTTCTGAATCATAAATGATAGAATAAGTCTCTTAGGTCCAGATTAAGCTCCACTGTGAGCTCAAAATGCATGTCCACGTGGAATCCCTATTGAAATACAGTCTTGAGTTATTCAGTTTGCTTCACACTTTTGGCATTTTGCTGATGCTATTAAGTAATGCAACTTTTAAGCACTTAGAACAGAATAAGCCAATATACAGCTTCCTATCGTCACTGTCAGTAAGGAGGAAATAACGATAATAAAAATGTAATACTTTTTGATCCATATCAGAAATTTGTCATTTCACAGGCAGGACAAAGCACAGGGTCACATTGTAGCATCCCTGGAGATTATATTCTCAGTATATCAATTAATCATTTGGTCGATAAAATGATGAAAAAAAATGTCCTTCACAATTTCTTATAGTCCAGGGTGATATCTTCAAATTGCTTGTTTTGTTGGACCAGCAGTCCAAAATCCAAAGATATTAAATTTTAAAATATGGGCATGAGAAAGAAATGCATACATTTATTTGGCAGGTATGACTTTGCAGATTCAGACTTTGGATAAAAACATACAATAAAATTGTAAAAATATTAAGAAATATTATAGAAATATTGTTTCCCCAAAACCTAACTATTAACATGAGTTTCTCCTTGAACTACAGCATCAGAATTCTCTTTACATATAGATCCATTATAAATGTAGCACATATTTAAATATATATGTATAAGATATAAACATAACTACAACACAAAGAAAAACATCATCATCAACGTTATCAAGTAATTGTAATTCCGTTTCTGTCATTTTCAGCAAGCAGCAGCCTTCTCAAATGACAGTTTGGCAAAAAGTATCCTGTTTAACTACATCATCGGTAGCTGAGGTCCATTTAAGATAAAATGCTACACTATTGTCTCATGAAATAATCTCATGATACAAAAAAATCTAAAAGCAAATCAATTACATGATGGTTATTAGCCTTTCTAATATTAAATTATCTTAAACAAAATGGAAGGATCAGGAGCCCATTGGCTGGATGGCTCAACTTATGTTGTAATTGTCAACAAAATCCATCTATCTATCCATCCATCCATTCTATCTGTACCACTTGTCTGTAAGGGTCACAGGGGGGCTGGAGCCAATCCCATCTGACAATGGGTGAGGGCCAGTCTATTACAAGGCCGATATATAGAGACATACAGAGATAAACAACCATTCACGCTCACACCTACGGACAATTTAGTCACCAATTAACCTATAAGTGAATGTCTTTGGACTGTGGGAAGAAGCCGGAGAACCCCGAGAGAACCCGCACAGGCACAGGGAGAACATACAAACGCCACGCAAGGTTTGAACTAAGAACCTTCTTGCTGTGATGCGACAGTGCTAATAATGTTAATAATGTTAAATGACTTGTTCTAGAGGCTGAGCACTAAATTTACTTGTAAAGACAAGTCAAATTTGGGGTACGTTTGCTGCATTAAGTATGCTAGCTATGCTATGCTAGCTGCTGCTATGTTAACAACTAACATTACATTCAAATAGTGATGGCTAGCATTCGCTAAATTGAAATAAGTCATCCATACTATGCAAAATAACACAGTCACAAGCTTGATATATTGTATTATAAGCCAGTTAAGGTTATTGAGTACTAAGGAGATTCTTACCTCAAGGCAAGTGGCAAAAACTGACCCCCAGAGATTGCTCTCCTCAGTCTTCACTCTTCTCAAGTGTGTTGCACTCTTTGTCCACTCAAACACCTGCAAACTCATACATTTATGTCACTGAGTATGCGCATAAATAGGAAACAGTTGCAATTCAACATTGTACAGAATGCTACAAACGGGGAACAGCAAAGACAGTTGAAACATAAACATGTGGAATTATACTCCACAACAGCTGCTAGGAAAGTCAACAAAGTCAATAATGCTTGTAATTCATTATTCTTGTTGCATTCACCACTTGTAGTCAAGGCTGAGGCTAAGACCCAGCCAGGAGCTGACCGTGGGTGTCTACGTCAGCATTCCTAAAAGTCTGTTTTTGAAAGCTTGTAGAGTAGATTGGAAAGAAGGAGAAACAGTAACTAAAGTGATGCATGCAATGAAAAAAGGGGTGAGGACGTAGCCTTAGAAATTTTTATTGTTGCTACTTATTAGTATATTAGTAGTATATTTAAAGTTGTGTTCATATAACAACTTATATTTAACACACACAAAAAAAAATATGAATACTTCTATTGCTGTTGTGCTTTTGTTACTCAGTATGTCATCTGCTGCCTAAGACAAGAGCCAATGAATCCTGATTCAGAAGAAACCTGTGCTTGGAAAGACATCCTATAATGGATGTATGGGAGACTTTTGTAAAACTCTGCAGGAAAGTCTTTCTTGCTGATTATTGTCTTGGCCAGCACTCAGACAGCAGTAACCCCATGCCTGCAGCTGAATGTGCCCTGCAGAGTGGAAGTCCTAGCCAGCCTCCTGCATTAGTGATGCCCCTCTGCCCTGCGGCTCCACTCAGGGAGAGGGAGGAGACATACATGGCCGTAGCTTCTGCACGGCTGTCTGCAGGCTGCAGCCACATGGTCGCACTGTAGACGCTGATGCTTCCCAATGAGTGAGTGAGTAGGAGACATTAGTGTACAGGCAGACACATAAATGGCACCAAGATGAGATCAATTAGACTGAGAGGAAGGTCATTAGGCCCCTGTATGGCCAGTGGTCAAAGTGCGATGCTTATACACTGCGTCGTGTCAGCTGTCAGTGTGAGTGCTTGTGTATGTGTGTCTGTCTCTGTGTCTTTTTGCCTGTGTACTAAAATTAATGATACTGTGGCTGTTTTTGAGTATGTGCACATTTAAACACCGCTGAGGTACACTCAAGCTGCATTTCCTGAGGTGAGAGTAAGCACGGTAGGGTCAAACCTGCTACAATACCTTGTTGTGTTTGATCCCCTGGGCTGCGATGCAGGGTGGTGAGTAATCGTGCTGTGTCTGTGCATGCATTGCCATTGATTTTGTCCCGGCTCCTAGCTCCCCCAATTACCTCCTTCTCCAGGCTGCCAGTCCCTTTGCTGTCAGGGGGGAAGCTGGAGACTGGGGCCTCAGCGAGCTGTTTGTTTACACTGCTAATTGCTCCTGTTGTTTCCTTTCATTAGCCCAGGCTGAGCTATTGGGCTGCCTCACACAACTAAGTGCTCTTAGCCTTCTGGTCCCCTAGCCTATAGTAAATATTGGCGAGGTATACAGCACCTCCTAACATATGGCCGCAGACTGGAAATGATAGGCTCTGCTGATGCAGTGGTGTTTTATTCAGAGCCCCATGGTGCACTGTGCTGCTTTGGTTGTGTCTGAGTTACAGTGTGGTCTTGAGTAACTGGAGTAACACACAGAGTTGTCTTCATTGACACAGAGAGAAAGGGAAATCCTGCGCAGCTGCGCTGTGGCTGACCCTTACACATATTCAACTGAGTATACTTCAGTAAATTACATACAAAATTACATGTGTGATGTTCATGCATTTATACCCGTGCTGTATGTGTGTTTGCACATGTGCAAGTGTGCCTGGCTGTATAATGGTGTGCCTCCATGTTGGCTTGGCCTCCGTGAATTATGAATCAGGGGGTTGAATGCCAGAGTGAGTCCCTGTGTCTGCAGTGTTCCCTCCCCACACCCCCACACACACACACACACACTTGCAAACTCCCATGCAGAAGCCCACAGCATCTCAGCACACACAGCCGTGGCTCCTTAATGACTGCCATCCCTCTCTGTGCCACGTTATTAATTAGCTCAATGATCCTTGCCGATGGGACCTGCACCGCGGATTAAAGCCCTCAGCACCCGCACCCCTGGCTGCTGAGGCTGCTTGGCCAGCATAGGTGAAACAAGGCGGATATGGGGGTTGGGAGGTGTGTGTGGATACATGTGGTTGTGTGTGTGTGTGTGTGTGTATATGTGTGTGTATTTTACAGTGAATATGAAATGATTTTGCTTACTTTTTTTCAATCTGCATATGTGTGTCCCAGAGGGCCTCTTGTTTGTCCCACTGTACTGTTTTGTGTCTTTGTGAGCAGAAGGGGTCAGGAAAGGGACTGTAGATTGTATGAGAGCCCAGGGATATATCATGTGACCAGGAAGAAGGGTGGGTGCCACCTGGCCTAGCGCAGTGTGCAGCATGTTCAGCTCCCCAGTGCACCACAACTCCCAGCACCACCATACTCGGCAGCATTGCAAGATTCATGAACTGATGCAGGTTCCCAGTGCCACTGATCTTGGCTATGTTCTGAGTTACCATGCACACTGTAATCTATCTAAAAACAGTAGACTCCATTGCACTCCTCAGTCTTCCTGCCATGTATAATTGCAGAGGTGTTTTTCCTCTGTGTGTTCTCAAAAATCCCACTGTTCATCAAGGGCTTAGTCACTGTGGCATGCAAATCTACATTAATATTTTTGTCAGGAGAGAAAAAAGGAAAGAGGTGAGGGAGGGGAAAAAAAGAGAAACAGCCTCTCCAGATGCCTCACAATTGCACAGAGCAAATGAACATAAATGTCACTGTCAAGCTGAAATGAAGAAAAAATGTGTCACAGCAGCAAACTGTGCTGGAGTCAGAGGACAGCAGGACATGCTTTGCATATGAAGAGGTGAATACCCAAGGAGAGAGAGGGAGAGACTGCACCTGTAACAAATGATTATAACCCCCCCACCTCCAATATCATCCCCTTCAAAACATAAGTGGTGAGAGTCAAGTATAAAGATGATGTGTATGACAGACTTATTCTCACAGAGTTTAAAAATTGCATACTTTGGGGAAAATGTGGTAAATCTTTTTTGACATTGCAGAACTGGAATAATCCAACTCAGTTTAATGGAGCGGAGTCCTCCGAGTCCACATTCACATATTTGGATCACCAGTGGAGCAACATCAACACATCCTCTGCTCTGCATATTTCCTGTGGTGAATCTCAAACTCTGCCCATAGTTTCTGAGATGTGTAACAAATGTGCACTGTGCTGGGTACTAAGCAGTAAAGTCAATGAGTAGCTTGGGCATGCAAGAGGATGGATATGCAGGGCATGCAGTCGCTCCAAGGTGACAGTGAGGTGTGTTGTGATTATTGACTGTGTGACCTCGCGCTGACCCCGGCTGTGAGCGAGTAAAGGGCAGGGAGTTAGTGTGTGCTGCACCGCCTGTCATGCCCGTCAATACACTGATGAATGGAGCTGGCGGTTATTAAAGCAGAATTAGAGCGGGGAGGGGGGAGCGGGATAAATGATGGCGCAAATGGTTGTGCAGTGGAGACTGTGGAGCCGGATGGCACAGCATCAGTGTCATCAGTCTTTATTACCCTCCAGGGAACAGAGGGGGAGAGACAGGGAGCGGTCAGCGCCACGCACCCCTCCACCCTCCACCCTCCACCAACACCTAGGTTGCACCCCCACATCCCCCTGCTCACCAGACATCCAACTAATCCTGACACATTATAACTGGATACATACCTGCATGCTGACACTCAGGGCATGCACAGACTGTAGTTTATCTTCATTCCCACCAATATGAACACATTGTACATAGCATAGTCTATTGTATGCATATACAAACAGAAAGGGACCCATACATGTGTGCATACACGAACATACACAAAAACTCCCTCTATTTCATTTTACCCATCATAGGCTCTCTCCCCCAGCATCTCTGCTTTCCCCATTCCAGCCTCTCTCTCTCTCTCTCTCTCTCTCTCTCCCTCTCTCTCTCTCTCTCTCTCCTGTTTTTCCTCCTCCATTTTCTTTCTCATCGAGGGAGTGGAGGACCCACACCACAATCAATCATGGTGAAGTCACAGAGCACAGCGGCACACTCAGGGCACTGTGCAGATAAGCTGGTTGAAGAAGAGAAAGAGAAGAGAAGAAAAGACAAGAGAAAACAAGAGAAAACAAGAGAAGAGAAGAGAAGAGAAGAGAAGAGAAGAGAAGAGAAGAGGTGAAGAAACTGGGGGCTGAGGTTTGGAGAGAGGGGGAGGGTGTGCTGGGCTGCACAGTCAAAGAGCGGGCATGCTCTCCACCAGGGCGGGTCGGGAATGGATGGGTGAGCCAGTGCCATTGGTGAAGCCCCCGTGAGGCCCAGCCCCTCACCAGAGAGCTGTGCCTGCATACAGATGTGAGCGTGCCATTGATATTCTCCCCCTGTGCTGCTGCCCCTGCTCCGCTCCGCTTCTTTTTTCCTAATTAGAGGTTTATTTATTGATACCCCAGTTAATGTCTCTCCTACTTTTGCAATAGTTTTGTCTCCATTACCCAGGAGATTCATTTGCCGCAGTATTCGCAGCAGTACCTCCACTAGTTTGTGGGAACCTCCTCGCTCACCTTCCTCCTAAATTTGGCCCCTGCCCCAACTCACCCTTGGATCCACCTCCTATGTTAGTACAGCACCTGCCAGGGATGAAATTTGTGACCTGAGGTTCTGAGGAAATCATAAATCCAAGGAGCTCAAACCTTTGGGTGGCTGCTTACTCTGGTATTAGTAGGTGTATAATATTATTTTAGACACATTTTTTTAAACCCAACTTTGCAAATGTAAGGTAGAAAAGGAGTACAGCTATTTGAATGTGTAGTTTGAATTCTGTTTTGCCTTCTAGCACCTGAAAGGTTTGTGTGGCCTTAGTCAGAGTTTGCATGTTCAAACATGTCTTTCAGGAGCTCAAAATCCCAACTCCCTCAATCACTCAAAACACAACTTTTATTTAGCAATACACTGAAAAAATTGAACCAAACCAATATATAACAAGAATGTTACGCAGTATTGAGTCTTGTACAAGGTTGCACAAACCGATTCAGTGCTTTGGTCTGGCTTTTGATATTCTTCCAGTGCACTGAAGCAAATATTGATAAATGAAGTCCAGTATGAGCAGTAGCCTAGATGACAGTGATGCTTTTGTAGACAAGCTGGGGATAATGCGTTTAAGTACCCCCAACATTTTATGAAATAAGTTTATCGTATTACTTACCCAGACTCAGACAAGCTCATCTGTAATAATAATCCCAATTCTTTACATTCTGCTGAAAAATAGCTGTTGCACTGCTTCTAACTCTCCAGCATATTAAGAAGGGAGCCATGCCAACAGCAACCAGCATCTCTATGGTGAGCAAATAATTCCTCCAGCAGCTTCAAGGTTGGGCAGTCAGTCATTAATTTGTATTACATTGCCTTACATGTTATGCATAAATTATGAATTCATTATTTTTCCTGGATAGTTATTCCTAGAGTGTGCCATGGTCTTGTTTTTGTTGTTTGGCTCTGCTGTGTTTTTGGTGATTAAAGACATCTTTCTGATGAATAAAATATATGTTTCTGCTTGAGAGCAAAGGATTCCACCATATGTTCATTACCAAAATAAAATATTTAATTTCATAAATTTTCATCTTGTTTTTGTGAGAAACTTGTCCAGAGTTCATATGTTTGTCTCTGTGGATTTGGTGAATGACTCTGCATAGTCCCATGTTTTTTATGTAAATTCTCTGAGTTCCCTGCAAGACAGCAAGATAATTTAAACTGTGTTTTGACCTGCATCATCTGCTTAAAAATGATAGTCCTGCTAACTGACTCTCCTTTGCTGTGATTTGGAATTGATGTCAAAAGTGTTTATGGTCCACATGTTTTGTTTCGAGGTAAACTTAGACACACATGTTGGAGTTTTGTGAATACAGCTTTGTTTCTTTTGTTATTTTGGTCAATACTTATCTAATCTGTTACTACACTATCAAGTATCAAAACAAGACTAAGAGTGAACATGAAATGTCCCAGGAAATGCCTGTATTCTGTTGATTTTTAGTCCTGACTTCTTTGCAGTTGACACATGCCTTAGATGACATCTTTGAATTTAACTGAACGTTAACATGCCTGAAAGTCATAGCTGAGCTGAGAGCAATCATCAGTCAATGTGGTTTTGGCAAGCTGAGCTATAATAAAGTGACACAAAGGTCACTTTTAATAGCTCCATTATGTTTATTTGGTGATAATGAAAGCTCAGTTCAATGAGAAAAAATGTCCCCCTGTGTGATTCCAAAAACAAATCTATTTTCAGTTGACTTGGGGATTTCACAATTTGAAAAAAATTTGGTGCATTGCCCGGTTCAAGTCTGGCCTGATAAAAATTTGTGTAAAGTAAACATTGATATAACAACCAAACCAGCAACTATACCTCAAGAAGTATGTCAATACAAGTTGATTGGATCATCCCTCTCATTTTGAACCCACTCAGTGTCACTCTGCACATCTCTCCCAGCTGCTGCTCCCAGCCCAGGTGCTGCTGCACTGACTAACTCATGGATCACAATCAGCCCCCTCGTTCAACCTAGCAACATCCCTGTCAGTCTCCTCTGTCTCCCCAGGGCTCAGTCTGATCCCATTCCAGCCATCACAGTGACTACAGCTGCCCCTGGCTTCACACTGGAATTGGATGATCTGATGACTAGTGCAAATGGTCGATAACTGTTGCTGCTATGTGCACAAAACAATGAAACTTAAATCCCTGGATATAATTCTGTGGCATCAGCATAAGGCTTTTGCAAATGTGTTAATAGATTAAGAAAAGATGCATAACAAGAACAAGATATAAAAGCAGTTCATTGAGGAGACTCCTTAACATAGTGCTCTAATGCCCTTCAAATAGGGATGATGAGCTTTTGTGCACCAGACATTGACACCAATGGGTTAACTAATGATGGCATTAGTGTGTGTGTGTGGGTGTGTGAATGAGTCTGCCTACGTGTGTATGCACCTTTGAGCATTACTGTCTGTGTGCTTTCATTTGCGTGTATATGTGTGTATGTGCCTTTCACAGGTGATCAGTCAAGGCTATCCACTCAGCCCTTCTCTTGCAGCCCCCTCATTACAGCCCACTATCTCCTCTAAACACCTGCAGCCCCACAGCCCACCTTCAGCTCCTGGGCCCACACGCTACCTTTTTTTGTCCCAGTGTAGAAAGAGCCTGCCCATCACATCAATCTACTGCACTGTTTATATTTATGTACAGGAGAGAGGCTAAAAAAGGCCCCTCTTACTGTGGGCTTTATTGACTAAGCATTAAGCGGACATTATCAGGCGATAGCCTAGTTATTTATGAGCCGGTGATAAAGGCTGCAGGACTGAGTTATGTGAGAACCAGGAGCAGGATGAAAGCTGCTCATACAGCAGCACTGATACCCGACACTTGCCTCTCTCTGTCTGGGTAGAGAGGCAAGGCAAATGCGCCAAACGGAGCTGAAACACTCAAGGATTTATGGGCGGTAAATTTATGCTTCCCATAGGTCAAACGAGGGGCTGTTTATCTGGGTTTCATTGTCACTGTCCTCGTGGCACTGCGCCGCAGGTACTGAAATTTTCATATTTGCCTTAGGCATGTAGCCAAAGAAGGGGAGGGGGGATCTCTTCCATTGACCTTCTGAACTTAGTTTTGAATTTTCAGAACAACACGGCGCGTGTGCTTTTGAGAGGTTGTCATAAATTATGCATTACAGAACATACCCCTCCTTAACTGGGCATGTTGAATACTTGTATATTTCAGTGGAATGCAGTAACCTTGCACAAGAGGTCTGTGGATGCCTCTGACCTTATGTGGGAGGGTTGCATGTCTCAATCTCTCCAGACTGACATTTTGCCTGTATATACCACAGCTACACACATACTTGGTTTTTGTTTTAAAACATGGATTCACAGTTAATAATCTGATGTACCTTTGTCTCTTGTGTCACTGCATCTGCACACTCGGCTCGGACACACATCTTCTCCCTCACAGTTTTGTAGCTTACACTGATCTCAAACGCACTTCGTCCAAATTTTTACATCCTCACCTCTGTATACTGTACATGGCACCATCTTACCCAGCCAAAGCCATCTTTCTCCTCAATAAACCAGGTCAACAAACAAAAAGCAATTATGTTGGGCAGCTGCCGCCTGGGAGTGGGTAATTACAGTGCGGTGTGGACAGCTTCATTCTAAACAGGTACTAAAAGCATCATTAATCATCCTCCCTCTGACGCCTCGCCCTGGTCATGTGACACAGGCTGCTGATGAGTTGGGGAGGAGGGATCCGCCTTAGGGGGGGAAGGAGTAAGACCTGATTGGCTCCTTCCAGAAGTCCTTTTAGAGGTCAGCCAGTCAGCAGAGATAACCTGCCAATGACCTTGTATCACTTGACCCCTGAGGGCCTGCCGGGTCACTCTCATATCAGTTGGAGAACAGGCAGCAGAGAGGCAGGAGGGAAGACGAATGACATGGAGAGAGGGAAGAGTAGGAGAAGAATGGTGCGAGGGTAGTGGGAAGGCACACAGAAGGTTTGCGCGGAGAAGCACTGGGAGGGGTGAAGATGAAAAATAAAACAGTAGGCGTGAGGTTTGATTGAGCACCTGGTCTTCCCCTTTTGCATAAAATGGCTGATGAAAAAAATGTGTTTTTATAGCAGCAAGGCCAGTCCTGATGGCCGTGCCGCCCCCCCTCACTTGCTTACCCTTTCCCTCTCTCCCTTTCTCTGTCCATTGTCAAGCTCTCCTCAGGTTGGCTGAAAGGTTGATTACATCATCTGAATCTAATTAACCGTGGAGCAAAAACATCTGTATGTTTGTTTTTCTAATGTTGATTAGTCATTTGTGCAAACAGCAAAAGACTGCAAAATGTGATCGCAGGCTGCCGGATTAATTTAATATTACTGAATTGTTTTTCTGAACTGAAGGCTGCATGAGAATCAATCCTTTCCTGGATGAAATACAGCCAAGATGGCGCCTGACAGAGACTGGATAGAGAAAAGTTTGCAAACTGTTCCCTTGTCGAGCACAGACTGACACGGACGGCTGATTGACAGATGAAACACAAAGACAAATCTGAAAGACAGAGCGCCAGCGTCCTCAAACTGGTATAACCATCCCCTTCTCCTCTGTCCCCCCACCACCACACCCCCGCAGCCCCACCCCTTCAACCGAGCTCCCCTTCTCATCTCTCTCCATATGTCTATGAATCTGTCACTATGGCAACCTCACCCCAGGGGCAGAGGAGGAGGGGGCTACCTTCGTTCAGATAAATAAGCATTGGAGGGCTCATTTATGATGGTTTGTTTAGGGAATATAAAGCACTGGTGAGAGGTCAAAATGTGTGTTTGGACATAAGAGATAGTGTATGTGTATGTTTGAGCCTATTTATATAACGTGTTAAAGCTGCACTGCAAACATTAATGAAGGGAAAAAGGACTAATATTGTGTATTTATTGATATCTTTGAAAAACATAGATAGAATTATATTGATTATTATTAATTTTAGATGATGTATTGTCAGCTAGAAAAGGATATTGTGACAGATTTTTTTAAAGTAATATTCAAATTGTTCTCAAGGATGCAAACTGCAGAGAGCGCTGGCAGCACACCACTACAGGACCAGTCATTAAATAAGTAGATTATATCAATGGCATCATTAGCGAAGCGGGTCCCATGTTATAGCTGATGTCTCTGATGCAGTATCAGCAAACTCTGTAAAGGCTCATTGCATTGTTTACCATTTTTTCCCTTCACTTTGTGCTTGTCTGCAACTTTTGAAAGGGCAACCAAAACTAGTGAGGAGACAGAGCTGCACAGGAGAGGTCAGAGGCAATCAGGGATACGGAGTCAGGCCACCTTGGTTGATTTCACTGATGCTGCATGATACAACAGGGTGATACTGTATATGTACTGCACATGAAGCTGTCCTGCCCTGCTCCGACACACAGCATCAGATATATCAGGAAACAGGGATTTTCCCTATGCAACAGACTCACAACCTTGACACCGTTTCACCTCTGCATGCACCCCTGCTCACTCTTTTCCCCTCACTTCCCATCCTCATGATACCTTACATTGACTGAATAGCCTCCCCTCCCCCCTTTCAAGAGCAAATTTCCCTTTGCAGCCAGAAGTGCTGAGTGCTGCTGTTTGCTTTGTACACACAAATTCGCTGAGGCTGTAAGCTGTCCCCAAACATCTGCTCCCTGGAGTGGAGCAGGAGAGGGAAGGCAAGCTCTGGATTGGTGTGCATGTTGTTCAGTGTACCTCTGTCAAATGTGTTATGTATGGATTTGTGTGTGTGTGTGTGTGTGTGTGTGTGTGTGTGTGTGTGTGTGTTTTCTTGCGTGCGTGCATGAGTGAACAATTATTCAAATAGGTGCTTTGTATCTTTTTGTGCGCTTTATTAGTTGCACCTAGGAAACAAAACACATATTTGTGTAATTGTACACAGGGCATTCACATATATAATAGGCACACACACTCACGCACACAACACAGGTGTGCTTCATTTCAACTTTCTTGATGTACAAATTGTTTGGTAGTCAAATAGTGTGAATGAGACCGATCGAAAAGACAAATAGTGCATGAAAGTCTTTGCAAACAAAAAAAAAAAAAACAGTAAAATCAGACGAGCAGAAAAACTAAAAGGGAGGAGAACATTCAAATGATTAGTAATTACAACAACAACTGAGCTATCTATAAGTGATTCACATAGAGTTAGAAAGAGCTTAACTTGATCAATTGATTTCATTCCCCCAAGCACCGGTGAGGATATTACATGCATATTATGCATTAAGTTAATTTTAGGTCAACTTAGCATTAATTACAATGAGCTAAGAAGGAACCCACTTATATCTGTTAATTTAAAATGTAATGTAAGCTGTTCTGTAAGCTGCATGTGTTATCTCATTGCTCATGCCACACAGTGCTCCTCGGGAGAATTGCAACAGCTGCCAACATCAGCTCACTACAATAGGAGACAATACAGAAGAAAATGGAGACTGTCAATGGCCTTATTCATCGTGAACTAATACATCACTGGTTTCTTTTCAATATCTCAATGGGTGTTTTATCAAAAAAAAAAAAAAAAGCAAGTAGCTTCACTTTTACAAATAATGTTGGCTCAATTGTACTTTATTATAAATATGTTTATTATAAATTTAAATGAATTGATTAAATAAACTAGGTGCGGATTGAATTTCATCACAAGATATTATCACTTTAAAGGCAGGGAAAAGAAAACTAAAGGTTAAGAAAATTCTAACTTCCTCGAAGTCGACATGGTTCCTACCTGTAGCAGCAATCCATTTTGATCTGAGTTATTTTGGTTTCATTTCCCCCACATTTACCATGTGTTTGCCCGTGTATAAGTGCTCCACAGCTGTCAGTCTCATGAACCAACCGTACATCTTCAGGAAGGAATTACAGAAGAGCACAAATTCATCAGAGTAGAGTCACACTCAAACGCTTTTGAACTAAATGTCAGGTCTGAACAAACAATGTGCTTCGCCTTTCATCAATTGAAAGGCAAATGCTGAAGCTGCCACGGGATGAAATTAAAGTGATAGTTCACACAAAAAAAATCAGTGCTTTTCTTCACCTTAACCCTCATCCTTATGATTCACATTAAGTCTTACTCTCCACACATTTTATTGCTGTGGTTTTAAATTGTTGTGTAATTTTAAGTGAATCTATTCTTTAGTAGGAATTTGATGAAGTAAGTTTGGATGAAAAAAAAAAAAGTGCACACCTGCTGCAAGCATCCTCTGTGCACATTACAACCTGTAACGTGAAGCCCTGCATGTGGCAGGGGAACATAACTTCAGAAGATGATAAAAGAGTTTCTAACAAGGTCAAACTAACACACTTCTCAGCAGGAAAACTGGACAGAAGAAACCATTCACAGCTATTGTTTCACCATCATCGTCCTCATCATCATCCTCATAACCTTCACAAGTGCACGCTCATTTGCATTAGAAACATGGGTGCATTTGATAGTTTTGTTAAACATTCCACTTTGTACTATTTTGTTTAGAGAAGGCAGCCTTAATGGTGCATATTTTGTTTAAATGCAAATTCAAAATAAATTGGTCTCAACACATTTTCAGTCTAGGTTTTATGTAAAATCCTTCTTATCAATTACAAATAAACTTTCAGACATTTGTGTTGTCGGAAGCTCCTCCACTGACCTTTAAGTTTGAACTTTTGTTACCCTCTAGCTTTTGGTTAATATTAATGAGACAAACATTTTAGACAATATTGCTTGGGAGGGATTAATGCCTGAATTAATGTCTGAATTTTTTAAAAATAATTCAAGTGCCATGAAATGTATAAGCAGCAGGCATGAAATTAATGGTTGTTCTAAATTTTGTTTATGCCTGTTCTGACATGGAATCATATTTAGTGTTGAGTATGCTCAAGTATCTTTAATTTTTCAACTTTGCTATTAAAAATAGGTCTGTAGTTTATATCCAAAAACCTACTGGGTGAAAAGACTCTTTCATCCAGTTTATAAAGTGAGCCACTAGCATATTTTTTGACTTATTAAAATAAGAGCTGGGGCAAAAATTAGGTTAGCTCTAGGTGTAGGAAAAAGGCATTATCTGGCCTAGTATGGAATTATAATATGAACAATTATCATATGGCCTGGTCGCCCTTCTATTCAGCTGGATGAAATATTGTTGTGTGGACATCACCAGAACAAAAGCGTTCCGAGTTGCTTGTTGGGGTGAAAAAAAAAGAAAATGAATGAAAGAAAGAAAGAGAAAAAGCTCAGACTTCGAGTCACCCGAATTAATGGTCCATCCTTCTGTCTCTGAGCCTCTGACCGGGTCATCGTTGTCCCGAGGCAAGACAAAGGTCAAGAGGTGAGAGGTGAACTCTGGTGTAACTGCATATATTAGCTTGGCCTTGCAGCCTTCATGTCCACTCCTGCGACCAGCAGTGGTGCAGTTGTCTATTAACTATGAGTATAATTGTTATTATCATTGTGTGTGTTTTATTTACAGGACAAATTCCAATGAAGGCACCTGTTAAAAGTTTATGAACAATCCAGCTGCTTTAAGTTGAATGCCTTGTCATCATTAATATGTTTTGTTATGTTACCTTCATCTCCAGTGCACACACTGCTAATTGAAATCCAAACAAAAATATTCCCCAATATAAAATTAATGTAGCTGATGGACCATATCTTGATATTAAAATAGACATTAACTTGATAGAAATGCATTGTGATGCCGGGAACATAACAGTGTTTAAGGGCCGAGTTTATAATCATTTACTGTCTATGAGATGAGCTGTGAATCTGGAAGGAATATTTAGCTGTTGGAGCCACACAATTTATTGGTTGATCTGCAAAACAGCACAGACAGCGTTTTATTGTCTGCTCTCCCGCATGAGTGTTCAAGCTAAATTATCATTTTCTGATGCATGTACAGTGGTAATAAAAGACGCAACAACTCCCGGTCGTGATATTTCTACATTCCATTAACATGCAGTTACAGATGCATGCAAATGCTCCCAGATTTGTGCCTTAAATAGATGGATCACCACGGATCAATAGACTTAATACGACTGGTCAATAAATCTATCAGTCAATTATGGCATTTTAATCTTTCCGTGGGCTGAGGATAATGAAAACCTTAAAACAGGGCAAAATATAGACACCGTTAAAGCAGCATTGAAGCGCTGCTAAATTAGCCTGATAATTATCTGCGGACGCATCAACGTTAAAAGACGAGATCTGTCTACGACAGGTGCATCTGACTTTGTCCTCGGAGTCAGAGACGAGCAGCTTTTTAGAGAAATGGGAAACCTCCATAAAGCTGAGCTGAAGCTGCGTGATTTTGGGGCAATCATTTGTAAAAAAAAAAAAAAAAAACTTGCTATAAATGTAGCCTATTGTCTTTCTGTGTCGATAAAATAAATATGATCAAACGCAGACCTTAAATAAATAAAAATAATTTACTTGTGTTATTTTAAACGAGCCAAAGAAGCACGTTGTCCTGTTGAATAAATATGTTCGAGTAAAGTCTGTCCCTGAATAAATTGTACAAAACAGCCTAAATAAACAAATAGTCTGCCACCGTTTCTATGGACAATTAATATAACTTTGTATCTTCGTTCGCACTGTGTAGATGTGAGCGCAATGCATTGACTTGAATTTTAATATTCAAATCAGAGCGCCAGTCTGAAGCCGGGGAGGATGACAAATTGTTTTGACCCGTTCTTGCATGAAGAAACTTGCCATTGCGCTTCTTGCAATAAGCATCCATCGTGGTAAGCAAATAAAGGTGATGCCTGATTGAAACCGATGCAAACGCGAATCAAAACATCTGCAGGCTGGCGCCCTCGCTGTGTAACGCATGATGCAGCTCCCGTCGGCTCACGACTTCAGAGGCAGGTGTTTTGTGGAGGTCGGTCCAGGAGAGGGGCAGGTGTCCACAGTGTCGGCGTGTGAGTGCGGAGCCGCGGGCCCCGTGTCGCAGAGCAGCCCGTCTCTCTGTAATTTCTTCTGCTTCATGCGTCTGTTCTGAAACCAAACTTTCACCTGCGTCTCGCTGAGCTGCAGGGCGCTGGCGACCTCCACCCGCCTGGCCCGCGTCAGGTACTTGTTGAAGTGGAACTCCTTCTCCAGCTCGGTCAGCTGCTTAGTGCTGAAGCTGGTCCTCGGGGCCCCGTTCACCGTGGGATGGCCATCCGTGCAGATCCTGCTGCTGCTGCTGCTTCCAGCCTCCACAGCACCGACTCCCGAGCCAACAATACTGAACCCACAGGTCATGTGCGTCCTGGCTGGGAACACAGGACATGAAAACAGTCGTCAGCAAGCTCAATGAGGTTACTCACAAAAGAAGCACAAAACCCCTCTGAATAAAATTATCCACGCCCATAAACAGGAAATAAGATGAAAAATTATTTTAGAGTTCAAACAGGGAAAAGTCTTAGAAAATAAACTCTGCTCACGTTATTTATATGTACCTATGAACTTTCGTATAAATCTTAAAATTAAATAAAAACATTTAGTGATGATACTGATAAGAAGCACTGTAAACTGAATAAATAACCATAGGTTTGTTTGGTACCAAGGCAAACGAGTTGATCAAATATTCAACAATTTGATAGACTTAAAATGATTTTTTAAGAAACTTCAAAAGATTTGTAGGAACTGGCCCCGAGCCAGTGTCACCGTGGAGCCATTTTTCTGTCTGTATAACAAAGATGTACTTCACTGAGGTATCAACTTCAGCAATAGCCTGTAGGCGGTTTGCAAGATCTTTTGGTGCTGTAATGTCAATGGGTGGGGAATTGTGTGTTATCTCAGTGTGTGGACATAATAACAGAAATGCCTGTGCAATATCAGGCAATCCAAAGCAACAACATCACAAACTATACAACCTGAAAAATGACCACATATTTGAATCGACACCTCTTGACTTTGAGAGATCTGGACTCCACATAGTTACTGCAGGGCTATTGTACGGAGTTGTACAATACTGTTAAGGTTTGTGTGTGTCCTGGATAAACTCACCAAGGGGTGGGGGGGG
>CM076651.1:13299153-13352465 GCA_038496675.1 Rachycentron canadum
GTGGGGGTGGGGGGGGGGGGTGGGTTGCCGTATATTGTAATATGTATGAAAGTAGTCAGAGAAATGTTTGGTGAGTCGAAAGAACTTTTCAGCAGCGCGTTTACAGTCCATTAACTGTATTCATCAGAATCATTAATAATTTGCCTTTAGGCCTTTCTGTGTCAATGACAGTTTAACAGTTTACAAATCCTTTCAAACACTGTATTAATGACAAATGTCTCCATTTTTTTCCTCTGAGGTTTCTGGGTTACACATTAAAGTATCATCTGTGCTACTTATGTGCAATGAATGACAGGAAGCGCAGCTATATCTTGATTCTTCATTGCTGACATTGTGTGTAGTCGTCAGTGTGTCTTTGCCGCCGAGAAAATGTGCTGTTTCTCCTCCTGCATAATGGAGCCAGTGTTGCCAGGTGTAGTCCAATGTCTCCCACCACAATTCATAGAGAGGAAGGTTAACAGGCCTCTAGCCACTTGGAAAAGCACAGCAGATGGAAAGGTCAGGTATAGGATAAATGTCGACATCTGTGTTTTAAGAAAATGAATGTCAAGGTAACCGAGCCTGAGAATTAGAGGCCAGAGAATATGAAGAACCAATACAGAGGAACTGTGCGTAATTAAGAAGTTCAGCTTTCAAGAGTGCAAATCACATGCACATTCTGATTAATGGCTCCAAAGATAATAGAATTGATGCCGGCCAGAAGGCATAAAAGAATCAAACTAAATATTTGAGGAATGACTTGCACGTTTAAAAATAGCCAGCCAGCCAAGGGAATGGAAGGGCCTTCCAAAGCCAAGGAGAGGGAAGAAGAAAAGGGATAGATCGATACACATTGCCTCAGTCATCTGGGCATCCAGCCCACAGTAATTCAGGTGCTGTCAAAGCATAATTGAAGAATGACGCACTGGGAGTATATACACTGAGCCAGGAGATCAGGTTACAGCAGGTCTGTGGAGGCCTTTCAACATGGAGGAATACGCAAGACTTTGTTTTGTGCCAAAACCAATACAACCTCCAGAGGAAAGCATACTCTCAATAATGACTCTTTTACAAGTTACACAGAAGCGCTAATGTGTTACTCCTACAGATGAGCCCCTTCAGAGAGATACAGACAGAGGTTACAAAGACACTGACAGTGCTGCGAGGAGATGTCTTTGTGTCTGTGGGTGGATGTGAGCAAATGTCTCTCAAGTGCCTGGGTTTGGATCAGAAGAGTGGCTAATGTGTTTTATGAATAAAATTACTCTTACACCAGTTAAAGGTTGTTGTTGTCACCTTTCGCCTCCCTCACAGTGCCATCATCATTTGTTGTTTTCTTTCTGTTGCACCTTTCAATATTTACGACAAAGAAATGTTACCTTTTGCTTCTCACACAGTGAAATCATCAGGAAAATGTTTTTCAAGGTGTGTGAAGACACATCATCCTACACTAATCTGAATTTTGTTTTGCAGTCTCTCAAACCGACGTTATTTTGATCGCTAATCTGGATTCTGAGCATAATCAAAAGCTGTAAACTGTAGTTTTGGGTTCGTTGCACCACACACAACGCTACAGTTGAATTAAAGAAGTCGATGAGGCATTTTGTGCACACTGACTCCATAACGCATCAACAATGTGCTCCAGTCCACGTTAATTTTCCACCTAATCTGAATTTTGCAGCAGTTTTGTTTTTGTTGCATCCCTTGCAGAGGAAGTCAGGCCTCTTGCTACAAACAGTCTGTGGTAATAACCAACCTGCATCATTGGTCACTGAACATTTGGGTCAGCAGCACCCTCACAGCAAACAGAGGCTGCTCTGTGGAGAGAATTAAAAAAAAAAATAAAAAAATAGAGAAGCCTGGACCACCGTTGTTGTAAATCTTCCTCCATGTAAAATTTATGAAACTCAACCCAAGTACAGCAGTCAGTCAGTCAACTGACATTATTGATCAAATGAAGGATCTATATAAAATACTATAACTCATAAAATTGAAGATTGATAGGCATTTTTCACATTAGCAGGCTATTGGTATTTTTCTTTTTAAAGCTGGATGTGTATTCTTCTGTGGGCTCTCTGCCCAGGACTCATCAGTCAGGGAAATGATGATCTGTGACAGCAATTATGTTAAAAAGGTGGACACATGTAAAGGTGCTGCAAACTGAAATCAATACACAAGGGCTTTCATTACAAACAGACAACTAATCAATACTCAGGGAGCACTCCAGCTTACAAGAGTAAGTTTTACTCAACTTCCTGTGAGTCTGGACAGGCAGTGGTCTGTTGCATTATTCAAAGGCTACTGGTAAATAAGGGCAAGGGTAAATAATTGATCATTTTCTGTGTTGCATACACACTGAGGCTAAAGAGGCCTTTTACTGTACGTCACCCTCCTTCTGTGTGTACAGTATAAATCCTGCTTGTAACAGTAGGTGGAGCAAAAAAGTTAAGCAACCCAACAGATTTACATTAACATGGAACCGTTAAGGAAATAGCCGAGTCCTCATGTGCATATTCAAATTTGGCGTCGAATAAACAGCTACATCTCCCTTTCTTGCGTTTCCATCTGCTCTTCATGCGTAATGATATTATTTTTTCCGATTCAACTTTTGTTGACGGAGGAAACGGTGCACGGTGACGCACAAAACACGTCAGCTTTTTCTCTTTTTTTTCCCCATCTCGTGGAGTAAACTTCGACCGAAGTTTGCCAACTATTAAAGTAACTTATCCTCAAAAGTCATTGAGCTTAAATTATAATGTCTCAAGGTAACTTTATCCCCACTGTCGTGCTCAGTTTTCCTTGACAAAAACTTACCCGTCCGGTGCTGAGTCCTCTTCACTTTCATCCACTCAAAAGTTTTCCTCCTTTCATCCACATCAGCCACGTTACAGTCCGAGCTGGCTGAACTTCCCACGGCGACGTGAATCTCGGGGCCATTGAGGGAGTAGATGTGAATTTGCTCTGTGTGTGACCCAAAGCCGGAGGTTCTCGTCTCGCTGTTATTTGACGCACAGTGTCCGCGTCCTGGAGAGCCCTGCCCCTGCGCCCTGCACCGCCAGGGGACACGGGACAAGTGGGGGCAGGCCGGTGTCGAGAAGCCCTCGAGAGTCTCAGGAGGAGGAGGAGAAGGAGGAGGAGGAGGAGGAGGGCTGTCCGTAGAGGTGCACAGAGTCAAACTGTTGGAGAGAGTTAAGTACCGGGGATGCGGAGAATCAAATCCTGAGGCAACTTCCACCTCCAGTTTCCCCTCCTCATCACGACTGCCGAGTTCAGGATGAGTCCTGCCGCCCAGGTCCCGGTTTATGACCTCTTTTGCTCGGCAGCAGCCCGTGAACAGAGGGCTACTCTCCCCTTCGGCCGTTAACTCTTGATAGGAAGTCATTATCACCTCTCCCCTGCATAATCATTGGACGGGGTTGCACTTCATGCCCGGCCTCTCATGCGTCCAGTAACGCATGGTCAGGCGGCTGGACGACCGCGGGGACATTCCTCAGAGGAGAAACAGCAGTCCCTGATTGATGGAGATGACGTGCCCTCCTGGTCTCGGCCAATAGCTGGACATCTCTGTCATCAGGGAGGACAACACTGATTAAGCCGAGCAAGCAAGTTGTGAAACAGACTTCAGGTCAACATTTTAGTGTCGTCTGAGCATGAAGCAGCAACATGCAGGCCACAAAAAAGTAAATAAAAAAACACCACTTTTATCACCATCGTTATCATCAGACTCTGAGGGCCTCCAAGGGCCTCTCACCTACTCAGACAGGTAGGCTCTGACATCAGACAGACACTTTTTTATCATACACGGTTTTTTCACCTCAAGAAAAGTGAGTCCGTGTTTTGGGTTAAATTCTTGTATAATGATTATTTTTCAAGACAACAATGAAGCTTCTTTTTCTAAAGCTGAATTAGCATAATATAAGCCTACATTGATGCAGCTAATGGATTATGCAAATCTGCGAAGGCTTCTTGAAAAACCCGAGGCCCTCTTTAGCAAAGGGCTTAGGTCATGTGAAAGGCACACTTAATGGGTTCAGAGGTCGTGACAGCTGGCATTTAGAAGTTCACTGGCAGCAGATTTGTAATTAGCCTCGAACAAATACAAAAACGGCTCCGAGCGGAGATCAAGAAGTTGTAAATGACAGAAGAGACGTGTCCAGGTTAAAGCAGCTCCTGGGTTTGGTTCCCCAAACAGAGGCCCAGGATCTGTTTTTAGGACCGTGCTCTTTTCAACACATCGGTGTGTTTACTCAGCAATGAATCACAGTGTGATACTGTTCGTGCCAATGACGCTGCTCTAAAGTTGCAGGAGTGACAAAAACTAAAGACACAGAAATGCACGGATGACTGGAAAATACTATACAGACACAGCACTGCCAAAAAAAAAAAAAAAAAAGAAGAAGAAGAAGAAGAAAAAACTCAGTTGTCCCTGTTTTGGTTCAGCAGCAGATTTACAGGAACAGAGCCAGTATTTTCACCTCCAGTACAGAAGTGAAAATGTCAGAGCTCCACAAGTTTGTTGACCTACTTTCAAATAGGCGCGTCACCGTGTCTCAGCCTGCTGGCTACACGTTTAATAAAAGCTAATAATATCCTGATGTGCATCAGGCCCATACTGCTCATTTGTTTTGCTCTACAGAGGAGACAACAACTGTGTATTACCAAAGAAACATCAAAGTTGAAATTGGCTTTATATATATATATAAATGTGTGTGTGTGTGTGTGTGTGTGTGTGTGTGTGTGTGTGTGTGTGTGTGTGTTTCAGTCATCTGTCATGTGATTGGATTAAACAATAATGCTGGATTTACTTTGAAAGGATATGACTACATTTTCATTTATTATTTATTTTTGGCATTATATTATTATTACATTTTCCTATCCCTGAAAGCAATGAAAAGTAATAATATAAAGAAAAGAAAAAATTATATTCTATAAAATAATATAACAAACGACAATATTAACCAACACACCAAATATAGTATTATTATTATTATTATTATTATTTCTCAGATAATAGTGAAACATTTAATTTAAAAGAAACTATAAGTAAAACTACTCTGTGTAGCTCTTCTTATCGTTTTATTTTAACAGTATTTCCTATGTCTTTTAAGTTTGCAGTAATTACAATATAATTCAGCGTAATGAACAACTTCTAACTGCATTCTTACAACACAGAAATATGGTCCCAGCTGTGGGAGTTAATGGGATTCTACAGGCAGCGATGTGCTGAATGACTGAGTGCAATATATCCCTTCTCTCCATGCATTTGCATGGTGCACTGATCCATCTTCATGTCAGCTCGGAGGTTACTCAGGGTTCACGCGCTAGCTTGTTTCTCTCCTCCACACTCAATAAATAAATCTCTGCAGCTTTCTGTTTACCGCCTGAATATAAATTTGTTTGCAGTCGATCGAAGACCTGTGCGGAGGTATTAGAAATTGTATTTCTGTAATGGCTTTCAGCAGAAGGAGGGTGGCGGGAGAGGGGAGAGGGAGAAGAGGAAGAAGAGGAAGAAGAGGAAGGGGAAAAACAGGTGTGAGCAATCTCTGCTTTCCCGTATGCAAACGAATTAAAAAAAATGAAGCAGCCCCAGCCTATTACAGCTCTTGGACGCATTCAAATTACATTCAAATCCAAGTAACCTTTTTATCTTGTAGGACAAGGACAGCAATCCGCGTTTGTTCCTAGATGTGCCATATGTTTGATTAGCATATTTGAGGTGTTGTTCCACATCACTGCCCTGCACCTTTATGCAACAGAAGTTATATTATCACATTTAGCACAAAAACAAAACAAAAAAAACAAGAAGTGATCTCCTTCCTCTGGACAGATTGTTCCCCTTAAACCACAAATTCTGCATGAAATGGCTTCAGAAATAAGAAAGAGAATAATCTCACAATTCAGGTGAAATGGGTGTCACAAATACAATTCAGAATTTTACATCCCTCAAACCAAAGTCTGCATCCCATTTACACACAGACCACAAATTTGAATATCTGCCCCCAAAGCATCCTCTTAAAACTCTGTGCAGGCATTTTCCATCATGAGATCACTATTGTCTTTATTGTTTTGACTGGAGGTGAGGTAAACATGGCAGCACATGGGTGGCTGTGTCAGGAGGCAGGAGGAAGGAGATAACATTGATTGATGCTAATTTGTTTTGCATCCATGCTCTGATGTGTGTCAATAGGCAGTCATGGCCCTGGGATCAGCTCGGCCGCATTCGGATTACCTCCACAGTTTGAATGAACCCTCATCCTGCTTCTGCTGCTGCTGCTGCTGACATGATGCTATGGCTGCTGTTGACACCAGACCCTTGTCTAACCCTCCAACACTGTCAAGCCTCATTATATGTCAGCTCTTGACCCTCACAAGATTGGGAATTAACCAGCGCTGACAGACGACTGTCACCACGGCCAGAGAGGTCACTGCCTTTAATGCAGTTCCAAGAGGGGAAGATGACAGCTATCTATGCCATGTTTATGGAGCTCAGGCTCATCAATGTGGCACAATGATAGAGCTGTAATATGGCAGCAGGACAAAGAGAAATAAAGTAAGAGGGAAAAAAAGAGAGAAATGGAGAGAGAGGGTCAGAGCAGGGCTGATGAAGAAGCAGAAACAGATATTCAAGTGTGGCACATTGACCGCTTGAAAGATGGCTATCTATATGATTGATAGAGCATGTCAGAGTTTTTCAAATATTGACATTTTTGAAAAATAGTGATGTCAGAAGTAAGATTTAGCTTAGTGTATACTCAGCCCACACACAATCCAGGGAATACCTTTTGAAAACAAAATAAAAAAAATTCCCATCTACTCACAGTGTGAAATTCTAATAATTGTCCTTGCTTTATTGTTGAATGGTATGAAATCTGTCACAGTACATGAACAATAATCATAAATCCAATTCAACTACTGTGCAAATGGCCAGGGACATTACAGATAACTGCATTCTGCACAGGCTCAACAGTGTGACAATGAAGCAATACCTTGCTAATACGAGGACTTTTCAACAATAGCCTGTAGTATGTACTGCAGCGCTTCACAGCTTCAGTGAGCCAAGAGGCTTCGAGTCGGCAGAATCCCAAACATCATGACAACAAGCCATCAGTCATCTTCCCCCCAAGCTGCTGTGCACACTTGTGTGTTTCCGGAGTTCTTACTGTGGGAAATGAGCAGGGTTAAACATGAAACAGGAGGAAATGTTCATCATTGCAGCACACTCTGTAATATTCCCCCTCATACAGCATTGTTTTCGCTGCAGGGAAATAGAGGGAGTGGTTTTTACATTTTTATTTATTTTTTTTGCTTAAACATCCCCTGCTTGTTCACAATGCAGATCAGTAATCTACTGTGCATGCTAATCATGGTTAATAGCAAAATGCTGTTAGGAAAAATGACACTATTAATAAAGCACTTATCTTCCTTTGAGGCTCAGGAAGGTTTATTCCTGCAGTTAAAAAGGAAACATATTTAACCTTAAATGTTCGAAACATAAAAGTTTGGTATATTTACAATATTAGACATTTGCAACATCCAATGTTAATTTCATGCCTTTTATTTCCAAGTAGCTTTGAGGTAGTTTATACGGTACAGTGACTGAAATATTCAAACCCATGATTTTTATAGCTTCACCATTCCATCAAATGAAAATATGCCTGATGCTTCTTGCATCATCTAAACAAATCACCTTAAAAGTCAGACAGATTTAGCATCCTTAAAACACCTGAATTATCCAGGAGAATTTAAAAATAAAGTTATTTGCCAAACATCAAAGTTTGGCTGCACAGCAGGAGTTTGTAATGAGCTGACCGTTATTTAATATGGACAGAAAACTGACACTGGTGTGAGGTTACTTTTTTTTTTTTTTTTTTAGAAAATTTTAGTTTTAGGAATTGAGGTTCGACAATAATTAAAAGAAATAAAAGGGTCAGTCTGGTATTAAATGTCACAGTTTTAACTTTTCTGTTTTGTTGAAATGTGTTTTTAATTCATCATTGTGTGAGCTCCTGCTGCTGCGCATAGAAAATTAATAATATTTGCAAAGCTGATCTTCACGTCTTTTTAAAGAGGGTTTGGTCTGGTGACAAAATAGGAAAATAAACATTTATGTTGTGACACCAAACAAGGAAATATTTATTGTTTTTTCTTTTGAACAGTGTGAAGCATGAATAAATACACACTCAGTTGCCAGTTTATTAGGTACACCTATATAAAGCTAATGCAGTCTATACAATAGTTGAGCAATAAATCATACAGTCATGAAGCTGTGTATTATATAAGTTAATTTTTCATCTAAACTTTTTTAGGGAGTTTATTCCACTTCACAGTATATTTGGAAGCTGCAGTTTGTGATGCAGTTGAACTGAGGTGTATTTAATACTTAATCCGTCCTCTTAGATAGAAATGGACCCATCTGGAAAAAACAAAACAAATACTCATCATAACCTTCATGATTTAATACAGATCTTAGACAGTTTTAACTGTGGTGTACTTAATAAACTGGCAATCGGCAAGCGTACCTCCCTTTTTCCTCGTATGTTATCGTCCATAGAGACAAATGTATTGTTCAGGGTATAACTCTCTGTTTGATGTTTCACAGCTGTGGTCCTCAACAGATCTGAAACATGTCATCAGGTTAAACATGAAAGTAATGAAACACCAACTAGATGAATTAATGTTTGGTATATTTCCAAAGTTGTCAAAGAGGCTCCAAAGTCTCTAGGACCCCAAACAGAATTATTATCTGATCATTACTCCTTTGTTATTTGTTGTCATGCAACATTTTTTTTCCATTGTTTTTTTAAATTATTATTTTTATGGCAGAACAGCCAAAAGAAACTGTGCATTGATTAGTTTCTGTGTGATGAAGCCGTTGGGTGTTGAATAATTCTTGAGTGATCGATAATGGTCAACATGTGACATTTAGCAGGGTGACTGTTGTGATTACAAGTTCATTCATTTAACCGGTGCTCTTCAGAGGGAAGCATGCAGCTCCAGCAGGTGACTCCCTCACTGTGCACAGCACCGCTCACCACAGCTGAGACACTTTCATCACCAACTTACCTTTTTATTGTCACCGATCATCCTTAACTGGGAAGCATTTAAAATGTCATTGATCTTGATAATGCCATGCCGTAATATGGCAGTAACAGTTGTATGAGATTCAGGAAGTCAAATTTCCAAGATTGATGAGTCGTAGCAGTTGAGTTATAATCCATCTACCTGAGTGATGCTCGGGCTCTGTTCCACGTGAAGGAGCAGACAAATAAATAAAACCCATAAAGGTGACACAGGAAATTGATACTTAACAATCATCTTGAGCAACAAGCACCTAGAGAGACTGGTGGGCAGCAGTTACTACTGTGGAGGGAGAAGGCTGAGAAGGTTAATAGTTCATAAAAAGAACAAAACCTCCTAAAGGCCGGGCATAAAAGTTCAGGGTTTTACTCAACAGTGGACCAAAGTGCTGCATGTAACAGTTACTTCTGGGAAGATTTTACCGCCATGATTTTCACCATACAAATCAGTCAATTCCCAAACATAATAATTTTAACAGAAAATTGAAAATTGGCCACAAGTTGATCATAATCTTGAATATTATGTTCGTCCAAGTTATTAAGTTAGTTTAGTAAGTTTTTTGCCACCATAACCAACCATCACATTTTCTCCAAGTGCATACAGAGATTCACAAGAAAACTATAAATGAGCTTAAATACAAAACATATAATATTACAACCACCCTTTGAAAAATTCTTATTCTTCAGCAAATACAATTTTTCATTTTCACCATAAATTCTGTAGAATCTGCTGCTGCGGATTGAAAAATGGAGAATCAAGCTTTTGACCCATTTTAACCCTGGATGTGATTTGTTTTGATTCAGTTTCATACAAAACCACTGTATGTTTTTATGCTAAATGTATTTGTATATCAGTATATTATGTGTTTTTTTTTTTTACATTATTTATCATTTTTGCAAGTATGTTGTTTTATAATAAATTGCCCCAATTAGTTGTTTTGTTTTTATTTTGTGATGGGCGCCCCCAAATTTAAATTGTAATCTGAGTTCATAACTGAATTTCTCTACAGAAATGGTTGCATAAGATATTATATTTTCAGTGTGGTTTGATGTCATGATGGAAACTTCTGTTTTCCTTTTATGAAAAATGTCTTGTAAATAATAATTTTCTACATTACTACAAAATGAGAAGGATACCACTCAAAAAGTGATCTAAATAAGTAAATAAATATATTTTTTTAAAGAAGCAAAGATTTAATTAATTAATTTGTGGTATAAATAAATGTATGTATAGATTGTAGTATAAGATATAAACACAAAAATAGTAAATGATGACCAAAGCCATAAAATCCAAATAGCAATGTCAAATCTGTGATGGGTTTTAGAGGATTTGTGAAGAATCTGATGATGATTGAGTATCCAACCAATCGCATGTCCAATACAAGCAAGGGCTGTCACATGGACATTTATTATTATTATTATCATCATTATTTAATCTGATAGTGATCCCCATATAACGATTGGAATTACAGTACATAACATATAACTCCAGTAGACACCATCAACTTACTGTGACGGTAACATGATGAGCTTCACTTCTGCTGAATGCAAGGGGAAATGCTTTGGAAGATATTTAAAGCAGGACGTCTTTGTTAAGCACACAGCAGTTTTCTTTTCACGGCAGCTCAAGAAAAGTCTTCATGCACAGAGCATTTTCAAGTATAACCCCAAAATCAGTTTCACAACAGCTGCAAATGGGACAGTAGAACATCAGTCACTGTAAAGGACATAATGCAAAATTTTTTAAATTAATGACAGGCCGTAACCAAAGCTGGTTTCATGGCACCACGGCTGGCATCATTTATCACTTCAAAGATCCACTTAATGCATCGCCCAGTTCTGATCAAAGCCAAGAATTTAAAAAAAAAAAAAAAAACATGGAAGGATTTTGAGCTTTGCAGATCTTCCCTTCGAAGAGCAGATGTCATCAAGTGAGTACAATAGAAGTAATGACTTTAGTTGTTAACTAGGAGCAAACCACTGTGAGACCAACTGGCTAACTCAATGTTGAAATGAGAGTAGACAGTCCCCCTTGCAGTGGGGCCCTTGAGTGGCGGGGGGGGCTTTCCTTGACCCCTGAGGATCCCCCTTGACCCCATCCACAGAATTACTGCACTCCAGTGTGTGGATCCTCCTGGCTTTAAACGCCTGGAAAGAGAATGTGGTGAAGAACCAGAGGTAAAGGTCCTATTGAGCCTCGGCACCTCAACTCCATAAATCACCCGGCATATGCAAGAATCTCAGGAATCCAACAGTCTGCTTCTTCGTCCTCACGATCCCCTTCGTTCTGTCTCTTTGTTAGAAAACATATTTGTAGGAGAGAACTTCTTCTTGCTTTGTCTCATTCCCTCTCTTGCCCTTTATTACTTTTCTCTTAAATTACCCAGCTGTCACCACCTCTTTGATACAGATGTGGTGTAGACCTTACTTTATTTTATTTAACATTTCCACAGAGTTTTATAGCTCCCCTGACACTTACTGAGACCTGCTGCAAATGGTGTCAAATATTTACCAAATGACAGCTGATCCAGAGACTGATTAGGTAATGAATTAGTAACAGGAAGTCATTCCATCCAGGACCACTAGGGGATCTGCTTCCTCGGGACCTCCCTAATTTCAAGCTGTCAGTAGTCCTCTGTGACAATATAAAACCAATATAAAACTTTCAGCATGTTCAAAACTTTGTTAAGAATATTGATACTGCAGCTCAGATTACCAAGTGTTAGAGGTTTGCTCCTTCATCATGAAAGTTGCTGTTTATGTTTGACGTGTAAAACTGTTGAGACCCAAGAGAACCTGTGACCCACTTCTGTCAAATAAATTCATTATGCCCCATGAGTGTAATTTAGCTCAGTAAGGGGAAATTTCGAAATCCAACATGGCAAAGGAAAATAGGGAAATAACATTTCCATGACACCATTTACATTTGAGAATCTATACGTCACTGGCACAGGAGGATGTCAGTGAAAAAAGTGTTCATTATTCTTTAAGATCATATGTTGTCATTAGTGATTGAACCTCATTGGTCTGTTGTGGCCTATGGGCTGCTGGAAGGGCTTCTAAGCTTCACAACTAACATGCCCCCTGAGAGGGAGGCCAGCCCCAACTTGCAGCACTACAATTTGGCTATTGAAAAGGCAAGGGTTGGGAAGGAGGAGGCAAGAGAACTTGTCATGGTGCCCAGTGGGTTCAGAGCTTGTGGTTGGAGTGCTGGAAAGACTGCCTTGTCTCTGTGATTAATGGTGGGGAACTTGGAGGCAGGAGCGAGGGAGAGGCTTATGTGGCAAGACTGTGCAACTTGAATGCACAATACTGTAGAGTTTTCAATGAATCTGTAGCAAGCTTTAATTTGATTAGAGAATATTTCTCATTTCTTCCATTTGGGATCTAATCCAGGAATCCTTAATCATGAAATACTGCAGGAAAAAAAAATCAAATCAGCGATGAATAGGATAAACACTGCACAAGAGCTACAGTTTTCCCAAATGCATTTATTAAGCTTGTACAGTATTCTGTATGACATCTCAATTCATCAAGAACAGTATCAAAGACTTGCTGTATCCTTTAATGGCTTTAACAAAAATATAACATCATTCAATATGAACATTACTCTGTCCATTTCACAGTTAAAACATTTTACACAAACAACCTGCTATTTACAGTACATAATGAAAAAGCTGCCTAGTGTAACACTTACAAAATATGACAACCACTTAGCTACTATCTGCCAATAGAGGGGAATAGAAAACTCACTCACAGTATGAGTTCCACATGCATTAAACATGCAACAACAATACAAATGTAACAATCACAAAATCACAGCAAAAAAACATGTAATCATTAATTGCTCAAACGTCTCATGCATGCCTTATACGTACAACATGAACAGCAAGTCTGAAGACCTGCAGTCTTCAGTCACTATGCCTGTGAAACACAAATGATATCACTGTAGCTCTCCTTTAATTAAGATATGTTCATATAGTTTAATTAAAATGCCTCATGAATGCTGAAAGGGCGTGTTCGGGGGATTTCAGCCCTGGGTTGCTAATCAGACACCCTCCACTCTTTCATAAGTAAGTGAAAGTGGATGTATCACTGGGATTTTGATGAGCACAAGAGGGATGGTCGTTATAGGGCCCTAGGGCCAATTTGAAATGCTGGCATAGTGATGACTATCTACACCCATACAGGAGGGTAGTGTACCATTTGCAACAGATGGAAGAATACAACTCATATGTGACAGGTCTGCAGGGTGGATACACTGACCACTGCTGCCATCAGAGCCAAAGAGAGAGGAGGACATAGGGGCATAATCCAGGAAGTGTAGATCTGAGGAGGAGGAAGTTCTAACAACACACGCACCCGGGAAATTCAGGTTTTCTGCACATGGGGTGGAGCTGGAGGTGTTGGAGGGAGAAAGCTGGGACACACCTACCGCTTTCCCATATTTGTGCTCCTTCTTGTACCTCATCCTGCGGTTCTGAAACCAGATTTTGATCTGGCGATCAGTAAGCTGAAGTCCAGCAGCCATCTCCAGTCTTCGTGGGCGACGGAGGTAAGGGCTGAAGTGGAACTCCTTCTCCAGCTCCAGCAGTTGGCTGTTGGTGAAGGCCGTCCTCTCCCTCCTCACACCAGGCCTCCCTCTGCCTGGTAGAGCCACCACACCATCACTGACTAATGTGGGAGGAAGCACATCAAGAAGAGAGGGATCATAAACACAAGTGCCACACATTTAACAAGTCCATCCTGGGATGCTTGAGCTCCACATGAAGTACTTCAAGTGCTAGTAAGGCCAATGTTAATCCATAGCCAATCAACCTGAGACCAAGAAGAGCCCTCAGCTCTTCCTGTGTATTCAGTCATGCTCGAGACACCATACAAGACTGGCTGTCTACTGTGTCATGTGTTCAGGGAAAGTTACCTCCCGAAGAAACAGTCTGGGGGAAACATCTGACGCCACTACGGCTGCCTGACAGGCCACATTAATCACAGCCACACACGGAAGCAGACCTGTCAAATCCCCATCTCAGTCACTTAAAAGGTACCTTGGGACCACCACTGAAAATAACCACCATTAAAGATCCCATTTGACATGTATATCATGTATATCAGCGGTACCAGGGCCCTGTTGATAACAATATAACATACAAGGGTTAATGTATATTTAATAAGGCCTGTAGTGACCTGAGAGTGTAAACTGCACTCCTTAACAATACTCCCCCAGACTGGGAGACTGTAGCTTCCTGTTTGCAGCATCTTGGCAATGACTGTATACTGTATATTACAGTGAAAAATAACAAGCATTATCAGTGAACAATGAAAAAAAAAATTTTTTTTAATTTGAATATTTTACATTTCTGTAACTGCCTTCTCTCTTTTTTTTTCAAAGTTTACTTAGACACTGTGTGATTTTACCCAAAACAACCTTACTTTACTTCACTTACTTATTGACACAGATATTTTAATGGACTGATTGATTTTAATTCATTACCGTGTTAAGAAACAACAAAACATCAGTTGATGACATTTGCTGATTATGATATATTCATTCAAAAGAAAATCCTCAGCCGAGAAAGTGCAGTGCACGGGAAGTTTTTGTGCAGCACACTTACTGAAGCATGTGTTTTGAACATGACTTTGCCTGCAGGAGTAGAAAAATAAAGTGCTATGGGCATGACAGACATTTGCTTTTAACTGTGCTGCAACATTAACACTCATTCATGCACCAGTTTAACCTAACAGAGGAGAGAAACTCTTCACCTCTGATGAATGTACTTTAATGTGCATTAAAAATGATGCAGGTGACACATTGAACACATTATTGACTAGTTAGATTTTTGGCCTGTTTGTAAATGATGTCATTAAGTATGAAGCATTTTTATATCATGTGCATGCAGTGACTTTATGTAACGAAGTTATCTGATTGCTATGTATCATTAAGGTCAGACATCAGTTGTACATTTAATGCACAAATGAGGAATGTGGTTTTATGGATTAACCCTATCAGTCAACAATATTTTGCGCACTCAGCTGTAACTTTGTAAAGTGAAAGATACTTAGTGTGTAATAAATAAAAGCAGAGTTACCAGATTGTTCAGAGTCAGTTGTCCGTGGATTCATCCAGGGAAACATTACTCCAGAGCGGCAGATGGTGAGTAGACTGCAGCTCCTGCTCTTGATGTCCAGCTCGCCCTTGGCATGGCAGTGAACCAGAGGCTCCAGTGGGCTCTGGAACTGCTCATCTGGGTTCAGCCTGGAACTGACATGAGCAGAGGAGGTCATGTTTTGCTGATTAAGTTCTGCTTCTTGGCCTCCTCCTCCTCCTCCACCTCCTCCTCCATTGTATCCCGCGCTTAGTTTTGGCACTTGTCCAGAGCTCATAGCAAAACTGTTGCCATGCAGCTGCAGTGGGAGGGCAGACTGTTGGGGGTCCATGGACCCGGCTCATTAAACTGTCTCAAATAAAACCAGGAATCCCTCAACAGTAGTAAAGACTAGGACTTCTGTCTGTCTAATATCCGATCACAATTAACCTGACTGTATAAAGGCATGCAGGGAAGAGCACTTGGAGTAACCATGTGGAAAATTTGAATAATATTTACCAGAAGGGTGCCGTAGTCACGTGAGGCCGTGCTCCAATGACGGAGCTCCGGAGTTGCAAAGTAATCCACCGGCAACTTGGGGCGCCCGAAGAAGCTCCGGCGATTATTCTTCAGACAACATTTCTATGAGCTGCCCGCGCCTCTTTGCCTGGGGATTAAAACATGGTAGAAAGGTGTAAGAATAGACGGCAACAACTGTGTAATGAGTGTGAGCGCGTGAGAGAGAGGAAGAGGGAGATGTGTTTACACCGAGAGGGGGGGGGGCAGACACACACACACACACAGACTACATGTGTGGTGAGGAGCGTCTCATTAGAAACTGAGTCGATTGCTTCTCATGCTGTAAATCTTTTGACAGGACGCGTTTATTAGACGGATCCGCCGCTTGCAGCCGCACGACCAACGCGAGGAGCTCGTCCCACAGTAGGCTGCGTCTATAAACTGGAGCCATACACTGGCTAACAGCCGGTTATCGGCCACAACTCATTGTGTTTGCTGCGGCTTCCGAGTTGTAAAAATGCCAAAATAAACAAATAAATAAACTGCATCGGGGTAATTTAAATTTTTTTTTTTTTTTACCCAGTTTAACATAATTTTAAATCGCAATAGTTATTCCCGTATCCAGGCTATCAGCTACCTATATATCCTTTCTGCAGTGAGGCTGCTTTCACCTGTAAAATAAATCATACCGGTTATTTTTGGATAACTTTGTTTGCGGTTCATTTCGCGGGCCGTTATAAATCGGCGGAGTTTTCTTTAAATAGCAGCATATGCTTATAACTGTGGGAGTGGAAGTGTAGCTTTGGCTTAATAGGATTCACTGGGAGTGGTCAAACAAAGGCTTGACAGTCATTGCCACACAAAGACAAAGGAGGCAATCATTAGAGATTTTTTTTTTTTCTATAGGACGATTCAACGCATTTGCATTAATCAGCCATGGCTGTACAGTATGGAGTGTCCCTGTCTGGCTCAGGGAGTCAACAGACAAACACTGGACATGTTTGACAGTAAACATCCCGCCTACTGCTCGGCTGGATGGACAAAGAGCAGGGGCAGAGCTCTGTTTGCAGTTACAATGTAGGGTACGCGAGAAATAACGCCATGAAGGTGCAAAGCATTTAAGTAAAATATGAATTTTACAATTTCATTTAAAACCCAGATAATAAATAATTTTTTTGGGGGGGAATTATTTGGGCTAAAAAGCTGCATCAAGTGTGGCCTAACTGAGTTACACTGTGGGGGGAAAAAAAATCTCATTAAACACGATTGCTCAATTTCAACAATACACTAGTGTATGCAAAGTGGATAAATAACTAGAATAATGAAGCCCTCACAAAATTTTTAAATAGTGCGGCCAAAAGCATCTTCCAAATGAGAGGGTTTCTGCAGGATATAATGTTAGCATATTCTGTCCCAGTATCAATCACAGCCGAGCCAGGCTTTAGATACAAGTTCCTTCTGGTGTTTCACTACAACAAAGCTGTCGAGAAAACCCTCTTTAAATGTCTCTCAGAGGTGATGGATTATGCACTCAGGGTTGCATAGCTTGGAAAGAGAGGAGCCTTCCCCCTTTTCCGTTTCACCCCTTCATGCTGCTGCTACTGAGGTTTTACCTGAACCTCCACTGAGCAGCCACGTCCTTGGATATTTATTTATTTATTTATTTTTAATTTTAGTTTGAACAGTTCCTTGATCGAAAGTGAACATAACACAGCTACAACCAGAGCAGGGCTTATTGGTAACCACAATCAGCACTAAAAAGGCTTGATTTTATTGTAATGATTGACTTAGAACGAGGTAATGACTGTGGCCAGGTTGAATCCCTGCAGCGTGTCCATTAAACAGGCAACCACAGTCAATCTCAGTATATAGAGACAGAGCAACATCAGAATTAAAATACTATGATATCTGTTTGTACACAAAATATCAGTATTATTATTATTATTGTTATTATTATTATAATTATTGTTATTATTAATATTATAATTATTATTGTTGTTGTTATTAGTGGCTGGAGTGGGCAAAGTAATTATATTCGTTGTGTTTTCCTACCCTCACACCCTTGAACACACTCTCTGAATTGAAGATAGAATCTATGATATACTGGCTCAGCAAGACCATAATTTAGCTCCTCCGCTCCTCCACCACAATTCTCCGTGAACTCTGTTTGAACCGCCTCAGTGGCAATAAATCATTTTTCTCTCTCACACAAAAGCGCGCCGGTCGCTCTGGGTGTCAACCCTTTTACAATTCCTCCTTACCTTCTGCGCTCTCTCGCCTGCTGACACAAACAACCAAGGAAATTGTCGATAAACTTTTATTTTTCATACCAATAACTTACAGAGAAAGCGCTACTGGGGAGTGGGAGAAATCTGCAACTGCGCACACGCAAAGAAATCTGGAGAATGCGACACAAATCGCAAACATATATATATATATATATATATATATATATATATATAAATATTTTTTGCGATAAATTATATATTCCTTTCACTTAAAAAAAAAAAAAAACAAAAAAAAAAACATAATTGGTTTTCAGAGCTCAACGAAAGCACGAATCAGTTAATGTATTTCCAGGGGACAGAGCTGAGCAGATAAGAGGAGACGGAGAGAGCTGGGGAGAAGACGTTAATGGGCAGAGGATGCTGTCGGTTAAAACGGTGCATACAAATGGCGCTGTCTTGGCAGAGCAAGGAGAAGATTTATGGGCCCGGTGCCCTATATTGCTGTAAACAATGCAGAGTGAAATGAAAGGACTAGAGTTTGCAGACTGCACTTCATAAGTGAGGAAAAGACACACATTGTCAATTTCCCAAACAAGTCCTGACTTTTGCATAAGCATGTGCATTAACATAGAGTATTAATTTGGGCCTGATGTGTAGGACAGCCCACTGTAAATCCTGGCCTGTCTGCGGAGAGTGCATGCAAACATAAATCCTGCAGCTCTGGGCCAATGAAGTGCCATCTCAAAGTCTGAGATCTGGGTATAGATTTTTGTTCTTTCTGCTCCGGAGAAATATATGTGTATATATATTTCTGGATGTCTATAGACTTTGAATAAAATAACGCTGCAGTAGAAAAACAGTGAAATCTGATGTACAATTTTACAGCATGCTAACTATTTTAAACCTAGTGTTGTTGTTGTTGTTTGTTTTTTTGTTTTCTTCGATTGGTGAGAATGAAAACACGGACCTGTTTAACTACAAACATTTCTGGTGTAAACAAACTTTAAACAGAGTGATAAAATATTAATATCTTCGATTTGTTTCTGCAGTTATATTAAAGGCTTGTCAATCAATTCAGGGGGAGAGCAGGTCTCTGTTTCAAATGTTGGAGGTGTGTGACCCTTTTGTTTTTACATTTTGATAATATTTGACACCTTCTCCTTATAACCTCTGATGCTGCAGCAGCTGCTCAAAGTACATGATAAGTCTTATACAAACGCAACTGGTGGCCACACGAAGACACCGGAGAATCATTTTCAGAGAACAAATCAAATGAAAAGCGCATTTTCACTTAACCCATACATAATTGTGGATCTATAGTCTCGGCATCCCATATTCAGATCATCTTTGCTAATGAAAAGTGAATAACATAATCATAACTCAATCCAGTGACTGTCTGGGCCCCCGGTGACACCTTGAACGGAGGAAAATGACTGTAATTTCGAAGGTCCTCAACGATGCAGCAAATAGGCCAATGAAATATTCCTCACCGAGGCGTTATGATGACATAAAGTATTACTGGCAAGTTTACCCAGGCCATCATTTCCTGTGCCATGTGATGTCGAAGTCTACAGTGGGATATCAGAGCGTTGCTCCGAGCTGCTTTGTCGTCCCCTGCTCGAAAGCTTTGCCAGCACTGACAGTAAATCATTTTAACATGTCTGATGGAGTTTTAAAATCTCGTTTTATGTAAATTCATTTACCTCTCCCCGCCATCACGCGCACGCGCCGGCGCACGCGGAAGGGAAGACATGGTGCATCTGCTCCCTTGAGTGAACGGATGGGAGAGAGATTTACGGATTTATGACACACCCACTGTTGGTCAATGCGAGAGAGCCTCTCTGTCCCTGGAAAATTGCAGCGTGACCCCTGTTTCAACTCCCAGCCTTTATGCAGCTGCCATGGCTGCCGTTTAAACACACTACACCATAACAATACACCGGCCCCGGACCCTTCATTACAAACCAAAGTGGCTGAAGAAGACACTCACCTGAGACGAGTGGAAAAACACTTGCACTCAACTCTGTGTAGACATTAGCAGCAGGTAATAAAGTAGACCACCACCACAACAGCCGATCATTTCTGTTTCGTATTTTTTCAAACATTTCGATGGCTGTTTGTGTAAAGTTTTTGTATCTTCCAAGAGAGAGAGAGGGAGAGAGGGAGAGAGGGAGAGAGAGACAGAGAGAGACAGAGAGAGAGAGAGAGAGAGTCCTCGCCTGAGGTGCTCCATAAATCACAGGGAGCCTGCAGCGGTGCAATGTGAGCTGAGAATCATGTGTGATTCAACAGTCTCAAGTCAGAGAAGAAACCAGTTAGAGCTGAGTAAGTGCTGAGGAATTTAAACACTGAACCCCAAACACATAAAATACAGCAGATTCCTGCCTGGTGGTGGGGTTAATGGTAACTACCGCCTCTCACTGCTCTTCTACAGATGCAGCTTAAAGCAGAGGGCTGCTCAAAGCCAAATGAATGGATGGCGTTTAAAATCAAGAGTTTATTTGAAACTCTATGAATTGTACTCATTCATAAAATGTAGCAGAAAATGTAGCTATTACTCATGGATAATATATTTGTTTTTTTCATTCATGTTGATCTTCTGTCAGGTAAGACCATATAACTTTGACGTTTATGGACTGAATGAATGATTTGCTTGCTTAGATCACATGAAAACAGAAAAGTATAAAGTATACAACGTGCGGGCCCATCCTTAAATATTATGATAATAAATATCTGTGTAAATATTTATATAAGTTTCCGCTGTGTGGAGTGAAAGTCTGCGCGCATTGGAGCGGAGTTTAATAACAAAACACGACACTGGACTGATTTATGACTGACAGGCGGCTTGAGCTCTTGTTTAAATAATATTTTAAAACCACACGTTCTGTTTATTCCCATAATAAATCCCAACAAAGGCCTTATAAGGCTGCATTAGTTAAATCTCTGTCAAAGCCAAGAAAGAAAATCTAATTGTGCTTCTATATTTCAACTTTACACAAATCTTCAATTACAAGAGCTCAAACAAAAGAGACGTTGCCTCCTTGTTCACAGTGAAATCTGAGCTGCACCTTTACAGGTTCCGAGCGGCAGGATGAAGGATCACATACAAATGACACTGAGATTAGTTGTTTGGCTTTCAGTGCCAGCTGTTTATCTTTGAGGACATGCTGTCTTAATATTTTTCCATCAGTGCTGAATATTTGCTCCTGGCCACACAAGAAAGACCGAACTTGTTGCTTGGTGCATCAAACTGAAAATGTTGCAATAAATTCAAAGCTGTTTGCAACAAGAGCTGAGTGAGATTTTACAACTACACAGGGAAAAAACGAACAAAGCAAAAAAACAAAAACAACAATTGCTCGGGGGTTGTCAGCCTTTTTTCTGCATTTTTGTTCTAATCAGAAGGATTTTGGAGCATTTTGCAGTGAATATTAATTTCATTCTGTCTCCTCGAAGGGAAATGAGCATCTGGGTAAAAATAAACGTTTCAAGGAAGTGTGGGGTCTCTGCAGAAAGTTTGCAAGGTCCATAAACTAATCACAATGACCAGCTGTCCCAGTACTGTCAAACACAGGCAGCTATAATTGGCAGCTTACTTTTGACTGCAAGTGCTGACCTGAGATCAGTTCATCTCTCAAGTCGCTCACAAGTCATGTGACCACACAAACTATTTTTACTGGCCCCTGTTTTGGGAGACTTTAGGGAATGATGTAACTAGCGCCCAGATTTTATCTTTTCTTTTTTGAGAAGTTTAAATCTTGTTACTAACTTTAATCATGTTTTTCTTCCATCAGCACTAAATAAATAGATAAACAATATTCCCTTTTCCCAGGGAACAACAGGCTCAGAAAAGCTTAAAACACAGAATCACATTCATGCACGTCTCCATTAATCACTCTGAATATTTCACTTTCTGCTTCTGCTGCCACTGCGTTAAATCTCCTAACAAAGTTACCACAACAGCTCGGTTCATAAAAGCTCAGTTTCATAGCAAAAGATGCTCCTGTTAAAAGGTGCTCGTTTGGATGTCCTGCAGATCAACACTGTCCTGGAGTCACTCTCACGACAAAGGGAGCAACACAAAATGTGATGTCCCACAAAAAAAAAAAAAAAAAAAAAAAAAAAAATCCACAAAAGAAAGCCGCAGCCAGGGCGCACACAGAAGGTACACGTATAGAGCGTGAGTCAGGTCACAGGGTTGGAGGGGTCGGCCATCCAGACTGAAATGAGCCTAATGGGACAGAAAATGTGTCCTCGAGGTGAACTCGGCCTTCTCCCACTTCGCCCCCAAACTTCAATAAAGTACCTTTTCAGCCTCGCGACATGGAGGCGACAGGGCCGAGAAAGGGACTGGAGGGATGCTGCGACTGTGGCGAGCACATTAATTTCTCTAATCTGTCCAGCAACATAAAGGCTTCTGGATTCATTTTTCAGCGGCCGTCTCAAAACCATTCTAGTGCCTTTCCAAAGCCACGTCCAAAAAGCAGACTTTAGCCGCTGTGGTCCAGTTAAAATGCTTCATTTTAAAGTCCACTTTGGGCTCTCACACATTCGAGACTGATGGCAAAGGACACGGCCTGGTACATGATATTTGGTAGGATCACAACTGGCTGTTGGAGTTGTTTTCCACAACATAACACAAAGCTCTGTAGTGAAAGATTGATGATGGAGAATACCTCTTCCCTTTGTGCTCCTTTGCCCCCCACTATGCGAGGCATTTTATAAGGCCTATTCATGTCACAATTTCAATAATCTATCAAATTCTTGCGCGTCTTTGGGTTTGAGTCATGTCTAACAGAAATCCTTCTGCAAGAGGTCTGTCCAAGAAAAGAAAAGAAAAAAAACTTGAAAAAAAATGAATGCATCTGTGTGAGAGAGAAAAAAAAATCCTACGACTCTTCAGCTGGGAGGGATGATATTTGGTCAAACAGCTGGTCTACAGTCGTGAACAGTCCTGTAGTGTGTTGTGCTCCTGCCAGATGACGTGGCAGAGGACGCGTTTAGCGCCGCTTTTTGAAATAGTATTTTTTTTTTTTTTTTTTTTTTTGCAGGCTATTCTCGCGAGCTGCTGCACACTCTGGAGGCAAACTGCCCACCGGGGAGAGACCGCATGTAAATGTGGCAAAAGTGTTTATACAAGCAAAAGCCAACGGGTGAGCTCAGAGGAAAACATCAGCACTGCTTCTTGTAGGCAGACACTGCTACAGAGCCTGAGAACAAAGGTCAGCTGGTTCACCCCACCACCATCCGGACTGTTATTTAACCAAGACCACATGACGCATTATATTGAATCTATCTGCAATTCACGACTTTATTTTTATTTTTTTAATTAGTTTTTTTTTTTTTTTTTTTTTTTTTTACATTTGAAAAGTCAGTCGCATGGCGCAGTGGATTATAGAAAAAGCAGGGCAACTATAGTTACAAAATGTCTAAGAATATTTTCACAACAATCTATCATCTATAACACATTGCAAATGTCCTCTAAATGAGTCGCATGCAGCTTAGTGTTCAAGTGAGGACGAGGGAAGCAGAGAGCCTCAGTGGTGGATGTGGCAGAGGCAGTGCAGTGTGGAGAGGAGTGGAGGGCCTCAGTGGCTCGTCTTTAGTGTTAACTGAATGCCCTTCAGACTGATGAGGTTGCACATAATGCACAGCGCAAACTATTTCATTTTCAGATTTTTGAAATAACTTCAGTCCATTATGAGTGAGGCTTGAACGCGCGCGCACACACACAGTCTGTACACATTGCTAATTCAAAGAGTCAAAAATGAGCTACAGGATTGATAAACAGTTTGAAAACACAGTGATTCTTGTTTCCTTCATGAAATGTTCAAACACCTGTATACTTTAAAGTAGAGTCCTCCAAAGAGCCAGAACAATAAGTGGACCTCATCTTGCCTAAAATGAAGTTCGACCAAACGTATATAAAACTAGTAGACACTCACTGTTTTATTGACCAATATGATTAGCACAAGAACACTAAACTCCGTTTATTGCATTTCACAATAATCTGCTTTTTAACGGTCTAAACACAACATCAACACCACAAAACTAAATTGTAAATCAAAATCCTGTTTCTGAAATACACGAGGTAATTCACACATTGTTATTATCCTAAACATACAAGTTCAAGATCAATGGTGTGTTCCAGCTTTTTATACCAAAAATAACTATTATTATATTGATTTCCTTCCAGTGTTGCTTGAAATAAATAGATTGTGCATTTCACCTTGGGCAGCAGGGCAAAAGAATGGCCCACAATAACATTTTGATAAAATGTATATTTTTTCTACTTTTTTTTTTCCTTCATTCAAAACATTTTAATAAAAAACATCATTTTAATTGAGCTTCAAATAAATTAAACCCTGTGTCACGTAAAAATAATTCATCGGTATTCGCAGTAATCCATGCTATATAACATGCATTTTATATAACTTTGGACTTAAAGGAAACCGCACAAGATAGCTACGAAAACAAAATATATAATTGTTCTATAAATAACCAGTTCTTTTTCTACCCACAGTCGTGGTTGGTGGTTTTATAACCTGGTAATATCCTCGCCATGCTGTGCTCCGGTGAGTTCGTCGGGGGCCCCAGTGTTAGTGGCCGAGGCAGCGGCAACAGCGCCGGCTGCTGAGCCTGTGTTGGACCCGGAGGAGGAGGAGGAGGATCTCACTTTGGTGTTCGGGAGCCTGTGATCCTTTTTCCATTTCATCCTGCGGTTTTGAAACCAGATTTTAATCTGTCGCTCGGAGAGAACCAGGGTGTGGGCGATCTCGATGCGCCTCCGCCGAGTTAAATATCGGTTATAGTGGAATTCCTTCTCCAATTCTAAGACTTGCTGCCGGGTGTATGCTGTCCTAGACCGCTTGGGCTCCGTCCCATTGTAACCCGAGTTCACTGGAAAAAGGAGAAGTGGAGAGAAGGGAAGACAGAGAAGGGAGGAAAGGAGGGGTAAACAAGAATGTCCTCAACTGAGATATGGCGAGAAAGATTTATTGGATATGAATGTTTTGTTGTTTGAGATATTTAAATGGGAAGTTAAGAACTTCTCAGCGTAATGAGAGGACACTCACATCCAACTATGAACTAAATTATTAATGCAAGATTACAAAGCTCAGTTTTTTTTCTTATTCATTTCTCCCCCTTTCTCAATCGCGCAATACATAACAGCAGAAGCCACATGGTGATACGGCTGCCCTGAGTATACCTCGGCTATAAAATTTATGGTGGGTGTAATTACCAATGCCGAGTCGTAAATCCGCCTCAATTGTGCCATTTCAAAGGCTTCCCTGCTATCGAAACAGGGGCTGGCAACGAGATGGGAGTCAGAGGGACTGATAAAGGGAGGGAAAGGGAGAGAGGAGCACGGAGAGTGCAGGGAACATAAACACACAAGTTGCCTACCAGTGCTGACGTGAATTTTCTTCATCCATGGGTACACCACGGGCTGCTTGGAGGAGGCTGTGCTGTTTGGATGCTCCGGGGTAGCTTGGTTGCAGGCGGAGGTTGCGGCCGGTGGGGTGGCGGGGGACATAGACAACTGTGGGGTTTCACATGAAGCAGGCTGCCCTTTCCCTGTCAGCAGGTGCGCAGAATGGGGTATTCCATGTCCCCTTGGCGTGTCAGGTTCAGGGATGCTTGCACAGTTATACTGGCGCTCTTGGTAGCTCGCCCGCGGAGGATATAACTCCTGGTGGTGATGCTGGTAGCCAGTGTCCCTTGCGCGGCTGTAATATTCTGGACTATGCTCAGGGATGTAGTTATTTTGCGAATATTCCTCGCATGGAGGAAATTTCGGATCAATGTAGTTAGACTCCATCAAATACGAGCTCATGATCATTAATTTCTGGAGTGGAAAATAATTTTTCTAGCTTTGTCGTTTTTCTGCTCCATAAAGCCCTCCTACTTGCGAGCAGCCCTGTAAAGTTACTTTTACCACGTGACCCAATGGCCCAATAGCAGAGTAAGAGGTAGTTCCCGGATAAGGAACCAGAGGTATTTAGCATACCTACAGTCGCCATTGTGGGCACAAATCTCTCTCCCTCTCTCTCTTTCTCTCTCTCCCTCTCTCCCTATCTCTCTCTCCCTCTCTCTGGTTGTGTTACCAAAGCAATTGATCTTAGGGACAAAACTAGTAGCTAGTTGCTGACCAAGGAAAAAATAAAACAGGCAAAATCCGCTGGTCTCAATTATTCAAAGGGACAATAGGTGATTCGCCAAGGATAAGGCACAACAATAGCAAACCCATCATATTGTTCTCCTGCACGCCTTATAAAGGTTATCTGCTAATTAATGAAGACACAGACTTTACCAACAGCTCTTCAGCTGTGACACAGATTATGGTCCATTAATACACTTAAAGAATTGGAGCTGCATCATTTCTGTAGGATGATATTCCTAAAACCACTTCAGCACTAATATTTAATAGGTTTATTGTGACTCTAAATGTCAGAGAGGACTGGGGTGGTGAGATGCTCTGGAGGTGTGGTTGATTTCTGAAAATAGGCCTGATAATTTATAATGCTGGAGAAAGGTGGACAGGAAGAGACAGACTGCCTAAACAAAAGCCTTCATTCAATGATGAGACATTTGTCTGGTTGTTCCCGCTTGTTTCAGTCACATTTTAATTGACTATTGATGGGTTATAACTGTAAATAATTTAGGTAAAGATTCTTAATCTGACAGGTATATACTTTGCAGAGCTTCTTTTGAGTGTAACAGCAGCAAAAGAAAATATAGCTGCAAACAAAGGTGTAAGATGCTGTTCAATAAACAGAAGGAGCAGAAAAGAAAACTGCAAAAGTGGAAGTAAAAACATCAGTGTGCAACACATGCCTTTATTATAGCAACTTCTAATTATAAAAGATACAACTATTACATAACAAATGCTTTCCATGTCTATTTCACTAACATTGAGGTGTCACAGTGGAGAACAAGCGGAGAAATGTGACGGGGTGAAAAACTGCATCTGATGTCACAGACTAAACAACCGAGGAACAGCCAACAGACCAGACACCAACACCACGCTACCAATGTGACATCCAACGGCAGCCAACACAGAGCAGTGCCACTGTGGTGCCACTAATCTGACAACTGTGCAGAGCAGCACCACCATCATGGTGCTACAGACCTGAGAGCAGCAAAACATGATCTGCTGGCTGAACTGCAGCGGACTAATACTGTGTCACAATGAGGTTAAGTTAATGTGGTTGTTTCAGCAGTGCACTCTCACATCTTAGTAACAGAACAGTCCTGCTACGTGCAGTGCAGTCCAGCTTGGAGATGCTTTGCGTGAAGTTAAAAATAACTAAAATAAATCAAACCACTGTTTCAATTCTTGAACACTATTGAAGCTTTTTTCTGTCAAAAACTCTTTTCCAGACTCTATTCTTTCCATCTCCTCGAGGCTCTCTGTCTTTACAACGTTTAAAAGACCTTATCTTTTTTTTAATATAAGACATGTTGTCTTTGTCACAGCCCAAATAAAAGCACAGGGATAAGAATAAGTAAATTAACTGAATCTGTGTGTGAACTGTAGCTGCTCTGTGACCAGCAGATATAAAGGCAGCTACAATACAAATCTGCTGAGAGAGAGTCTGAAGAATCCCACGTATATGTACAGAAATAAAACCACCTAATTTGTTTATAACTATGTTAACAACATCCTGCATATCTATGCTTTGAACTGCAGCCACTTAAAAAAAAAAAAAAAAAAAAAAAAAAAAAAAAAAAATCAGCCCAGCTGCTATGTTACTTGCTAATCTTGTCTGAGGCACTGACCATCAGACCCATTACTGGAGGTATGCTGTGATACTGTAAACTGATACTGCCTGGTTGTATAAACTTGTCATGAGCTGTAGGCTCCTCATTCTTATCTCAGGGTCAGTTGTGGTCACACAGAGAGATTCACTCCCTAATAGTTTAGCAGCTTCCCAGAAAACACCCAGATTATACTTTTCTTCCACAGATAAGTCTTAAGTTGTGTGATAATCAACAGTCACAGAAAAGCAGAAATAACAATAATAATAATAATAATGATGAAGGGCAAAGACATTGCCACATTGTAAACGGGTGTATCTATTTTCACAGCAATAATTACATAATATGGTTAAAAAACGACGTGAAGTGACATATTTCTGGCTGTTCTGTTTGTGCAGAATGCGCACGACATTTCTATTACCTCTACCGAGGATGTTAGAGGCGTTTTATAGAGCAATAAAAGCCGTAAATCAGTCACTTTTAAACGACCCCTGGTTCCTAACGTGTTTTACAGGGTCTGACACAGTAGAAGCCGCAGACTGCACACATGGGTTTACTCTCTGTGGCCTAGCGGCTCAATCTATGGCTGTCTGGACAATGAATACAATTTGTGACAATGTTATTGCATCGCTAGTGTCTGGGTGTAGGCTCTGTGAGCAGATCACTGATGCTGGCCTATGAAACAGAAGGAAAAAAGGCCAAAGAGACGTGCAGAGGAGCAGAGGGATCCATTGGCTGGCGTGGTATTTCAGTTGCCCATGTATTCCTGTAGAGACGTATTTGCGATTGTTTGTACTTGACACAAATTCGGTTCTACAGGGTACATATAGACAACTAATGTGTAGGTTAGAAACTGCAAAGGTGATCTCTCAGGCAAGCAGCTCATCGTGTCTGTAGCCGGTCTGACACGCATTTCAGAGTGTAGTGTCATGACAAAATATTAAGGCTGCACCAGAGTGGAAATATTGCGCAAAACGTGCGCCACAGCGGACGTTGTTCGTCAGTGTTATTCAAACACATCACTTGAAAGTGAGAAAAAAAACTTCATCTTTTCCCCCGAAAAAATAACCTTGTATACACAAACAGGCCTGCACATACACACACACACACACGCACGCACGCACGCACACAAAACGTCGTGTGCAGAGGACAAGAGGGTCCCTTTTTCTCAACATTCAACCTCTGCCTTTGAGGTAGCTCCTATATGAATATTCGGGCACAAACACGGCGGATACAAAGGGACGGCGTGACAGCACAGATGAAAAATAAGTTTCTATTGTTCCCAACCATTTCTTCTGCCTGCTATTACCATACTGACCGCTCGGTAACCTTTCTTCCTGCCACTCTGGAAGCTAATGAGAAAAGCCTCAGATGAAAAATGTAATATCAGCCATGTGACCTGTTCCGGGGGTTATTAAAAACAGCAAACATGCTCAGATTGTGAATCAATGGAATTGATTACAGTGAAAATGCGCAGGGGACTTCAAACTCTGTCAAAAAACATCTCAATCTAAATATTTCTCCATGTGAACCGCATGTATCAGTGAATGGATTTATTTTTATTGAAGAACAAAGGAGCCTCAACCAACAAGGAGTGAACTGACGAGGATATGGTGCTAAAAAAAAAAAAAAAATCTAAATCATGTTCATTTGGCTTTGTCATATGCTCATCTGAATACACGATGTTTGTTGTGCACCCAACCGGTGTGAAAGAGCTGCACGCACACCACATACTCCCTCTCGCTCCGTGCGCTCTGGCGGACGCATTTTAATATTAGTTAGACAGCCTGACCCGCGTTTCACCCCTCGCGTTTGACTGGTTCCAATAGTTCACTGCCAAGGATTATTGATGGAGAGACAGCATGAATGAATTCTTTCTCCCCACAAATGGCTTTCAGATCGTGCACCTAGTTCAATAACTAGTTATAATGTAGGAGTACAAAAAATGAGGCCCTCAGGCGGACTAATTTGATGTTTCATTTGTTCATTTGAGAAATTGGTAAGCTTTCTCTCCTTCCCTGCAAAACACACAGCGGTACAAGCGTGTTCACACATGTACATATGTAAACAAAAATAAATCTGTGCAAAACTATGTGGAGGTGGTTGTTCTGTCCATGCATGGCTGTTTTTAATTTGGTGGCTCAGCAGCACCTGACCTGGATGCAGACAGTGCTGCAATAATCCCGCTCCCTGATGAAAATGGTTACGATGCGCTTTTAATCAAACCCTTAACCTAATAGCCTTTACACGTTTACTCTCCCCAGGTGTAATAACGTTAGGCTGGATGGTCCAGTTAGAATAAAAAGTTTTAATGAAGTGCAGACAGACTGGAGACTAGTTGGATATGAATACCCTCTAAAAGCAGCAGCCAGGGGAGCAGAGGAGGTTTAAGATGCTAGATGCCCCACAGAAACCATTGGTTGGTTTGCAGTTCATTATTACAGTGTTGTGTTTCATTAGAGTCATGCTGCAGTGGTAAAATCCAGTTCACCTGAGCAACAAGAGTGCAACTCGTCTGGCTGTTAACTAGAAGCAGACTGGAGGAAGACAGTGGTGTGAGCTCAAGTTGTAGCATCTCATGCTTGAAATATATAGTTATATTTGTTAAACCGAGGTCGTTATATAAACACCAGAGTCCCTAAACAAATTCTTTAAGAGTGCAGGCATTCAGTGTCAGTGGTGTCAGTGGATCCAGCTGTTTGCCTTAAGCCAAATAACACGCTCCACCATGTAGAGTCATATTTCCTGACTGAAGCCAGGTGGATAACACTTACTGATAAATCCACGGTCCCACTCATTTTGACCCGATGAGCTGTCTGGAAAAAAAGAAAGAAGAAGCGAATTAGACGAAGAATGGGTCGAAAATAATCTTGAGTTAGGAAATTAGGAAACTATTAGGAATTAGGAAAAAAGCAGGACATTTTTTTTTCGATTTTATACACTTTAAAAAACATGAAAATCAACAAACGATCCACTATTATAACTGTATCAGAAATTATGTTGAAAGACATCGCGTGTGACGTATTTGGTTTTTGCTCCATTAAAATAAAAATCGGCACCATATCATAGATGTTAAACTAATAAATAAGATGAATGAAATGGAAAATATGAGCAGCAACATGTGATATAAATAGAAATCGGATAGGTGATGATGTTTTATTACACTCAAAACAATTTTTGTTCAAGTCCGCCGCTGTTAATCTCTCGTTTTTCAAATGCACCAAGCGAATAGTTTTAATGTGTTGTGTTATTATTTCATCTTAATGACCCTGGAGTCGGTCCCTCTGCCTCTGATCTCCTCTGGTGTCCAGCCTCAGTGAAGGCAGACTGCCCTAGAAAAGCTTTGACAGGGAGCGAGGACACAAATTTAGGACGGGTCATTTTCAGACAGTAAAACTAAATTTACAAGCATTTTGGTATTTCCTAGGGCAAATGTTCTATGAATAGAAATCCCTGGACTTCAGATCCGGTTGGATTATGGCGAAAACTCGATTAAAAAAAAAAAAAAAGAAGAAGAAGAAAAAAAAAATCACGACTTTGTCTTCACATTGTAAATAAATTCTGTCTGTATTCAATGACGGTGTAATGGGACTTTATGGCTCTTATTTGGGCTCAGACAAAGGGAAGTCTGTGCTCACCCGGAAATGACCTCTGCGGATTGAATGATGACGGTGTCAGCTCCACAGGTCAGAGAAAGGGATTCAAGAGCACAGGACATGGCAGTGAAAACGGATGTTTAGACTGTTTCACTTTTACTGTAGTGATCTTAGTCTGTCTGGAGCAGCAGTGTTTGAGTTAAAGTGAGATTAAACAGCATCTTTGATTCAAACTTTATCCCCAAAGTCGTGGGAATTAAATTATTTGAATTACAATAAGGCTTCTGAAGATACACACATCAAATCTGTGTCCAATTTATGGAAAAAGAACATAATTTATATCTGTTTTTGGAAGTAAACAAATCTCTCCATTTTGGAGGGGGTGGGGGTTATTTTCGTTTCTGAGATGATTATTTTTTCCTCCTGGCAACAGTTACCATGACTGTGCTACAGCTCAAAATGAAAATGAAAATAAAAAACAATCTTGAGAAGAAAATAGCACTACTCGATGCCATGGCTTGGACACATTGCCCCAACAGTGTGTCACCCACACGGGAGTGTGTTACACAACGCCCCCTATTGGAAGTGTATCATTGATCATCCTGCACACCTGGAAGTAAACCTGCAGGCTACAGGCTGGGAGTGTAATCCTGAAAAAATGTTTAAGATACATACAAGCTAACACAACAAAGAGTGTGCGGCATCACTCAGTGACACACACATGAAGGTGCAATGGCGCAGTCAGTGTTGCGCCATCCGCGCATTTGTGCCCTGAACCCGAAGCCTGGAAAGTCATAATGTGGACAAGAGTTGAATCAAAAACGTTTCAATTTCTGTCATATTTCATTTCTACAATAGGATCAGATGCATCACAGTCAGCGTGTGAGTCTCTGCTGCAGCGTCTGACTTAAACTCGGCCAAACAAGACTTAATATCAAAATGAGCTATTTGCAATTTCACACATTGACTAAGAATCTTATTTCTAGGCTGAACTGCTCTCTGAGACATATAGGCAATTAAATGATGCGCCCAATACAACAACTGAAATGATCTTTTAAAATCACAGTGCCTCATCAGTCTCCAACTGATCAATGCTGTAATATCTGTAGTAAAAATGGGCATGCAGGGGGCTGTTAGCTCACAAAAAAATAAAAATAAAAAAAACGAAAACAAACAAACACAAAAGACAACAAATCTATTGTGGTAGAAAGGTGCATTTTTGTAAAATACGCACTGTGTGAAACGGCCAGACCGTGTTTATCACAGGGTTTGAATCTGGACGATGCCACAATTACGCTGAAAAGTGCCTTTGAATCAAACCTGTGCCTTGGCCCAGACATGACCCTAAAACAACAGGAACTCATGAGCGCAGACTCACGTCAAAGGGAAATAATGAGATTTAATAAGGTTATTGTATTTTACAGCCCACACATGTGCACTATTTTTTAACTATAACACAACAATTTAGTCGCACACAAAAGATGTATTTAATCTTCAGCTGCACCTTATATTGAGCCTTTTCTACATGCATGTAAAGAGAGAGAGAGAGAAAGAGAGAGTCAGCATGAGTGTATAAGAGAGGGTGGGGTGGATGGTGAAGCTAGATGATTTTTGATAGCTCTGTCTGACTTATTATTTTCCTAATGTCACTTTTTTTTTTCAAATGTTTTTCTTTTTCTCTCACTGAGTGGATGAACAGCAAACTGTTGACTGCCACCATATCTCAGATCTGCTGCGAGACACTCAATCATGCAGTTTTTCCCCCCCTTATATTTTATTTCTTAAGATTAAAATCTTGTACAGACACAAGGATCATGCTGCGTAAAATCAGCCTCATAACAACAGTCACCATGCTCGATTATTCCGGATTATTCCGTTTCTCACGGACTAAACAGGCGACGCAAAATATCCATAAATGAACATTATCCCGATTTTTAAAAAATATGTATAATTATTCTATAATTTTTTCAAAAAACGCATATTCACTATCAGGTAATAGCGGTAAATTCAAAGTCAGTCAGATGAACAACGATCCCTTCATCCACAGTAACATGAATTTAAACAATGCATTTACACGGAGAAATAACAGCACAGTCGCAGGCCTGTAGGCAAAGTTAAAAGCAACTTACTGCAGCAGCTCTCAGTCCTCCGCACCACCCGACTACACAGTCCGGAGAAAGGTACTGCATCCTCACTGCCACAAAGCCCTTTCTTCCTCAGATAAGGGGAAGCCAGCAGCTGCGATTCCGGACAGTTAAGATTATATATGATGTGTATATATCGAAGGTTTGTCAGCTCTTCCAGGCCATAAAACCCACTTAAATGACACCACGTGCTTCCTATGCACCATTCACAGGCCCTGCTTGGGGCAATTGGCATATGTAACCTTGTAAACTTTAAAATACCCTAAAAGAAAGACATAGAAAAAGGGATTCAATACATTGTCCATGTATAGGTTAGGCCTTACAGAGCGCAGAGAAAGTGGACGCTGCGCTGACCGGTTCTCATAACCGTCAAGGAAGTTGAATAGGAAGCTATTAGTTTGAGAGGTGAGTTGATTTTTATTTTCTTCAAGTTGTGCTAGAGAGAAATTACCTCATAACCCTGGGCTACACTGCGTCAAACTATTACTTCTACTTAAGCTGCTGCTGAATACAGACACCCAGCAACTGGCGTGGTTTAATGTCCTTTATACCAGCAGATAGTGTTGTTTTAACTACTGTGTAATGATGCCAGGATTAAAGAGCGGGGCGACATCATAAAGTGGCCATATGGCCTCAGCAGTGATGGCGCGTAAGTCTGCGGCCACAGGAAACCAAAGTTTTGCATCCATGTTGTGTCGTGGGCGACTGTTATCACAGGCTAGCGTGTCTCTTCCTTCCCTGACAAAACAGGAAACGGGGTCTGCCTGTGGTGGAAAAGGGGCAATAAAGTTTTATGGGGGCCTTAAACTTCAGAGCGCGTTTGTCAGGCAGTGAAATTCTGTGGATTCACAGTCAGACTGAGGAAACGTGATTAGTGGGACAAAGCAAATCAAAATTTACTCTTTAATAATCTATTTCTAAATGGTTTAATTCAACGGGCTTTTGTGGCACAAATGTATTTCAACGCACTGTGTAATTCTAACATTGACCTCTGATGTTAGGAGAAAAAAAAATAGAAATGTGCAAGTAGGAAATTTTTTAACCTTTTAATTATGAGACTTTATTGGTTACAATCAACAAATGAGTCATCTATCAGTTATTCTAGGCCTTGTGTAAACCAGGCACCTTGGGTTTACAAAGGAGAGGAGGAATGGCTTCTTTGCACATCACAACATCATCACACACAGTCGCTGAATTATACAGAAAGATTTAGATTCACAGATATGACAGACAACATGGATGGTGTCTTCACAGAAATCCACTCACTAATTGACACTTCACACATTCAACCACTTCCCAACTTTGCACTGCAACATATTAAGAGTCAGCTTTAAAAGAAAGGGGGGAGAGTTTTCACTGGTGGGGAAGTGTTTCACTGTTGCGTACAGAACAGATCAGAACCATTATGATTTCCAAAGCAGTCAGATTTATTTATTTATTTTTTATTTTTGTCTTTATTTGATTCCTTGATCTTAACGATGTTGACATAGAGTTGGACATTATGCATGCGTTCACCCCTCCTCCACTACTCTCACCCTAATTAAAAACATAGATTATTAGTAGCATTGTGCAGCCTTACGTGTGCACTGCAGACCAAAGCCTTGCAGCGTGAAGGTCCCAGCTCCCCTTAACCTCTTGTTCCCCTCGTGCAGTAAAGTGAGGTTATCATCGCATGGGCAGCAAATTAATTTAGAAATGTAAACCGATTGATCAAAGTGAGTGATATTCAATACATTAGGTCCCAAACTGCAGCAAGTGACACATAATTGGTGATGAAGCACACAGAGCAGTGTCATGATGTCATTTCTCCTAGCAGTTCATCCGGAGGTCAGGCGGCACTCCAGCACTGTGCAGTGTGGGGCTGAGAACGTGCTGCGTGCACCCCGGTTCACTGGAGCACTTTCACTCCTTCACTTTGATCTTTGAGTCCTTCTTCCACTTCATTCGCCTGTTCTGGAACCAGATTTTGATCTGCCTCTCGTTTAGACACAGGGTGTGGGCGATCTCTATGCGCCTGCGGCGGCTCAGGTACCGGTTGAAGTGAAACTCTTTCTCCAGCTCCAGAGTCTGGTAGCGGGTGTAACTGGTCCTGGACCGCTTACCCTCCGATTCTGAAGTGGTATTAAAATAAGTTAGCTTTCAGCAGCAGTGTAGTTGTAAATAAAAATAAAAATAGGATGATAATAGTGTTGTTGCGTTAAAAAAAAAGGCTTTTGTCGATAAAAAGAAGCATTACAAGCAAAAATCTGTTGGTTTATGTCCCTCTTACACCCTCATTTTAAAGATCAAATATCTTTATATAACCCAATTAAACCTGATATTACGCACTGAGGATTCGTGTAATAAAAATTTATGTCAGGCTGATAAGGATGGTTAACTAGATCCAATAAATATACTCAGTGTAAGGGAGGGCTCTCTACACTCTTTCACATTAAAACATTAAAAATATACAAGATTATTACTTCTAGTCCTATGTCATTGTAATATGTAAAATGAGATTACTAATAACGTGGTGGCCTCCCTGAAAACACTGGCCTCGGCCTAATGCCGCTGCAAAGGAGTGGACTATAGTGGGAGGAAAAACAGATGTATAAAATCAAAAATAGTGGGATTAGAAAATGGAAACTGATGGCTTCCAGATATGTTTTCGATATTTATAGACTTGCTCGTGCACAGGCGTGCTGAGTAAAGCAACAGGCCTGTGCTGCTGGACTTAAATATTTTTAACACCCCTGCTGTGTGCTGCTGGATGTTTGCATATGGAGAAACACAAAACAAAAGCAGTTTCTTCTTCCTCTTTTTTTTTTTTGCAGCAAATGTGCTCACTGTCCATCTGCAGCCTAAATAGTCAACCAGTGGTTTGAAGGCATGGAGAAGGAGCAGCCCTATTCAAATCTTTTAGAGGTGAAAAGTTCATGATTGGGTCAGGGCATTGGTGTTTCCCAGAGTTCAATTTAAGGCTAAAGCTTCTCCCACACACACACACACACACATACACACACACACACACACACACACACAGAGTCTGATAATGTAAAACATGTAGTTTAACTAGGACTATAACCAAAGCAAGGCAAAAAACTAATACTTGGAGTTGAATTTGTAATATTATTTCATAGTTTTATCACAGTTTTGTTCTCTTATCCAATTATACCACCATAAATCACCCACAGATCACCTCTTCACCGTAACAGAGCAGGTTTACGAGCAATGGATGCCTTTGTCATAAAATTTATGACCGCGAGTTTTTATTATTTCCTGCGTTTGGCCTATAAAACTCAAGGGGGAAACTAGAACGGGCGAAAAGAAGTGTTGCAGCGTTAAGAGTGAATAAGGGAAAGCATCTTAGTCGCACTTCAGAAAATAGGCAAACTTTACCGTGGCTCATGTGCAGTTTTGTCATCCATGGATAAATCTGTGGCCGCTGCTCACTGTCCTGACGCTGCTTCACATTTGTGTTTCGCTTCACCGATTGCGTGTTCTCCGCGTTTCTGTCGCTCTCCTGGCTCTTGTTGCCGCCGGATTTTGCGCTCCTCTCCGGGTCCCTGTCTGCCCCTCGTCCCAGCAGCGTGCTGCTGCCGTAGCTGAGCCCGCTTGCGTCCACGGACGAGCTACTGGAGACCATGGTTATCTGTGGTCCTGACGGGAGAGGAGTATCCGTGTTGCCACGCAGGCTAGTTTTCATCTCCTCCCGTTCAACGGAGGTCGTGGGGACGGGACAAGTGAATATCCCGTTCACATTAACATCCTCATAACGGCTGGACCTGCGCCCAGATAGATCGAAACTAAACATAGTGTTGGGAGAAGTTGTCTCGCTCGTTTGCCTGAGATTGGAGCTGTCAACATAAGAGCTCATTTTGAACTACCAGCGACACTTTCTTTTTAAACTAGAGAGGGCTGCGGGGCGTATGTTGCGCTTATTTCCCTGTTTTTGTTGATCATTGCGTTTCTTTGTAGCCGCTTTTGGAAAATTCAGAGCTGTCTGCCCTAAAAAAATAATCCAGGATTTATAGGTGGAGTAGGCTTTGGTATCTGTTTTTTTTAATTCTTGATCCGACGCGCGCTGCCCAAATATGGGGTATTTGTATGGGATCACGTGCACATGTTGGCCAGTCATAAATTGGCTTTGATACTCAATGGGGATATTGATGAATAGGAGAAACGTGTCCGGTAAACTTTGAGCTGTTGGTTGTTGAGGACCAGGCAGGGATCTTTAGCGCAAAAAGGGCAGGACAGTAGGACAAGAGCGTCATCTGGTGTCTGGTATGGGGCAGGACGATCGGGACCGGCCACCAGCTGTCTGCCCCTGTCACACTGCGAGTCCACCAACAGCCCAATAATAATAATAATACTACCAATAATAATACGAATCATAATACTAAAAATAATGATGATGATAATAATGACAGCAATAATAACTAATAATAACAATAACTGGTTGAAATAAATTTACGCACCTGGAGTTGAAACTTAAATGTCGCTGAAAGTGATGTTAGTGGTGCAGCCACGGGAAAGTCATAGTGTTTCACTGGATAGGCTATTAAACAATAGCTCATGCCCGTGGTCCCATAATGCCAATCTAAAAGTCCAATATTTAATATTTAACTGACCAAACATCTGGTAAAAACTCGCTTCATCATATTCTTTGTTACCCACTGGCGTCGTGAAGGAATTCAAATGTAATATCAAACCTCCAAATAACTCGTTCTGCGTATTTCCAGCAGCCCTCCTTCATCGCGTTATCTGACAAATGTCAGTGTGTCGTGTTCCCAAAAACACAAAACGAGGGTGAAAGTTTTACAAATATTTTATTCCATGATACACAATTATGACAAAACATGAATTTGTAACTTCCCAAACAAAGTGAAGAATTACTAGTGTACAAATCTATCTCACAAGGAAATCCTATTGAGTCAAATGATCAAAAAAGAGGCTAAGCGCAGTTTTATGTTATGCAGCGTCTATCAAAGCGGCTAAATGCACATAAGTCCTCACAGGATTTACATTATATACTGTTACTTGGATTATATACAGGCTTTTCAGTTGTGTGGCTGTGTGTGTGTGTGTGTGTGTGTGTGTGTGTGTGTGTGTGTGTGTGTGTGTGTTTGTAGATTGTTGACTATCGTGCAACTCTCAGGTTTATGCAGGACACTTCTTTGCGGACGATTCAAGTACTGGATTATACTGTGATTAAAATGAAGTGTCCGCCTGCTCCTCTCCCTCCGTGGAATGTGCATGTACAATACTGACTTGAAGTCTGACCAACACTGTATTTCGTGAGGTGATCAAAGAGTTCACAGTGATGGATAGGGTGTGGGGGGATAAATACACTGATTTTACTGGCATGGGAAATAACACAGAAATTAATACTTCTTTTTATTTTCACAATACAAGTGTGACATTGCAATAATAATAATAATTAAAAAAAAAAGACCTTCAGCGTTTAAAATGTCACAGGGGCCATACTGTGGATGAAATAATTCGGATTTCTAAGGCTCAACACTCCTGTGGTTAACATGAGATATAAGTGGGAGAGCTGCGGGGTAGCCATCATGCAGTGAAGTCGCTCTCAAGTCCATGTAGATTTTTTTTTTAGGTAGTTATGTTGGGTTTTAATGGTCATCAGGTGTTTTTTCACTTCTTCTTCTTTTTTTTTTTTTTTGTTCTTTTACTATTCTGTCTTCTTGTCCTCATCCTTCCCCTCTTCCATTGCGCCATTGCGTTCCTCCTCTTGAGAGGCTCCTGTCTGTTCACTTCCAGTCACCGTGGAGGTCAGGTTGCTCTCCTTCTTCCATTTCATGCGTCGGTTCTGAAACCAGATTTTGATCTGCCGCTCTGTTAAACAAAGCGCATTTGCGATTTCGATGCGTCTGCGCCTGGTCAGGTAGCGGTTGAAATGAAACTCCTTCTCCAGCTCAAGTGTTTGGTAACGAGAGTATATTTGGCGTCCTCTGCGTCTGTCTGTCCCGTAGCCCACTCCTGCTGAGATACAAAGTACAGTCACTCATTTAATCGTTCAGCTTTCCACACATGTGAGATTAAAAAGAAAACATAAATCTGTCCGTCTGTGGTCTGATAACACTTGAGCAGAAGTTTTGCCTCATAGTTAGAATCATAACTGTATCTAAACCCATAAAGAAAAATAAACACATTTAACTATAAGAGAAATCCTGTCTCAAAGGGCATCTCTGCTCTATTATCTAAAATAAAGCAAACATCCTAATGTATTCCGCTTCACTCACGCTGCTGATTGTTGCTACTATATCATTCTTAAAATGAAAGCTGTTTGTTTGCACATGTAAAGGCCCATCTACAAGTCGAGGGGATACAGTAATGTTTTATGGGGTCATAAAAAGTAACTTACTCTCTTGGTAAGACATATCGTAAAACTGGCCCATTTCCTTAATTTATTTGTCGTAGTAAAACTCACCGCTGTGTGAGTTCATTCGCTGCATCCACGGGTAGATCGGGATGTTGCTTTTCTGCTCCTGCGCTCCTGCTCTTCCTTGATCCAAACTGTACTCTTGAGCAATGTGGCTTTGTGTATTGAGTCCCATGTTTGTTTGTCTGCAGCTGGGGAGCACGTCCTTGTCTTGAAGAAACACGTTTGATCCATATTCATACTGTGCCCTGCCAGACCCAAAAACGACATTATCTTGAGGAGAGTAGAAAGGTGTATATATCCGATTCTGGGTCACAGCAGCACCGTACGACGAAAAATGTCTGACTGTGTCATAGGTGGTGGAGTTTAGGGGTACGTTAGGCAAAACATCTTGACCACCGGATAAATGGCAGGAGAGCGACGGGTTTGCGAAATAAGAATTCATACCTTGCTTGTAACCCTCTCTCCAACTCTCCCCACTTCTTTATCGGTCTCTTTTCAATCTCCTTCTCAGTAAATCTCCTTCCCGTGTGTGTCAACCAACCACACCTTTCTCCAAGGTCTTCTTTTTCTCGACTTTCTGCCTCTCTAACTGTTCGTGGGCTACTTTGAGGATTCAATATTATTAATTTCCAATCTCCGGTTAAGACGCACAAACCCGAGTGTTATAGCCGAGGCTTGGCTCGGTGAGAGACAATATGACAATGTCAGCTGACCATTCTCAACCAATTGAGAGGCAGGAGTTGAGGAGAAACTGTAGCTTTTAGCTCAGAGCTTGAACATTAGTGCTAAATGCCGATAAACACAACGTAGAGTTGGAGTGATACACTATACAGCCCGGCTGTCTGAGAAATGTTGGACTTTAAGAGATGTGGCGTTTAAGGAGGAGGTATGATGCAAAGTGTGGCTGGTGTCATTCAGCACAGTGGTCATATTCACTGCAAGGCGGAAGATTTGCATTGAAATGCACAGGAACTCAAATGTGTCTCAAAAAGCCTCATTAGGTTTTTTGATACATTTACTGAGATATTATGCGAAACAATGCAAAACCCTCATCTGGGGTACTGAGTGTTGTATTTAGTGTGTGTGAGTGGCCGTCTGTGTGTGTGTGTGTGTGTGTGTGTGTGTGTGTGTGTGTGTGTGTGTGTGTGTGTGTGTGTGTGTGTATCCAAAATTCCCTCACTTTTAATTGCACAGCCCCACTGCAGAGATAGGCTTCAGTGTCTCTGTGCTCTGATCCCGCAGGACGCGCAGCTTTTTGTGTGGGAACTAAAATGAAAATGGGCATTTATTGTTTATCTCAGCCACATCGACGAGTTTCCAACATACTGTTAATGTTTCCATTGTGTATGAATTATCTGGCATGTGAGCAATCTCCATGTTTTGCTGTGGACTGGGGGAGGGTGTAGGTGGTAAGAATGCGTTTATGGTGTCTCTTCTGTGAGGGCAATAAAACAAGTGACGTTCCCCAGCTCACCAACAACTATCTCTGCAGCAAAGCCCTGCAACACGAGCAGCAATCACCCAAGCTCAGCAATGAAAGCCCTGCACAGCATGTGGAGGCATAAAGCAAAGGGGGAAAGCGTATATAGGTCCAGTCGACTAGTGCAGAACTGCGTCTGAGAAGATCATTTCTGCCACTGTCTTGAAAAATCCAATGAGTTATGCGACTGTCCAGCACACGACAGACAAAATCCACAGGTCAGCTGTGCCCGGTGTTCACTATGAGCTGAAAGCTCTCAGGTACAGTCTCTTTAACTCATAACAATAAAAAAATATACTTTCAATTTACGCACAGAAGTTAGAGTTGAATTATTGTAAAAAGGCAACGCGCTAAACTGCTTATGCAGATGTCCCAGTCTTTTTCTCTTGTTCTGATCATACTTGGACATTCCTGTGACACACAGAGGAAAAGGAACCGATAATTATCTCAGCAGCAAATCATGGGTTTGGAAATTACTTTAGAGGTGTTTTGCAAAAATCTAGCTAAGCTTAAGAAGCTTGTCTGGATGAAATGTGCTGCCTCTAAATGCGTTTAATTTTTTTTTTTTTTAAATGACAAATGATATTAAAGAAGACAGCGTCTCTCACACTTCGCTTTCTGTAATAAACGTAATTAAATTACTTTTTCTACAGCGCGTTTTTACGCCACAAGCATTTCATTTCCAAAAGTCAGACGCGTTTAAAGTAAATAGAAAATAAACAAAACACATTCACTGGAAACCACAAAATTCACATTATCTTGGGTTTTCCCAACCATAATAGATATCAATAAAATAATCGATACAGTTATTGAAAATGTCTGCACAAACGCAGTCGCTCTGGCTACAACAGCCTTACTGGTCCACCTCATTGATTTCTTCAATGGAGTGAATACTTGGAGCCTAAACGTGCACCACTGTTTGGTCTGTTGTTTGGGATCCTGGATAGACCATAAAAGAGACTAGAACAAAGAGAAGGAAGTGGCTGGTGCAATAAAAGTTTCCCTTCGCCATATTCGTGGCCATATGTGACATCCGCGTCTCACTAATCTGAGGCAAAAGTTGGAGGCTGTTCCTCTACTACTGATCTGGGATTATTTCCTCCTCTGCGCCTTCATATTAAAGAAACACATTAGAAGAGGACGCGGTAAAAACAAACGCATATAGAAAGATGAAACTATTGGGTACCTCAATTTATACAGGGCTTATTTTCGACCCAGAGAAGAAGACAAACTGAGGACCGAGTGATGAAAACATTAAAACTTCAATTCACCACTTTACCTGTGAAATTTCAATCTCAATTCAAACAAAAGAAACGGGGCAGAAAAATGTGATGGATGTAGTGTCGTAGTATTAGTTTCTTAATTTGTCATGCTCACGATGTCAGAAACAACATGTGTACAAGATGTGTGAAAGTCTTTGTTTCATTCATACACTTTCTGGTGTCATCGTCAGGCCACCGTTTATGAAAAAGGCTTTTAAAACGAATAGACTGATTCCGTGTGTTATTTCAACTCATATTATATTAGATAATTTGGTTTTTAAAAAATACGGATCTTACTTAGGCTAATTGTTATTCTCACACACACACACACACACACACACACACCCTCCCCTCCAAAAACAAAAAAACAAAAAAAAAAAACAAAAAAAAAAAACGCTGGCCCATAAAGTCCAGGTTGTAAATAAAGGCTAAACAGTGAAGCCAATGTGTGGACTGGAAAGGCAGGAATGCAGCAGAGGTTGTGCCAGTGTGCAGAATTAGAAAGGTCATTCTTTCCCTCGTGTTTTAGTGTTTTATTGCGGCCCGTAAGGCAAATCACATGTGCGGCTTTTGATGCAGGACCTAAAGAGGCCGTTTGGTCCACGTCTCCACGATCTTCCCCGGGATATTATGACCAGCGATGTATGCAAGAAGCAAGAAGGTCTAAGACGAAAACAATAAATTATTAACAACAGCCTGGTACTAAGTACTAACCAGTGAAATTAATAATCAGTATTAATAATTCATTAATGAACAGAACAGGCTCTTAGTTTGTAGTTTTCTGCGTAATTCACAATGAAACCCCAAAAAATACCCTGCGTAATGCAATCTATTGTTATTATTATTATAGTTATTATTATAGTTATTATTGTTGTTATTATTATTACATTTGCTGGTGTTAAATGTTACTTATTAACATGCTGGGTCAGATTTAAATTTACACTTTAATTAGTTTCTCTGCTGTAGGCCTGACTTTAACAGCCTCCCCCCCTGCAGTACAACAGGGCCCATCCACTTCCATGAATCTATATCGCTTCTGTTCTGCATGCCTATAGATGTGCATCAATATCCAACATCACAACATTACTCAGTATTAGTTATATGGGACCTGTAAAATTTCTACATTATCAGCCATGATTAAAAACACAGCGAGGGAGGCAACGTCTGGTCAGCCCCTGATGCTTTTCCTCTCCCCCGCTTCTAACCTTACTAATAAGGAGTAATTCACATACTAACAATGTAAAGCCCTCTATAAGCACTTTACCATCGCTGGCCAGCCCAATTAATGTCCGGAAGTGTTCGACTTTATGCTCGTTAAGCACTCAGAGAGCTGTTGCCCAATGAGCGCATGTTGATCCACACATCATAAATTATGACCATTAGTAGGCAAAATTTTGGTCCTGTCGGGATTTGTAAGTGAGGTTCTAAATGTGGTGATGCGGACAGATTCATGACTTCATGGAGTTTTATGTGAACCTATCTCTGGTTTTTAAAACACTGCGGGGCAAAACAATAGACTGTGGTTTTCCCCTCTTATTTTAAACCAAGATTTACCTAACAACCCAAATGGCATGCATTAAATGGACTCTCTCTCTCTCTCCCTCCCTCTCTCTCTCCCTCAGGCATGGATACTGGGCAGCAGCGGACACGATCCATTGCAACAACAATGTTTCATAAGGGAAAACCAAACAACGTGTGTAACAGTAGGTTATAAGACTTTAAAGGCTTCCACAATGAGGCTTTGCCAGTAGTTTTACAAGACTGAAAGGCGGGACTGCTGAGCTTCAGCAGGGGACAGAAACACATGAAACCACTTTACAACACAAACAATATTTTGTGTCTGCACGGACAATAATATAACACCGAGGGGCGTTTCACCAAGCTGAGCCTTGATAAAACAGACATTTTCAACTTCAAATACACGCACACGCAACTTTGTTTTGAGATACAATGCAGGCCAAGGCTGCATACCATATTTTTTGCCTTCACACGCCCCCCTACACACACACACACACACACACACACACACACACACACACACTTATCTGTTTGCTGTTTCACATGCTGAGGATTTTTTTTTCTAGTAATTTTTTGGTGAAATGTTGGCAAGACATCCAAGTATCGAAGTTTAAATGATCACCTATGACATAATTCATGTAGCTGTGATTTAGAGCCGGAGCGCACTGTCAATGCTCAGTGGCTGCTGTCAGTGGTGGTGCCTTTGCTGACAATGGGGACATTTGTGATGGCTTTCTTGCTCGTGGTGTGAAAATAAAATTACATGCTAACTTCTCACAATGTCGCCAGTGATTATGTCACAGAGCGCGACCTCTCATAGGCCCGCGGAGGACTGCATCTCACCATCAGGAGAAAGCAACAAAGCCACAGACTAATCTCCCTCCTTCCGTCTCCAGCGTGGTAACAAGAGAGTCAGACACTCGTAAACACTCTGGCTTGTCAGCTGGTGCGGTTATGTGCCGGTAGGAGTTGTATCAGCTGGGTCAGCTGACATCCGCAGTGAACCGCCGCCGAAATCCAGCGGCCATAAACAACAAGCCTCAACACCCGCCCACCTCCACATGCTATGGCTTCTGGTCGCTAGGGGGCACTGCAGAGAGCTCTCTCTCTCTGTGTGTACATACTCTAGACAGTGTGTGTGTCTGTGATATTCGCGTGTGTGAAACTGCATATAGATCTCATTTGAGTCCTTGGCACAGACTGGGTATAACAAGTGACAACAACCACAGCAACACGAAACAATTAGAGCACACCAGGCAGCTCTGATCGCAGTTTGTCACCGCCTGGTCACAAGGGCCTATGAGTGATGAGAAAGTTTACTATCACTAAGCAATTTATTACAGCAGACTGGCACAGCATCTTTAAAATGCTCAGCTAATGTAAGCTAGCACACACACAGACACACACACACACAGGTGCTGCCACACCAGCCACTTTGGTACAATGACAGCCGCCCTGGGCACCAGCAGCTTCCCAGGCTACAGGTCAGGTCACAGCTACGCAGAACAGACGCTTCCACCTCCTCATGATCTCACACGCCTCTGCATCATCCATCATTTCAACCCAGAAATCACCAGTGATTGCCAAACACAACACACAAACACACACACACGGACAGAGAGCGATGGAGGAATGTGTAATCTTACCCCAGCAGACTGTCCGTGTAGTTTGTAGCCTCTCTGTTGTCCAACACAGCAGCTGAGGGGTCACGATGGCGAGTGGGAAATATCAACAGCGCACATCTCCCGAGCGCTGCCGCCTGTCTTCACATCCCCGGCGACAGGGAGCTTATGGAGGCAGGGTCTGTTTTGCCGGGGAAAGTCTCTTTTTTTTCTCGCAGGCTTCTTGCTTGCTCCTTTCCCCTACCCAGTCGCGGCTTTATTGCCTCCGGGGGGGATAGACGCAGGCGGCGGTTGGTAGAGGCGGCGACTGTCCCGAGGATCCCTCTGTCAGGAAGTCGGAGATCGGATGAATATCACACGAAGCGGCGCCAAAATGACAGTGTAGTGTTTTTATGTGAGAGTAAAAGAAAAGGCGTTTCTTCGCCCCAGCTTTAGTCTGCTGCTGATACAAGGGAAGGACCAGAGAATAGACAACAGCATAAAGTTCATGTTCATAGAGCGTGTGCCACGTGGCTCGCCGCAGCCAATGGCAGAGAGGATTCAGTCGTAAACTTTTATTACTCAGCTGTAAATTTCTCCCTTTAACAACCAGGAATGTTTGCACCCATCTTTCCGCTTCTTTTTTTTTTTCCGATTTCACAAACCTAAAAATGGCCACACGATATGGAACACGATGCTGAAATTTCCCATATGTCCCAAATTAGACGTGAGACCAAAAAAAAAAAAAAAAAAAAAAGACAGTTGCCGTGGTGGACAAGCTGTACGCCAGGATGTAGCCAAGCCAACGGGAAATAAAAGTGTGTGAGTGAGAAAGAGCGGGAGGGAGGAGAGAGACGGGAAAAGAGACAGAGAGAGGCAGAGGAAGACATGGAGAGAGAGAGAGAGGGAGAGATGTCTAATTAAGCTTCAATTAGGATAAACTACACTTCCATATTAGGGCCTGTGTCTCACTGGCTGGTGGTTTTGATGACAGTGATCAGATCAGTCATGTCCAACTGCTCCACACATCCAAAGTCAGCTACATGCTCCAGGTGCAAGGAGATTATCAAAAACACGCCAGACTTAACTAATTGGCTACAAGGTACCTTTTTTTTTTTTTTTTAAACTGGAAAAACAGGTAAGGTGGAGTTTGTGCCTGAGGAAAACACCCGCATGACATGACATCTGCTATCAAACCTCATTACAAGGAATCAGCATACATAGTAAATCTGGCTCAGGCGCAGAACCAGATATTATACATGTTTTGCACGTAGAGGCAGAAAAAAAGATGTCTTTTGAAAACAGGGGCATAAATTTTACAACTTAGTGAGATGGGGAACATGAGGCGAGCACTGGCTTTATGAGAGAATTTCACCTTCAGCAAATCTAATGTGAAACATTTTTGAAAAAAATATATGAAAGTAATGGGATTCAAGATGAAGAGAACAATAGAGGAGAAATCATCTCATCTGAGCCCAACGCGGAGGTTTTATTAGAGCAAGGCCTCCCGCTTCCTTTGAAAGAAAAATAAACGTCGTGTAGCCTATTTTAAGGATCGAATGAAACAAATAATCAAAGAAATCCGTGTTACATACTTGGATGAGCGGTGCATCTTGTCCTTTGCACGCTGAGCCTCGGCACATAGACAAAAGATGCAGACCCATCCGAGCCGCGTCTTTACACCGCCAATAAAGTTTACAGCAGGTACACTAAACTTTATTGGCAATGTCAACCCTGTGGTAAAAGTACACACACACACACACACAAAGGGCCCAGGATAGCTGGAGAATAGCTGTGACTTGGGGACACATCCGGAATTTTCTAAAGACTACAGGCAAATAGAGAAATAAACACCCTGAATGAAAAGGCTGAGCTTTGACGCAACATTGCTTCATTCAGGAGAAAAAAAACAACAACAAAAAAAACAAAAAACAAAAAAACAAAACACAAGATACAACCGGGAAGGAATAAAACCTAAACTGAACATCTGCAAGACCTGTTTGCCTTTCTGGTATCAAATTCTATTTTGTTTCATTATTTCCTTACATTAAGGGGCAAATACCAGATTTAAAAAGGTTGCATATTCTACAATTTTCACAGATAAATTCAGTCAAAAAGCCCGTGACTTTCGATCCGATTTCATTCGTTAGAGTACACTATACAGCTTTACCAAACAAACACAACAGACGAGTTAGGTTTACTGGGAGAAATGTGAATAAATAAAAATATAAATACAAATATTTGCTCTCTCTTTCCTTTTTCTGACCCTAAATATAATTATGTGCATAATTCAACGTGGGTCTTAATTTTCTTTAAATGCTAAATAAATAAATAAACACTTTTAATTAAATTTAAAGATAGGCCTTGTTACTGAACAGTATTCAAATAGCCTCCTAACGCTCATTTTAATCTCCAGTGTCAAGTATTTTCATCCACGCTGTCTTATATACACATCGAATGGATCACTTCAGCTTATTCTAATAGCAGCCTGTAGTATAATAATATAAGTGAGCGGATCAAAAGCAGACAGGCTCGACGCACCAGGAGCTGTGAATAATTTAGATGTACGAGGCTGAAACAACAGCACGGAGAGAGGACACTCCTAATTAGTTGAGGAGTAGCTCCAAAAACACATTCATAATTCTAGGATTGAAAAAGTCAACAAAAAGGTGCAAGAAAGCAGCCTGCGTTGGCCCTCAGATTAAAGATGCAGCTCCTGGAGGCCATTTCAGTGAAATTCTGTCTTAAACACTGGGTGGAAGAGAAAGGGGTCAAATTTCATGTTTTGGAAAAAGGGGGATCAAATTTCTATTAATAGGCTGTAATGGAGCCAGAACTGGTATTTCAGCAACTCTAACAACACTTCAAACGACCTACACTGATGTATAATTGAGGCATATTGTGCTGTTAAGGGTGCGTAAATGTTAGCCTGCTCACATTTTATGGAGGCTGCTCATATCAGTTTAGTCTAAACGGTTATCATAAACTCAGCAGCAGCTGGAGAAGATGGAGCACAAGGTGTTAGCTGCACTTGGACTCTCACTCGGTTTGTCTGGACACCAAGCTTCACAGGGCACCTTGCGTGGTATAGACAGATAAAGCCTCCCCCATGCGTTGCCTGATTATTAACATAACACGATAACACACAAACAGATGTTTGTTAATCTCACCTCAAACAGTCATTATTCATCCCGAAATTCATTAAGAAAAGCTTCGTGTCCTCCCTGAAGAGACGAAGTTTCTTATTAAGAGGATGAATCAAATACGACTCAGGCTTTTGGGAGTAGGCATGCTGTGAATGGGATTCACAGTCTTTCCTTAAAAGGTAAAGGGTTACATCTGCAAATGCAGGTCTGGCGTTTTTTGTTCGTTTGGGTTTTTTTTTTTTTTTTTTTTTGTAATCGAATAAGTTGCAAAGTTTAAATTAGGCAAACTTTACACAAGAGGTGATTGACTGTGTTAGAGCTCTCTCCTCCCTCCTGCCGCCGCCAGCAGATGATTTGGGCGCATATGGGCTAAAAATCAAAGCATCATCAAAACATCAACATTGCTGCATGTTTCGCCATTTCCTCATTGAAGTGCTCTGATTATTTGAACTAAATTACTTCTGTAAGTGTTTCGAAAACCGATGGTTATATTGAGCTCTGAGCGTTTCCATGGAGTCGAATGAAAGTTTATAACTTGTTAAACAGAAAAGCAGTGAAGTGGCAAAACAATAAAAGAAATTGGCAGACAAGGCTACATATTACAATAGACTGCGACTTAGCGTTTCAGTTCACGTATGTATGCGCCTCATTTTTCTGAGTGTGGGTGGGTGGGTGAGGGAATACTTTCAGTAATCGAGGCTATAATATCAATACAAAAATGAATAAATAACCCAAATGATTGTGAGCCATCTTGTTTATTTGTGATTTTACATCAACAATGGCGGGGACACACAATTCCGTCTTTCACAGGAGAAACACCAGGAAACGAGCATACTGTTATAACATCAATATATAACAAGACGTACATAAAGATTATATTCAGTGCAAAACAACTACGCTATATCACCAGCACATTAAAATAAAAATTCCCTTACTTTAAAATCGTTGTAATTGTAGCAGGTATTATCATACACAGTACATGTGCGTTATAGGCAGTTTTAGTTGTTGGGGAAATAGCTTGCAATCAAGTCAGAGCGATGCCATAAGTGTGGAATAGAAATTCTGCAAAGGCAAGGCTCTGAGTTTAGGTAGTGCCGTGGTACAATCTCAAAATTGTTTGCTTGGCTTTGAGCTAAGTGTCTTCCCAAGACTCACAAATTGTCTTCAACAAGTGTATATTGTATATTGGGTAAATGCTACATACATAACTTAATAATATAAGGTCGATATAGAACACTTTAAAATTAAAACCATATGAAATCTCTATATTCAGAAATCTCTATTGCAATTTCCCCAGGTTTAGGTAGCATCAAAGGATTTCAAACGATTGCATTTCCCTGGTAATCCTAGAAAAAGATATCTGAGGAGCTAATGGCTATCTTTGTCTAGGCCATTCACATGAAAACAAGTAAAACAGTAACAGTAACAATTAGAATAATAAAACTTGTGGTTTATACATGGGCTGATAGCCAATGTAACTGCTGCGATGATGTTTGAACACTTACTACTAAGTTATAGGCCTACATTTCACTTACAATTCCGCAAAGGTTACTCTGAAATGATGGTCTTTTTAAATGTAGGCTATAATCTATTTACAACACAGGTCGGCGTTGGTCATGTTTAGATTTATTTGGCTATGCTTTTGATAGAGTTATTATTAAAAGCAAATTTGTAAAAAATAGCTAAGCCATTTTCCGTTGCATGCGTTTTAATTTACCCCCTTTTTGATTTTTGCAAGGGCTACAGTCCTACCAAACGAAATTTGCTACAAGCGTGTGTAGCTTCTACAGAGGAATTCATATGGCGATGTGGATCATGTTATAATTGTGAGAGGGGACATTTTGTCTATTTATGACAGTAATATTGGTGGGATTCCTGTTCCCCTCTTGACAAAATGAAAGGGTGGTCATAAAGTCGACGCTCTCTGCCTCCTTGTGACTCTTCGTCTGTTTATGGGACCTCTCTTTTTTTCTCTTTTTCAGCCATATAACCATAAAAAGGACCATAAAATCACTCCTTGGTCTCTTCTTTCTCTTCCGCTTCTTTCTCTTCCCCGTCTTCCCCTTCACCGTCCTCGTTGCCCTCTTCCTCGGCCTCGGCCTCGGCCTCTCCCCTCTGACCCGGAAACTTGTCTTTGTTGTTTTCTTTTTTCCACTTCATCCTCCTGTTCTGAAACCAAATCTTCACCTGCCGCTCGGTGAGGCTCAGGGCGTGGGACACCTCGATCCTTCTCTTGCGGGTCAGGTAAGGGTTGAAGAGAAACTCCTTCTCCAGTTCAAGAGTTTGGTAGCGACTGTAGGTTTGCCTCCCATTCCGTCTGCCTGGGGCTTGAATGGAATAAAGCCAGAGGTTAGCTGGACTGACCACGGTCCCCAATAAAAGGCATGCAGATGACTTATTATTAATTCTGCATTTACTTTTTCCTCTCAGCATGAACACCAACCGTTCAGCTCCTTGAACAGCGTTCACTCTCAGTTCACATTCACTCATAGCCGGGAAAGCCTTGATGTAAAGTGTAAGTTGAGCACATTAGATTTTCCATCAACATTAATATCTTAGGCCACACAGATCCCAAACACACAGCAACTATGTCCATATTAGTGTGAGATTTTAAAATAATAGTCTTCTAAGTAGTGATCATTTTCACTCATGTTTGTGCCATTTACAATTGTTTCTGCAGGAGTGATCAGCTGTCTGATGCAACTTTTGCATCCGCTCCACTTAAGAGTCAATGGGTGAGTATGAGAAGACAATGTATTTCTGTTTTAAGTGCATGGCTATCAATTATGAATTCATACTTCTATCAATTTTAATACCCATCAGGCTATTAATGCCAAATCCCTCCAAACAAAACTCACATATTCTATTCTATTTTAGTTTCAGCTTGTTTACAGAAATTTGTATGGTATTCCTCACTAGCAACAGGGCCTATAAAAGCCTGATTGAGATTTCAGACTCACACACACAGGAGTGAAAATAAGGAGGGAGGGAAAAGTATGAAAAGAGAGATGGGATAAAGCTCTACTGTAACAACAGATGAGGACAGGTTCATGATAAATATCTCTCTGAGTAGATAAAAAATGAAGCTTACACCTGTGTGGAGTTAATGTAGCCTGATAGCCTGAACAGGGTGATCCATGAATGGAAGAGTTAATATCTACAAAGCCCTTATGGTTATGGCTCTATGAGTCTGAGCCACATTGGGCCTGTGGGTCAAATTACCCCCAAACCCTTAAAACCCGGATTCTGGATAATCGGGGCATGTTGTGTTTCAGCTAACCCTCCTGTCACTCTGCATGCTTACTGGTGTGTGTGGTGCTATCATATTTTAAATTATGACTTATTCATCCGTCCCCCTAGTGCGTTTAGAGTTTGTGAAATATCTTATGTGAACGATAATTGACTTCAAAGAGCTGGTGTCAAGAGCTGTGAGCAGCAATTCAGTGTTTTAAAGGCACTTTTGAAAGCAGTAGTTCAGCCCTGTATGGACATGTGCTGCAGAGCAACAGCAGCCTGCAGTACAGGTTGTATGTGCCCCATCATGTTCCCTGACTTATTTCGTTTTATAGTTTATAGACACACACTCATATATACTCAGACATATTCAGCACACATGCACACAAACACACTGTCAGACACACGCTGACTCACACGCGCGCGCGCACCGAGTAACATAGAAAGAATAGGAAATAATTGTATGATTCTGACCGTGGGGTCTCATCCAAGGAAACATAAGACTGGGAGAGGAGTTTTGATTTAAGTGGCCTTGTCCTTCTCCGGGGTTAGAGCTGCTCGACGATTTACAGTCTGGGTATTGCGCTAGGCTTGCGTCTTGCTGGGTACCATAAAGCGTTTGCCTCGGAAGGGCTTCATATCCATAAAATTTCGTTGCGTCTCCGTGGCAAGCCAAAGCGCAGGGGTTTTGCTGGTATCCGGGGTTGGAGATCCCCGTGGTCCCGTGGTGGAAAAAGTCCTGCACATGATGGGACGGGTGCTGAAAGCCCGGTGCGGCTGCTCCGGGTCCGTAAACCAGCGTGTGGCTGCGGGCGACGCTTTGTGGAAACCTGCAGTCGTAGTAAGTTGGCTCCAGTGACTCGCCGCCTTTGTACTTAGAAAAAAGAGGGTTAACAAAATAGGAGCTCATGTTTAGTTAGCATCAAGCAGACGGGCTCTCTCGCAGTTGAATATCTCCTTTAGGATGATGGCAGCCTTTTGTTTAGGGTCCCAACTCGCACGGCGCACACAGGCAGACAAACCGGAACTAGGAGAAACGCTGCCCCTTTGGACAATCTACGGCAGCTCACTCTCTCTGAGCCGTTCCTCTCATCGGATTTCTCTCGCAGTCGTGAGTGGGGTTTTTTTTTTCCTCCAGGTTTTGCGGGCTCAAACCCGGCTCATGGCATGTGCTTTGGATGTGCGTTAGCTAAGCTTAAAGCTGGCTTGCTCGACCGGCACAGTCACAGACGCTGCTCTTTTCTTTCTTTTTCCTTTTTTTTTTTAGCTTCCCACCCAACCACCCCCACCACAAGCGC
>CM076651.1:13352841-13370547 GCA_038496675.1 Rachycentron canadum
CCCACACCCTCCTCCAACCTCCCCCCACCCCTTCATCTTTCTGCGACCGGTCAGACGTGGGCCCTACGTATATCCACCTTGAGAGGAGCTGCACTAATCATAACCAACAACCCAAGAGGCTTTAAAGGTGATCAATGTTATATTTATCACAAAAGCCTTTGTTATGAGCTGATCCATGGACTTGTGAAATGGTCAAAATATAAAGACTATGAGACATGATGCATTCCCACTATAGTCTGAATTTATAGTTTAACTTGTTGTCTTTGCATGGAGTTTATGAGGTGTATAAAGCAGGAAGGCTTTCCTCTTTATAAACGGATAAAGCTGTTATAGCTGGAGTTGGTGTTTGTCCTCCCAGGGCCCATTGAAGGTTATACACTAATTTCGAGAAAAGAGGTGACCTTTTATGGGCTCCGGTGGGTCAACAGAGGTTTTGAGAGTTCATAAAGACCAAATGTAACAGAAAACAAGAGTGAAAATACTAAAAGAGGACAAAACCGACGCTGTGACATAGAGACCGACAAGTGAAATAGTGTGAGTTAAAGACAAATATCCTCCTCGGTGTAATCGAGTAAAGAGCGACACACTTGCACCGCGCGCTGTAAAACACCGACACACGCAAATATAAACACGACCTATGAATACTAGGTGCCACTTACTGACCCCGTAAAACCGACGAGGATGAGCAGTAAATCTCCCACGTGGAAGAGTTCATAAAATTTTACATTGGATGTTTAGCTACAATCAGCGCGCGCACAATTCCCAGCTCAATACTTGCACGGGCTCTCTCTCCAAATACGCCAGTCTGGTTTTTGTGGGGTTACTGACGTTTTATACACATCATCGTAAAATATGAAAGGCGCACTGAGCGAATTTATAGACCTTTCACACTCTATAAATATGCAGATTGCCAATCATTGGGGACTTTGTACTGTTAGTGCAGACCGTCAAATATTAAGGGTGAATGAGGGTAAATGAGCAGGTAGCCCTCTCTGTGCAGTAATTACATTTATTATTATTAATAGTATTATTTGTGTTATTAGTGGTAGTATTGGTGTTATAATAATAATAATAATTATTATTGTTATTATTATTATTATTGTTATTATTATGTTGAGGTGAGAATTGTTATGTTGCTGTTGTTCTGCTACACATTGTATAGAGATGATGTTACTGATGCAATTGTTTGTTGACTGACTGATAATAAAGAAGTCTTTATGTATTAAATGTGGTTGCTGGCTCTTCATCGTCTTTTTTGATGGTTTGTTTTTCTTGTTAAGTTTTTTATTTTTATTGAGTTATTCTTCCTTTTGAATTTACAACAACAAAAATAAGATCAAACAAGAGGCAACACAAAACCCAGACACATAATGCCGTAGCTAAATGTAGCTATTATTGCCCTTTGTTCGAAAACTAGAACCCGTCTGAGTTCAATTACATGATTTTAATGGGAACACTATGTGGAAATTAAAAAAATGGCACGACATCCGATCTAATTCAGAGACATTTGATAAGATAAATAAAAATAGAAATGGAAAAAAAACGCACATAACAAGAGGGAAGGAAAGTGAAGTTGTAAATTTAAATAATAAATCAAAAATGGGGGGGAAATTAAAAATACAGTTTATGCTCACACATACTGTGCACAACACAACAACCAGCTCACTGCATTCCGGAGTGCTGCTCTGTGGCCTATTACACAAAATGCGGTGGGTGACCATATCTGTCATTTTGTCATCGATAGGTTACTCTTCATTCTTCAGCCAAGCCACAGAGCTGTAAAAAACCCCTTCAACACACAGACCCAGCTCAAAACGTGGACCAACAGCGTCATCTAGTGTTGGGATGTGTCCTTAAACCTGAGTGAATCCACCAATCAGAAACAGCAGTGATGTGGACAGACAGGATCTGCTCATTTGTCCAAACCCGACACGTTTCTTGTCTTTTTCCCTAAATAAAGCAGCTGTTTACCTGCACATCTGTAAATATATGCCCTCCATCTCTGCTGTTTTACACCAGGCTTTATATTGTTGCTGTGTTGTATCTTTTCCTGTTATGGCCGAGACCTGCTCTTATACGAGAGCTAACTGCTGTGCAGCACTCATATTTATGAACAATAACTATTGACTTTTCCCCATCTAATTGTAGGCTAATAGGCTACTGATGTGATGAAGTGCAGGGGCTGCGGATGGCCCATCGGGCAAAAGTCCCCTCAACAGTGCGCATGACTCTCCTTTGAACGAGTCCACCACCACCGTCCATTAAAACCATAAAGTAATTTAGCCCAGACGTCTAGCCAGTTAGTCGAGTTTGCTTTGTTCGTCTGCATTTGAGACAAACAGCCGAGCTCCAACAGGGGCTGTAAAACTGGCATTTTTGTCCGAGCCGAGCGGAAATGCGCTGGATTGGGCTTTGAAATTACTGCATCCTGTCCGTATTGTTTGCCACCACAAAAAGGCAATTTAGTCCTATCCCAGGAAACAAATGTGAGACATGGGAAATTGTCTCTCACTTCAAACTCAGCTGCTCAAATTCAGACTCAGATTTCCTGATCGCCTGTGCATCTGGCGAGGGTATAAAACTACAAGCTTGTTTAGAAGGAAATTCATCCGGACTTATTTAAAAACGAGGACGTTCTTGAAAATGTACATTTGCACACATATTTTTTGGTCACTTTTAACCTATTTAGGCCGTTAAAAAATACAATAAATATAACAAATGGATACTCTCCTATAAAATGTTCTGCGCACAGTTTCAATTAAACTACAGACTACGAGCGCCCCCATATTAGTAAAACTGTAAACAGTGACAGATTCTTCTGCCACAGAAATGGTGATGAACGTTTCTGGAGAAATGTCTTTTTCCCTTAACAGGCAATTGTGGCTGTTTGTGTGTGTTTGTTTGGTTTGTATACACAGAGTACACTTAGAATAAGCATAAGTGTAAACGCGCGTTGTTGACTGGCGAGTTGAGAGGCCAGTTTACAGCAATGAAGCACTGAATTGAAACAATAATCTTCTCCCAAGGTCTTAACTGCGCTGACACGGTGAAGTCTTCAACTTCGCCTGTGTTTGCAGGAGCAGAGCTCGTTTTAGGCCTTGGATGTACTTGGAGCAATGATCGCCGGCCAAAGTCTATTAGACGGAGAATAGTGGAGGCATGCTCATGCAGAAAACACCCATCTATTTGTAATATGTGACTTTGCCAAGACAGTCGTGATTTTGCAACATCGCTTTTCTGTGAATTTTTAAATCAACAAAATAGTTGATGATACTGTTGTTTAGGCCCCAATGACTTAACATGCACTCAATAAATACAGAATACAAGTACTTAGTGATTATGTTTATATTTGCAGAGGTCTATATCTACACTCTATAATTAAACTCGTAGACTACAGTCCAAATAAAAGATGCACAAATACAGGGACAACTATCACAAAATTACAAGACAGACAAGTCGCAGATGTTTCTGTTTCTGTACAAAATACTACACCTGCACAACAACGTACAAAGGAAGTAAACATAAAAAGAAAACATTCACATCATAAATTATAGGTTTGTGAAATTCAAAAGAATTCAAGTATTCTCTTTCTTCGGCAGTTTTAACGTATCCAAACTGCGCTTGTATAATTTCTCTTACAAAAAAAAAAACAAAGATATATCGAAGTGTAAGCAGAATGCAATTTCTCCTAATAAGATGTTTCTTTTTCCTTTCTTTTTGTCTTTAACACTTGACACATAATTGTGCATTGGAAAAATAACACTCAGCATCAAACAGTCTCAAAATTAAGGTTAATACAAAAATCCAACAAAGTGATAAATATGAAGAGGACAAGAGGGGTGTGTTTTGGTACAAGTGTGCTGTCCATGTGACTAGTGGTTATTGTAGTTGTTTTCTAACTACAGTCCATATTATTGTTCTTTGCTATCGGTCTTTTCTTTGTTCATTTTCTTCATCTTCATTCGCCGGTTCTGAAACCAGATTTTGACCTGCCTCTCGGTCAGATTCAGGACCCTCGCGACCTCGTATCGGCGGTCTCTAGTAAGGTACATATTGAACAAAAACTCCTTTTCCAGTTCGAGAGTCTGGTACTTTGTGTAAGGACATCGCTTCTTCCTTGTGGAGCGGGCATGTATCCAATTTGCCACAGGATTATCTGCAAACAAAACCATAATAATAATAATAATAATAATAATAATAATAAAGGCAGAATAGAAATGGGAATCAATGATATTATCAAAGGTGAAACAATGGCAAATAACTCCAAGACTAAGTGTTTACAGCAATTCTCTGAGCTCTTGACAAGATGCAACAAATAAAAACAGTGTCAGGTCATACACAGGTTTGGTGTTTACCATTAAAGTTAATCTGAACATACACATTTTGAGGAAAGATCCTCGGCCTCAGACTATCCAAGCTTACACTGATTTGCTTCCTTGTCCCTTAACTTGTGAGTAACACTGTCGTAAAATACTCAATGCGCTTATTCACTTTATTGGCCCATAAAATGGCCCGTAGTTCAAGCCGTTACAGGTCCGTGGTGAAAGTCCTCGAGTATGTCCCTACATTCCTCAAGTTGGCTGCAAGAGTCGTGAATTTGTTCTGGACCCAGAGAGAAGAGCAAAATGTCATATGTAACCAAACAGGCCTACATATCATCTTCTCATTATTATGCGGGTGAACAGTGTATTTTACCACTGGGGATCAAATTGAGCCAAAATGTGGCTTTTCCTCTTACAACGGGCCTACATATAAAAAAACAGCACTGAAAGTCGGTTTATGGGGCTTCATGTGCCGTGTGTGATGGCACGGGGTCAAAATATGGTCGTAAAAAAGCACCATAAGGCATTTACTGATTAATATTGATCCAAATGCCAGATTAGGTTGTTCGTGTAAAAATTTAAAAATAAAAAAGGGACACCTTGCATGTTTTCCACATCATGCAAAACCCTTCCAAATTCAACGTCTTCCTGTAGGTTTTAGTCCATGTTTACAACCCCGTCTGGTTTTATAGCCCCAATATTAGCCTAGTAGCGTTTGTCTTTTATAGTTCCTAAAGCTCTCCCACTAGCAGAGGCGACTCGGAGCAGAACAGAAAAGGGAGGATGAAACATTTTATAATTTCACTTTATGCGGGACCTTAAAATGCCACTAAGCAAAAAGCAGTTTTACACAATCCCAAAACAAAACTCCCGGCCGGTTGTAAAAGACTGTAGGAGCTTGAACTTACTCGGATCTAGCTCCGGCTTCTCGTCTTTATGTTTCCCTGGAGCCAGGAGCTCCGACTCGGGAGAGGGGATATTCTGCTGCGTCTTGTCTCGCATGTCAGTGGATGAGCAGTACAGATAATCCGTGTAGGTCCGTCCGCTGGAGCCGAGGCACTCGCCGGCTCTGTGCTCCTGAAATGCGTCGGGCTTCAGCCCATAGTGCCTGCTGTTCCCCGGATAGCCATGGAAAGGCACGGCGCCTGATATCGGCTCCAGCCATGACCGCATATACCTCGAGTCTGTGCCTAAATGAGGTTGGTGACTGTATGGATGGTAAACCACTGATGACTGGGAGTGTACAGGGGCCCAGGAGGTGGAGAAGACGGGTGGCTTGGGTGCGAAGCTGCAGGAAGGATAGTCAGCACACTCCGGTACTAGGGACGTCGGACGAGGGCCGGCTGAGTGCGAACCGGGCGCCGAAAACCGAGTTGCAGCAAGGACATCCTCGTTTTCATGGTTGATCAAGGAGTCCACATAATAATTACTTATGGGACCCGTGGTCGACATGTCGAAGCCTCCCCGACTCTTTTACATGCATCCGATTATTATATGGAGTGTATGTGTACTTTTTTTATCTAGCCATAGAACAATCAAGGCAGGTAATTATTTCTCAACACTTCCCTGTCTGCTATTGGCTGCCTCACCGACACGTGATTATATTTACCCCCACAAAAATTGTACAGTGGATCAATGCGCCACTTATCCTGGGATACCAATGCACATAAATCGGATTAAAGAATGTGCTTTTTGCTCCTTTTCCTGGACGCATTAGAGGTAACTTCAACAACCAGGTTTCTTTAATAAGAAAATGTGTCGTTGTGTGTCTAATAGCGGATCTTTCTCTAGTCGCAGAACAGACCTGCGCACATTACGTCTGAAACCGAGCAAGGCACTATTTGATGGTGTAATCAATCTCTGTCCGGAAAAATCCACCGTTTCCCCGTGTTCCTGCAAGGAGTAGTATTACAGCATGGAAGTGTTTATTGAATCGCTGACGAGTTTTATCTTTATCAAAGCACATTTGATAAAGTGAAGGGTTTATAACTTCCTGCGGAATGCTGTTTATTTCTTAGCAGAGAGAGAGAGAGGATCATCCACAGCAGCCACACAGACAGACGAGAGCAGGAATCAAAATACGGCATGCAGAAAACTACAACAATAAAGTTAGCACTGTTTTAACGAGGCCGCAACAGACCAAACATTTCCTAAATGGGATCTGCGCAGATAGGAGAGGAGGGGATTCAGATTCTTGACAAGCAGCCCACTATAGTGGGCTATATTCAGTTAGTGACCGTTCATGTTTTTATGCCCATCAATAAATTTTAACGAGGACCATTTGATTGTTCATAAACGTGTCGTTAATAAGACTGCATCCGGGTTCCTCGCTCAACATAAAACCACCACCACTGTATTCATGCGAAACAACTCATATCAAACCTGAAAGGCCGAATACAGGAAAGAAACTGAAGAGCAGTGGAGGTAAAAAGGTTCGTTAAAGGATTAACAAGATGGAAGCTTTCATGGCAGGGATAATATTAGCCTACTGTTTTATCTAATGGCAGGAGGTTATTATGTTGCCCTGCAATATAGTGGTGTAGCCTGTCAGTTAGTAGGCTGTGAAACAACCCTGAACTCTTCTGCAGGGTTCCAGCGACACAGCAAATAACACAATACAAATATACGATGAGGCGGCGGTAACTGAAGAAGACACCAGTGTCACAGGGAGCACAATTCAACTAATTGTAACACAAATACTGATAGTTTAATGCATAAGTGGGGACGAGATGAGGTAGACAGGAGAACAGCTGATGCATTAGTGAATCCTACTAAAAGCAGAACACGTTATGTTTCTGTGATGTATGTGACACTGGTGCAGGAGCATATTTGTGCATTTTGAAAAAACGGTGATGCTGAGGGGTTATTGTCTGTCGTTTTAATTGTGCCCTATTTGTATGTGTGTGCATTCACGTTTTCTTGTGTTTTTGATTTTTGCTGTTTTAATGTTTTTATCTTTTTTTTTGAAACAATGGACACGTGGTGGATTTAAAAAAAAGGGGGGCCAGGTGAACTTAAAGACGAGGGAACTAAATATAAGGATGTGGAGACCTGACAGTCGTTCCGAGTAAAGTCAAATGATATCAGGGGGCCGAGCAGACCACACTACAGTGATATAAACTCAATCTGGGCGCGTACTCTTCCATAGAGCAAGTGGCCGGAATAACCCGAGATTAAAAAAAAAAAAAGAAAAAATCGACAGATAAATCCCAATTTACGGGTGACAATTACGCGTGTAGCGCATCCAAGAGAAAATAGACTGAAAACAGAAAACAGTGAAGTCTTGAGAAATGAAAACAAACCCTGTCTTTGTCAACGCCAGACTCCGAGGATCAAATGACGTCACCAATTTGTCTAGACTAAATTTAACTTCAACTTTAGTCAAATTTATTTCTAACTCCGCACAACTGACTGGTGTGAAATTCGGCTTTGGGGTTCGTGGTGTAAAACAAAATGTAATCAGTATGAGCATTAGGAAGTGCGATGTTTGTCATGGCTGCTGAGTTCAGATTCAACCATGAAATTTAAAAGGCCAGACGCCAGACCTTAACCCGGATAACGCCAAACGGTGTCCCGGAGCGCGCAAGTCTGCGGCGAGTCAAGTATTCGGCCACATGTTTGCAGAAATAAAGCCGTTTGCTAAGTTTACCTCATCTCAGGTCAGATCGCTTTAAAGTTGCGTGTTTCCAGCAGGTTGAAGGTCTGAGTACGTTAATTCCACTGCTGCCATTAAAAGTGAATGAAAAAGTGCTCAGTGACCATTCATTACAATAACATATGGTCATATAAATACATTATATAGTCTATGGCCATGTCCGCAGTAATCCAATGAAATCCTTTATATGGTTCTGGGCGTGTGCGCCAGTGTGTGTGTGTGTGTGTGTGTGTGTGTGTGTGTGTGTGTGTGTGTCTATTAATGAGAAATGAGGATTTTTTTTTTTTTACACAACTTGTGTATCCGTGTCTATGTGCTATAATAAATAAAATGACACTATTAAATATTCTTTTTCTTGCTTTTTTTCTGCAGTTCCAGTCGTTTATCTCTGTCCTAACACAACTGAAACGCGTGTCAGACGTTTTAAAATTAGAAAAGGTTCTTTGTTGCATTGATGAACCTTTTCATATCTTATCTTAATACTGTAATTATTTCTTTCCAAATTTACCCCGAAACACATCCTGACGTGTGAGCAAAACAAGCAGTGGTCTGTCAATTTCGTCTTGGACACCAAAATATGAAAATGAAGATTAGAAACTGAAAGGACCAGGCTTAAATGTTTGGGTGATAAGAAACTGTAGGCCCAGTTTAGTGTTAATGTTCGTCTTTAACCGAGGTAAGACATTTTTTAAATATTGTCCAAAATCTTCAACCAGCCTCTGAAGGTTTGACCTTCGATAAAACACAGGATAGCATCTATGCCGTAGACTGTCTAAGGTTACAAAGAAGCTGTGTTTTCATCTTAGCAGCTTTAGACTGAGGTATAAACTGGATATGTTTCTCAAATTCCAAGTGGTTCATACGACCATAAGGACTTAATCAGAGATGATACAGACAGTGCTTGAAACCATTCGGCCTCAGTAAACCACAGCCCGCATTTCTCCATTACATGATATTTTCCATTGATAAAACTGAACAAACAGCTACGCATTAGACAGATAGAAGAGATGTAAAAGATGAGCCTATAACTGGCGCCTGTTAACAGCTTTACTCCAGTGCAGTGTTGTTTTTGTTTTAGAGAAAAGCCACTTATTTACGTCTTTTCCGTTACAGTGGTCGCTAATGGACAAAAAGCTGACAGTGAGTCAGAGTTTGGGTGTAACCGCGCCGCCGCAGTGCACTGACTGACGCTTCATCATCATCTGTTTAAACAGCTACGACTTCAGTCCAATAGTTACAGGGCATTCAGAAAAAGGCGCACAGTTCACAGACGCAACTTTTAAAGAAGAGCGTCCATTGAACCACGCAGTTTCAATTAAGACTGTGAATTGTTCAGCATGGAAATGAAAGATCAAATCTTGAGGCCGGAGCGTGAAGAGGCTGCAGATGATTCTCTGTGTATCCTTATAATCATAAAGCAAATAGAAAAATGGAGCTGAGATTAGCTCTTGGGCATGTTGAAGTAGAGGCGACTCATCTTCATCGTGTAGGCCAAGTCTACATTTTTGTTTGTGTTTACTTCCATCAGCATAACGAGTTTATGTCACCACAGGGCGGATGAACAAAAAAAGAACGATTGAAATGTGTTGCAACACGACTTCCTACGGTGCAACGACAAGGTGAAGACAAATGATCAAATCTCCTCATAATAGTGATATTAAATCCAGGGATAATTTCCCCCAAGAAATTAAGTTAATTTGCCCATGAACCCCATGAACCCCCAGATCAAAGGGGACGCACGTTGTCGTTTGACCAATTACTGGGTTATCTACTCTACATTTGGACCATATTATCCGCGCTTAATCTCTGCATATGGAAAAATAAAGTGGCTCTCAAAAGTTTTTTTTTTTTTTATAACCCATGTGCTGAACAGACAGCACTGCAAATCAAAGAGTGACTGTGTGATCAACCACAAGCCCACAAAATGATCTGCAGTGCTCCAGTATAGTGTTATTTATCCAATATACGCGCTCCAGATTAGGTTCCACGTGCAGAGGATCCAGAGCCCAAACTCGCGTCTTCATCACACGAGGCCCCATTTTAAACTGTGTCAACAAAAGCAACTTATTTTAGCCAAAACACTTCAGATCCCCCGGTTTTTCAAAACTAAACTAACCGCACTGCTGGTCAGTCCAGACCTCCTCGCGGTGAAGGGCCTGCCGCAATGACACAGTCTATTTGGTGTTAGAGTCGTACTGTTTTTCTTGTGTAAAATTGCGCAATAATCTCAATGTGATGATAATCACAATTCTTTTTTTTTTCTTTCTTTTTTTTTTTTTTTTAAAGACCACTGTGGCTCACTATTTTAGCCTGAACCTCGTTACAGTGTCATTCAGCTTTAAATGCATATTCCACACCATTCAACCTGGAACAAAAATGAGTCCTAATTATTAGGTGTCATTCAAAAAAATAAATTAAATTAAAAAACCACATTTGGAGTTCCATTTCGCCAAAATAATGTGAAAAAGTCACTATTTTCCAGTGCAAGAAAGTTAATGTCCTTTGTGTTCAGAATCTAATCGTCTACCAACTTTATCTCTAAAAAAAAGGAGGAAAAATTAAAAATAAAGCCAGATGTGCTAATATTCCCCATATCACAAAAGAAAAGCCTAATTTATTTGAAAATAAGAAGCAGAAAAGGAAAAAGAAAAGTCGTTAGCATAGTTTGTTCATGTCTGATCATGCCAGTGGCAGTAACATCTTGAGCTGTCCTGAGGAAGTGGCTGTCTAAAGGCTTCAGTTCCTGTGCGCCACAACAAAGTGAAATAAATTGCTTTATGTGTATATGGTTTTAGGGTGAATCTGTGCAGCTCTCTGGGCTGTTTCCAGCGCTGTAAAGTCTTTGTCAGTGATGCATTCCAAGGGAGACACTCATTCACTGAGCTGAATGAAAGTGACTTTGGATTCCAGACTGTCTCTTCCAGTTGCACCACCGCCAAGGGGTGGGGGGGTGGGGGGGTGGGGGGGCTGCTGAGAAAACAAGGGGAAATAGTGACCAGCACAAACACTGGACTCCTCTCAAGAAAGATGCTGGCTGCTCCACAAGAGCAGACTATTCATAAATAAGTTATTATGTTTCTTTTAGATGCGGTTTGCTGATGGTTTCTATTTCCCTAATGATATTACCTTTATTTTACTTCTGCTTAACCATTATCAGCCTGTTCACAAATACTGTGAGTAACCAAATAAATCAGGACAAATCGAGACAAAGCATAGATACATTTAGGCCTATACGTGTGAGGATCAGCGTGTCTGCGCTATACTTTGTCAATACAGATAAATCCTCCACATGTACCATAAATTAGTCAAAATTTTCAGCGCTATTGGCCAATAATGTAATTAAATACCTAAGTTAATAGAAGCTAAATCCATATAAGAAAGAAAATAGAGGGCTGTGTGCAAACAGATCTGTCTCCATCGTTAAAAGGTCGAGAAACGAAGTGAATTAAAGTTTAACTTTAAACCTTGCGGCAAAATAGGATACAGAGCAATTAAAACATGACATGGACGACTAAAGCGACTTAACGCACAAAACGACATTTACAGAAATTTGACTCAAAAAAAAAAATGCACAATGTGATTTTTACGTGGGTGATTGCGGGGACAAAGGCGCATAGAAAGTAGAAGTATTATGTATTATGTGTGACAAAGCTTGTGGAAAATATTCACTATCAAAGAAAGCATTATTTTAGATCAGAAATTGTCAAATATTTAATATTAGATTTCTTCTCAGTATAAAACGTCCCAGCAGAATGGAAAACAAACATTTCAGACAGTCGTACATTAGCAGTCACAAGAAGGGGGACTGCCCACATTAGATCATGGAAATCAATTTACTGTTATACACAGACTTTCATTTGTGAGATAAATGAATCAGATTAATCAGAGTTAAATATCAGTCATCTGTATGTCTATTCAGTTTATCATGAAGCAGCTGAAGCCACTGAACCCATGCAGACAGCGGATGACAGATGCAATACAACGCAGTCTAAAACTTTACCCCATGTTGTTTACAACCTATTCTCCTCCTAAGAGCCTCGGGAAGGTTTTACAGCCCACCACAAAATAACAGCAAAGAAAGAAAAAGTCTCTGCCCAAGGTATTGCAGCTCAGTTCATTTACAATGCCATTTGCGGGGACCTGGGTGGCTACAGGGGGTAACTCAGCGGAAATTGTGCCCTTGATGAAGACGAACTGACGTAATCAAGGCAGTTTCTTGTTGCCGAGCCAGGAAGCCAACCCCAACAACATGAAACTACCTAAACCACGCTTCAGCTTCGCGCAAAAAGGGGTTAAAATCCATGGAAAGGACAGTGCATGCAAAAGCCAAGTGAGGATTCACACTATCCAGCACAAAGAGAGAAAAGGCGAGTACCATCACCATAAAACTCACTATATGCTCGTCTAAACTGCAGCCAAACTACTTTCTTAACCCTGTTTGTAGACAGTTTAGATAGCAACGCATGTCTTGACTAGCTACCTCATAAAAATCCTTGTCAGCTTTAATCTGCTATTGTTCTCGTCCCAAATGTGGCAGCACGGCGCGTACTCAGCTGCTCCAAATAAGCAAACTTAGAATTTCAGTCACATTTCGTATCCAAGACACACAATGCCAAAAACAATCAGCAACCAACATTTAGAGGAAACAAAACAAAAACAAAAACCAGCAGCACGCTGATAGACAACTTCATATGACTTATGGACGTGAGCAGGCATGCACCGTGCGTGCCACAGGAGCTGTCAAGCAAGCTTCCCTGACAGATGTGGCATACTTTCCAAAACAGGACGTGAAAATATTACGTGAATCTGGGTCCTACCTTCACTTGCCTCCTGCAGATCCGGCATGTTTAGTTATCCACGTGCTTGCAGGGTTGCTTGTTGTTATTATTGTTCCTGCAGCCGTCGCGGTGACTGTCCCTTTATCCACCATCTTTCTTATCTCCTGCTCCCATGAAGCTCCATTATCCAGGGTGGAGGCGGCTGCTCCAGCTTGCAGCCCAGCGGCTCGGCTGGATCCTGCACATTGCAGTCTCTACTATGTGGATTAGCCCTCCTCCACACACACCTTTAAACGCATCTTTACTGCTGCAGCACATTATATTTGCAGATCATAAAATCCACCCCCAACGCTTTCCAGGGCGAACCTGACATTAGAATTTTATGACCTTGACTTACTGTGGTCACCTGGATAATATTTAAATCAACGTTATGGTCTCTCACTTCTATTAAAACTGCCATGATCTCCTTCTCTCATCCGCAGTGTCTCTCCCTCCCTCTCATTTTCACCACTATGCCAGGGGAAGGACAAAGTTGGTAATACCTTTCCGTTTCCCCCCTTTTATTGTTTTGGAACCGTTTGCCATGACATAGCTTAATATCATCTTGTGCATGCACATTACACAGCGCGGATATGCCACAGCAACACACACCAAGGATGGAAGCTGCACAAGTGGCAAAACATTCATTATAGCTCAGCAAACTGAAACTGTGTTACATGCCACGAGTTATTTATATACCGCATGAGATTCCCTCCTCCTGTCGTTTTGTTCATGTTGTGGTATAATTATCATTGTCAGGTAATAGAACCTCATTGTTCAAATGCTGCTGCAAGTGTTCGCCTGGAACTCAAGTCCAGTCTGCAGGTTGCAGCATATTATAGTTATTTTAGGAAGGCACGCTGTGTGTGCGTGTGTGATGTGTAAAAGGAGAGATTGATAATTGATTATTGAATGCACTATAAGATGACACATGCATGTCTGTCTGTGTGTGTATCTGTCATGTCTATGCAAATGAGGGTGTGAGTGTACGTGTGTGCATGAGTGTATGTGGATATGTGTGAGTTAAAAAAAAAAAAGAAAAAAAAAGAAAGAGAAATCTCCTCAGGAGTAGTTGTAAACTACACTCTGCTCCCTTTCGCGACTCTCCCTGTTGAGCTTCTTGAGCTTCATGCGTCTGTTTTGGAACCAGATCTTGACCTGTCTGTCGGTCAGGTTAATACTCCGGCTGATCTCCAGGCGGCGCTCCCGAGACAGATACATGTTGAACAAGAACTCCTTCTCCAGCTCCAGCGTCTGGTGCTTTGTGTAGGGACACCGCTTCTTCCTTCCACTTTTGGCTTTTAACCAGTTTCCCGTTGTCTTTTCCGCGGATAAATCATCTACCGGAGCAAGAGAAATACACACAATGGTCAACTGCAGCCAAATCCGGCCAGACATTTAGTGCAGCGATCATATGCAGCCTTATAACCTCCATCAGCAATGGATGCTATGTACACGCCCATTTCCCAAATGCACATTGAATACTGTTCAACTAGAAACATAATGAGTAGCGTATCTTATAAGAACAGATTTACCTGTGGACTCTCGGTGACTCTTAGTTGAACAAATGAACAACGCCAAACATCCCACCTTTTACTACAACGCCTACTGCTTGAAAGATTGCTTTTGTATGATGTACAGCTATAATTAGATCAAATCAAATTAGGGTGTGTAAGCACTTCTTTTGTCTAGGTTGGACCTCAGACTCCCATAAAATTTTATTGCCTTTGCACACCGGAGCCAAATGAATTTTTTTTTTTTTTTTTTTTTTTTTTTTTTTGAGGTTCATCCCAAAACAAAAGAAGTCTCTGTAGCGTAATACCAGATTTAGAAAAAACATAAAGACAAAGAAACAAGACAGGTCGTTGATAGCAGGGAAAATCACGCTGCTACTCATTCAGTTAATTCCTTGATTAGGTGGTGGACTCAAGGGAGCAACGCCTCTGTTACAAACACAAAGACACACACACACACACACACACACAGGTTACAGTAATAATTACCTTAATGTGAACACTCAGTGTGTGGCCCACATTTAATCATTACCAAAACATTTAATTTACTAACATGGGATTAAGAGGACACACCCGCGCGCGCGCTCACACACACACACACACACACACACAGACACACACACACACACACACACACACACACACACAAACAATCTCATAGAAACGCTGCTTTTGCTTTGAATCTTTAAATTAAATTAAATTGAAATAAAAATCAAAGGAGCTTGTTGGTTATTATGTATGAAGCTATTAGCTAAACCCATAAATAACAACATACTGGAGGAAAATTTTAACTAACTAAAGAAAATTGGATATCTACATACATAAATAACGAACTAGCATCAATTTATTAGGGGAATAACAATAATAAAGATAACAATAATAATAATAATAATTATGGTGTGCGTTTTTTTTAATTACTCATTAATAATTAAACAGTTAATTTACTTATACACAGTTGTTGGGGGGAAGGACAAATTCGGTTAAGTCTTATCAACCTAGTACTTTTAGAGTAAAACAAAAGAAAGAACAAATGTGCTCAGACATGAACTTTAATCTTTAAATAATTTAATAAGAAGTGGACTGTAATTATCCTGAATTACCGCTGCGTCAAACGCACAAAGTGTTAATGTTTTTATGTTAATGCCTTCTCAAATGTAATACTACTAAATGTTCCCTGAGGTTTTTAATAAGGCGGGGATTGTGACAAGAGGTTTTCAGCTGAAACCGTAGTTTTATATTGGCTCAGCACCAGAATTTTAAAGCGTAAAATGGTGCTGTTGAAAATGGCTGCGTCCCACAATGTAAATGACCCATGTAAGAGAGAGAGAGAAAATGAGAGAGAGTAGTGTGTGTGTGTGTGTGTGTGTGTGAGCGCGTGTTNTTTTTTTTTTTTTTTACACTAATATAAAATAAAAAGGGCAACTGTGACCGTTTTCGTGCATTGGCAGTTCAAAGTGGTTGTCTATTATTCTGCACATACTTCTCTGCACACGAAGGCTGGAGGAAGTCAACTGCAAAAACTATTTTTTTTTTAACAAATATTCGTTCGATTTCATTAAAAAAAATAAAAATAAATAAATAAAAAAATCTTAAAAACCGTAAAACAATCTGCCAGGATGAGTGAAATATTTCCACTGCGGTTGCACTTATTTCAGCAAATGTTACTAGAAATGACCATCAGCGTCTTGACAACCAGCCATGATGTGTTGCTGTAAATATCTTGACAACCAGACATCATGTCCTTCCAGACAGGCCCTGTCAGACGGAGAGAGACCGTCTGATGTGGAGGTTTGTGGGGGAGGGGAAGCACCCACCCCTGTACAAATGCTGCCTACCTGCGGATTTCACTCTCAGGAACTGACTGCTTGTGCACATGACTGAGCCAATAGGTCTTAAACAGGCAGAATAAGACCTAGAACGCATTTTGATCGTGCAGTACTATAATAATCCTAGTTAATTCAAATTATACCCGTTACTCAAATATAAAGGCCAATGGAAACACGTGAAATTTGTCCGTTTGTCATTGCCTTTATTTGGGGACGAGCCATTAGGCTCATTTTTTGCAGTACAATCCCTCCGTCACAGTATTTAAGTGACAGAAATGTCCGTGTTTCTTTCCAACATGTATCTCAACAGGCTTAATGTCATCAAAAGAAAATACCATCACTTCTTAAACATGATCTCATCGGTCTTGAGAATGATGCAAATCCCGGGGTGTAAAGTCTGAAGAGGCGATGCAGCGATCCAGGAATGTGTTGACTTACAGGTAGAGTCTGCGCCATGCATGCTGAAATCAGGTTGCGTTTATGTTTACGAGTTTCCAGCCAGCTTCAGGCTTAGCTCTGAGATCAAACCATTTCTATAATCCAAGTAAAACATCTGGTAATTTCACTAACTCGTGGATTATATCCACCAACAGATTTGTGCACTAACAACCTGAAGGAGAGTTAGTGATGATGACTTTCAAAATGAGGATTCAAAGATTTTAGTAAATGGACGTGTTGAACTCTGGGATAAACTTTGGACCCAGTAACCTTTTGGTTAATTGAATGGACCAAACCCGACTGTAGCGCTTATATAAATCTCAGTAAATCTAGGTCTGTGCGCTTTTGGTTGCGTCTCTGCGTCCTGCACTTTGCATGGAGGCCTGTGTTGATGCAAATGTAGCCCGTGCAAAATAGTGAATTTTCATTTCCTTAATTTATATAACTTCATGTAATGTATGTGTGTCTATCCCTTGACCCGTGTGTGTGTATGTGTGTGTGAAAGAAAGCGGGCTGTTGTTCAGCAGGCAGGGGAGCAGAGAGCAGTCCACTGTCATGAAAACATTCCTACAAAACTAAAACGGCATCTCAATCTGGTGTTTTCCCGCTCAGACTGGCTTTAATTTACGATCAAAAGTGTTCATAATCGTAAAAGCCAAGAGCATTGGGCTTCACCGCCAACAGTCAGGGCATTGGAGGCATGTGATTTTGACAAGAAAATGCTAAAACCGTGCTCTGAAATAGACAACCAGGGCAGTGCAGTGTTGGTGCGAACTGCATGGTTATATAATGAGTTGTGAGAGACATTTAAACACAAGTTGCGTAGATTCCTATGAGCATTTAGTTTCCTATTCGCCTCACAACAGGACTCGTGCGCACTTCGAGGATTTTGCTGCATATGCGTGAGCACATTGTAAAAAGGTCCAACACTGGCGTGGTTCAAACGAACACAACCAACGGAGCAGGAACCTTCAAGTTTTCACAAAATGTGTCTCCTACAACACTGCACGCTGGTGTCGCATTTGCCAAGCAAAATTGAAATTATCTTAAGCATTCGTGAAACGACGTACAGTGAACGGGACACAAAAGTGTCGAGTTTAGGCCGTACGGGGGTGTGGGGGAGCGGGGGGGGAG
>CM076651.1:13370933-13449918 GCA_038496675.1 Rachycentron canadum
CCCCCTCACACTCACTTTACCCACCAACATCTTCTACATGTAAAATAGACATCTGAAGCACAGCACATCTATGAAAGCTGGAGGCTTTAAAACAAGAGATTGTGGCTTCTGCGGACTTCAGGAGTTTTCTGTCCATGTTGGTGGAGTGTGTTTTTATGATAATCTCCAAAAGATTTGTCCCTCTTTTCATTTACCACTGACCATCTTCAGTATTATCGGTGGGGTTGTTATTAAACCGAGGCAAGGCGATGCACCAAAAAGACCACCTACTCTACACTCGAGGCCCAATTTACCTCGGATTTGACTTGTTTAACCTCATCTAGAGCAGGTAGACTAGAGGAGGATGGCTGTGGGTAAACCGCAAAATAAAAGAGGAGCCGCGCCCAGAGGACAGAGGGCAGGCTGGCAAACCACAGCTCCAGCCAGGCAGGAGAGGATTTACAAAACAGCACAGGCTTTACAGCCTTTTTATTTACTGTACCATCATATTGTTGTTAAAACGTCACAAGTACATGATCCTCGATGCTGGCTGCAAGCTTTAGCCAAATTTGAGAGTGAGATATCTTTTAGAGTCATTTATGCAACATAAAGAAGATTAGTAGCTTCTAGTTTGGAAAAATGCCGTGGACTGCAATTATAGTTGGGAATACAACGCTGCACCCGTGCGCACAGTGCAGGATGTCTTACAATTCACAAAACAGGCTAAAGACATATGGATACACGGGTGAAATTAACGTTTGGTGTTTTAATACACTGCTGTTATTATAATTGCTCGTAATAGTCTACAATTCTATATAATAAAGTATATTTCCGTATCCTAATATGTCGGATACTAAGTTGGAAATGCGCAGAGCCACGAGAAAACAGATGTGTTTGACACGGTCAGCAAATGAGCGTGTTCACAAAAGACTAAACATTTTTAATTCAACATTTTTGACAGAAAGTTGTGTGGGGGGGGGGAATACACATTTACTCAGATCATGAAACGAATACAATCAAGTCAGGTTTCGTCAACATTTCGAGCCAAACTCTTAATGTCGACCAAATTATCAACAAAGTGTCTCTTTTAAAATGTGCTCACAGTGGGCTTCAATCTGGGCTCAGAAACTGGTCCTGCAGGAGCGGATTCTTAGTTTTCCTGCTGCAGTCCAGAGGGTGAACCGATGAGAAGGCAGACTGAATAAATCCAGTTTGACGCGTCTCGTCGGAAGTCCAAGTTCAAGTTAAGAGAGGCGGTCGCTCCATCCGTCCAGACAGCAAAACAAAAGACACACACGTTCATCATTAATCATCTCACTTCTTCCCCCAAAGAGTAAAGCGCTTTAAACGGCCTGGGCATATTTCAGGGTATATACAGGTTACAAACGGACCAAGCATGTGCACAGGTGCATTTTTCTGTGTTTCATGCTCAGATGTTCCGACACAGAGTTGGACCTAAAGGCCTAGTTATGAGGGTTTTCCCTCTTTAAAAAACACGTCTGAAAATGGACAATTCCTCAAGGCCTGGCGTGAATGTCTTGGAAGTCTCTCATCAGAGGGGATTAGATCAAACTGGAAAGTTTAGACGATGTTATGATTTTTGGAGGTGACCTTATTTAGAGTCCAGCGGTGCGGGAGGAAACCGAGTCCACTGGAAACGGCGAAGTGCATCAGCGTTGTATTTCCACAGCACTTTGATTCGTGCTATGCAACACCATGCAGCTTTCAAAAGGCTCAAATGTAGAAAATGTGTCAAAATGCTGACAGAGTTCCGACGACACAAGCTATGAATGTTTGTGAGCTTAACACGCCACTATATGGTCCACTGAGAACACGCTGCACCAGTTGTGTTAAATATAATGTTTGTGAATGCAAACAATGTCCCCAGAGTTAAAAAAAAAAAAAAAGAAAAGAAAATGAAAGCAGGTTTTTATGTTTTAAGCGTGATCTAACTTGCAGCACTGCAGATCTAACTATTATATTGAATTTTCATATTAACTAAAATAACTCAGTCCCGCTACATTTTGTTTCTCGAATCATTCTTTCTTCAATTTGCCCCGACATTAGAGATTAAATCTTAATTTACAATTTCTCGTACAACTGTCCCGTGAAACATGTTGGTTCCATTTCTACACACAGAAAGGCTGCAGCGGACTGCAGGAGAAGACGCAAATACACATGTAGATACTTTCCTTTCAAAATAATTCACTTCTAGGAGAACATGTAGATTTTGTTTTGCTGGAGAGAATGTGAAACATGAAGTCAACTATATTTGATAGGTAAATGGTTTATTTATACAGTCCGCTCTGTGAAGCCCACTTTGCTTTAAGACACCAAATAAAAATCCGGGAAATTCACAGGAAGCGATTTTAAGAACAACAACTTCCTCGTCCCGTATGTAGCAGGCCAACAGTGAGTGTATGAAGAGGCTAAAGTCAACATGGGCTGCTGGTTTGGAAGAGCTGCGGACTGGAAAATGATGTCTGCACCTGCTTGCTGTTGGTTAAGTCGCTATGATGGAGGAAATCCTAAAGTGAAACGATCACAGGAAGCCACACTCTGAACCATATCAACAAGGTAAAAGGAAAAGTCGACTCATGTTTTCATCCAAATTGTTTGTTGAGAGCTCATGTGAGACGCCTCTGCTGCAGTGAGTTACACCGAAACCAAACTACTACCAAACACCTTCATCACAAGGATTCAGGAAAAACAGCCATTAAACTGATATGCTTCATCTGCGTATTTTGTAAGAAGGGCACCATCGTGTAATTTATCAGAGACGTGGATGATTTGGCTGCTACTATAATGTTTCGAAGATGGAGCCTATTACATTACAAAATACATTTATGCGCAGATGTGGCTTTTCTTTCTCATTTTGAAAACTGATGGTAAAACCACTGAAAGCAATTCTGAATCCACGAGTTCAGATTTAAAGTTCATTTTGATCCAAGACCAAAAAAAAAAAAAAAAAAAAAAAAAAAAAAAATCCAAGTCTATAAATCTATTTTCCTTTTTGTGAAAGTGGCCTTTATTTAAAAAAAAAAAAAAAAAAAAAAAAAAAAAAAAAAAAAGGAAAGAAAAGAAAAAGAGTTTTTGTATGTGGTTAAGTTGATACCAAGTTTATGCGATTTTTGTTGCGCAATAACCACTTTAGTAGTTTTTGATGCATTTTTCGTGTGCACATACCTGCAAATATGTACGTGCTACTTAAACTCGTTCACACAGCCAACACTGTGCTGAAGATATGAGGTAATGAAATTGTAATATTTTGCATCCATGCAAGCACAAACATTTTTTTAAACCACTATTAAGCCACTAATGTCGTTTATCGGTCAAATGTGTTTATGTGAACTGACCAAGTGCTTAATATTACAAGTAATATATTCAATGAGGTGTAGATGGGAACAGCGATATAAGCAAAAGCGGCGAATCCAAATACAATGAAACGGAAAATTTGAAATTCCTATTGCAAGTGTTGACGGAACCCAATTGATAAATAATAATTGAAATGAATACAAAGAGTGATTGTTTCTGGTATGTGGACTGGAAGTGGAGTGAGTCGCTCCTCAGAATATACCTAACTACTCTACAGGTTCAAACCAGATCCAGAGCGTTTCACTGTTTGACAGGTGATAAACATGGCTGGTTGTCCTGAAGCCCGAAGAGCATTTGGCTTAATAAGCTTTTCATAGTTTGAGAGCGAACATCAATCCCTCCGTGTGTTTGATGCCCCAATGTTTCATTTCAAACTTCCTTCAGGCCACTTTTGTTTTCTGTAGCAGAGAAAGAAAATGGAGGGGCAGAGTAACCGAAGCCTGGGGTAAATTAAAGGCAGACTGGAGAACCAAGGTGGAGTCATAAGATGGAGTTTGCCCTGTCGCCTGATGTCTGGGTGAGTACAATAGTGAACCACCCTGCTCTTGACTCCTATTTGCCCGCAGCCCACATGGAAAGTGATGGATCGATAGACCAACGAGGCAAATTAATCCACGGGCTAAAATTAGTGCAGGTTCACTAAGCACCGATGCCTCACACATGATGAAGATGAGTAAGACGAAGTTCAAGTTCAAAGTCAGTGCTCAGACAGTGCAGGGTGTGCTCAGGAGAGGACACCCCTCACCTCTCTCACCTCGCTCATAAACCAAAACACTAGCTACTCGAATAAGAGGAGCCCAAATCTGAAAATAGCCGAGATTCCCACTAAACCTGTGAGCCAAGAAAGAAACGAAATAAAAACTGCGAATGTCCTTATCAGCGGCTCCAGGGAGGACTCCAATCTCCGACCAATGCATTCATCCATTTTCAGTAGACTTCTCATAGACTGGCTTTAATCTCATCTCTAAATAACAGCACCTTAAATCAGATGGCTGACAGACATTATATGCTCTTATTGAAGCGTTTCTCTTTAAAGTCTGAAAAATATCTGGAAGTCTGGCTGGATTCTCCTTAATCGGACCCAAAACGAAGCAGGAAAACAGAGCGATTCCAATACAAATTTGATTTTGTTTGCAAGTGTGGCTCTTGTATACCAACACAGATAGATATAGTTTAGATACAGTACATTTTTTTCTAATACCAGCAGAAAAGGATGTAAATATGCCATCCGCTGAATTGTATCCATTCACTAATTCATTGAAATGACAAATGAACGCAAGGAAGACTAATTCAGTCAAATGCAACTATTTGTAGCATAAACACAAATCTATAAATACAACTAAATTGAAATGAAGTATCTTACATCCTAATTACTTTTCCAAATTTTGTTTCACTTTTTTAAAAAGTGTGTGCATCGCCCTTCTCTTCGGGCTATCTATAAAGAACACCTAAATACAAACCAAATGTAAGAAATTGAAGCACTTTTATTAACATATTTAGAGGAGTAATAGGGCGATGAAAAACCACACTCACTTTTTCTTCCTGCGTGGGATTTTATGGAGAAGCCAACAAAACTCAAAAACTTCGGACCCTGAAATGTGCAACCGTTTCATCAGAAAAATGCATCGGTGCTACGGAGCTTAAATTAATTCTGTATTTAACTGCATAATTGACGATTCAAGAGTTGTAAAATAATTCGCATCGGTAAGATATTAAATGCGTGAGAGGGTTTTACATGTAGTTATATGGCAATAATTTCAAGACTAAGATACAGGGTACAAATTAATGTGCGACATCAGGCCATCTGACTCATTTTAACCTGTTGACTAATACAGGAAACAACACAAAACAACAAAACACTGGTTTATAATGTAACACGGGACAGAAATGATCTGCAAGTGAGATAATCTAATCACGTGAAAAGATTTTATTTGTACTGTATAATACAAATTAAAATGAAATGTTAAAGATTAATATTCATCTTTCAAAAGATTTACACAACAGATAATAGTGTAGATAAGCAAGTTTCAGCTAGTGTTGGTTATTAATTGTTATCAAATCGGAGAAATGTTCAATGTTTGAGTGTTTGTAATAAGTGAAACAATTTTCATTGTCTAATCATTTTTTTCTCTCACATCAGAGCCAACAAAGGTTTTATGACTGACAGCCTTTTTAATTTAGGAAGTTCTTTGTTGTAGGTGTGTGCATTATCGCAGAACAAACTGTAGTTTCGTCTCATATTTTAGTATTTCACAGCAAAGAAAATGTCTGAGAAAGCAACTACAAAATTTGATGGAAACTTGAAACTGAATGTGCACACAGTCACATATTGTAAAGAGACAGAATCATAAGCCCGGAAGTAGATAAAAAGTTCAAATAATCGTATATTTTTTTTCACAATAAATACTGGTGGTCCAAAAAACACCTCCCTGGTGTAACTCCCATGTGTAAAAGGTTCTCATAAGACTGTGACTGTTAAGGAATCCTGGAAATGTCCCGAAAAAATATCTGGGTCAGAGTAAACACAAGAAGACCATTTAGCTTGGCTGATTTTGGCCAAGAATCTGGGGAAGTCTGTTTCAATGCCTGGTAGATATGTACAGTATATTACGAGCAATTCAACGTTTAGCCACCCAGCCTAACGAAATAAACTTAAATTAAATGACATGCATAAAACAACAAATTGAACCGACAGGGAGTAACTGGTTCTTACAGCTAAGAAATTGATCGGGTTGTCAGTTCTAAGCTGGAGCCAGATGTGATCCATCCAGCTACTAAACAAGTATCACTGCTTTAAATAAATTAGGTACTGCTGTAGTCTGGTGGTTATTTTCAGATTTCAGTTATTTTCATATTACAAGTTGAGTTAAGAACGTGATGACTTTCTTCTGTGTTTGACAAGACTGGCAGTAACGCAAGACTCATTCATTTCATTCATATATTTCATTCTATATTCAACAGTGATAATTTTATTTTTCTATTTTCTATTTCATTTTTACAAAATAGAGACATTTAAGAGTGACAAAATGCTCATTCAGCTGAGGATGTGAGTATGCATAAGTTTGGGCATCTCTGCAAATCGCATGTTTCGTCAATTTCTGCAGTGAAGTAGTAAAACAGCCCACTAACATTTGGAGACAGGCTTATTTTTAATGTCTTTAAAAACAGAAAATATTCAGTGTAATTGCAGTTATAATACGTGACTGAAAGTCTGGGCACCCTCCCAAGTCAGCATTTGCCAACTGTTAAGCACGAGGGTGAAAATATTCTGCTATGGGGTTGTGGATCAGCAGGCGTCACAAAAATGTTGCACCAAAAGAGGGAAGAAGACTTTCGACTAAATATCAAAAAACTCTGTGGGCAGATGTCCTGCAGTGAGTCAAGAAAGTGAAATTGAAAAGAGGCTGGCTTCTACAACAGCACAATGATCCAAAGCAGACCTCAAAATCTACCATGAACCATTAAAGAAACATGAGCTGAAGCTTTAAGAACCGTCCTCACAGTCCTTTAACTTGAAAGTCATGTCAAATCGAGATCTTAAGCATTCTCTGTGTTAAACAATAAAGTATATATAGTGTATAATAGGTGAGAAGATGATCCGCACGAAGAATGAGTGAAAATCACTAAATCAAGAATAGAAAGAATAGAGAAACTCTTTGCTGCAGCAAAAAGCATTTGCAAGCTGTGATATCTGCCAAAGGGTGGTTATGACTTACGGATCTAGTAGGGTGTAACTTTTGCACATGCCACAGTTACTGTTTCATTTTTTTATTCTACAAATTCATGAAATACAAAAGTAAAATTAAGATGAGAAGAAACATTTTTAATGTCAGTTTGGTGTAGAGATTGTATTTACTTCTCTTCAACCAGTAACAACATTTTGCATACAACTGTATTATAATTTAATGTAAAATGTAATGTAAAAAGTTATCTGCAAATATGTTCATGAAAAAAACACGGACACGTTTTTCCTTTAACCCTCAGGGAACTGCACCCTTTGTATGTATCATTTCATGTTTACTTGTAAAGCAGGACAATAGCCTCATGTATAATATTATCAAGGATTTAATTAAGTTATGTGCATATTTCATTCACTTTGATGCCTCCACAGGAGAAGTATACAGTTTTGTGTTGCACACTGAATGTTTATAGTTTCATTGTTTATTCATTGTCATAGAAATGTAACAAGAAACTGGAATGAGGTTAATCTATACGCGTTAAAAATATTGATTTTCAGAGAAAATGTCTCTGAAAATCGTTAATGCAGACAAGCCTGCAGTTTAACTATCGAAATATCGAATATAATAATTGTCTGAACAGTTTGAAGGAGAGTGATGGGTGGACACATTTTGTTTGTGTTTATTTACGCACATCCAGTCAACAGAGCAAGGAAAATGTCGTTTTTACAACTTGCCCCATGCTATGCGTGGGTATATTAACCACAAGAGAAGTTTTTCCAAAACCGGATATCTGCCATTTGGAAAAAAGCATCTTTCCATGATTCATGGCATGAGAGGGAAACCCCTGATAGAAGTCATATTTTTATGGGCATTCAATGGAAATCCACTCTCCACAACCCTACAGTTTCCTAAATCTAATTATTTTAGAACTACAAGAAGAAGAAACAGTCACAGTTTAGTATATGGAGATCATATGCACAGTGTACACTAACAAGACTGAACATTTTCTGAATACTGTACATTATCTTCTGTACACCTGGTAACCCTAATAAATAAAATTCTCTCCCTAAATATGTAAAATTTTGTTTTCTTTGGATTGAGAGCACAATTAAGGAAATATTTGACACTTCATAAAAACATTTAGATTTTCAAGTCATTTCTTTGTATACTTACCTTTTGGTCTTCATACAGTTAAACAAGCATCTGTCTGTGCTTTCCAAAAGTGTGTCATTATACTGCACTGGTTTTATCTCATACTGCACATAATTTATTTAAATACTCATCATTTCAGTCTTATAAATCTGCTTCATGTGTTTGTGTCCCACTGTTCAGGTATTATATTTTATTTTCTGCGGCTGTAATGGTCCACTTTCATAAAGATAATTCATGTTGCTTTTCTCTTTTTAATAACAAAAGACAATTTTCCCCAAACCCTGAGGTACTCCAAGTCTAGCTGAGTCAGCCTCACTGACAGCAACTTCCAAGTGGCTACAGCAGATTTTATGGCTACAGGGCAAATAAATCCCGACTGGTTTTTCTCCCTTTTTTCAACTTACCTCTTAATACTTCTATTCTTTTAGTTCTTCTTCCTCGGATGTAGAACTACAAAGAAGGTTCCAAGTTTGTTGCATTTGTCGCTGACATCCTGACCTGTGAGTTTGATGGAAAAGACAAATGAGTTGCAGTTTTGTGAAAAGCAAACTTTAAAATACTTTACTAAAGTCTGAAATCTATAATTCAACTGAGAATATATTTCTCCTATTTTATTTAAAACTCTGACTTAAGGTTTGTAATTCAAAAGAAAACTGAGTATAGCGTCTATTCTGTGAAAAACACACTAAAAATGTTCCAGTTCACTAGTTCATGCTTGAAGTCTGATTAACTGGGTGGAGGGACCCCATAGATATTGTCCTGGATGAAGCACATCAGAAATGTGTGGATATAAATATAAATCAGTATCAAATTATGTAAATAACACCCACAAAGAGACAAAAACAGAAATACACTTCTCTTATCATTCCTTCATTCATATTGAATTACTTTTTCTGGGACTGTCTTCTTTAACTGAGGCTTTAGCTGCACTAAGAGCAGTAAACCATAGAACATAGGAAAACACAATTCAAAATTACTGGTGGTATCTGCATTTATCTGAAGGTTCTTGGACTGAATAGAAAAAAAGAGGTAGAAGTAGTGGTATGTTCATGAAAGCCCTGAAAATTAAGCTGGTCTAGATGTCGATACCTGCTGGGGGTTGATAGAAGATCTGGGGGCCGTTCAAACACAGCGTCACAACCATGCATTACTGGTCTGGGGCTTGAGCAATGACACCAGCAACTGAGAAACAAAAATTAAACAAACAATGACAATACACTAATTGACCAGATTCACATGTCTGTTTCTAGCAGCCAACACTGAAATAAAAAAATAAAATTAAAAAAAAGACATGGGCACAATATAAAACAAGTTATTAGGCTGGTTTGGCTGCATAGACTATTGCGACAAAAACTGAGGTAAGTGTGGCAATCTAGACAAGTTGAACACAATATTTAACTAAATAAATAAGTAAAAAGTGGTACCACTTAATTCACTCAGCACCATGACATGGCCTGCTCATGCACATTTTTACTGTGCTGTCACTGCATGGAGTAACCATACGGACCAAACAAATCTAACAATATTACGATTCTGCCAGATAACAACTGAGCTCACCTAACAAATAGGAACCTCACACTGTGCCATCAGAGATAAGGCAACACCCCATACTGTGGCAAGCCATTGATAATGCAAACTGGAGCATTTTTACTGTGAGGCAGCTAAAGGAAGTGTTTCCTTGGTAACTGACTGCTTTTTTTTTTTTTTTTTTTTTTTAAAGCCACTGGTCACTCTATGGATGGAAATGCATTCAGGCCACCACTTTGTCGAGACTGCAATATCTCATCAACTATTACATGCAGTACAATTTAACTTTGTACAGACATCGATGGTGCCCAGAGGATGCATTCTTCTGATTAGGGATCAACTCATTTGGTTTCTTCTGGGCAGATGCCAATTCCAATTATTAGTAATCAACACAAAGATGACTTATATTTGGAACCAATATGCCTGCACAAAACTACTGCTACATAAGGACTGCTACTGGTCATGACGTCCAGGTGTCTCTATTATTTTGTCCAGCAAATTTATATCACTGAAAGAAGACAAAATAACAGAAAAACCTCTCTGTATAATACAACTCAACTGTTCCACAAACTACATTCTCCGAAATTATCATTCAGTTAAAACAATTTTACAAAGTGAACATCATCTATTGCAGGACTGTTGTATTAGACTATTTTGGTTTCAGCTACAGATGTTCCTAATAAATTGCCTAAAGATGCTCTATTATTTTTTTCAGATATCATCACCATGTAAGATGTTAAACAACTCCCTTTCTAAAAATGAAACAGTAACACTTTTACTCAGAGCACATTTTAACTGACTTACTTAAAATTACACAAGTAATTTTACTTCTACTTGAGTAAGACTTGAGTCTTTACTGAAACTGTAGTGAGCAGCCATTCACATGCTGACATGCTACAGTAGATCTAACTGTATTGTCTCATTTCCAGTTGCTGGAGTTTCTTTTACTGATAGCATTTATTGCTGCTCTATCTTAACCCAATTAAATACCCACTGGGGATTTAAACATACACTAGTTCTACTCCAGCACGCATAGCTCTCTAGTGCTTTTAGCAACTTTCACTAATTCAGCTGTTGTTTACACACTATTCAGATCTGATAGTTTATTACTGATTCTGTGACTTTTCCTCTTGCCCCCAGCCAGTTAATAAATACTGGTTTGTGTAGAAATTACTGTATGGATCACCATGAAATTTGCATCATATATCCTGATTTAAAGCTTTAATCTTAATAGATTTGGATAAAATATCTCCAGACGTACTGAATGGATTGTCACAAAATTCAAATACCCCTCAGGATAAACTAATAATTTGATAATTATCTTCATTAAATGCCATAATTCCAACAAAATCTAATACTTGCATCCATTGACATTACCATCAGCCTCAGTTGTACCTTTCATTTTGTGCTGGTGTTTGCCAACAGCCTTAACTAAGATAGTAACCATGGTATAAACCTGCTACACATCAGCATGTTAGCATTGTAGCAGTGAGTGTGCAAGCCATTCACAAATCTTTCAAAGCACATTGTTCTGCTGATTTTGAGTGGTTTTTTAAAAATTCTCTAATTATCAAACGTAAATCATTACTGCTTTCTTTGACGACAGCAGTTTTGTTTAATTGTAACATAGCCAAAGCATGTATTTGTCATCCTACTATGGACATGTTCTAGCAACAGAGGGAGATTCCACTTTTGTACAGCCCAGAAATGCTCAAAAACCTTTGCTCTACTTTGGTTAAAACATCTGCTCCTATTCAGTGAGCACCAAAAGGCTTTATAGACACATTTCCATTGCTGCACATAGGACACTAACCACCTTCCAGCCGTCTACCACCTACGACACCACTGCATATCTAACAGTGTTAAATAAAGCGCAATATATTTCACTCATATGTCTTTGTATAGAACAGCATTTGCATACTGTGACAAATAAGGTTAGTCTTAGTGTATTGCGCAAATCATGAAAAGAAAGTTTTCCCATTTACTTGAATGGGAAAATGGTCCAAGACTTTCAGTTGTTCAGCTCGTCTACATGACCTCGCAGCTAAGGGACTATACTGGCACGGAGATGTGGAGGTAGGAAGTTGCAAAGATTGATTAATCTGTTAGTCTCTCAAAGAATAAATCAGCAACTATTTACATTATTCGTTAATTACTTGATTCATTTTTCAAAGTTAAATGCCAGACATCTGCTTCTTACAATTCTTTAAATCGAGAGAATTTATTGCTTCTCTTTCTTAAGTATTATAAACTGAATACTTTGGGTGTTGAAGCTGTTGGGCTGACAAAAACAATGTTAATGGATAAATTGGGCTCCTTCACAAATTTCCTATATTTTATGGAAAATATAGAGACAATATCAAATCAAGAAAATCATTGGCGGATTAATCAGTTAATAATCAGGACCCTGCCCTACTATCAGCAGAGCTTTACATGCAGGCAAATTATTATTATTAATTTGGAATCAATTGTATTTTTTGCAGTAAGATCATAAATGTTCATAATCCTACATAAGAGCAGTACAGGTTGTACTGATATAGATATTATTGCATCCAATTGTGATATGGTCATCATCTTAGGTTTTCATGCATGTCAGCATGGTTTTGGCAGTTATACAAAATCTTCCAGACCATGACAACGTGGAAGTCAAAATGTCAACAAGTCCTTATGCGGACTCAACAGAAACCTATTTTCACTACTGTGTTGCCTCAAGTGATCAAAGCAAACAGCCTTTTGTATCGAATTCTACAGCAAAGGCGAGAGCCCCGCTGTTGAAGTAATACTTTGTAATGGTATTAGGAGGGCTATAAAAGTGTCAGAGCCCTTTAACCAGGCAATCAGAGAGTGAGCCATGGTCTGTTGCTTTTGCAGGCATCAATCACTAAGTAATGTATATGAAGTCTGAAAAAACTGCAGGCCATTTGACAGTGTGGTAGATGTCCTATTTTTATTATTGCTCAACAGTAATATTTAAAAGGATTTTGCTATAAATGAACAAATATCTGTCTACAAATATCTGTCAGAGAAAAAACAAAGATGCACAATATAGGAACTGTGTCATCTATAGTTTCATTGCATCTACTTTGCGTACTGCCCTTTCACAAAATAACAAAAGAGCTTGCACATTTTACTCTTCATGTCTCACAACAATCCCCATTTGCTTCCAGCAGTTTGGATATAAAATGATCAAAAAAACAACACATTATTTAAACACATCAAGTTGTGCCTCGAGGGAACCTTCACTAAGACATGGACAATGCAACAGTATTCCAGCAGCATGCTTTAAACATTTGCTGAACGATTATGTAATGGTGGATTTTTTTTTTTATGAAGTTTTGAGCATTTTTGACAGGAAACAGGGAGAAGGATGGATGCCATGAAAAATGAAACTAGCAATGTTTATTAATGTGCTCTGTCGCAATTATATAAACAAATAGTATAAAAACACGTGATGTCTGTTCCCCTTGTTGACAAATCTTTTCTGCACATTCCAAAATAATTTTCATTACAATAATAGGTTGGGTGGCAAATGTTTGACTTTTGGTCATTTCATTCCACACCAAAAGACTGGCATGAAGTTTTTCCATTGGCAATACATCATGGCAATTTTGGTGATTCCAACTTTACTTCTTGTGCCACCACAAGGATCAAATTTGCAGTTCAGAGTGACATATCTTGACAAGTACTGGATGAACTGCCATGTAAGTTGCTACAAATATTCACGGTTTCTATGGGATAAATTACAGCCTGACTTTTCTTCTGTTAATTTTCAAATGGTAGCATGCTAACACACTAAACTAAGATGTAAACATTGGCATGTCAGCAGTGTCACTGTGAGCATGTTAGTGTGCTGCTGAGAGCATTTAGTTCAAAGTACCTTTGTGGCAAACTGCTTCCCAGATCTACTAGAATGGCTGTAGACTCTTAGTCTTGTTAATGAACAAGGCAACATGTGACCAGTTTATGGGGCAAAGGAGATGCTAGACTTCTGAATAGAAGCACTTTACCATTCTTGGTGGTAGGTCTACCTCCAGTTGCATAAAGGATTTGTGTGCTTCCTGTTCTTCTAACTCAGTGTACACTGCATCTTCCTTCCTTTGTCTTCCTGAGCTTGCAGGGGCAGGTTTGGCAGTTTCAGGGAAGGTACAACAGACAAACCACTAAAAAAAAAAACAACTTACAATCATGGAACATATTAGTTTCTCTGCTATCTCAAAAGAATAGTACATTTTGAAAAATTGCTGATACATAAAAAGGGGTGTGGGATTGGTTGCATATCCATTCTTTCCTAAAGAGGTTATATTGTGCATAATTGACTTGGTCTCTTGCAGTGAAGTGAAATGCAATAAAGATCACTGAGGCAATGTGCGATGGTCCCTGCGAGCTGCTTTCTATCAGCTTTGTTAATTTTTGCTCCCTCTGTTTGCTTTTACTCATGTGTTATATCTTTTTAATTTTCCTGAAACTGAAACATGTGCCTGAATTGCAAGTGCACCAAATAAAATAATCTGGATAAAGTGTTTTTGTCAGGCTATAATTTGGTGTTGCATCTGAAATGTTATGACAGTGGTTTTAATCAAACAAACCAGCAGCGGAGGATTTAAGTGAACACAAAGGCAAAAATAACAAGCAATCTGCAATACAGTGGTGTTGGTCATCAAGAGCGTCACATACACACGAAAATTGCAAAATCAAGTTAATGTGCTGAAAATGTGGCATATCGTCACAGAGGCTGAACAATGTACTGCTGTGAATGGTACAGCAGAAAATCCTTTTAACTTGACTTTTTTACTGCGTTATCTTGCCAGAAAGATCAACATCCTTCCAAAAACTGATCTGCAACATTATACAGTGCACACACAGTATAAGTGCACTTATGCGTAAGATTATGGAAGTTGAATGATAAAGGGCTGCTCTCATTCAAGTTTTAGTCAGGAGATAAGCAGAAGAATTTTGAAGCTGTAGTCGCTTAATCGACCTTTAAGATGAAGAAGACACTGGTATAACATCTATAAACACCCTTGCTTTGGATGAAAGCCTGATTTAGCTTTTCAGAATTTTGATAGTTTGGGAAATATCGTGCCTTACAATATTTTCATTAAAAACCATTTCTGAAATAATGGCAGATATAAGCAGTTTAAATAGCAGTGTAACTTTAAACTTATCCAGCATCTCATATCAACTATTTTCTATTATATTGTTTATAAAAGGAGGCTTTGATACAGGCCTCTGATTACTGAGGAGCTCACTGTGCAGATTTAGTTTCAGGAGAGGCAGGATACAGGGCCAGGAAAAAATTACATTTTTAAGATATGTAGTCCTTGGTACATTATCCAAAACAATGTTAAAGTCTTTGTCTACATGACTGTAGACAAAGTCCACAGTCATGCTTTTGGCTCTACGAGAATATACTTAGTTACAGCAATGCTTTGAGCTAAATGCTAATGCCAGGATGCCTGAGTAGTTAAATGAACACCAAAACGATTACAGTTCATCCTGAGGGAGACATAAATGTCTGTGAATAAAATTCAGGGCAAATAGTTTTACTCACAAATGTGAGCCTCACAGTGGCACTAAATGAAAAGTCGAGGAATCACCATAGTCATTAGGATACATCATCTGGAAACCATGGACACCTGTAGAAAATGCTGTGCCAATTATTTTGTGGATGTGGCGTTTGCAGGATAACAGAAAAAGCTTTAGCAGCAATCCATTAGACTTAAGTTATTCAGTCTACACTAATGTGGTTGAACAACCAATAGATTGTCTGGCAAGACAGACCAACACTACCATTCCTACAGACACAGAAAACAACACAAAAATCTCCAGTCTTCTGCTTTTGCGATGATCTGTCGTATTGTTAAAAACACCCCCTATAGATTGCATGCAAGCTGCTCATTAAAATCCATAGATATGTTTTATTGTTGGGTGACCGCTAACTGCTAAAGTAATTAGGATAGGAGCTAAGGAGTAAGGTAACGATTTGTCTAGACAAAATTTCATCGAGTAAAGGTCTGGCACATTGGTACAGGAAGGGCAGGGGGTTGAGCCAGAGAGATATATAGATAATTTAGAAATGAAACATTACTTGGTTTCATTTTAAAAATCACAATAAAAATGCCATGCAGTTAGCATTGCCATTTTAATTTCAATTATGGGTATAACCATGGTTGATTACCATGGTTAATTAAAATCACGAAAGATACTGTATTGCATCAATCAGCACCAGTTTCCCGAACACATGCTTGTCAAGCAATGTAGGATTTAGTCAAAATGTGGCAAAAGGAAACAACAACACACCTCTGGAGATTTTTCAGCCTTTTTCCACCAAAATTAGCAAGTAAAAGCAAGTTTTGTTTCTTAACATTTCTTTTTCTTTCTTTTTGGGGTAATGTCACATTGTAGATAGAGAATACACACAGATACAGGGGGTAAAGAGGGAGCTGCTAGACTCTGTGCAAATCTGATAAAGCAGGTCTGTTGTGTCTCATCCTCGGGTTGGTAGTAATTTGTGTTAGTGCTGTCGGTCACTGTTTCTGCATTTTTGAAACTTGTCGCAGGGCTGCGGTTCACTCTTCATCCCTGACTACAGTAGAGCTGCAGTGCTTCAGGTTTAATAGCATCATGTTGAGCAGCTGACAGGTCTGTTTACAGTGTCTGTGCTCTGAAAGAAGCTATAGCACAGAAATATTATAATGGTAGTAATAATAATACATTTGCGATTCACTTATTTATTGGGCATGTCGCAGGCAAAGCCAGTAGTGCTACTGCTTCCTTGTACTCGTGTGGGCCGTGTTGGCAATCTTCTTTTAAATGCCAACATTCACTCTGTGAAATGACTTCAGGTGAAACTATTTCAGCATATTTTTACGATACTGCGACAATACTCATTACCATGATCATTTTGGTCACTATAATCATGATATAAAATTTTCATAGCATCATATTATCTATCGTCTCTGTGTCTGTACCCCACTCAATGACTGCAGTCGCAATCATTGTGTGGCATCACATGACCAGTGCTGTAAAGGCTAGAAAGGCTGTGCCAGTTAAAATAGAGACACTCAGTCAAGATCAAATTGTAAAGGGTTATAAGACAAGGCCCATTGCAGACAACTGTCCACCTAACATCTTCTAACAAAGTTGGCATTAGGAGGTTGGTTGGAAAAAAAATGTCAAAAAAATGTGAAACCATTAGAAACGGTTAGTCAGTGTTGTTACTTTTATCCATCAATGTTCCACAACTTAAACCACAAGTTATTGTAACCTTGAAACCAAGGTTCTCTAATGTTAATGAAAAATGTATTATACCCCAAACTACCATCTTCTACTAAACCTAACCAAGTTGTTTTTTTGGCTTAAACCTAACCAACCCTGGGCCTTTCCATAACATTAACCACATGTTTATATTGATAACCATCACAAGCAAGGTCTGGTATACCACTGCTGTTACACGCCACGGATTTATCATTGTCCTCAGGCCACCACAGGGGCGCTACACATCATGTTATGCTCCTATTGGTTGAATCTGAGGATGGGCATATACAATCTACAGTATATGGTCCGTTGGAGGACCTGTTATGTAAAACACTAAATTATAAAATCGACCTGCAAATTCCTCACCCTTTAAAATGGACGCTTCCTTGTGAAGGTCAGAGGTTAGAGTCGCATTTAACAGCCAATCAATAGTGGACAACACTCTCAATACTCCACTTTGATCATCTTGGTAATATTGGTTTGTTTTCCGCAACTACAGCCTTGTCAGGAGTAGGGATGTCATGGTAGTCGGTAACACTACCATTCAAATCCTAACAAATTCTATCTCGCAGCAAAAAACAGAAAACAGAGGCTGCTACCCTCTTGTATGTGTGCCTCTCTAAGATTAATGTGTATCTGAAACCACTAGCCAGTTAGCTTAGCTTGGCATAAAGATGTCACTACTGGCTGCCTTTCCAGAGTTTGTGCTAAGCTAAGCAAATACTGGCTCCAATGCCATACAATATACAAACACAAAGATGGAAGTGGTATTGATCTTGTCTAACTCTGGCCAAAAATATATGTATTTCACAAAATGTGAACATACTCCTTTAAATGCATAATTGTTTGTGTAGAAGTGTGTTTAGATCTACTTCTCTATTGTGAGGTCTGTGATGTTTCTTTCGTCACTGATGAATTAAGATTCTATACACGATCAGAATCAGTCATATCAGACAGATATTTTCAATGAATAGCTCTGAATTAGTGTGATATAAATGCAGTATATATGTATATTGACTTGTAGCCACGTTTTTAAAATATATATTAGTGTTCAGTATAATATCTAATATTATATTTATACTTTATAGTCTATGTCTTAGACAAGAGCAACACAAGGGTAAATTAAAATGTTACAATGGAAAGATTTTTGAAGAAAACGCTTCTTTCTGATCTTACATTAAGTAAAGTGATACAGAATGTATCAAAGTTAAATGTGTTTCTTTTTTGGTTGATTGTTGATTGGTTTTGTATTGAATAAGTCTAAGTATAATATGTAAAAATTATCAATTGAAAATGCTTTGACTATTCTTAATTCCCTTTTTGATAGGATTCAATTCAATATTATATGTCAGGGTCAACCACAAGTACACGACATGAGCAAAATCTTCAATGTGCGATAACACTGTTCAATTTAGCAATGACAAGATGACTTACGATAAACAAATATTTAAGTGCACTTATACAGTTCCTATGGGCCAGATGTGCCATTCAATGTCTACCTCTGCCAAAGTAATAAATAACCTAACAGATTAAATAGACAAAACTAATTAATCTCTAGGGGAGAAAAAAAAAAAAATGTCAAATTAATATTCCTGACATGAAAACACTGAGTGAAGAACACATACATTAGTCTTTCAGATATCTTTTTCCATCCTCTTCCCTCCTGCTGATGTTGCCTGCAGATAATGCTGCTAGAGAGGTGGCAGCTTTCCTTTTAGCATGACAATTCACTATTAGCTTACCGCTAGCATACTGTGTTGTGTATAACAAACTGTGGGGGATGGGAGCCATAAAAAAAATATGGCTTTTGTACACGTTTAAGCTTGTTGAACAGTAGTGTGATAAGGGATGCTCATCAACTTTGATATGGTTTTGATTACACTTACAGTGCCACAGCTGTACGAGTCAACTCCAGTAAACCATTCATTTCATTTTTTTCCTAATTCATCTCAAATCAGTCCATGAAATATGACTGATTTTCTTTATGTTACTGCAAACACCTTAATAACCATTAATCAACATATTGTATTTTAAGCCTGCAGATCAAATTTTCCTAAGGTATAGACTGCAAGGTGGACAGCAACAGACAGGTGTATGCTGCACACACACAAATGCAACAGATCATCATATCACCATATGGGCCAGTAGTGCCATTCAATCAAAGCCATCTATCCAACCAAGGAAGACTAAATTATATAGAAACCAATCAAGATGTGATGTGTTCCCAACACAGCCAGGTCATTTTAACCACACACACAAAGCAAGACGGCTATAAATGCAAGTAAGAGGACTCAACCTAGCTGCAGTGAAAAGCATAAATCAAGAAGATTGATTTCCTTGGTTTGACTGGTTTACAGAACAAATAAACAGATATACAGAGATAAAGATGGAGAGAAATAGATGTAGAAAGACTGATTGATTAAATTTTCCATTTTAAGCCTAACTTGCTAAATGCACATTGGCTGGCTTTGCAATTTTCATACTGAAGTTTTGAGCAGAGATGCAGTTATGGTGGTGGACAATACTGAAAATATAACGATTCAGCTTCAATGCAGTTTAGATCTAAAATACCCTTAAATTTCCACTTTATGGTGTTTTACTGTCAGCCAAAAAAAAATCACTTGGAAATGATTTTCAATTATACACATATAGAGAAAGGATAAAATACATTCTGAACCTATTTCAGAGGAAATTAAGTTTGGGATAGAAATTTTGTTATTTAAAAATATATATATAATTTTATTTATTCCAATAAACTTGGGCTTCTTAAACAAGCAAACATTTGGCTTTTGGTCATAATTTTTTTCTATCATCAGCTCTGATTTTAAATGAACCAAGCAGGAGGTTGTGCAAATCAAACACAGCATTGCTAAATAGCTTTCGAGCACACATGTTGCACACATTATTAGATGCCATCCCATAGGCTCGGTGTAGTTAAATGTGTACTGGCAAGCAGGAAAACTTGTTTTACTTAAATGTTTACTGAGAGATGACTTGTACCTGATAAAAATCTCTTGTTTGACTGACACATACATTAAGTATAACATGGAGTATGTATTTTAGCATGTGCTCGCATTTTCAATTGGGTGTAACAAAAACTATTATATAACACTTAGTTATAACACTCTAGTTTTTGGCTATATCATAAGTATTTATGGATATTTCATGAGCCATAGCATTTCACTGTTTTTTCATCACATCGTAACTCAAAAATAAAGGTCTTCTTTACTAGACCTTTTACAATCAATAAACTGTTTTTTTTTTAATCTTGTTTAATAGTCACTTACTGTCAGTTTTTGTATAAAGACCTCAGGCTATAAATTGAGGGATGAAATTTACTCCAATCACTTGTTTTAACTTTTGGTAGGAGGTTGTCTGTTTATTTATGATTGGATTTGGCACTGTTCCTTAAGTCATCTAAAACTGCAAAAGCTGTGATTCAGAATCACTTTCTGTGGTGCATCACACTTAACTGTCACTGCTGCTCCTCTAGAGTTAACCACTAACGGTCATTTGACAAGGTCTTTAATTCTCTTCATCTAAGAAATTTTCCTTCAACTTTGGTGGGTTTTCCATGTCTGCATAAGCACACACCCATGTCTGGAGCCTTAATGCGTCCCTGTGATAATTACACAAGTATATGCATATACCATCGTCATAAAACCCTTGAAAAAGGAAAAAAGTATTATTTTAAATTAGCCCACAGAAACAAAAACCTTTGCTTTGCAGCAAAGAAAAATGGAGTCTAGAGTGGCCTGGTGGACATATTTGGTCATGTGGGTGGAGTTCAGACTGCAAAATAAAACAAGGACATCTACAACATCTTTTCTTGTCCACTTCTGACCAAATGGAAGACAAGTGCCTCTGGACAACATGGCTCCACCAAGACTTTTCTTGCCCTCAACATTTTTTATATTAATTGCTTAGTAATGTTTCCTGTCTTTTTTTTTTTTTTTTTTTTTAAACACCTGTAAAGAAGTTCATTTCATGTTCCATTACGGCAAATACGGATATTATGTAATCAGACTTCATAAGTTTCCAGTTACATTTGCTGATGTCACCATTTTTCACTTCTTTCATCCAACTCTGTCTTCACCACCACGACTAACAGTTTCAGAGCAACATGGAACCCATAATGGCTTCCATGTCGCTATGAAACTGTAGCCTCTAATTAAATAGCGAGAGCCTTTGTCACCATTTATTTTTGGCTGGTGATTGAATGGGTTACATGTCAATGTGTATATATTGCACGTCGCAGACAAGTTTCCGCCAAAACTCTAAGTACATTTGAAATGAATCATTAACTTCTGTGGGAAGAGAAGAGCATTGGAGGATCTCATGAATGTATACATAATTAAAAGCTCACGTTTGAAATTTTATTAGTCATTCTGCCAGTTCCAATTTAATTGATTGGAGAGCTCGAGCAAATATTTATCTCTCAGTGGCTGCAGGCGTTTTGTGTGTGTGTATTAGAGATTCTGCTTGTCTTAATCATTTTTCCTCATGTCAGGCTTTGCTTAGGTACTGACATCTGGGCATTTATAGTGCTGGAAAGTAATGGCTGCTGGCTGGGGTTTAGCATACTTGAAGCCATACCTTAGAGGGCTAAGCAGGGGTTTGTTAAAATGGAGAGATATTCCAGCTCTAATTTGAGCTAAATCCTGAGAGAAGCTGAAAGTTTCCCAGTTTGGACTGAGCTGGCTGTGGTAATAGTACATTTATTGTGCACAGATAATTTGTTTTAACAGATTTTTTTCTTCAGATTTTTTTCAATGTCAAAATATCACAAAAGTCTGCAATATTCCTGTACTCAGCAAAAGAGGATGTGTGGATGTGTTATATATGTATATATTATAAATAAAAAATATTATTACCTAATATTTTACTCTCCTCTAACACATATACCTACTCATGTATGTTTGGGAGAGGGAAGGGGGGGTCTGAATGTGGGAAAAGAGTGTATCAGCACCTCTCTGACACAGCTAAAACTATACTACTAAAGTTACACAACGTTAGCTTTTGCACAGATGTTGCTTGGATTACATTCAGCTTCTGTACTTGATCCCACTGAGGAAATAAATGGTAAATGTTGAATAAAACTTTTATTTTTGACAACACAGACATGACCATAATTGTAGCAAAGATGTAGTTTACTTTATATTCAGTGTTTGTTGTGCAAGTATAAAATCGATCTTAATGGAATGAAAAGTCGTTCGCTGCCTCTCTACTCTTTTCTTCACTCTGGTGGTGTCAATCACCGTGCCATCCCCACAAGTGCATAATATAACAATAAATATATTTATGGCAAGACGTAACATTTGATTGTAAATATGTCTTGCCAACACACAAATAAATGGGTATGCCAGTTGAGCACCATATGCAACTAATTATGAACCCTTTTTTGTGTGTTTTAACAAGAAAGTGAGGGAGACACAGAGAGATAAAAAGGAGACAAGACAGTTAATCTTTTGGTGTAATTTTAGCAGCACTTGGCAATGCCTCACTTGTGCATTCATACACAAAAGAAGAAATTAAGTAAAAAACAAAACCAAAAAAAAAAAAAAAAACAGAATGAAGAACACTGTAAGCCCACATATATATCAAACACTTGCTAAACATTGTAGCATACCAGAAATATGTTTCAGCAATCCTAAGCTAACCAACATAAATTTTATTTAAGATAAAGGTGGTTCTGATTTATCCTGACAACATTCTGAGTCCTCTCCACCTCAACAAGAACACTTTGTTCTAGTGTTTAATCACTGGTACTGGCGGAGAGACTGCTGTGGTTATGAAATGCAGCCAAACATTGCAGGGAATGTGCCAGTAATGAATAAAGGCTTAACACTTTGGCTTTATTTTACATGTTTGCCTCTATGGCATTCTGGCTCCTATGTGCAACAAATAACTGGTCAAACATGAATGATATTACAACTCAAATATGAGACGACTTCTTTGGTGGCTGATTAAGTTGTCCTTGGTCCTAAGAAACAAAAGACTTAAGGGTGAGCAATAAATCATTGCAGACCTTGTTTCCCCTGGGCTATTCAGCCACTTGGGGTGTAAAACGCTCAAAGGCAATGAGCACATGAAAGTCTGGAGCTGCGGACAGATTCTGCCCAGCAATTATCCTGTCTGCGTGCCTCCTAAACACTGCATACCAGATATGGGCCTCTTCAGCAACAGTCCCAGTTATGGAGACACAGATGCTAATGACACCATATTTTCAGAGCTGCAGAGACACAGGGCCTCTGGCCATCACTTCTAAAACACATGCCACACAGCCTGCACCACCCACACCACACAGACCTATTATTGATGACCACTGACGGCTCTCCTCTGCACTCGACTCAGAGTGACCGCCATAGGCAACAAAGCAGTAAATACAACTTGTCAAGGTAACGTAACTAACTCATAACTGCTCATCAGTTACCTAACACTTATCTTGTTGGTGAAGATATATGTCCAATAAAGATGTGTTCACATAGTGACACATTTTCTCTTGGTAGAGTTGTGCAGTCTAAGACTTTGTTTCCTTTTTTGGCAGCTGCCCAGTAAGGAGCAGATGACAAGCACCTGTCACATGGATTGATGTGTCCAGCTGGTGAGCAAGAGGTGGGCTAACAGACACAGGAGCAGTGCACATTAAATCTGATGGCCAAGATGAGAGGGGTGTGGTTGAGACCCAAGCAGAAGGTTTGAAGGTGATAGAAATATGAGGTAAGATGGAAGGGTGGAAGGGAGGGAGGGAGGGATGGATCATTGAGGGAGAAGGTGACAGGAAGTCTTTCTACCTTGGATATTTTCAAGGTGACTCGGTGTGACAGAACATTCCCAAGGGTTTACAACAGCAAGGAGGGATAGACAGAGAGGGATAGTGAGAAAGAGAGTGAGAGAGAATTTCAAGGTGCAAAAGCTCTTTGCAGATGTCCAAATACGCAGTAAATCACTCTGAGGACCTGAGGGTGCTCAAATGCTTTTTGACTGAATCTGTCTCCCAGCCCAGCGGCTCCAGAATGACTAAAACATTAACAGGAGTCTTCAGGGTAGCGGCAGCAGCCCACCCATCCCCCACTAGTGCCTGCACAATCCCAGGACTGTGCAAACATAAGGCCAAACCAAAATGGCCTCCATTCAGATGTTTGAAACCAAGAGAATGCTCAACTGGAAGATAGGCTTGTACACAAACTATCTATTTACCCGTGCGTCCCCATTCCCATGAGTCGTAAAGTTGCCCCTGGCATTTGAGTAGAGAGGTCTCTGTGTCGAGTTACAGGTGTTCTTTTTAACATGGTTGCTCAAAAAAAAAAAAAAAAGGTTTATGACTTTTCTTCTATGGAGGGCTAAGGAAACAGAAGTGACACTGAACTAAAAAAAAAAAGTTCAAACCTAGGATGTAATCACCTTTATAGCACAACAACAATAAGCCCTACACAGCATGCTATGCAACCATCCTTCTCCAATCAGCATGCTTTTGTGCAAACGACCACCGAGCAAAAGCAGCAAACCTTTAATTGAACAGCAATAGTCGCTGATAAAAAACAAACAGCAATATTCAATTTTACTGTGCTCTATTATCAACACAGAAACATTACAATGAATGTAAATTATAAAAACAAATGGAAGCTGCTCTCAGATCTTCATCAGCCCAGAATCATTAGTTGATTTTACTTCCTTTGGTTTAGAATAAAGGAAAAAACAAAACCATTCTGTGAATGTTCAGTAGGAAGTTTAGTGCAGCACCATTATTCAAATGTGCAATAACATTAATGTATCTATTTCTTATTGCTCATAAATGAGCCGAGTAGTGAAATGGATAGTAGTGAAATAAATGAAATTCTTCCAATAGTTTTATGGGTACAAAATTACAACTCTACATTTTGAATTCATTGAACTGTAACTGGCAAGCTTACTTTGGAGACTGAATAAATGTTCCTTTCATGTACGCTGTTTAAACTTTTTGAATGCTTAAGCATTAATGTTTAAACAGTGCTTTTTTTTCATCAGACATTGTCCTATAGATATTATCTTCACCCCATCCCTCATTTTGCCTCCTTTGACCTCCAAATGAAAATGACTGACATGATTTAACGCTAATGAAGAGAACATTAATGGAGGATATAATCCATTGAGTGCTTATAATTACAGCAGCGCTTCACAGAAATATATCCATGACTCAAAATGGTTCAATTATAGTTAGTACTTCTAAACAATTATTCATCTAACATTACACATATACGCTTAATTCACAATTTTCTTCAAATGTCTTCTACTACAAAGACAGAAACAGTAACATTGCCACAAAGGGAGGGAAAAGGAGATATGCAGAGGTTGGACTAGTTGTGGCTCTCTCTGCTGCCCTGATGTGTGTGCTCGACTGCCCCCTGTCAGATGCAGCTGACATTGCACTAACATTTCATCAAAAAGGAAAACCACTCCCTATAATAGAGCACCCATGGAAAAAATGTCCAGTATCATACATATTAACATATATGATCATCATTCACCCAGTCATTGATGTCATCTTATGGTGTCTATGTCAATGACATGCACTGTCTGAGGTTTTAATATGGATGGAAGAAAGCACACCATTTGAAACCACACCAACTTATTCAAAATCTTGAAAATAAGCCTCTAAATAAAAACATAAGCTATAACATAGTATTCAGTTTTGCAAATATGCAAACTCTTAAGTGAAGCAAGGTCCTGGAATCCTGGATTTTAAATATTTCACATTAAAATAGCTAAACTTGACAAATGAAAATGAAACAATCCTGTTTTTGTGCATTAATATATTATCCAGCTCAGAGCCTTTCCTTTTCATTCAGATTTTCATTAAAAAATGGTCACCAGTTTTGGCTGCTACAAAGATTACATATGAATATTGTTTCAATCTGAGCCAGAAACCAGTGTACATCAACTGTGTATTTGGGGGACAAACTTCGTAACTTTTCATGCGTAAAAAAGATCCCAGTCAAATAATCAACAAATGCAAAGCAAAGCACAAGGGACACATGTAAGGGACACACTATGGACAAAATGTATAACACCAAGTAAATGCATGGGAGGACAACACTGTTTATAAAGTTAATACCTGGTTGTTTTTAAACATTAATTGCACTCGTGGTAGAAAAGCTTAAACACAGTTGGACAGTATATCTTTGTGACAGTCCATTTTACATAAAGCCTGTATGTTCACTGGTACACTAGCTGTAGTGCAGTAAAACTACCCTCTGTCACAAACACATGCTGTGTGACTGAACTGCAGAGTAGCTCACAAAAACTGATGCTGTGGGAATGGATACTGCATTACAGTACTTCTTTCTAACTAAAGGTGGCAGCACAGCCCCTGACACAAGACTTTGCCAGCTGTGATCACTGCCAGAGAGCATCATTATAGCCTCAACATAAACCACCAGGACCACAGAGAACCACCTGGTAGGTGATCAGTAACTTTGTGAATGAAGCCAATGTTGTGGTAGCAAAGCCTAAACATTATAACTTAATGAACTCATCAGAACTAGAACTATTGGCTCTGTGTAATCAATCAATGGTCTACCCTATCCTTGTCACCATCTTAAATGAGAAAATACAGCATTGGCACTTTTCACGCCTTGAGGAGTGCTTTGTTCTCAGTAACACCTTCCCCTGATAAATGGACACAGGATATAATGTACAAGAGGGGCCACTGCAGATGAACATGCATCACTGCATTCATTTCACAGTGCTTAAAGTCTGCTCAGTGCAGAATGACATCACTCAGCCAAGACCACTGGAGCAGAACCAGGGCCTGTAAGGCTATTCAAATTAATTAACAAATGACCTTAGATTAAAAGGGGAGTCACAGATCAGAAAATGAAGGCATTTATCAATTCAATAGGCAAGGCTAACCTCACATGATGCCTTTCTATCATTGATCTGTCCTACAAATCCACACTCCCTTACACTGATGTGCATAAGACACACACTGTATTATACAAAAGTTAATATAAAAAACAGCTGTAGGGTATAGAATAATTTACTTTCGTCTCACAGCTGTTTGAATGAAAACCCAAGTTGTATTAAAATGCCTTTGGATATAAAAGCATCACTGGCTGTTTTTTTCTATTTGGGGAGGAAAATTCCGCAATAAAGAAGCAACCAGGAATCCTGTCACAGTGCTGTCTGATAAAGTGTGAAATAAGCTACAGCCCAGATAGTATTTTCTTTTATTTCAAGAACAGACTATATCCGAACCATCTCAGAGAGACAAGTCAATCTCAAGGTTCTCTAATACAGTCCCATGGACAGGGGATAAATCCCTAGTAGGTAACAAAAAGCAGATCAATAAAGAAAGCATGTAAACAAACCATGGTGGAAATGAAGTTGAGATGGATGGAGAGTGGAATAGTGAGGGTGACCAGCAGTGCTTCAAATAAAGCACATGAGCAGGAAAGAAAGAATTAAGGGCAGAAAGCCAGGGGGACAGTTGGGGTGAAGAGCAGTGGGGGTGCAAACAAGGAGCGGGAGATGCACGGCCATGAAGGAGAGAGAGGAGCAGAGAATGAGGGAGAGCGCGCACCAGGGAGATGGGGGAAGCGAGAAATTGAGGGAGAGAGAAAAACGGTAGTGTAGAAGTGATTTATGCTAGTTGTATAATTTTCTACAATGCTGCTCCCCCCTCTTCCCTACGGCTCTCCTTTCCTCCTCCATATACCACCCTCCCACCAGGGTGTGCTCCTCCTCACTGTCACACCAAGGAACAGTCCCTGGCCACACCAGCCAGTGATTAAGATTCTGCCGTGATGCGACTGCAGCACTTCGCAAATGGAAGACTGGACATAATTTCCCTAAAATGCTGTTTTTTATCACCTATTTCCCCTTCATCAGCTTGCCGCACACGATTGATAGCTGATGGCACCTCTGACAACTTAACGTTTTTACGGCTAGATTTATGGGCTATCTGCTCCTCTCCTTTTACAGCTCAAACTCTGTAAAAATGCTTATTTCTCAGATAAGGAGAGGGAGGGTGTGTGTCTATGTGTATGGAATGGTATCACACCCAGCTAAATGTATGTATGAGAGTAGGGCCCACCTCACTGCATTGCAGTCCAGATCTGTGCTAGGCTTCCTGTGCTTTATGGCTACTGAGACTGAAATTACCTCTGCATAGCACCATGGATTAAATAATACTTTTCACTTCTCAGACAGCATAACACCCAACTCTCATTACCACCTTAGCAACAAATGCTTGTCACCATCCTTCCAGGAAATAATACTTGACCACATGCAAATTGTATCTATGCAATGATATACAACAATACAGACACTTTACTCTCTCAGATATAGGCCTATCAAGGGGTCATTTAGTTATTAGAATTTTTTCAAAAGCGAAATGGAGTAAAAAGGAACAACATCTAACTACATACCTCAAGATTGTCTTTTTTCCTTTACGAAAAGGCTCATATCACTTTAGCCTGGAAATACATGCTGGTTGAATATATTGAGAAATGGTAAATATATAGCATGAGAGTTCATTGTCACTCTCAGGTCAAAACAGGTTTAGCTAATTGCAGTGAAGTTAGGTGACTTTAATGGCTCTGAAGACCTGAACACCTGTGCGCAAACTGCCATGTTGAGTATTGTATGTGTGTGTGTGTGTGTACGTGTTGATACAAGTTCAGACATTTTCAGTGTACTGGGAGCCTGCTGGACTTACTGGGCTGCAGTGGAAGTGTGGCCACTGCAGGTTTCCCTCCCTCCCTGGTCAGATTTACAGCCAGTAGAGGCTCCCAGTTAGCCTTCTCTTCTCCACTGATGAGCCTGGCAGATCCCAGACAGATGCCCTAGGGGACTGGAGTGTGACAGGGAATGGGGGAGGGGAGCAAAGAGAGGTAGAGAAAAGAGAGAGATGTGAAGAGTCGGGAGGTGAGAGAAGGAGAAAGAACCAGTCTGATGAGATCAGTGATTCATAGACACCCAGGAGGACACACCCTGGGATGGGGTAATACCACACATGTTTTAACTAGGCTAGCCCATAATTCATTAGGGTTACCAAGGCTGCAAGGATCACCTTAGGAGAGAGGCCCCAGAAATCATCTCTGCATGTTGTTTGATGCAGGCCATATAGAGAGGGAGATTAATATTCAAGGCTACTGTGTTCTCACCCTTAGTGGAGAGTACCAATCTGGTGAGAGGGGGAAAACGGCACATTTGATGTGTGCATATTTCCACATCAAGTCACAGGTTGTTCTGAATTTTCCACACCCCTTTTTTTTCTTGGTACTGTGTCTGCATCTGAGGGTGTCAGTGGAAATTTTATGACACGAATATTTAACTGCAAGAAGTGCAGCACCAATCTGCTCAAACACAGCCATCTTCCTAGTACAGTGCTAACCTCTTCAAGATACAGATTGTAACTTATGCTTCATTACAGGAGATAAATATACTAGTCACTGTGCACTATATGAAAAAGCATGCTGGTCCCCACTAGCAATAAGGGGATTATACATTATCATCTTCATTTATAAAGGTCTTTCAAAAATGCTGCCTTGTATAACAACCTAAATTTAAAGCTACCAGGCTAGAGAAATAGCAAATTATTTAGAAAATCCACTACCATCAAATAATATTCCCCCTATCAATAGAATAAATGTGAAAAGATGTCTGATAATAGTTATTGTGTCTTCTCTCTTTGCTTATTTCTTCTTCTATACTCAGGTCCTTCTTGCAAAAGAAATGTTGGTTTCAATGAGAGTGCTGGATCAAATAAAGGTAATATACATGTCTGCAGTGTGTATTCATGAGTTTGTCATTCCTCATCTAAATCAGAGTGTGTCCAAGACCCTGCACATCCACAACACTCAGCCTTTTCCCATTAGGCCCAAAACAGGCTTCAGCTCAGCCTTCACCATAGAGCTTAATTGCTGTGATTATTCTCAGTAAGAGCTGCTGCTTTCTCTGTCTTGAGTTTTATAGGGGTGCAATGAACAGGTATGATTTGATTGTGGCTTTGGAAGGCAGATACAGCTCATTTTGTATCAATTAAATTAAGAGCATTTCTGTAGTGTGCTTTGGTTGACTGAGTCAGATTCCTAATTACTGTTTTCTGAAAGCATGGGAGGATTATGCACAGGAGACCAGAGGTTGACAATAGTGAACTAGGCCATTACACACTTACTCAGCACCTGGGAGGTCCTGTATGACTATACTGCACTGAGGTTTATCATCAACTTGTTTCCTAACACAGCATGGACCTGTTGACATCATAGTGTGAAATTCTGGACATATGTGAAGTATTGAAAGAAGTACAGAACTACCAGGTAACAACATGACCTCAGAGCAGTAAAAAAAACCTCTTCATCATCTAAATACAATTTAATAGAAGCCTATTAATCACATAATATAAAACATGGTCCCTTCTAAAAGGCCACAAACTGAGTTATCCATTGAAAAACGGTCTCTTTCTGATTAAGCAATCACATTGCAAGCATAGGCTGCCTAGATTTCATAAATCACTTCAAACATACATGGCATTTGATTAGAACCCATTAGCAACAAGCAACAGTGTGTGTATGATGTGCATGTGGGGAGGCATGTGCATGTGTCTCATCTCACATTTTCCATGGTCTGCTCTTTAGGATGTTCCTCATTAGTGTGAATATTAATGTGACCAGAAAGGGGGGAGGAGGAGAAGAAAAATGTAAAAGGAATTTGGAAGAGCTTTTTAAAGGGGCCATTTCATCAGAATCGTTATTTTTTTGCGGTTCTCTGAAGGCTCGTAACTGGCGGTCTATGAAGAGAGACATGCCGCAGTGGGGCTTAATTTAAAACCTGAAAGGTCACTGCACTAAGAAAGGTCTTCAGCTCAGCCAAAAATATAAAATGAGGAGGAGAAAAAGAAAGCAGTGGGGGAGGAGGAGTGGGCCAAGAAATAGAGCAGAATGAAAGAGATCAGAGGATGCCGATTGGGAAGGGGGGACCCAGGCAGTAGGAAACACATTCAAGTAATTTGGAAAGACAGTGTTATGGAAGGGAGTACAAAAATGGAAAAACACTGAGGAAGGAAGAAAACTGAGAGAGGATAATGACATGAGTTGCAATTGAGCTGGAGCAGGCATAGCATTAAAACAGATGCAAGAGGTTTTTTGTTTACTTTAATGGCGTTTTTGCAAGTAATTTGTTCTAATGGCCTACAATTTCAGGGAAAAACACTGCGTCCATACACAGTGAAGGATTGCCAATCTGTCCAACAATCTGTGTTGGCAGAAACACAACCCTCCCCAAGCTTTTGCTCAATTGGGCTCCTCATGCTTAATACTGGACCAGAGTGCTAATGGTCAGAGACACTGCATTTCTCCTGAGATCAGTGTGTCTATAAGTGATGACAACACTTGATTTGGCTGAGAAATGTATGTCATGAGTTGGACTTGGCCTTGTTAACAATAGTAAACAGTTTGGCAATAAAGTTGCCTTCCCCCAACTCTACCTTACATTCCACAAACTAACATCACAGCCTTCAATCACTTGTTTATCTATCAGCTCACTTTAATTGTCCGCTGGGTTTTTGACTGCACCACATTACATAAAAGTACGCAGGAGCCTCATGGCAGCAGCACGACAGCCTCTGATGTAAAGCCTCACGCTTTGTACAGATAAGACGGGTTCAATTTTAATGTTGCTAGCACACCGAGACGCACCAGGCTCACTTGTAAAACAGAATGCCCCATTCGCTTGTAAACGCAGCAGCCCAGGAGGAGGAAAGAGATGGGGGTTGGGCAGGCTGAGGTGGGGCTGAATTAAAAGGAGGAGAGGAATTCCACTTGTCCAGTTCCAGCAATCCATTCAGTGGATCAATTTCTTCTCTCAAATTCCCAATCCATTCCCCATCTCTTTTAAAAACTAATACCCAATTCCAATCACAACTGCAGTAAAGCATATCTTGTAAAAGGTCATATTGTGACCTCTGAGTTCTCTAAATTGGATGCTGGTTGGCCCACTTTCCTTTGAAATACTGCACAGCCTGATATAAAAACTGTCCTGTGCACAATCACATCACCAGTGGGACCTGCATCCATCCCATCAGTAGGTGTTCATTTTGATGTGAAGTGTCACAGCACAGAGAGTTTAACAAGATACTGGTTCTCTGTGTGGAGGAACCAGAACTCAAACATAAACTAGAGCATGGGGCACAGGAAATTTTTTGGATAGGTGTATCTGTGTGTCCATGTGTGCTTGCCATAGGCAGCATGCTGGCATATAACGGAGCATCTCTCCTGCAGCCAGCCAAGGGAACTGATCAGATGGACGATCAAACACTAATCATTCCCTCACGGCCCATACCGAGTAAAGCTGTCATTAATTTTGCGGAATTACATCAAATCTGAGACATTCTTTATGTGGCCCACGGCCTGTAGACAGTTATACGACAGGGACTGCTGCGCTAAGCAGATGGGGCAGCTTGGCCGTGCATACTAAATACTACCGTCCCCCATTTCTCCATCTCCGCCCTCCTTCCAGGCACTCTGCTCTTGCTCTGTCTTTCTTTGTTTTCTACCCCTCTAATGCTTTTTTTCACTATATGGTCACAACCCTCACTTATTATATCACTCATCCCACATTGATAGGCAATATATAGCTCAAAAATGCTCATATTGCTTTAAGAATAACACCTTGATGGAAAATAAACTATTGATTTGTAATCCAAGAGCTCAGTTTCGACACCAAGCACATCACCCGTTAATTTAGTATGATGAGGAAATAAATTGTTTACCGACATAAATCTTTAATGTTTGTCTCTTGGATGTTGACAACTCTAACAGTTTACTTGCCTACACACAACAGAAGGTCATAATCCCATTTGAGGTTTCCTTGGCAACTGATTACTGCTGAAGGCAAGATGCAATTTATGACTAGTGACACATACCTGCCATTCCCTTTGAATGAGACATGTGGTAAGCTATATTCAGACAGACCACCTCAGGTAATAAAACTGCAGTAGCACTCAGGGGCTATACCATTTTCTTATATTGAAAGGAATTCCAAGCCAGGCTGCTAGAAATCAGCAGACGACAGGGATTAAATTTGTGTGGAATAGTTCTACAACCCATAAATAAACAGCATGCTGAGGCTTTTGTGCCAGAGCAGTTGACAGTGTTATTTTTTTTACCTAATGCTTCAAAGTGTTGATATTTGTGCAGTTTATACTTCCCGCAGAAAAAAGTATAAAGTCAGATGTGTATGTATGTATGTGTGTGTGTGTGTGTGTGTGTGTGTGTGTGTGTGTGTGTGTGTGTGTGTGTGTGTGTGTGTGTGTGTGTGTGTGTAGTTGTTGGGGGTGGGGGGTTATGACAAACAGAGGACCCATAACAGCAGACAGCCAGGTCAAGATCAAGCAGTTTCATGGACAATCCACTTTCAGTCTAGTCTCTATTAGGGTGAAGCCACACATTCCTACCGTACAGCCATCTTCTAACTTCACAACAGTGATGCTTCAAAGTCAAGGCCATAATGTTTTTTGAAATAACAGCAGCAAAAAAAAAAAAAAAAAAAAAAAAAAACACTAAGCAATACAGATACCAACCCAGTAGGAGATAGGGTATAGAATTCATAAAAAGATCATTTATATTCATGCATCTCACTTTTCATACTGGATCATTCATTATAAATAATGAAACGCAGAACAAGACACCCATTTCCAAAATACTACAGTAGTGTCAAAAAAAGAATTAAGAACATTAACCTTTATTTTTATTTTCTAATATCCTAGCCTAAAACACACACGTAAACATAGTTACTGAATAGGCTAGTCATTGCAGTACAACCTATTTAATTATCCCACTGCATAGAAAGCCACTACTTCCAGCACCACTTTGCTCACACAAGCTCAGCACACTATTAATCCACTTAAACACAATTTATAGGGTCTCAACATCGACTGTCCGTCGACATAAAATTACATGAAGCGTCCTTATAGTGTCTTCAACAGACTAAATTAGCCAAACTGGACTTACTAATTGAGGAGGAGTAAAGTACTGTGTGACTGGATTGACTCGTCAATGAGCAGAGATAAATAAGCAGGCCATAGGCTGTATAAGAACATCAATAACTGTAATAATATGGGATGAACATTATTTAAAATGCAGTTGCTGAGGCATGATAACCTTAAATCCTAAATATTAACTTTCATTTCCACTTCTATGATCTGGGTTTTTGCTTTTTTGTGGTTGCAGGCAGCCAACTGTCGAGTGTTTTGCAATGAATTTCTTTATTATTCCTTTAAACATTTTTAATCCTAAAGTGTAATGTAAAGTGTTAAATATGTACTTCGTTTATAAACTCACATATGGGGCATTTTGATCCAAGAAAAACAGTTTTAAAAAATTACTATAGTACACTCCACCTTCACAACTTTAGTGATGTTGTCCTTATCCCGAGGCATTGTCATTAGCCCGTCATATACTTTGCTGTTCTGTTGTAATATTTCCAGGACCATAATTGCACCAGGCTTGATTAATGAAAGGTCGGGGTATGTCAGCCTTAAGGAGTTTTAATTTCTGTCTTTCAGATCTCAAGCCACATCTTAATTAAATAGTATATTCTTATTATCAAATGCCTCCTTTACATTATGCAAATAGACTCAGATTGCAACAGATTACTAAAATCATGGAACAGTTTCAAGAGCATGTAATGTGTGTTTTAGGGTTTTTAGGGAAGTGATCTGAATGTGGCAACCTGAATGCAAAGCTCTAGGTTTTAAAGATGGTATACTGCCATCTGCTGTCTGGTGCCATAACATCATCATGTTGGTTTATTTGTACCCCCTCATTTTAGAAGGCACAGTGGGATAACTAAGACAAAAGCTAAGGTAACTCAGCAACACCTGCTTATTTAAGACTCAATTCAATCAATAAGAATAATTTTAAATAAAGATCTGGAAAATTATATAGGTTTTGTGGAGGTCACAGAGAATCATTAGTATTTAATTGCCAGTTAAATGAAATAGCCTTCATAATGCACATAGTTTACCTTCTAAACTGTGTGGAAAATAATGTGTGGTTAATCATGACATTGACAACAGCAAAGCAGTCACAATGCAGACATCTGCAAGAGATTCCTTCAAGACCGAAGTCTTCAAGTGTTGTAAATCAAACACAAATCACAACAGCAAGTGAACGAGGAACAGATTGCTCTATCCCACTTGCATCCTATTTCCCTTTCTGCCCCGCTGGTCGTTGTTTTCCTCATCGCACACATGAGACACCGATTTCAACCGGTCCGCCTGCACAACTCTGTCCCACAACCAGTGCGCTGTGACAACCGCTGAGAAAAGCCACGGCGTACGACAACACGCGTCATATTACGCTCTGTCCGACCTCTGCTTCTCCGCTTGGAGCTTGGGGATTGTAGTTCACAGCGCGTTTTTTCACCGTTGTTTCATAGACGTGGTGAACAACAGCTCCCACAATCCCGCGGTGGCAGTGAGGCTGTCGTGCTTATGTTTTGCTTTGGGTTTTTTTTTGTTATTGTTTCGGGTTAGTGGAGCAACCGAGCCCGGGGAGGACAGCGCGGCTGTACCGCTCATGTTTTTGTCGTTTTCTCTCTGGCTGTCAATCCTGTATCTGGTAGACAGACTGCTGGCTTAGACTGTTTACTGAGAGGTGATTGCAGTATAAAGGTAAGCAAGGCAGAGGAGACGGTCGACATAATGTGCGCAGATGTCTTTCGTAGTTCACAAAGACGTTATTGTCTTCCGTGACGTGCACGCGCATCCCATTAACTAATTGGACAATGATAATTAACCACTGTGGGCTCGGGTCTACCTGTAATGGCGCAGATTGCACGATTGTCTTCCTAAACTTGCATTGACGTGTTTGGCACATTGTTTTGTCGACATGTGCTACTGTTGGGCCTCAAGCCTCGTGCTGAGTAATGTGAACCGTCGCAGAGCTACTGTATATTTTCGCCACTGATCTGAGGTTTTCGTCGACATCTGTAAAATGTTCTTAAATATTTAATAAAGGTTCTTCCCTCATGCCCCGTAGATTGCTTTACTAAAAATAGAAACCTTGAAAATTGGATTATGACTCTAAAAAGAAGAGGAAATCTGATAAAGTCTCTGATAAAGTTAATACACAATTACATACAATTGAAAAAAAAAGTTCTCTCTCCGTTTTTTCCCCTCGCTTATGTTGTTGTATTGGTCTGTTATTAATCTCTGCTCCACAATTTGTGTTTCCTTTGCCCTGGGTAGCTGTTTGCATGCGTGTCTGGGGGTAAATTGGAATTACTGTCATGTCAGGGAACACAAAACATAGTAAGGTACATATGACCTATACTGAAGTCAAGTCACAATGCTACTCAAATACTACTTTGTGCAAGTTAAGCATGTCTGCAAGTGGTATGCTTAACTTCAAGCAGGAATACCCTAAAATTCATGGAGAGTATTAGCCAATGGAATTTGAGCCCTTACACGCTGGAGGCCCATGATACCGTGTCCTGGAAGTTTACACGTGACAGTGTACAATACCAAATGATTCTGAGCATGACTGAAATAGCCCTGACAAACATGTAATGTCATGTTACTCAGAAGCAGTGCTGTCACAGAGGTTTAGTTCCTGTACCCTTTCCTCAAGTCAGGATATCTTCTTACACTGGATAAATATTCACAGACTGGTGGCTCTGTCTTGTTTGTTGTCCAGCAGTCACCTCTTACCTACTTTACAATTAGCTCATCTAACCACAATTTTTACCATGAATTTGTTGGAAGTATCTCTGCCAAAATAAAAACATTTATCAACTCAACATTGAACATTGTCTTTTTCTTGTAGGTGCAAAATAGCCTGCCTTTGTTTTGTGTTGCCATGGACAAGGCTTGGCGGGTGGAGTTTAGAAATGTGGGATGCAGTTATTTCCCTCAGAGCAGAGTCGATTGCCACTACACACTGAGCTCCTCGCACAACTGGGCCAGCAATGACTGGATAGGGCTGTTCAAGGTATAGTTAAGCCAAAATATGTAAACACACACACGTTCAGCTACAAAATAACAGCATGTTTTCTTCCACAGGCGGGATGGTCATCAGTGAAGGACTACCACACATTTGTTTGGGCACTAGCCCCAGCTGACTATCAAGAGGGCACTGATGTCAACTGCTCTGTGCATTTCCAGGGTACTGTTGCCCTTGTTCTCTCACTGCATTTTATTTCCCATAGTTAGCCAGAATCTATACAGTACAGTGCTCAGATCCACACATAAAACCTTCAGTGGGAGATTGATGTTTCTGTAAATTGAATTGCTCTGTTGTACAAAGGGCTGGCCACTGTAGAAAAAAATGTTAGTTATTTCTACGTTAAGAGTATTTCCGCAGATGTAAAACAGAAAATATCCCATCCAAAAGACAAACACCCCTATTGGCTTGGTCCAACACAGACACAGTCTGTGTCATGGTTTGAATAAATTTCTTTAGTAAGCAGGAGGTTGAGTAATGAGGATGACAAAGACAATGGCTCAAAGCCTACCACTACTCACTGGCAAATACAGTGCTCACTCTGTCCTGCCTGTCAGTGGCAGCTGATAAGCCTGATTCACTGTGAGGGGCACGTGTGCAGCAGGTGTGGCACTGACCCCTGGTAGAATGATTTATCACTAACTTAAGCATACTGTCAATGTCATTCTTCATTGGAAGAATAGCAGTGGAAGGAAAGTCTAAAAAAACTGCTGATGGTCCCTTATCACCAGCGATGCAGTGATTTAAAAACACTATTGCCTGCACTGTGACCTAAGCTAGTGCTATAAGTTACAATACAGCTCATAAACTTTGCTGTATGTCATTCTTCCTGTCTGTTTTCCATCTTACCCCTTTACTGCACATGTGTTGTGAAACAGAAATTTGAAGTAAATCATTCTACACATGAAGCTATGGCCTGTGAGAGATAAGGATAATATTAGATTAGCTTACTTTATGGGCTGGGTGAAGTCATGGACTGTGGCTAGCTGCTGTCTGGTCAGAGGGGGAAGCAGGAGACACAAGCTTTTAAGTTCCTGCATGTTTTGTTAAAGGGAGATAAAAATGAATTAGAGAATCAAGCATGAATGGATATAGACAAACATGGATACTAGCAAATAAACTGGTTGTGAGTTTAGTATAGTTAGTATGTTTAGTATAAAAATAATTTAGTTACCTTCTTCCATTCTAATTTAATGCCCACATTTCCTTACTCAATGAAAAACCCTGAATTTATGAATATGAAACTATTTTATAAATTATAAAATATAAAAAAATATTTATACATCAAAGGACATCTATATCACAGAAACTGTATTTTCATTATAGGCACAATCCAGACTGTCATTCATACTAAAAACTAGTATTATTATTTTAACCTCAGTGGTCGTTTATGCAACATTGTACAAACATTTTACCTCAACTAGCAAAATAAAGGAGGCGAAAGCTTTTAATTAATGAAACTTTTAGCCTCTTTAATTAACATAAGAAAGGGTGGCGTCTTTCTTCACCAGCTCCAAACTAAAGCCTCTTTAATTTCAATGTGTGCACGCTGCTAATGTTATGTTAGCTACTATTGCTATATTACTTTTATCTACGGTAGCTCTTTGATATTTTTTGTCTAGCATTAGCTCAGCAGAGACAGCAAACCGCAGGTATATTGTGCGTTTAAAGTGAAAATAAGTAAAATAAGACATTACATTTCCAAATGTTGCTGTTAAATGAGCAGTTAGCTTGCTGGTGCTAAGCTGAGCTAATTAACGAGCCCCATTGGTTGAGTAGTTACTGGTTTTACAACCTTTCTAAACAAAACCCGTGTAATTTTCGGATGTATTGGCGACATATCAGCAAAGTACAAGTCAAATTCAGAGCCACGGGCAAACGTTTCTTCCTCTTTAGTTAAGCGGAAGTTCATGTTTTCATCCGCTTCAGCTAATTTATATGCTAAATTATGCTAAACGCCTCCCGGAGCTCAGACCGGTGTGGACAATAATCTCCTCTAACCCGCATTTATTTAGGCACCGCGGACAAAGCACTGACCTTGAGCCATCTCCAAACTTCAGCAGTGTTTGTCCAGAGGTAGTTTGCTGTGGTTTGGGGTCGGTGGAGTCAGGCGTCTATTTCAGGTCCTCTGTGCTAATTAAGTATCTAATCACAAAGTAAGGAAGGAAAGATGGTCTTATCGACGACATGCTGGGATGGAGAAAGTCTATTCCAGCCAGCCGTAAAGTGACGAAATTTAGTCCAATGTTTGAGGATTACTTGGTGTTTCCGTTGAAGTGATTGCGACCTTTGTAAAAATCCAAGTTGGCGCGTAATTTCTGTCTCGCTCACCTGCGCTGAGCGACGTCGGTGCTGCCTCTGGTGGCCGGAAGCTGTATTGCAACACTACTGAAAATCAATTTAACTGCAACATAAAATAAAATAGATTTTCAGTGTTAAATCATCTGTAAATATTGCTTTATTTATCACGGTAACACAGCCATATAATGTAAAATAAATGTGTTTATAGCCTCATATTTTATAAATACTATAATACTGTCTGTATCATTAAGATTTATGGTGGCCTGAATAGGTGATTAGATCCTCCAATTCAGAGGTAGTTAAATTGCACTTACTTTCCACATTAGCATAATGGGATTATAGCTCTAAATGAAAGTAGGGCTACTCCAAAACACAATTATTATCTGCAAATTAACTTAAATGTAACTCTCATCTTTTTTCCACCACTTTTTAGCCTCCTACCTACCCAAACCCAGCTCCCAAGAATATGAGTTTGTGTACGTTGATGCTAAGGGGGAAGTCTGCTCCCACAGCTCCAAATTTACTTTCTGTGCACCAAAGCCACTTGAGGATCTGGTGACCCTTGAGGAGGAGCCCCATGGAGAGGAAGAAGGCACAGGAATGCTGTTGGTAGTACCCAGAGCTGAATTGCTTCAGGTGAGCATAACAAATATAGAGAAGATTGACAGTATAAGGTAGTGAGGGAGAAATGTTTCCTGTTTTGCTAAATTAATGAGTGCTGATAAAACACATTCTGGGGAAAAAAAACTCTTAAAAAAAAAACCCCATTTGCTGTCTGTTTCCTTCTATCTCTTGTCAGAGTCGACTGCAGGAATGTCTGCGGGAGCGGGCTGAGCTACTGCAGGTTCAGGAGGCAGCAAACAGGCAAAGGGAGAAAGAGAAGGAGGAGTACAAGAGGGCAAGAGAGGCCTGGGTCAGACAACAAAAAGAGCTGGAAAGTGAAATCGACAGGCTGCAGGAAGAGCTGAAGCAGAGCCGAGAGAAGATCAAAGAGATTGAGAGGAAGCAGAAGGTGGTGTATAGAGCTAAGCAAATGAAAAGCAAGATAATTTGATTAGGACCAGTTTAAGTGTTTCCATTTCCATACTTCCCTCTTTATCCATGCTCTTATTCTTCAATGAAAAGCATAAGTTTCTGCTTGAACAATATCCTTTGTGATTTGGGAAAATATTTGAGATATTGCTTTATTATTGAATTAGTCTAGTCTATGTCATGTTAAATTAAAATTTATTGTAAAAATTGCCCATTAGGAGGAGCAAGCTTTAGGAGAATCACTTGCCCAGGAGAAAAGTGCTTTATTGGGTGTGAGGGAAGCAAGTGAAATGCGAATCAGAGAGTTGGAGGAGGACATCAAAACCCTGACACAAAGAACAGTTGAAAGAGAAACCGAGTTGGAAAGGTCTGAAATCTTTTTTTTTTCTTTTTACCTCTTCACCTTCTCCTACTTTTAATGTTACTCTGGTCTCATAAATACTTTTGATTCTCAATAGCTCAATCTGTGTGTGCAGGATGAAGGAGAGAGCAAAGAGGGCAGGAGCTCAGAGAAAAGAAGAGGAGAGTGAGAGAAAGAGCCTGCAGGTACTTGTAAGGCAGAACATGCTGTACATCATAATATAACCTTTATTTATGTTTTTCTTTTCTCCTTCATCTCCTTTGTTCCCCATGTGTCATTTTGTTTCTTTTAGACCAAGCTGGAACAGACTGAAGGTGAACTCAGAAGTCTGTCAAAGGAGTTTCAGGGTCTCAGGAACTCCCTTGCCCAGAGAGACACCAGTGTCCTTCAACTCCAAAACACCATCACCACACTCACCCAGAAACTCACCACTGCCCATAGGAAAGAGGTCTGACATCTCTTTGGAATTAAGAGCTGATGTGATTGAAAAGAGGCTTTAGGTTAAGATATGGCTGATAGTTAAAACTGGACTCGGTAAAATTTCATGCTAGAGGTTTCAAATGTGTGATCTACTGTAACTGTTTTATTTTTAACAAAGAACACTTCACTGGTGTTCATGAGACATTTGTAATAAGTCTTTTCTTTCCTCCAACTCTTAAAACAATTTTGGGGCAAAGGCATAGTCTCTCTACAATCTCTGCTGAATAGTCTTTGATGTAGTTCCTCATAAATATGCTTCTCAGTTTAGCTTATACTGTAATAATGTGCAAGAACTGACTTTTGAAATTCAGTGATAGGCATCATGTAGCAGGTCAACCATGTAACCAACGCGCTTTCTTGTTCTTTTATGGCCAGACGGAGAGTGAGGCAGCACTGAAGGAGATGCGGAGCCTGCGGGAGCGTCTGAACTCAAGTGAGCGTGCTGCAGAGGGCTTAAAGAGTGATCTAAGTGCCATGATAGCCCAGAGAGATCACGGGCAGGCTGAATTGCATCAGGCTCGTCTGCAGGCTGCCCAACTCACCCTTCAGCTCGCAGATTCCAGTCTGGCCCTTAGAGAGGGAAGAGCCCTCTGGTCCCAGGAGAGGCAGAATCTGCAGCGCACTGCTGAGGTACTGCATTGCTGCAGAACATAGAATCTGAAGTGGGGAATTCAGAAAATGTTATATATTTGCGTTCTGGTAGAGTTAAAAGTTTTGAGTATGTTTTGTCATATGGTATACGTTTATTTCTTATTTTATTGTGAGCTGCAGCTGTGAAGTCGAGTCAAGTTTTCACACATGGTCCAGTAACTTCACTGCCTGAGCATGTGTGTGTGTGTGTGTGTGTGTGTGTGCGTGTCATCCTGACAGAGGGACCATGAGCATCTGGAGAAACTCAACACAGAGATGCAGAGGATGGAGGAAAGGCTGCAGGAGGAGAGGATGGAGAGAGTGAAGCTGGAGGTTGAGCTGGGAAGAGAAAAAGATTGCAACCGGGTAAGAAAACCTGTGTTATTTTACATGCATTGGCAGAAGTGTTTGCCTTAAGAGACTTAAAATAGGTGCACCTGGTCTACCTGGTGTCATTAAAAACTGGTGAGAGAATTGTAGTATTTGTTGGGTGGTTCTTATTTACTGTATCCTGCTGTCTTATGATATCAGGTTCAACTGAGTGAAACCCGCAGGGAGCTCCAGGAGCTAAAGGCCAGCCTAAGGGTTGCACAAAAAGAGAAGGAGCAGCTACTTGCAGAGAAGCAGGTCAGAAACACAGTTTGATTCTCAGGGAACAACTTGAATCTGTGCAGACAAGAGTGTTGAGAGTTGGTGTATTCATGTGTAAATGCATGTGTGTGGTTTCACGGGACCAACTTTGTGACCTGTTCATTATCAACTTATAAGTTCTCAAGGCTAATGAATGGCTTGTATAGATTAACGAGTAAATGGTCAGTGATCTGCTCCCAACTGCAGTATTTCACTCCTTATCAGCTTTACATTTAGTACAATTTTAATTACAATTTACACTCCTGTCATGTGCCAGTGAATATTTATTTTTTCCAAAAAGCTTGGTTGTGATAATATATTCATATCCTATAGCTTACTGATGTAACATATAAACAAGTATACTGGTATTATGAATGTCCCAGGTGTTAGGAATCTTCTTTCTGTCGTTGTCTTCTTAGTTGTTATTGTGCAATATAAATTGTTTATAGTGCAATATAAATCAGCGGGTTTCAGGGCAGTCAGTGCTGCCACTGTTTAAGTGCCTGCAGAATTTTTGTTGGCTAACCACCACCACATTTGCCCACTACTGGCAGTGGAGTAGATGGTCAGCATTTTTAAAATTAGTGTCCAGCTTAGTTTTAACATCTGCCATATGGAAGTATAGCAGCCAATCTGTGGCACATCATAAATCAAACAAATGTTCATGTTTTTATTCTGCTGTGATAATAATCTTTATGTAATAACAAATGTTGTGTTTTTGTATTTACTGTGTAACCATTTTATGTGGTTTTGGCTTGAGGAAGTCGGATATCATGAGGGTTATAAGGGTGATGGTTGTTGGAGCCATGATGAAAGTCCTGCCCTGGTGTGTGATATGATGGCTGTATTTTCCACTACAGGAGCTGATGGAGTACATCTGTCAGCTGGAGCAGAAGATGGGAACAGAGGCCAGTGCCAAGTGGAACGCTGCCCTGATTGTCTCTACAGGTGAATGGAGCCCCACATTAATCTAGTGTATGCCCTGCAGATGTGAACAATAAAAGTGTTAACTATCATTCAACAGCAACACTAAATATTGTTCAGAATGGCCTGTGCCGGGGGCAACAGGAGCTGTGCTTTGAGGAAAAGTGATCACTTTTACTTTTTCAATGTTTCTACCTGGCAGGACGGCCTGACATTGTTATGTCTGACTCTGAGGATGAAAACCCAGAGGCCCTGCAGCCCCTCCGTCCACCAAGACCTCTGGGACACTACAGCCTGTGTGAGCAGGGCCAATCTGACTCCATGCTTCTTGCCACCCCTCCTCCCTCTCCCAGGGAGATGGAGAGGAGCGCAGTGGTGATCAACCAACCAGCTCCGCTCTCCTCACCACACCAGGCCGACACTCTTGCACATAGCTCTGATTCGGTGAGACACGCTATCTGAACCGTTCAGCGTCACCATAGTATAATTATATGTGATACTGAAAATGAGCTATGTCTTCATGCTGATAGCTATGCACGCCAATTAAACATTGGCAGTGGATCATTTGATATACACATTATCTCATTTGCAATTAGGCCGCTAGCCTGCAAGTTATTAAACTGTAATAGCTGCTGGACAGATATGTTTTTAAGTGTGTGTATGTGTGTGGCTGTGTGTGTGTGTTCCTGTCTGGTATTAAGGAGGAGGAATCTGATCCACTTCAGTGTGGAAGGCACAGCTCTGGAGAAGAAACGGCACTTTTGCTGCCTGAACACACAGACACTGTTCTCAGGTACAACCTCCTGCCTCAAACTCACATGACTGTATAAAGAGGGAAAGTACTCCTATCCTTTACTCTCAAGTATTAAAAGAATCCTTCTGTCAGTAATTGAAAGTACCTAAGTATATTTACTGAAGTGCGGTATAACAATTTTGAGGTACTATTTTATTTGAATATTTCTATTTCATGGGACTCCGTACTCCAGGGGCCTGAACTAAACCTAACAATATGAATAAAGTAGATAAAACTAGTTCCACCTTGAGCAGCTTCAACTTCAACTTCAGGGAAATTATATTTACAGTGTTGCAGTGTCAACAATGTAATAATGTTATATATACATATGAATATATCAACCAGAACTTCACTACTTTTGATGTTTTAAGTGTATTTTGCTGATAACAGTTGTTCACATTGCTTGTGAAGGATTTACATTGCAGAACAGATTTTTACATTGTTGCATTGGCACTCTTTCTTAAGTGAAGGATACTTTAAAAGGCATAAATAATGTGAACAGACACATGGACATACTACTTCCTGAGGGACATTTCCCACATTGAAGGGAGTGAAGGAGTGACGATAAGACAAATCACAACAACATGATCACAGTTGAGAATTTAATGTTCAAAAATAGAGCATTTGCATTACTGATTGCGTACAGAAATGAATGTTTCAAACAAGCCAACAAATTTTTATCTGTCACACCGGCTAGTTTTAACCTCCAGTAATGCGTCATATTTTATGAGCTCATGACTTGATTTGTGTGTACAGCTTCACTCTGCAAAGCAATTAGTGAACACAGCGACCAGATAAATGCAGTGGAGTAAAAAGTATCATATTGCTCCCTGAAATGTAGAAAGTAAAAACATAAAATACTCAAAATACCTCAAAGTGGAGGAATGGAGCTACACTTAAAAATAGTTTTTAAACAATGTATCTGAGCTAAATCTAAGTTACTTTCCTCTTCATGTCTTACACAGAAATGGTTCATGCGTACACAGTGAATTCAAAGCTTGCTAATGCATACAGACACATGCAACCAGTTATTTATGGTGACAGGGTGAGTATGGCTGGAAGATGGAAGTTTTGAATATGTGGTCGTAAAAGAAGTTGAGTCAGGGTGAGGCGGGGGAGACGGTCTGAGACAGAGCTGGGGCGTGGGAGGGGCAAGATGGGAGGACAAGGGGACAGATAAGTTGACAGCAAGCCGTAGCAATGATTTACCTGAGGGGTGTACCACAGTCACGGGCCAATTTTCAGCATCATTAAAGCCCTCGCTCTCCCACTCACCCACTCCTTCAGTCTAACATCCTCTTTCAACCAGAATGTGTGTTTCTTTCAAGTTTTTCACACACACACTCACTCACTGTGCTTTGTGTCTTCCTCCAGTGATCTTGCCGACACCTCGCTATGGTAACCAGCGGACAGTCCAGCGGTGGCCGCAGCACATGATCAAAAGCTCAAGAAGGATGGACTTTGTGTGGTTCCACATTACTTCCACTAACAAGCACATATACAGCTCATTCACCACACAGACAAAATATTAATATGCAATTTACATTGTATCTGCCGTGAATCTTGCTTTTCCCCTCCTAAACTGTTGTGTTATTACCCTCACTGTTTTGTAGGAATGACATAATGTTTGTGGTGGCAGGTCAACACCGTGTTTATGACTGACATAAGACTGTTGCATAGTTTGAAACGACGGGCTTTTAGGCATGGGCTCTAGCATTTGAGAGTTTGCAGGCTGTAGCAGAATGATTTCTGTTGAATCATTGCTATGTCAAGAGCTTTACGATGGATGCTATGTCGTTTTTATGACATTTGTGATTAGGAGTCATGACAGGCAACGTAATTATGATGTTTTGTGCCGGCCTGGCTCCACTGAAAATCATGGCAAAACTCTCCTCCAGCATTAAATTCTACCTAGCAGCTTTGAACACTATTCATGGCAGCATAAAGTAATGATACAGCATCATGCTAAAATTATATTGCAGTAATGTAGGTCTATGACATCATATTTCTCCTCCATTTACTCAGAGCTAAGATTTGATATGCACTTTCTTGTACGCATTAACAGTTGATTGTCATGCAGTTGCAGTTCAGGAGATTTAGTGATACAGAGGCGCTCTATTTGAAATAGAGAGCTTATTGAACAGATTGTGTTTAAAGTCTATCAAGATAGATGCCAGATGCAACTTTCTACTTCAGCAACTTCATATCATCATTATTATAAAATTAATGCTCATAAGCTTTTCACTATAAATCAGCTGCAGTTTTTACTTGCTAATTAATGATCCTGGATTTTGCATTTCATAATTAATTAAATGAAATGCTAATTTACTAGCTGGTCATTTGGATATTTAGCATCTTTATTACAGTTTATATTGTACAGAAATCTTAATTCAGTCATATTCACAGTTCTAAATTTGTGCCTAAATAATGAAGTAAGAGTCAAAGAGTGTCTATAGATCTTGACATCATCACATGGTGTTGGTATTTTCCCTTAGCCCTATGGCAATATACTGCCTAATAAAAATTGCTGACTACCTTTTAATCGATACTGTATGCATTTTTGATGATTTCCTATTTATAATTAACTTGAGTTATGCTGCAATTAAACTACATTCAGGTTTAGTTTGAAATAGTTTGGATTTCACACAACTGCAATGTGTGACAAAATTTTCCTTGCTTGGCTAAGAAAATTTGCTCAGTACTTTGATGCTTGACTCTATCTGCTGTATTTGCACCCTATTTTTACTATAGAAGAGTTTTTAGATGTAAAGTTGATATATGGATACTTAATGATATCTCATTTGTATCCTTTACTCATTATCTTAATCATTACCATTGTGTGTCGTGTTTACGTATATTTTATCGACACTGTGTTTTTTATTTTCTGCTATCACATATTCACTTCGTGTCTATTAAGATTCAATATTTGAGTTGTAATGTTGCGAGATATTGGTGCTAATGAGAGAGGGAGTGATACCAGCATGCTGAGTTCAAGGCAGGGGTGAAAATCTGCAAAAGAAACAGATTTTAATGTTTAAACAGCTTTAGTGGGAACAGGATTATTAAGGTAGTCGTGAAAGAGGTAAATATATGTCCAACCTGTCATTTCCTTTGTGTCACTAGCTGTTCTGGTGTTGCAGTACATTTTTATTCTCCATATATAGTCTTTTGAGGAGTCTAGTATTCTTTCCCACAAAATAGCACATTACATGTATTCTCCATAGTCCTTGTTTGTGGTTGTGATCTGACTTTATGTCTTAGGGAAGAAATGTTTTTGTTGTTCCGCTGAGAGCTCCAATACAAGTGCCCCTCATCAGGACACTGTCTCACATTGCAATAAAGCTCCAGTGGTTATGGTTTGTTTTGAAGTTTTTTGTGTGAAGGTTATCCCATATGTACACCCACGTGTATTTTCTTATCAGTCATGTAACGGGGTTTGGGTGGGTTCTGTATAATAAAACGGTTTATGTATCCATTATTGGATCTAATGTGTCTTTTTCTGGCCAAAGATCATAGCAATATTTAGATCCTCACATGATATTTCACTGGTAATTAACTATGCCATTTCTTTTCACACAGCTTTATAGCCTGTATTCCCTTTTGGCTCATTGCCTGTTTCAGATACATTTCTCATTCTCTCTGCTCACCTTTGGCTCTCCCTCAGTCCCCCCTCAGGGCTGACCTCCTCATCATCTTCAGCAGTGTGCCTCCCCACTTCTCCACCAGTCTCCTGCTCCCTCTTTTAAGCTCTCCTCCTGCCCCTCTACCACACTCCCTCCATCTTAAGTCTGGGGTGACGATAGCTAATTATAAAATCAATGATGCCGGGCTGCCTAGTTTACAGCTCCCTCTAAAACCTTAACTGGGAAATCACTGTGGGATTGATGGCTCCCTCACTCTTTATCTCTTTTAATTAGAAATGTAAAAGATATGAAGACCCAGAGGCCAGAACACATCTCCTAGTTTTTATGACCCCGATGCCTGACTTCCCCAGCCCTCACCCCTCTTTCCCAAATCATCCCTTCCTTTACCTGGCCTTGTTTATTTCCTCTACCTCCCTGCTGACACACCCTTCATTCTCACTCTTGTCATAGATACCTTCACCTAATTCTTCTTCTCTTTCTCCATTGCCCTTTCTTTAAGATCACCCGCCCGCCTCTGCTCGTACAGGGGAAGGTGTGAAATTTATGGTCTTTGCACTTGAAAACGTTTCTCACCTTCCCCTCACCTCTCCTCTCCTCCCTTGACTGATTCCCAACTCTCCATGGATTCACTGCATATGTAACAAATGACGAGCACGTCCTTTTTGTCTGTTCTGACCCAAGCAGGAGACACACTGTAAATGATGTGGTATTTCACATTATGACCCTGCTTCCAATTCCATGCATGGAGCATATGACATATACGCCCCTCTGCCTTGTATATAGCTTTAGGTCCACACAGAGGGACCCTCCTGTTTTTTATCACATCAAACCCAGCTCACATGCACATCCACTCTCTGCCTTTATCACACCCTGAGCCCAGGCCCTTCCTCCCTCACTGCTGCCAGGTGCACTTGGGTTCACTGAGCTTTATCCTCCCGATCACTCTCCGAGGAACAGCAGAAGCTGCTGCTCCTCATTATCTCTCCTGTGTGTTGACTGAGGATCTACTGCAGTTTGCTCATGTTCAGAGCAAACTATGCAGTTTGTGCAGCATGGTCTCGCTCTGGGTTTAAATATTCAGATGAATTTCCTCTGTATCCAGCAGTCATGACCTACTTTTATGGATTCTTTACTATTTTTTGTGAATAATTGATGTCCTGTGGCTGCAAGAAAATTACACGAGATTTTTTACTGTTTATTAATTCATTGTACAGTTATGCCACTTTTTCCAGGGGCCTTTCTTCACACATTTTCATCCGTTTTTCATTTCCAGTGAGGCCTCCCTACCTCAAGTAATTAGTTAATCAAATATCACTGATGTGGAAGGATAAGTGCGGAGAAATCTTTCCTGGCTCCTTTAAATTCCCCTGAGGACACCCAAACCCTCCCATGGGTTCCCATGGCAACACCTTCCAGGGGCTCAGTATATGAGCCTGTTTGATTGTTCCTTGTAAAATAGTGTATAATGTATGGACCTTATTTTAATTCCACTCTGGTGTTATTGATCTGTCTTTAATGACAGTTAATTAAAGCAATCATATAATTGATAGAATCTCATCTCTGTTTATTACCCTCCTCCGATTCTCTGTCTCTGTCTGTCTCTCTATTAATAAAATGAAGGTGAGGCATTAGTATCCCACATTGGTACACTGAAAAAAAGACAGATGTTTACTATCAGTCACCCTTTACTAGGAGGGTCCCTGTTCTTCATCAACAGAAGCTGATCACATCAGTGGCAGTGTTGTAGCCAAGGTGGCACATGTAGTTTGCACAATATTGAGATTTTCAGAGAAATCTGTTGACTTTGAGTTGCGTTAAAGTCCCTTTCATATTTCATGGGTCATCACCAAAACAGATTCCATTTGGGATGCAAGATGCTGCCTTTCACAGATCAAATATCACATAAGTCCCATAAAATCTGAGACCATGTTCAATCATGTGTTGACTGTTTAGCTGGAATCACTATTTTCATTTTCCCTGGCAGACCTCTAATATGGGAATGACTAATATCTAGGGCTGCAACTAATATTTTCATTTTCTTTAAATTCTGATTTGTGATGTTTTCAGTTTTCAACCAATCAATTTATTCATTCATCACTACAGCTGTATTAATATGAGATATATTAAATGTAATGCATCTAAAATTATTATTTCAATACAATCTGCACTTCCCTCTGTCATTTGCTGTCTTGTTGTCTAAAACACAACAGACAGAGATTTACTTTAAAACTTCTCGACCACTCTATCTCTGAAACAAAACTACAGGACAGAGTAACACTGTGATGATTTTTTTTTAACACTACCACCTGCCCTCCTCTGGCTGTAGAGTGAACAAATCTTAGGAACAGACCTTTATCTGATGTCCTTGTTCAGCAGGAGGCTGTGATTTATTAGCCTCTGCACCCACAGCTCTCCATGACCCAACAGAACCTGCCCTCATCCTCCATGCAGGTTTAGCTCTACTGCATGCAGCATAGCCTGCAGTCATGGTGCAAGAGCTCCCTCTACTGATCCATCCTGATAATGTATGGTTATAGATGCACAAGGCATCTACTGCGTTTATGCCCTAAATATTGAGCTTGCATGACTGAAATTTCATGTACGATATATTTGCATGAGGAGGAAAAATGTAACCAAAAAAAAGTCCAGTAATCTCACAAAAGTAGTTTATTGTGCCTCTTACTGTTTATATGGCTTTTCTTTGTATGACAAGAGTTGACATAAACAGAGGGTAGACAACACCTTGGCCATGTTGAAAAACAAAAACAAAATAACATAATCTCAATATTCTGCCTGCATTACCATCAGTAACATCATGACAGCGCAGCAGGGAGAAAGGATGAGGTCATCACACAAAGAGTTTTTGTGTGATAGCACCATACCAAGGACATTCACCCAATGACTGAAAATGTGATACAGCATTCACACACACGCACGCACGCCTGCACACACACACACACACACACACACACACACACACACACACACACACAACTCTAAATACGAGACATGCCCATATTCAGAAGATGGGACCTGTCACCGCTACAGAGAGAGCGTTCATATTGCTTCAAAGAGAGAACAAAACAAAAAACAAAAAAAAGCTGTACTGCATCAGCTGCACTCTCCCAGCTGATCACCTACTGAGACATTTTATCAATAAAGAAATGAAAAACACATGAAAAACATGTCGCTCTCCACAGCTCCTTTAAAAGAAGTCAGGATTTACACAAGAAGACAAGATGAAATAATGGCTTTTGGGATGAGAAGGCAGTTTGCTGCATGGATGCCAGCTCAAGCACAGGCGGGGCAGTGATGACAATGATGAGGATGATGAGGATGATTTGCCCCTCCCCTATGGGAGAGTCACACTGGCATCCATGCTGTTGTTCAGACTTATCACCTTCTATGTACATGCAGAGGGGTTGAGCTGATCAAAACGGAGTCAAGAGTACACACATAAATATTGCCTGTTTCTAGCATGCCTGAGAGCAGCTAGGGTTTGGTCCTTACTGAAAAGCCCTGAGTCTGATTCCAAAATGTCTTCCATAAGGATTCCTGCTTTTGACTTGCATATGTCTTTGATTGATCATTGTATTAATGCATTATGTTGCTACTGTGTGTGCATGTGAATATTCTTATTCATGTGTGCATGTGTGTATTTGGCTCATCGGGGAGTGCTCTAAGGTTGATTGTATTTCATATGTTGATACTGTCCTCAGCTTAGACATGTTAACGGACATATAAGCTCTCAGACAATAACTCTACTCTCAGCAGATGAGATGTGCCTTACTTGAATAGAGGGTCACAAAAGTGCTACATATACGGTCAAGTGTAAATCTCTGTCCGGGCACTCGATGCCAGGCCGGCACATCTGTTACAGCTGGGGGTAGAGTGAAAGGAGTGTATGTGAATGTGTTTTTTTTGTGTGTATATAGTGTGCATGAGATCAAGGGTGTGTCTGTAATAGGGCATGTGAGTGAGTGCTCTGCTGTGAGGATTGCTGGATCGTGGCTGGAGTCCCTGCCAGTAGTCGAGCTCATGCCCCAAAGATGACTGTTCCTAACTTTGGCACAAAGATACAACTTTCTGCATTGTCAGCATGTGTTGGCTGCAACAAGAGCAAAATGAAATAATGCCAATTCCCTGATAACAGAAACTTGATTAAGCCACTGCAACATAACAATAGTCCTCTGGGTTGATTATCATTGACATCCACAGTGAGCCAAAGTGCCCAAAAAAGCCCTAGCCAAGCATATGTAGCTGATAAGGAAGACCCAGCCAGTTCTGATTACCCTTCTTTCCCTCTGAATATCTTCTCAGGAAAGCTCTTCAAAGAAAAAACTTGTCTAAAAAGGATTCATATATAAAACCAGAATAACAAATACAGACAAAAGTATAATGGTATATAGATATGTATGGACTTGTTCATAAATTGAAAAAAAAATTTAAAAAAAGAAAAACTGAAAACAATATTCAAAAGCAATAACCACAAAAAACAAACGATTAGCATACTCAATTTGGTTTTGCCCTGTATTCTTGTTTTCTTTTGAGAAATGTGCTTGTTGTAATCCATCGGAATCAACTGCTCAGTCCTGGCGTCTGGTTTGGCCATTCCCCTATTTAGATATAAACAACAATAGTGGAAAAAAGAGACATTTAGCTTTCTCAAAAAGAGGTTATGTTCTTTTTTGTCACCTTAACTTGCCTCTTGGCTTTGCCAAGAGTTCATATGGTTTACTGTCATCTCTCCTTTACTTTATTTTCCTGTAGTTCACTTGTCATGGACCATGTGGCCTGAGTTAGAAGTGTCTGTACACATAAGGCTCTGCTGTGCTCCGCTGAGGAGAACACAATGATGTGCAGTAAAGAGAGAGAAGGGGGGAAAGGAAGGCCAGCATTTTCTTGAGGTGGGAGAGTGAGTGAGGTTGTGCTGTCTGTCTGTACTCTATGTGTGTGTATGTGTGTGTGTGCATGCGTGAACGTGTATGTGCATTAGTGTATGGATGTATGTATGAAATGCTCTGTTCACTGCGCCCTCCCAACAAGGCCTTTCCTTGACCCATCAATGGCATCCAGAACCCCCCAGGGCTCCCCATCACTGTCCGAGCCCCTGTCCCGCTCTTCATCTCCCACGTCGTCATCCTCATCCTCATCCTCCTCCTCTGGTGACGGCTCACTGCCGTTCTCTGTGGCCCAGCTATCGTCCTCATCCTCAGCCTCCTGCTTAAGGACCAGGGCTGGTGGTGGAGGTGGTGGTGGAGGTGGCAGTGGCGGCGGGCTCTCGTTGTTGTCTGTTTGGTCGTCAAAAGCTTCTGGATTCTCAAGCATCTCCCTGATCAAAGGCGGCATGGGCCCTGGGATCTCCATCTTCAGAGTGATGGCTCGCTCTGCGCCTGTAAACAGAAAGCATGATTAAGCATCATTAGAATTTCATGTCATGTAATTTTAAATATGATGCTTCCCTGCCTATAGAAAACAACAATGAGATTTAGTGTGTAATTCTATATGATTGCTGATAAAAAAATCAGCCTTTTTCAAAATCTTTGTTCAATTAGAATCTCTCTCTTCATACTAACCCTTGGTGCTGATCCCCCTGAGGTCAGTGATCTTCATCAGCATGCGGGGGAACATGTGGGGCTTGTTGGGGCGGCGGCGGCGGGCGTAGATCTTCAGAGCTTCAAGTAGAGGCTCTTGAAGTTTATCCACTTTCTGGGGCTCCTCTAGATCCATACGGTCTGATAAGGAAACAAAAAACACATAATGTAGTTAATTATAAACCAAAATTCTGCATTATACTAAAAAATGTTTTAAAAATTTGCAAAAAGCTCTATCAATTCCTCTCTACAATGGCTGCAATCATTATATATTTAACACTGCAGTACCTCCACAGATGAGGCAGATGGCACTCAGGAGGCCTGTTTCTGTATCGTCCATCTCCAGGGGTAGAAGCTGGCCAGCGAAGGCAAACACCAGGTCTGTGAGAGGTCCGAAACCGGCGTTGTGCATCTGAGTCCGGTTCAGAGTCAGGCCATCTGAGAAGGTCATGGTGTCCTGTTCTGGGGTGTAGCGTGTACAGATCCTCAGCATCTGTGAGCCACAGAAGTTGGAAAACTTTATAAGCAGTGAGAAAAATTTTACAACCCTCAAATATCTGCAGTTACTAAACAGATAAATATCATAACTACTCTCAAATACAACATTCTCACTATTATTTGGGCAAACCATCCTGTACTGCCACTTTTCACCACTAGATGTTGATGTTCCCACATCACAGAGTGAACTGTTCTCCAGTCATTCATTTATCAAAGTGAGTGAAGAGGACAAAAGGAAAAAACAACAGTGGGTTCCTCACCAGTATATCCAGGCAGGCCGACTTAAGTAGAGTGATCTGGTCTGCAATGGTGAGGGTTGTGAAACCTGGCAGCCGCTTGGCGAATTCCACGATCTTGATGATGCATTTGGTGGAGAGCTCGCTGAACTTGTCCCATAGACCCAGATCCAACTGGACGCGATGGTCTGAGCTGGAGTTCTGAACACATGAAGATACCCACAGTTCAGCATGTTTTAACAGAGGTGGAGTGCTACTCTGTTTTCATCAAGGGCGAATGCGTCCGTGCCTCACAACACATTTACATTTTACATCAATCAAGGGGGGAAAAAATCCATTTACATGTTACATCAATCATTCAGAGGCCACACAGATGGCTTAATGGGGAACTGAATTGGTTAAGCCACCACTCTGTTGGGAAAGCTACGGTGATTTTACGCCTTTGCATGCAATTTCAGAGCTTTCAGTGATGGCATAGCTTGGAGAGTGAACAGCAATGTATAGGGTATCTGTGTGTGTGTGTCAGACTTACGGTGGTGTATTTTCCCAACTGGCAAAGTGATGGGAAGGTTTCTTGGTGAGCTTTGCTGACTTTATTGACCAGTTCCTCTAGCTCTCCACTTAGCTCATAGCTTTCTGGAAGCACCACCTCCTCCTTCACATCCTTCTTTTTCTTGTTTCTGTCATTACGCACCGCTACGTAAGAAAAACAAGAAAACAAAGCTGTTGAAAGAGAGACTCCCCGCTATTTCATACTAAATCCTTTCCTCATACAATTTCTGACATCAGCCACAGAATGTTCCTCTTTTGTATCTGTAATCACATGTAAAAACATCCACAGCACTCATGCTCAGTGTCTTTCACCACTGCCAAGGACATCTTGCTCACTAGTGGAAACCAGAACTCAGAGGCAACTAAGGTTGCTCTTAACAGCATTAACATATTTCCTTTAGCACAGCACGGACACCAGCTATCTCTTTCTTATCACTCGCTCTCTTCCTTGTCCATCTCTCTATCCACTTGACCGGTGCACACAAGTCAGTCCTATACTCTTTCCCTCTCTGTCTCCTCTCCCTCCTCCTCCTTCTCCTCCTCCTCCCATACTTTCCTTCCTCTCAGGATATCCAGTAATAGCAGAGGCACAATGTGATCCCGGTCTTAACACACATCCCACACAAACATTACACCCACATACATGTCCCACGGGTTCTGTGAAGGGCAAGAAACTGCCACTTCGACACACCCGTCGACACACAATGTCAAAATAATGAGGGCACAAAACCTGGTCTTTGATTTGACAAACAGTGTGAATTCTGCTGCTAATATCTTTGTCATAATTCAAAATATTTTCTGCTCTGTTGCCTCATGAATGAAAGCAGTGTCTGTGCTGACTAGAGGTTTTGTTGTGAAACGCAAAGTACAAATCATTTCATAAAACGATTAGTCATATGATTGGTACAGTGCCCCTGCCTCACTCTGATCACCACCCCTTGTACGCTCATCATCTGCTTCTGTCTCTCTGCTGCATATTTTCCCAGAGTCTCTGACTGAGCATTTATAGATTCATGAGTTCACATTGTGAATCAGGTCACATCTTTTTATTTTGGTGATTAAACCAAAATCATATCTGAGCCAATATTAATCCTAATATCAAGTGATTGTCAATGTCTCCAAGGTATCTGAGCATAAAAAATACCCTATGTCTATGTTTTTTTTTTGTTTCTATCTGTGTGAGTTTTTATCCATGTCTTGGAAATGGGTCTCTCTTTCTCTTGTGACTTGAGTCCTAGGGGGACTCACCTTCCTTGGACATGCCGACCTCAAAGCACTTCTGCAGTCTGCAGTACTGGCAGCGGTTGCGTGTGACCTTGTTAATCTGACAGTTCTTGTCTCTGTGGCAGGTGTACACCATGTTCTTCTGGATACTGCGCCGGAAGAAACCCTGGAGCATCAGGAAGCAAGAGACAAAAGGGGAGAAGGCAAGAGAGAGAGAGAGATTGTATATTATAGTCAAGTCATCAAATCAAGGATGTGCCATTTAACTGTTTCTCTTTCGTACTTGCGCTTCCTTCATCTGTCTGCTAACTTGAATCCAGAATAGAGAAGTGAAAGAATAATCAGATTTTAATTTAATTCAAATAACTTTATTTCTTCTTAGTGGTTTATTTTCAACTAATTATTCTCACCCATATTGAAGAAGTAGCTGATGTGCTGAATTATCAAGCCTCTCCTTCTTATCATGATGCAAAGGCAGATAACTAATTCTTGTAGCTGTGTTAAATAGATCCAGAAACAGCAGGGTTCAAAAGGCTCTGGCAGGTTCTTCTCACCTTGCAGCCCTCACAGGAGCTAACCCCATAGTGGTACCCCGAGGACTTGTCCTGGCACACAAAGCAGGGCTTGTAGACACGAGGTGGTGGAGGTGGAGACGGAGAACTAGGTACCATCTCCTCAGAGCTGGTGCTCTGGGTCTCCACCGCTGTGAAAAAGACAGAAGAGCACATGAGTACATGATTTGTCACAGATCACTTACAGCTACTGTTCAGTCTGCAAATGTCACATGTGCACTTGTCAGCGCATGTGGCAGGTGTGGATAGCTTGACTGCTTTTAAACATGATATGACAGCTGACAGCATTTCCTTTTCCATTTGATTTGTGAGGCCAGTCAGGGATGTAAACACTTTACCTGGAGGTGCATTGAGATACATTATTCTATTTATTTTTTGCTTGTTTCTCTCAAGTTCAAAACTGACAAGATAAGAGCCAGAGCGAAGAACGTATGAGTATGAACTCCAGGCAACAATTTATGTTTCCAGGTACCAATTATCACCCAGAGGGACAGCACTCAGGTGCATATTTGGGCAGATTATTGTTTAGCGTGAACGCAGAGAAACAAGGGAGGAATGACTGTCTGACAGCAGAGACAAAGCTGCTTTTTACAACAGTAACCACAAGTGCCATTGATTGACAGGTTCTTCGATAAGGCCAGGTAACAGCAAGCTGTTGCAGCCAAGACTCAAAGCTGGCTCTTCCTCATTCCGCAGACTGACAACAGCTCATGATGACATCTTGTGGGCACAGAGTAGATACTCATCAAACACACTCCATATACTGTTCACTTGAACACAACAGTGATGTCAGAACTACCTCAAGTCACGTACTTGGTATGTTACATTAAACTAACACATTATATTCCAAAGTGAGAGCCATATAGGCTCTTTTGGAAGTTAAAGTGTGCAGCGTATGGATTCCATACTTCACCAGAGAAACATAAGCTGCTGCACACACATACTGTAGGGTCGGGCTCTCGTCACACATGTTAGCCTGCACAAGCTCAAAGACACACATGTTGCCCCCCTCACCCAACAGCATTTCTTTCAACTTTCACCCTTGCTCACCCTCAAACTTCAACCCCCCAACTCTGCATCCCACCACCCCCTGACACACAAACCCTATTTTTCTCTTGTTTCCTGGCCCTAAATTCCTCAGTGCAGCCCTGCCAGGTTTTAATAGAGGCCTAGGCTCGTAAGGCGGCCTATAAAGGCGGTCCCATGGCTGGACTTGAGGCCCCAGCCCGGCTGGCCGACACTTTATTGGGACTCGGTCACCTTGGGCAGCTATTCACACCACCAGCTGTAGCTCCCAGCCCGTAAAAAAAGCCAATCATAAAATAAAAAGCAGCGAGGCTCTAAAATTCTAACTTTTACTGCCCCCACCTCCCCCCCAAGCGGCTTCAATGGAAAGCACAGAGGGCTAGCCTAAACTTAACCTACAACTCCACCTCCTCCCCTATCTCACACCCAAGGCTGAAGCAAAAACCACCAGCTTGGCTTTTTACAAGAGAGGGGAGACTTCAAAAAGAAGAAAAAAAGAGGGCATAAAAAGAGGAATTTGATAAAAAACAGAGAAAGGGGCAGAGGGGGAAAGGGGGAGGAGAGGACACAGTTGCTCTTGAGGGCAAGTCTTGTTCAAGACCAAGCTGACCATGACTACCACTTCTGTTACAGCTGCTGTTACTGGCCAGCTACTACCTCATTAATGATAATAACAGAAATATGTCAGACATTTTTCATTTGTTGCCTGCTGCTCAAACATCTGTTTTTCATATGTATTTTTATATTAGACTATTCAGAATTCTGCATTCAAATTCCTCCTTTGATAGCCTTACTTTGCTGGAGGCAAAGATGTTTTCCATTAGTTTTAAGAGCAATCCCAATGCCAAATGTACAAATCAATCTAAAATCTGAAGTTTACGCCTGCTGAATGTTTCTACAGCAGTTCTCATATCTCCTTGGCCAGAATGCAACAAAGCAGCAGGGTCAGTGGGAGAGCAGAAACCCTCTGAACGTGCCATGAACCTCTGTGTTTATGCAATAATAACAGCAGCAAATGAGGCTCCAGACCGAGCGCTGACAACCCCTTAGAAAAGGACAAACCATATGTGGCGTCAAGTAACGAACACTGACTGACATTGTCTAAATGGAGAAAGAAAGCGAGCCAAAAAGAGAAAGGCCATCCTGGAGAAAACTTAGACAACAGGGAGAGAGAAAATACATCAGGCTCCGTCAACACATTGAACCTGGTTCCTGCCAGAGAACATGACTCCTGTACCCGCCTTCAAGACTTTACCTCATTCAGGCCGCTTCATCCAAATCCCCCACTCCACTTACCCCAGGGCGCCACAGTGAGAGGGCCCATTCAAGCAGCCGCCCTGAGCCCCTTTCCCCAGTCTCCTCAACTCAGCTCATCACTGTTTAGAAAACAAAGCCCTGTGAAAATGAGAGGCCCTCCTTATCAGTGCTCTGAAGCCTGGGGCACGATTTGCATGACAATCCGCCAGCCAAGGCTTGTGAGCTGATGACAGACGGTTGAGATGAGAGGAGAATGGTATAGGTGGGTGGCTGCTGTTGTTGGGGGAGGAGAAGAGGATGAGAGAGGAAAGAAGGAGGGCTAGTTGAGTTATCAGTAGCCACTGTTCGTTTCCTGCTAAGTATCAGTTTACTCCCTAATCCCTTCTCTCAATGCTCTCTGTGCACAAGTGGCCCAGCTGCACTGACCAGGCCTAATCCCCTGGTCACATACACACACAGATACCATTCAATGGCTACAAACTACACATACACGCACACAGGAGGATAATATTCACTACCTACAAACTAGCGAACACCCACAATAATCCCCCCATTACACTAAAGTGTTTCAGCCTGAGCTGGATGTGTAGTACATCATTCTCCACAACCTCATTAGATGTAAAATGTAACTACACACGACAGAAATAGCGGTTTAGCTGAAGGTGACTTCAAGTAGGTCAATTACATTAAATTCTAGGTCAAGTCAAGTGGGCCAATCGATGTCCCCTTAGGTTCAACAGAAACAATAGGAGAGAAAAAGAGACAATAGGTAAAGATAATATAGAATAACAAGGGACTTTCTGGCAACACCGAAGCTGCCTGTTGTCCACTCAGCTGGAAAGGGGAATGTTTCCAATGTATGTGAGCAGAGGCATGACTATGCGGCTCATATTTTGTGTTGCAACACACTCCTTTTAACTGAATAGCATATGACATTCTGGCAGGGTAACAAGTATTCTTTCACAATAGGCCTGCAGATTTTGTCTACGTGACTTGTTGGTGTGATTGAATCTTCAGTGGGATGCTGTTCCAGAGGTCTAGTCTTGGCATGTGAGAGTGAATGCACAGGCTTTTTTCTTTGCGAGGGCAGTGCAGTGTATACATACAGTACCGGACATGAGCAAGTGGAACAGACATGTTAGTTGGTGTTCATTTCTGAGTGTATGTCATTTGCGTGCGTGCCACTCCAGCCAGCGGCGCTGCTCAGCCTCCATTTGATTTGCAAACGCAGGACTGTTTGTAACAGTGCGGCAGCAAGCTCCAGTGTTCCCCATTAAAATATTCTCCTCTGTGTGTGTGTGTATGTGTGTATGTGTGTGTGTGTGTGTGTGTGTGTGTGTGTGTGTGTGTGTGTGTGTGTGTGTGTATGTGTGTGTGCGTGCGCGTGCAGCTCATTGTATTCATGTTTTTTTTCTGTTCATGTCAAACTGCAAGCACAGGCATGTGGGGCCTTTGTCTCCATCTCTACCTTCATTAAGCAGCCTGCAAAGCTTGCGTGTTCTTGTCAAATGCACTGTGCAGTAAAAGAGTGTGCGAAACTTGGAAGCTCTGTGTGAGAGAGGAGCACACAGTGGAGTTCACTGTGAAAAATGGGGTGGGTCCCGGGCAGACAGTAGTGGCAGAAGGGAAGCAGATTGAGAGAGGATGGTGAACAGTGGGCTGGAAGACTTGCTGGCACACTAGGTGGGGCCTTTGAGGGTGCCCTTGGCCCTCTACCCAATAACAGAGGCTACAGCACCACAGGGTGCTGAGTGACCATCAGCACACCAAAAGCTTTCCACAAAGAACTGGGCTTCACAAAAGAGGAAAAGAAAGTACCACACCCTTGTCAGTGGTGCCAGTATGTTTCACTCTTTCTCTCTCTTGTTTCTCTGCCCACGTCTTCCTGCCATCTCTCTGAGGCTTCTGCTACAAGGTCCCACGCAACAGCCCCGTTTCCTTCCTCTTTTCAGTGCCAGTCTTTCCGGAGGATCTTCGTCACTGCTTTTGCAGCCACTTCTCTGTCTCCCTCACTGTCACACCTTTTTGCAGGGCCTCTAATTTCTCACAAGTTGAATAATAGAGGGGCTCTGTTCAAGCACTGCTGCACACAGTTGAGTCACCTGCAAACTTTTAAATGGGAGGTCTATCAAGTCTCTATTGTGTGAGTTACACAACCACTCACAATGTAACCTGCCCTAAAACTGAGAAGGAAATAGTTGATATGGTGGAGTGGTTATGAGGAGAAGGAGAGGAATGTATTTCTGTGTGAGTGTGTGTTGACAAGGAGGGGGGATGCTTTCATTAAAGGTCCTGACTAGTAGCAACACCTTTCAACAGCTGTCAGAAAGCTCATTACCTGGACTCCAAAAGACACATACACATTCACTGACATGCCTGCAAAGAGGCCCCTGTCTGCTGTCTTTTGAAACAAGGTCTGTAAGACCAGGCTGTTGACCAGGAGATGGCTCAGGTCTGAGCAGGGAAAACACACCAAGCTGGCCAGTTAAAATAAAGGCATTGACACACACACACACACACACACACACACACACACACACACACACACATAGTGTCAGGAACTTACACCCCTCTGTCAGAACCAGCAGAAAGTCATGAAACACAGAGAAAGATGAACACTTGTGAATGAACACAATGCACACATATGATCTGACCAGGACACACACATCTCTCTCTCTCTCTCTCGTATGTGTGTGTGTGTGTGTGTGTGTGTGTGTGTGTGTGTGTGTGTGTGTGTGTGTGTGTGTGTGTGTGTGTGTGTGTGTGCGTGCGTGTGTGTGTATATAGGGCTTTGGCATATGTCCACAGCCACTATGAGCACCACTGACAAAGCTCTGGACTCTTGTGGGTAACACAAAACAACATGGTACACAAACTCCTGCAAACACACACACACACACACACACACACACACACACACACTTAACACTTCTTTATCTATAAGTCCCCCCAAAGAAAGCACACAAGAAGAGCCGAGCAGAGCAGGAAAGGCAGCAGGTGGGATAAGCCTGTATCCTCGGGGCACATTTTAAAAAGTGGAATTACCCTTGCAGTCTGGTGGTGCTCTCAAAACACCCTTTCTTCTTTACAGCACCTCATAAAGAGCCTTTTGATATTTTCTTGATGGAGTCAGCCAAGTCAACATTTGGCAGCAAGCACCCTCCCCCCTTTTCCTGTACCACACAACCTTGTCAAGAAACACACAAGTTGGCTTCAAACAGACAAACTTGCCCACCAAGCTGCCTGTCCCCCATGAACTCAGAAAAAAAGTTTCCTTCAGATGTCCTTGTACAAAACCTGAGGAAGAAGGTATTAAACGAGAGGGAAAACTAAAGGAAACATTTTATTTCAATAAAGGATTTTAGTCAGTGGCGTGTTATGGCTACTGTCTGACAGTCAAGTGCAGATCTGTGGAAAAAATGTGCCCACTGATCCCTGTGGTGAGCTCCAGCTGACTCGTCATCTGCCCACCAGAAGATGGAGAGGAAGACAGCTCTCCTCCGGTGACTGGAGAGTGAACCCAAAACTGGCAATCCAGCGCAGGCCTGGGCCATTGATCATGTCAAGAGGACAGGACAACTCACGGGCAGGCGAAGAAGCAGACAGAGTGTGGAGACAGGCAGACAGGCGAGGTGAGGAGAGAAGAGAGGAGAGGAGAGTCATCGAGGGAAACCCTGAGTCTTTGATCCTTGGGTTGTTTCTTGTCCTCCCAGACTTCCTCTCACCATCTGTATCCCTGGCTCTCACCTGTGTGTCTCTGGCAAGGCCACTAGTGCTCGTTCAATTGCTATTGCTTCCTCCTTACAACAATAGAAACCTACAAAAGTAGAAGTAGCCCAGCCGTGGCTGCAGCCAGGCTCTGTCAGAGGAAGTGAGGGGAAAGGAGGATAATGTAAACAACAACAGTAGTATTCACTCCAGCTCATTGGGGGAGCACCGCAGACCAAAGCATGCAAATGCAAACCTCTTATTGGATGAAACAAGCACACCCACAAGTTGTAGTACACAGTTCATAGGTACTCAACATGAAAATGTCTGTGCCCAAGCATCTGCTCGCACAACACAGTGTTTCCTCTTTTCCTCTTGCCTTACACTTGTGGCAGCTGAGTGAGCTGAGTCTTGTAAAATCATGTGGCCATCTAACTAACATTTCTTCTGATGTTACAGCAGTTTGTATTTGTTGCTCCAGTTTCATGGACTTTAAAAGGCAGCTATTTGATAGAGACCAGCTAAGACAAAAACTGAGACAACAGTGAACGCAGACAGAAAAAACAGTGGCTTCTTGATTTCTCATGTCTCTGGACATTTGTGGTCTAAACTATGAGGTGATTTTTGACAAATTGCAACACTGTGCACAAAGTCCCCTTAAACTGGCACAAACACTCAGAGTCATATCAGTTGTAGAAGTCTCTCTGAGAAACTTCTGCTTTGAATGGCTCACTGGAGCAATGATGCATATCAGAGTTTTTCACTTTTGCTTGGCAACCAACCGCCAACAGGTTGCCCAACTTTGTCTGGGCGGAGGCTGTCAGAGCACTGACAAGATATTCAGACTGAGGCCATTTAGTGATTCATTTCCTTCTCTGCCAACCTCTTGGTGTGTTGGAAATTCCATATAAAAAGTTAATATGAGGCAATAATGTCACATTTTGACTTCAGACATTCAGGGAATAACATAAGTCACTGAGAAAGTAGGCAGTGCCCATTCAGTCAGTTCCCATAACAGCAGTGTACCCTGAATTCATTCAGCACTCCTGAAAGAGGCATGAATCATCCCCAGCAGCCCCTAACTCGTTTGCTGGAATGCTTCCTGTCTAACTGGCTGTCTGTCTGTCTGTCTGGCTGGGTTTCTCTCAGTGTTTTCTGGCAAATGTGAGGTGCTCAAACAGTGGAGCAGGAGCTGATAAATCCAGGCCTACTGACAGGATGATTACAGCCAGCTCTCATTCCGTCACAGGTCATGCTACAGTGAAGACACAGAAATATCCTGCTTTAGCCACTGAAGAAAAAGTGCTTTTTTTCTGTGTCCATGCATGCTTACTCGTGAGTGTGTGTCGTGGGTAAGTGAGAATGCATTTTTTGTGTCAGATTGAGTAAGACATCTTATGAAGGGGCCCAGTGGAACAGTGAGTGTGTTTACATCTACTTCAGTAACCTGGTTATTGCTGGTTTTCAGCAGTAACGTGATTTCTTCAACAATAGAGATAGAAAAAAAAGATTTTGATAGCTATGTACCAGCAGAAGAAACCTTATTTCAAAGCCATGGTTATACTGAACCAGGTTTACATGTGAGCATGTCAAAAGGTCAGGACAGGGAATGGATCCCTGAGAAAGCAGTGCAGTGGGCTGAAAGTAATGATCACTAATGTAACTGTGCAACCTTGTATCCAAAATAAATAAATCCAAAATCTGAAGTTTCCACAGCTGTACAGTACACTATTCGTGAAATACAGACACATGTGCACAGTAAAAGAAAAAAAAAAGTGTAGTCTGAGTCTTGGTTCAAAAATATGACAGTAGGCTAGAGAGAAATCTGATTACTGACCAGCTGTATGCTAAGTTTTCAAGATGTGAACAGATTTTCCTGTTTCCTGCCTTAACCCGATTTCCTCAATAACACGGTTTCATGCGCACATGTAAACATAGTCAGTGAGTAAACAGAAAACCACACAAACAGACACACACACACACACACATTCACAGACAGACATCTGTGAAGTCCTCCACTTACTTCATGTCCTTCTAGTAAAAAAATCCCCAAGTGTCGGCAAGACACTCAATTACAGACATGCCATTTTATACACACCTGTTCCCCCTCAGTGATCACACAGGCAAAATTACACACACAAAGACACACACACACACTGGAATGGACATGTATACAGTACACACAAAGAAATGAACTAATGCAAGTGTATACAAATGAACTCATGCACCATTTCCAGAAAAGTGGTCACGGCAGTTGCACACACGCACATTGGCAGAATTTGACTAATGTCCAAGTGAAAACAGCGCCAGTGGGCCTCGCTTCCCTCCCTCGGCCAACTCCTCTTCCATCACTCTCCACCCCTGAGCCCAGATAATAGCTGTACTACACCAGCCGCCCACCACTCCCTGCCAAACACTGTCGGCTGCGTAAACACAACCCATTCACACATACACAGGGAGAGGACAGCCCGGCTCGTCTGGGTTTCTAGACCCGGCTTGGCTGACCGAGCCCTCCGCTTCTCATAACAGTGAGCCCGTAGCAACGCTCGAGCCAAGCCGTCAGTCAATAACACGGTGGTAACAGAACTGCTCTCTTCACACTCAGCTCACACATGGCTCCAAGCTAACATACACACACTTCTTTATACACCATACACAAACACACATTTGCAACAGTAGATTGTATGCTCACCAGTGAAATAAACTGCCCTGCAAAAGTACAGCATGTACACATAAATTCTAAGCAACACACACGTAGACACACACATAACTTGCCAATTGCCAACACCTTTATACAAGGGAAAATTTGTCTGGCAGGCTAAGATCTGTTCTCAGTAAACAACTACAATAGCAGCAGCCAGACATGGGTGTTAGGGTGGGTAGCCACAATACCTCTGTGACCAGCAAACTATTGTGAAAGAGCTTACAAAAGTCCACATTTTATACTCAGCTCGAGCTGATACACAGGGACAAACTGTTTGCCCAGTTACCTCATATTAGCCTGTTCTGTCATGTTGTGCTCCACAATTTTTCAGCTTAACAGGACTCCTCCTGATGTTTCACTCTTGTGAAATAGTTCTTCACTAAGACGGAAAGGAAAAGACAAACAGCCAGTCCGAGGTGAAAGATTCATCTTCCACTTGATGGTTGATGAATTTTATTTACAGTGGTGTGACTGACGCTGCTGTGGAGCTATAAACTGCTATTAGAGCAGAGCAGGATTCCAACACAGGCCTGAGGAATCTAGCCTGGCACATTGTCTGTGTCTGGATTTGATACAGAAGTCGCCAGCCGAACAGGCACGTAAACACAACATACATTGACATATAGGTGTTCACATACAGACTCCACGCACGCAAGCACAGGTTCACACCCTCATATTTATGCATCAACAAAACCGCACATGAAAGAGAGCTTGTGGAAAAACTTAAAGCAACTGCAGGGATTGAATCTGTTTATTTATAGGTGGCACTGCCTATTAATGGGCTCAGCTATTACTGCACGGCTGAGACAGATCGGTTAGCAAGGTGGTGTGATACTGTAGCACAAGTAGTTCTTCTACTGAAAATGGCTTCAAACTACAGAAATGTTTTCCATGATGTAATGTAATATATATAATATAATATAATAAAAATAATAAATATAATAATTTATTTAATTATTATAGTTTCATATTTGATGGGGAGTAAAATTAAAGCCTTACCCAGTGTGTGTTTATACATATATATGTGTGTGTGTGTGTGTATGTATATATATTAATATATGTGTGTATGTGTATTTATATATATACATATACATGCACACACACACACACACACACACACACACACATTAGGGCATACATACATATTAAAATAGCCTGTGCATATATACACACATATGTGTACATACAACAATACACTGCATGCATGTAGTAATGCACCATTCTGTAGTGAGCATCTTATCTATCTGTGCTCTACAATTAAGTACTTTTTTTATTACAGTCTGGAATTACAAAAGAAAAAAAGATTAATCACGTGCCTTAGTGTTTTGCACATTTCACTTTGTACTGATTTCTTCTGATTTTCCACTTCAAACAGCTCATTCAGTTGCATTGGCATAATTGTTTTCAGAGACACGAGAAGGTTTTTCCCTTGGCCATATCAATTACGACTCAGTGACCTTGGACCAGCTGACTACTTAAGCCTTTTAACTTCAGCACATTCATTTGACATTATCTTGAAAGGATCAGCAAGGTTTATGTATATATAACAGCACTGACAAGCACTGACAAGTCCTCATTAGAACAGCAACTATGGTATAATAAGTCTCTTTCATTCACTCTTTCATTCTCCCTCTCTCTCTTTCTCTCTCTCTCTCTCGCACAACACCCCACTAAGCAAGATACCACTATCTATTCCCAGTCCTGCCCCCTCAGGCATTCTAATCTTTTAATTGAATCTTTTGTAATTATAATGAAATAACTGCGGACTTCTATCAGGGAGAAAATGATCGGGGCCAGAATGTGCCAGCGGTTACAGGAAGCTCTTATTTCTCTGCCATTGCTGGTGAGATACACCCCCATTTCAATTAGCTCCTCAATTCACATTTGAACAGCACATTAAGGAAAAACAAAGAGGCGTGTGTGCCTGTGTATGTGTGTGTGTGTGTGTGATTGCACGCATAGTGACGGATTACTCAAGTGATCTTTTACAGCCTTGTCTGTCACATGTACTATCGCTTTCGACCATCACAATTAATACCCAAACAGTGCCTAAAAAACATCAAGCTACAAGCGCATTTTGGTGAGAAAAACACTTCCCTTCTTCTGACCCTGGAGAGCTCCTAAACGTAATTGCCTCATTCTTCTAAGCAAATGAACATTGACAGAGAGGGGATTGGTCTGCATAGGCTCTCTCAAATGGCTTCCCTGGCAGTTGACTAATTCAGTTCTCATTGACGTATGACTAAATCAGTGTCCATTATCCTTACATCCACAGCGGCTCAGATGTAGTACCAGCTCCGTGGCATAAGGCACTTAAGAGCATTACACAAGCCAAGCTGGTTGAAAGGGTCTCCTTTTCAGCAAGCTGACAAGGCTACCACACATGGTGTAGATCTGACATTGGCCAGGCCGTAGCCTCTGACTAACCTCTGACATTGAGGTCTCCCACTGGTGAACAAAAAAACAGGAAAACTGACCATGTCCCTGGCTAAGGGCCAACAACAGTGACACTTATCACTGCAGGAGATTTACTGCCAAGACAATAGCATATACTCATTTTGTGGGAGATTTAGGGCCACAACATTTCATCTCCACAGAAATTCTGACTGATTTCTTACATTACATTTTTATAAACTAAAATCCTGCATTTGACATTTTTTCACCACTGTTGATTTCTTTTCAAGAAAGTAAAAAAAAAAAAAAAACACACAGTGTAGCCACAGTTATTCATTGTTCAGTATCATGCCAGGGCCAGGTGACTCTCTTCACAAACCCAGTGGTTATTTTGGTGTGCAGCATGCATGCTTGTGTGAGTGTGGCATCAGGAGCCAGACAGGTCCCTCTGTTGTGCAGCTGGGCTGGCTTAATGAGATATCAGACTCAAACATCAATTCATCAGCCTCATTGATGAGGACAATGAGGGGGAACTGCTTCAGTAAAGAGAGGCATTATGGCCTCTCGTGTGGGGATAGGGCAGCCTTGTTTACAAAGGTTACTGAGCACAGAGGGGTTGAAACAGTACACCACACCAGCCTCCACTTTGCTCTGCTCTGCTAGATTCAGCTCTCTTAGCCTTAGGGGCAGCTTCTCAGGACTTTTTATCTCTTTGATTTTCTGGAACAAAGACCTAAAAGAAAAACGTACTTCTGGTATCTGAAGGCCTAATTTTTAAACGTGTGCATGTGTGTGAATGGGTTAAAAGGAAAGGCCATAGAGGCCTGATTGATTAAATAAACAAATCTCATCTTGTTATCATCAGAGCTCCCCTAGCTAAGCAGAGCAGGCTGGGCTGGTTGGAGTCCCCCCTGGCCTCGGCCTCCACTGACAGGGCATCTGTCTTCATTAAAGCTCAGCCAGTGTGCATGACAGCCACTGAAATGCTGGTGTCTTCACGATTAATGAAGACAGATGACTCCCCTCAAGAGGCAGTAAAAAGGAACAAAAAGCAGAGGATTAACAAACAGAAAAATACAAAAAAAATAAATAAATAAAAAATCTGAACCAAGATAAAAAAGCTCCCAAAAACAAGAGCGTGATTAAGTTGTTTATCCCATTGCTCCATCTTTTATTCTTGATTGTTTTTCCACTGTCATATCTGGCATGACTCCCTCCACACTTCTCCCACCATACCATGCATACACACCCCCCACTCCTTTTCCACTCTCACACGCTCTCTCACAGCAGTAGTGGCCCCCTGGAAGTGTATGGAAATGGACCCCAGTTTTGTCTGTCCAGAGACAGGCCTGTCAAATGAGAAGCTGACAGAGAAAAAGAGGGACTCTGTATGCATTCCACATTTCTAATTTATTCATCCATTTATCCATTCAAATATTCATCTACGACTTAATATATTGTTGTTTAGCTCAGGGGCTGCAGCTCAGAGGAATATCATTATAACATAAGCATAAACAAACCTCAGACGTATGACGTAAGACTGCAATAGGCTCCACAAAAGTTTTAACATTTGTATTATTGAACAGACTACATTTGTCATGAACATTTCATGAGAAATATACCAGACAACAAACTTCTACTCAAATCCACACCATGAACAGATGATAAACAAAACACAGTGAATCCCAGTGATTTCACTTCCTGTCACACCCCTTTTCCTCTTTCTTTTATCTGTGAATACTTTTGTTTTTAGTATACAGCACCTGGCAAGGTCAAACCTCAGGTGGCTCACATTGTCGCTGTAACTTGACTCCATAGACTGAAACTCACAAGTCAAAGATGGACACACATATACACACACATATGCGCACACACACACACAGGCACATATCATATCATAGCAGAGAGTTTCTTTCAGATGACTGAGCAGCTCAAACTGGCTGTGGGCTGTGAGGGGGAGAGGAAAGTAGAGTAGAGGAGAGTAGAGAAGAGAAGAGAAGAGAAGAGAAGAGAAGAGAAGAGAAGAGAAGAGAAGAGAAGAGAAGAGAAGAGAAGAGAAGAGAGGAGAGGAAAGGAGACTGTCTGTCCCAGTCTTTTCCTGTGTTGCTCTGTAGCCCCTGACAGCAGCCCCATTGGCCGAGCCCTGAGGGGTAAACAAGCCAGTAACATGAGAGAGAGGGAGAGAGACAGAGAGAGACAGACAGAGAGAAATGGTTGTGTCACACAAGAAATACAAACAGGATGCCACTTACATTGAACACTGGCACTGCCCGTCCAAGCAAAGGGGTCCAACCCCGCAAAGAAGGGGCTCGCCTTCCGCAGCATGCATGCACCGCGGCTGGTGACATCATAGAGTTGACGGGGGCCCATTCCCAGAGCCTCCATACAGTCAAACATGGTACCCCCCCGCCCTCAGCAAAAATCACTACAAGCCCTCAGTCCTGCCTGCGTCCTGCACTGCTTCCACCGCTCTCGTCACCCGCTGAAGCAGTGACAACAACAAACAGCAGCAACAGCTAGCTGGATCTGCTGCCTTCCCTTCCCTCCCTTCACTTATCTCTCGCTGTCACTCTCCCTAAGCGCTCCTTTCCTGCCGATGCCGGAGTTTCCCTCTTTCCTTCTCAGCTGGAATGCAGATTCCTGCCTGGCTGGACTGAGCTGAGCTGAGCTGAGCTGAGCGTGACTCTGGCTCTCTACTCTCCCCCTGCCCTTGGGTGAGCTGCTCCCTGTCTGCTGTAACAGACCTAAATAACAGCCTCTCACAGCTCTCGCTGAGCCCCAGACACGGCGGAGCAAACCAACTGCCTCGGCATGACGCTCTGAGAGGGGGTGGAGAGAGAGAATGCCAGAGAGGGAGGGCCAGAGAGAGGAACCCAAGAGGAGGAGGGGGGAGAAGGGAGGGAGAGGGGGCCGACCAACAGAGCCTGCACTGGAGGAAGAACTGATCTGGTTAGAGGACAAAACTTTATTCCCATCCTTCTTTTGCTTTTTTGTCCGTGCTGCTTTTGTGTTTCATATTTCAGCCCCAAACGCAAACAACCCTGCCCCCCCCCCAAACTCCCACATTGTGGCCCATTCAGATCTGGTCCCTGTCTCTGTCTGTCTTTACATTGCACCTCCCCCTATTCCTCTGCAGTAAATATGAACCCCCCTCCCTTCTCTGAGCCCCCCGTCTCTAATCATAACCATATTAAAGTCCAGCCACTGGCCGTGTGTGTGTGTGTGTGTGTGTGTGTGTGTGTGTGTGTGTGTGTGAGAGAGAGAAAGAGAGCCAGAGAGAGAGAGAGAAAGAACATTGTGCTGTGGTTGAACCCAGAAACCAGATGCCAGGGTAAATCCCTCCCTCCTCTCTGTCTGTTTGAGCGAACAGAAGATGGGCAGTTCTTTCTGTCTCTCCCTCTGGAAGTGCTTTAACAGTGATGGATGAGGGTTCCCTTGCTCAATCCCTGCAGTGCATTTACACAGACAAATAACCCCTATATACAAACACACCATGTGCTGGACACACTTCTTACAGGTTCACTTGACCTTGTTTGTGATTTATTTCTGAGCAACCTTCGCAAAGACACAGAAATGCAAAGATACAGATTTGATGAAGTTGTGCAAACTTAAATTTTAATGAATCAAAAAGCTACTTTGACTGTATCATTGATACTCAGACCATAAAATTCTGGTTTCCACATTTAGTCTTTTTTAACAATGACTGTTCTGTGTATGTCTAAAAACAATTCAATTTAAAACATAGCAGCTCCCTCACAGTGACGGTAAATCAAAGGAAATCAATAGGCGGTCTGTGGTCAATGAAATAGCCTGTCACTGGTTCTAACTGTTGCTCAGCAGACAGATAGACTCTGCCTGAGCTAAAGCAAACAGCCTGATACAATGGGAGATATATGATAATAGAATGGCTTTAGTCTGTGTGCCCCACACATTCATCTCCCCCTGTCAGACCAGTACAAGTGGTACAACCCAGCAGGCAAAAAAGACACCATTTCCTGTCAATCTGTGCTGCTGGCTATGCTCTCCATAAACACACAGTGCCCTCCCTCCTCCTCTTCTGTCTAACACTTCACTCTTTTTCCTGTCTTGTGAAAGAAACCATGCTTTCACGTTTAGGGACTATTTTGAATGATTTAGATTAAAATGTTTATTGACCTTAAAGCTATTCCTCCAGTTGAGACTTCATGTTTATTTTCTTAAACTGGTGCACTCATAGGCAGTGGGCTGAGTCCTTCCACACACACACACACACACACACACACACACACACACTTCACAGCTCTTTTGTTGCATCAAACAGTAAACAACATCAAGAGGAAGTTTTATGACAGCATGAATAGGACAGTAAGGCTCAATAACCAACTGTTATCTATCAAAGATGCTATTGCTCACAGTTTGTTGTTAAAAAATAATTCATTCTTCTTTTTCTACCTCTCCACCCACTTACACAATATTTAAAAAAAAAAAAAAATGCATTTCAGATTAAATCATCACTGCCCCGAGTCACATTTTTTATGGTCCACAAGCATTCTTCTCACAATCATCTTTCGTCTCCTTCCTGTATTTTTTTTCTCTCTCTGCTAGTTTCATGCAGCATCCTGGAAACTAAAAACTGGCCAATCCCCTGGTGTTCAAATGTTCTATGTAACATCAGTGTTGTGTGCCAGGGCTGCTCTCTGGGCCGGCAAGCTCCAATGCAATCGATTTATAATATCATGTGCTCACAACTGAAAATCTTTTGTTTTTGGAGATTTATGACCCATATCTGACTCTCTTCTGGTTTTGACATTTCTTTTTACTGTGTAAGACTATAATTCAGACCACTAACCTCAGGTTCCCCACTTATTGGCACACAGAAATGCAAGCAGCAAGTCTTCCAAGGCTTCAGAGGGTTTGTGGAGTGAGTTTAGACATCTAATCTACACATACTCCATACTGTTGCTGACCCAGGCCGGTCCCTGCCTCCCCTTCCTCCTCCCCTTCCTTCCCCGGCCAGAGAGGTTGAACTCTAGAAGAAACCCCCACTGGGCCACTAACTTTCCCCCCAAACTTATCCTGCCCTCCCTCCTTCTTTCCCTCACTCTCTGGCTCACCAGTCTCTACATTGCTCCCCATAATCCCCCCCTCCTTTCTGCAAATACTCTCCCCATTTCATCAAGTTCCCTATGGCCATTTTTCCTGACTGCATAATTTGCTTTAGTTGACACAGTTCTCTGCTTTTGTTTCTGGTTTTGGAAATGTCTCATTTTCAGTGGCTGCCAACTCACTGGTCATTTTGTGTGACTACTGCTTTCAATCACGTTTAAATGTACTGATTAAACCAGAATTTAACAAGTATTCAAAATGATTTAAATTTTCTTCAGTGATAGGATTTTCCATCTATGATGTTTCATCTCCTTATCTATACAAGAGTCAGCTGGACCCAGTCTGCTTATAGCTCCACGTGGGCCGGAGCGTAGGAAAATCAGGCTTTACTACTGTCTGACACTCTGATGCCAATTACAGATAAGACGTATACTCCACATTGTTGCCACTTCCTCTGTATACAGTCATTCAGGTTCCAGGCAGGCAGTCAACAACACAGTGGTGTGTAAGGCAATAAAGACAGCTTGTTTTTAAATGCCTATGCACTAAACACAGTATGGTGATTTTGAAAGGAATGCAGAGCTTTTCCATTGCTGATGTGAGCATGTGTGCAGTGTGTGGACATGCTGAAACAGATTGCCTGTGATGATAGAGACACTGAACACCAGTCCACAGTGCCCTCCCACTACAGCCAGATTCAGGTTACTCAGGACACACACAAATGCACAAACACACACATGCACACATAAATCCTATTCAGGTTGTCTTTAATATTAAAGTTGATTAATGCAGGAGCTACAAAAACAGGATTTGAGCAGTTTCTGCCTTTTATTCATTCGTGAAAAAAGGACATATCTTGTGTGATGTGATGGTTGTGTTGTTTTGTTCATCAGTGAAAACAGAGCACAATCCTAGCGTTCTTTCTCATCACATCCATCAACTGCTGCACCAGCCACAGGTTTTACACATGTTCAGCTCTGACAAGACATGTAATCTTATCCATTCATCTACTTTACTCTCTCACCATCATCTCTGGAAGATACCTGATGTGTTACTGAGGACGGACGTGGGGAAAGTCAGGCATGACTTATGAGAGAGCCTGTTTCTCAGCGGCGGCCATGTTTGCCTCTGTTCACATGCTGGCCTCACCGAAGGTCTAACAGAGCTACTCTTCAGAGCACTATCAGTCTTGGCCATCTTTCAGCAAAGTCTCTTTCACTCTCTGTCTTTTCCTCTCATTCTGACTGCACTGTCATGACATTTTGCTACCCATGTTTTATGAGGGAAAAAAAGACAAATTTTTTAGTTGTCTGTCCAAAAATACGAAAACCCAGCCTTGTTCTCATAGGCCCATCCAATGCCTGTGTGCCCTCCCACGCCCATCCCTCCTTTCTCGCCATTGCATGCTCTTGGTCTTGCACGTGCCCACAAAGGGCCATCTGAAAACAGACCCCTCCCACTTTTAATAGTAGCCTCTTTATCTTCATCTGTCATCATGTCAGAGCCGTATTACACTTTGGCCTTTCCCTCTCCACCAACCTTTGCTGAGTTTCCACACATGCATACCCTCACATGCATGCACAGACACAAGTATTCGCAAAGTTTTAGCAAGTTTCCAGCACTTAATAGTGCATTGGCACCAATTTTCAGACGGATAATCAGAGAAAATCCAAGGTGAAGGCTGAGAAGAAAGACAGTAAGAGGAGAAAAAGAAGGGGAACTCATGGGTATATACGTCAACAGGGTTTAGGCAGATATCATCAGAGAAGGAGATATTCTACTCACTATCACACACAAGAAACCTCTTCGGTGGGTGCTTAAACTGTCTGGAAAAACAAACAAAGCAGGGATTTCTGTCCATTTCCCACCCTCATCTATTGAATCATGGCCAGGGCTGGTTGAAAAATAAAAAGAGCAATGTGAGGGGAATTGATTTCCAAAAAGGAGTGGAGCGCCTGTCATCTTGAGGCCAGTGGTCGCCTAGGGAGATGAAAGCAGGGATGTCAGACGATGCGGGGCTGTTTATTAAAGCCGAGGAGGCTCCAGTCTCACTGATAGATCAAGGACGCAGCCAAACAGTGCTACACATGCTGTCATTGCACACACAAGTACACACAAATGGTCCAGTCCTAGCATTGCTAATTTGCTATGTAGATCATGCTCACAGGAACAGAGATGCCAGCTAGCAGATGGCTCTATAACGGTTTTTTTTTCTGATGAAATTGTAACACTCATATGAGTGAAAGCCAGAGTCAAAATGAAACTGCCTACTAACACTGGTTGAGTTTGTAATTTGTTTTAGGGCTAGCTCTCACAACTCTAAATGACCAGGGACTGATTTCCTGAATGGTTTTGATATGATCTCTGGAAATATTATTCATGCTTGCGACAGAAAAATAATGTGCAAAAATTATCATATTGATATATATCAAAATACAAGTCATTAACTTGTATTGTATACATAATTACCAAATCATAAATCCCCTTCACTTCACTGAAGCTTCCTGTTTCAGGCTTATCATTAGCACTGACAGAGGTGAATTGACATAGTTGAGAGATGGATCAGTTCTGCTCTCAAAAACAAATGAAGTGAACACTCAGATGTGTCATAAGGCTTTTCAGTTTTAAAAGTGAGGGAGGACTCCAGGCAAACTCTCACTGGCAGCACCGGTGCTACCAACTTTCTCAGTTGCTCGCACAGCACATGATTTGGTCACACCCTTTTTTGTGAACAGGAGTTCCTCTTTCACTATGTTATGGCCAACGTTAAACCATTTCATTGTTTTTTACTGTTGTTGTGCAAGTTCAAGATTCCAACTTCAATCTTAAATTGTGCTGACCCTGTAAGAAGTTACAATGGATGGGTCACATTTCCAACAATACACACACAGCAGCATCCCCCTCTTGTGTTAGCTGTTATGGTTTTTTCTTCTTCACTGGCTCAGTTGGTTTCTCCCTACCTGCATTCATCTTTGTGTCTGAGTTGGGACCTGTCATTGACTCTCCCTCTCCACCAGCCTCCACTTATTAGTTGCCAGTCTATAGAGACATACAACCCCTTGCACCTCATTCATACCTTCAGGCAATTTAGAGTCACCAATGTGCATGTCTTTGGACTGTGGGAGAAAGCCAGAGTACCTGGAGGGAATCACCACAGGTACAGGGAGAACATGCAAACTCCACAAAGAAAGGCCGTTTGAACCCAGAACCCTCTTACTGTGAGGTGATATTGCTGCACCACCATGCTGCCCCAACTCAGCTAGTGAAGAAAAACCACAATGGCTAACACAGTACCCATGTTAGAGGGGCAGCAAGACTGCAAGTCTGACGATCATCACGTACTTGCACAAATGCGTCTTGGACCATTTGGTCACTTACAACATCACAGTTTGTAGTAACACCAGAAAAAAACTAAGATACAAGTTTTGTCTTTCTGTGTCTATTGGGGACCTTGCGTTTGCAAGGAAGTGAGGGGCACTGGGGGTGAGCTCATCTTTTTCATATCCATACGTAGCTCTCATTCTCTTTCGTCTCTCTGCCTTCATTCAAATATACAGTATACCCACATGAGCACACACATATGCACCCAGACAAATCAAAACCTACACTGTCAACCACATACCCACCAACCTCCATCTAGGATGAGCTGAAACCCAGCACTTCAACCTTTGTGAAAATAAATAAAGAGGTACAATGTGCTGTTTGTGCTCTGCTTTGCCTCCAGTAGAGAAGGCTTCACTCTGCTAGTCAACATCCTTCCCTGCTGTCCCTCTCCTCCATTTAAAGTTTTTTTTTACATTCCCTCTCATACCACATTTCCCAACAAAATGGCTCCTTTACGCAACTCCCTGAGCTCCCTAAGCCAACATGACCTCCTTATGTGTGTATGTGTGTGTGCGTTGAAGAATACAATGAGTGTTTTTAATTATGTCACTCTGCATGAGGATATTTTTTTTTCTGCTGGAACATGTCAGTCCTTTTCACAGCCTCTGTGACTTAATGGTTTGTGTGCGGGTCTGTGTCTGGAAATGTGGGCTTGAGTGTGCACACAGGGATGCATGTATAAATGCATTGCAACCAATATGCTAATGTATGAGCGTGTGTGTATGGCATATAAATCTATGCTCCCCATACACTTTACATAAACAACTGTTCAACTTGTCTCCACCAGAGGCACAAGTGAGCAGACTGAGGCAGCTTTTACACAAGTTTCAACACGCTATTCATTCCATTCTATTAATACAATGCTTTTAATTTCAACCCACTGTGATGCAGCTCAGACTCTCACAGCTGAGCCTCTCATGAGCTTTCTGTTTACATCACTCACTATAAAGCTAGAAATCATAGTCTGAATTGAAAGGACTTCAGATTTTGGACTGAGCCATGTGGGCTGAAGGAAATGACCTAGTAGCTTTTCAAAACATCCCTGTGGTTGGCTTTGGGGCCAGGGCTCCGGCTCTGATTGGTGAAAGCTTAGAGAGGTGTTTCAGGGCTCAGTGGCGATGTTATCACATAGTAAGTGGCCTTAATGGGCTTCCAACTGTTTGTTTGAAGGACTCCCATAATGACAGGGATCAACTGATAACAGTGTCCGCTACACACTGCAGAGAGAGCCATCAGACCCTCTCATGGATGAACAAACGCTGTTGCACCTTCGAAAAGATATGGGTGGTGAAGATGGCAGCACACCCAGATGGTCAGTGAAGCTCATTCAAACATGGTTGAACTGAAGCGCTGAAGTTTTCTGGGTCCACTTCCTTTCTATGCATTGAGTTCGAAGAAAAAACCTAGTATCTATACATGTGCAAACACAGTCCGCCTACCCCATCCCTCCCCTCTCCTGTCTCTTCCCACCTCAGTGTAAAACAGGTATTTCCAAAGACACTCTGGTGCCAAAATAAGAGCGCCGCCATGGAAGGTGCTCCGACCTGTCGGCGCAGCGTGCACACCCAACAAAAGTAGGTGTCACCCAGGCTAGCTTTCTCACAACAATTACACCCAGTGCTCTGAAGCTGAGCAAGAATGTACAGCTTTTTACTGTACACACAAACACACAGACATATCCACAGTGCTACTCCCCTTATGTGGAAGGTATTTTCTCAGTCTGGCCTACAGACAGTCCTGACAACAATGAGCAGGCCTGTTAAGCCAACTCCTGGGGAAAAAGTAGAAGGAGAAGAAAAATAGGGCTTGGGGAATGTCCAAACCAAGGCCTTTTGTCTTCCCTGCAAACATTTAAGAGAGTAGGGAATGAGACTGCTGTCAGTTAAATGACTTGTAACATTCCTTGTCAAGGGATACACCAGTAGGATGTTTTAAAAGGTGATACAAACAGCAGAGCGGCTGAAACTTAAACTTAAACAGAAATAATCAGTCTGTTAACTGATTAGTCATTCAACTGACAACTGGTTAATCATGAGTCAGGTCAACACTGACAGACTGTTTTTCTGTTTTTAAATTAAATCTTTCAATTTTGGTAAAACATAGGAGTCTTTAAAGATGTCAACTTTTACTTTTTGTGAACAACTAATTGAAAAAATTGATTGATAATGAAAATATGAATTGACTAATACCTCAGACATTTAATTTAGTAAAAATTAAAGACAAATAATTCAATTTGAAGCAAATGATAGCAATTATAATAATGTTGATTCTAATGTTACGGTATAAACAATACATCCAATACTGACATTGATTTGTAAAACTAGAATAATATAAAGGTACAAATAAAAAAATTGCAAATTTCTGCACATAAAGCCAAGTTAATTGTCATGATAATCCCAATTTAATCTTTGACCTGGGTCTTGTTTAAGATCTAAAACAGAGTTTAAACCAAATAATTGCAGTCTTAAACCCTCGTGAATGATACTACTGCCAGCGTGGATGTGTCAGTACAAGCAGTCATGTATGAAGGCCCAGTGCATGTGGATGCCTGCGTATGTTTGTGCTTTGATACTTGTTTTTGTTTTAACTCATGCCAGTGTACAAACCAAAAAGAATCCATCTGTCAGTGTGGTGGGATTTCACTCTCCATCAGGGGTATGTTTCTAGTTTTTTGATGAAAGAAGTGCTGTGTGTGCGCATGTGTGTGTGTGTGTGTGTGTGTGTGTGTGTGTGTGTGTGTGTGTGTGTGTGTGTGTGTGTGTGTGTGTGAGAGCGAGAGAAAGAGTGGGAAGAGTGTCTCTGGTGTGTTTGCATGTGTGTATCTGTGTGTTTTCCTAGCAGGGTGTGTTCTTGGATTCCACCACACTAGGACATTACCCCCAGGTGCTCTCTCTCTCTTTTTCTCTCTCTAACTTTGGTTCTGTGAAAATACCTTGAGGATTAGGTGGGCAGCAGCAGAAGCAAAAAAAAAAAAAAAAAGCGGGGGGGAGGTGGTGAGTGG
>CM076651.1:13454861-13663380 GCA_038496675.1 Rachycentron canadum
AAAAAAAAAAAAAAAAAGCGGGGGGGAGGTGGTGAGTGGGGGGTGAGAGGATGGGGGGACAAGGGGGCTGAGGTAGTGATTGACGGCTGAAAGGCTGGAGGTGCTCAGGCATGCTGTGGTGGGGGACTGCACGCACAGGCATGGGGGGAGGCTATCAGGCTCCACACTCAGCTGTTGCCACCCACACCCATTATAGCCCCTCCACCACCTACCAACCACCACCACCTGCCGACCCTTTAGCACTGCACCCAGATAAGATTTCTCCTGCTTACCTTTACCTCATGCAGGAACAACAACAAAAGTGTGCCCTCTTTTCTCACTCTCTCCGTCTTCCTTTCTCTCACACTAACATTATCAGCAGCTAATTATGCAGCTGTGACTTTTTTATCCAAGGATATTTTCCGACACACAACCCTGATGCTTAATAAAAAACAGCATTTTGAAAAGTGAAAAGTGCGTGTTTTGAACAATGAGCAATGTCTGTCGGCAGCGTTTGTGTAATCTGCCTAGTTTTTCCATGACAGAAAAACACTGGCTTGCCAACAATCTCCTCTTTGTGCTCAATGTTCCATACATCATCCCATCCCAGGCCTTCAGAATACCACAGTGCCCCCTGTGGTGAAGCCAACAACTACAAGTCTGTAACTAAAGGACCATGCTGGTTGTTTAAATCACGCATCCAGCTCATCTTTCCCTCTACAAAAAGGTGTGTGGTATTAACTTTGAGAAAAACAGCGAGATAAATCTTCCAATTGCAGTTGCACCCATTTTCTAATATTTGTTGATGCTCAGAGCACACCTCACACTGAAGGAATGTTGTTTTGTCTCTAATTGCAGACTTGTGGGTTGTCTGCCTCACAAAAGCTCCACAAGAGGTTCACATACACACACATACACACACACACACACACACACATACGCATACACACAAACCAGTGCAGCCAGAGTCAAGAGTTTGTGGTCATGACCACACCATCTACAAGCATCTATAAGGAAACCACAGCAGCAGAGTAATCATTGTATTGATGAAAGTGGACTTTATCCTCATGGTTTCTTTGGGGGATTTTTTTGCTACCGCTCTTCCTATATCACAAACAGACATTAGTTTTCCATCTCCACAAAATTACACATAATTAAGTGCAATTTAAATAGCTGTACTTTCCTCTTTCCAGCACAAGCCCAAATTGCTTAATGTGACTAAAATGAAGGTATGGCCCATGTATGTAGTTTGAGGTGAAAAGGAAAAAGATACATCAGAGGGAGGAAAAGTCAAACAGTGATGAAAATTACTTACAGAGAGCAGCCATTTCTTTGGGCAGGTCAGCGCCAAATCTCCCAAACAGGCTGCTGTTGGCCAGCAGGTCGAAGGGGGAGTGGCTTCTCATGGAGTTGAAGGCGAAGGGGTAGACAGCAGGTGGGAAGCCAGTCATGTGACCCACCTGCTGTTCCCTGTTGGTAGCCATGGCGACAGAGCCCCCAGGGGTCCGCAGCAGGTTGCTGAGCAAAAGTAATGGCTTTCACAACACCTGGAAACACGCTGGTAAAGTTGAAATCCGCAGTTTTTTGAAGACTCTCAGGATGTGACAAATGGGTGAGCAACGACGGGGCCCTTGGTTAAGTGAGGAAATGTCGTACTCCACTTAAGAAGAGTCATCCAGTTCACTTTTCTGGGGAAGAAAAGGCAGAGAAATTTGTTATTTATTACTCATAGAGTCACCACATAAAACATAAGGACAAGTGTTTCTGAATGAACAGGGTTTGTGTTGAGATTCTCTACGGATTCCACAAACACATTTCACCTCACATCAACTCTCAGTCCATCTGCGTTTGGGACGGAGAATAGTTTATCCACAGTTGTAAGAAGGATGTTCAAAGTTAATGCCAACAGGTATGAGAGAATGGGAAGGAAGAAGGAAGTACGGACAAGGATGGCGAGAACCAAAACAGATAAAAAGACATGAGAGAAAAAGAATGAGTGAACTGAGAGGAAAAGCCAGAAAAACTGGGACTGGGCGAGGGGAAAAGAAAATAAGAAAGAAGTTTGGAAAAAGTTATAACAGGGAAGAGCGGGAGGGAGAGAGGGAGAGGAAAAAAAGAGAGCAAGAAAAAGAGAGAGAGCTCTTGTTCCTGCAGTTTTGAAGAGCTTCCAGACTTCTACAGTGATTCCAGGCTATGCCATATGATTTAAATCACCAGAACTCTACTATAAAGAGCTCCTCTGTTCCTGCTGCCAGCCTAGCACAGCAGCCTGCCTCTCTGCCTCTTTCCCCCAGGACCAGAGGCCCAGACACGGGGTCCAGAGCAGCATGAAGAGAGAAGGGGGGTGGGGTGATGGGGGTAGGGGGTAGGGAAAATGAGATCCACTGATTGCTAACTGCTGCTGTCACTTCCAACTATCTTCTCTTGAGGTCACGCTCTCATCCCACAGAGTCATTTTGGCTCTAGCCTCCTGCAGCCCGCTCGTCACTTTGACTCCACACAGTAGGCATAGACAAGTCAGGCTCAAGTGTGGACAAGGCTGCAGTTATGCCCCACTGTTGACTGTTAATACAAGAGGGGGGAAGAAATCCCGGTAATTTTCTTTTTCATGTTTTCATTTTGCCTTTCGCTTCCCTAGCGTGATTTCATGAGTGGGTGGTGTGATCAGCTTGTTTTTAAAATGTGGCTTTGAAAAAGAGCAGAGCCAAGGAATTTAGAACTGCTGTGGCTTGTGAATCTGGGAGAAAAGACAGGGAAAAAATCTTGGTAATGAATTCGGTATAAACAAAGAAATGAGGGGAGGAAAAAAAAAGATCTAAGGCTGAACCGGTGAACTGCTGAACTGTGCAAAAAAGCACAGAGTAACAGTGACAGGGTCTGGGCACTGGGGGGCACTAAGAGGTGGCGCCATGCCCAGGAAAAAGAGGGAGAGCTTTCCAAGATGCACACATATGCACTGCACAGTCTGAAACACATAAACATGCAATCAGGCCCTGCAAAAAAAAAAAAAAAAACTCCACACGTGTTAGAGCACCCACACACACACACACACACACACACACACACACACACACACACACACACACACACTTCTTCTCACTCCTTGCCTTTTCCAGGGCTCTGGCTCCCTCCCTGCCTCTCTTTCTGGCTCTTTCTCTTTCAACAGAGCCAGTTAATTACACCCTACTGCTGCAGGCAGCTTCAAACCACCACTAATTTAGAGTTCCATTACAGTAAACTGTTCCACATGTGCATCCAGAGCTCAGGCAGGCTCGGGTGGCCACGTTTCAGGAAGGAGCAGCCGCCGATAGGCACCCACCCCCATCCTGCCAACACAGCCATACTGCCATCTTTCTTTTTCTTACCTTCTCTCTTTCTGTGTATTTCTTGTTTTCTTTCTTTCCCCTTTCAGCCTACTCCTCCTCCACTCTACCTTTGATTTTTGTCCGCTATTGTCTTTATACCCAGTTCTCCTCTTTGCCTCCCCCAGACTCTCCCCATGTCCATCCCTCAACTGCTTATACAAGTTATACCATGAGCCCATGTAGCAGTTTCACTGTGTGGCTAACACACAAAAACATCACTAAAGGTTTCACAGTGGCCCTAATTGGAGAAGAGGCACAGATTGGAAAAACAAAACTGCCAACAATGCACATACTCATAATGTGTGTGTCTGTGTGTATTATGAGTATGTACTTGGCCAGCGTATGGCCTGTTTGGGTATCTGCCTCGTGAACTCAAACCAGGCCCCATAAAAGCAGCACAATCTGTCTGCGAGTGCTGGGAGAAAAGGATAAAGAAAAAAAGGAAGGTGTGTGAGCAAAGAGAGAAATCATGGCAGAGCGTGGGACTCTACACATGTGATTTTTGTATTCCCACAGGTGGAAATAACAGAGTAGTAATGTAAAAATGAATCTTAAAAAGAGCATTAAGACCTTCACACCAAGTGGAGAATCACACCTGAGCACAGTAAATAACATAAATGTCATGAAACAAAGAGAGAAAGAACCCAAGGAGAAACAGCCTGGTAGAACCCAGTAACCTTAGTCTTCCCAAACACAATAATGAATTAATAAAAGAGTTGGCGCCAGTGTTTTTTAATGAGACACATCAGCCCAGCAGCTTTTTACAGAGCCATTTATGTTTTATGTTGGGTCCTGTGGTAGGCTCACTTCGCCAGCCCGTCTGGGGCTATAAGGGGATAAGGGGAATTTGGAGTGACCTCATCCCCTGTTAGCCAGGGCCAAATGGGCATGGAGGGCCTCCCCACTTCCCCTGAGCCTGGGGGGCACACAGGAGGCAGCAGGCAGCCAGGCAGGCAAGGATCACCAGGGCTGGCTATGGGTGGGTTCACGGCTGCCGCTGGGACTTTCCATCATTGCCTAAGAGGTGCAGTTTAAATTTACTTTGATTGTTTCTGTAAATAGTGGAGTGTCAGACCTCACAGTAGTTCATCATGTTAAAGCAGACTCATTGGTTACACTTGAGATAATCCATTGATTTTTATCAGGACAAGATGCCATGTAGCAAATGAAATGAAATCAATCAAGGCAGTGATTTTGGAGGCAGCGCTACAAGACGCGACATGCTTTGAGAGAATGAGATTCTCTTGTTCGCTGAAGAGTTTGGATTTCAACAAAAAGACTGAGCAGAAGTGTGAATTAAGCAAGTGTAAAAAAGACAGAGGGGGGAAGAGAGGGAGGGAGAGAGAGAGAGAGAGAGAGAGAGAGAGAGAGAGAGAGAGAGAGAGAGCAAACAGTTCCCACAGATTGAATGTCTGTCAAACAAAGGGTATCAAGTCCTCTGTGTGCAAAACAACAATTGTGCCTTAAATGTTGTGACGGAGTGAGGCCCCTCAGGCATTAAGAACTGCAGTCAAACATAACAAATAAATCACGGCATCTCAGGAAGCTCTGCACTACACAACCGAAAAGAGCAGTGGGGTTTTTTTTTTAAGTCCACACAAGAAACCACAGGTGATTACTCGGCGTATAGGAGCAGGATTCTGGGTGCCACGGCTGCCCCGGTTTGTTTACTAGAAGACATTTCTTATTCCAGTCAAGGAGAAGACAAAAGAATTTACAGTAACTGTGCATGATGTTATATTGAGTTATAATTGTATGTTTGTCTTTGTGGATATTTGCCTTTGAAGTGAATTTTTTACAACCTCTGAGTGAGGACACAGGGTTTTGTCGAGTTTTTGTAACTCCACAGAAGACCACAATGTGCAATTTTTGAAATTTCCTGCAAGGTGAAATAAAGATATGTGTCAATCAGCCCAGGCAGAGCTGCAAGTCAAAACCTTTACTTGAAGGATTGAATTGTAAAGTTACAGCCTCAAGATAAATTAAGTGTACCATGTATCCTGTCAGGAAGAGCTTGGCAGAAGCACAGAGTCCTCTCACTCTTTTTGCTCCTCTGACTTGCCCACTCCTGTTCATTTTTTGAGAGAAAATTGTGCACGTCTTCCAGGCACCACCTTCTAATTGTCAGCATCAAATGATTAATGTAACTTTGTAAAGGAAACAATTTGAGACAGAGAGGATTATGTAGAAGTTTTGTGTCGTGGATGAAGTCATACTACCACAACAATGTTTTTACAGTCCATGTGTCCTAACTGAGTTGACAGATTTTCCAACTGCTTGGAGTGAAATGAATATTTAGTGTCATCATTATGCTTAATATGCCCACACAGAGCCACCCAAATCTGTTAAACTATTTATGGATTAAGAACTGACAAAAATATATATAATGTTCATACTGAATGGGATCATGAGAGTATTATCTGATCTTGTCACTGGCGTCAGCCGTATTTGGCTGTGAAAACAATATCCTCAACACTATTATCTGATGCAAAGCTGACAGCTCCCAGTCTTTCAACAAGTGGCTGGATAATGGCTCTAAGAGAGACATTAAGTGACAGACGGTTCAGTGTCTCCTAACAGATCTGCATACCATCATTTAAAACTTGTTTGACATCTGCCTGCTCTTGACATCACAAAAACACGTATTTGCTTACAGCTACAATGCAAAGTAGCACCTCTGTGTAATCATTTGTCACTTACAGACATATTGTTTTTGAGGAGTGCCACCAGGGAGTGTCTTTATGCAATCTTTAATTCCTTTTTTGTTGTACTCTCTTTTCTTTTTTTAAACATAATGTCACATAACAAGCTGTGTCGAGTTGCAGTGATGGAGAGAAGTATGGAAAGAGTGAGAAATCACAGTAAGACATAAAACACTTTGTGACATGATGAAGTCATCCTGACAGCTTGTTGTTTCCATGATGTGGTTGAGCTCTTTGGAGTACTCAACATGAAGACTCAAGCAGTGGGTCCAGAAGAGTTAGAAAACACACCACAACAGGAAAAGGCAAAGACAGATGATGGTAAGACATTTTGAGAAATATAGAGTCAGGGAGAGACAGGAAATAAAGCAAGAGTCTGAAGTCTGAAGTGGCAACATCATGATGGCTACTTTTCTAGAAGTGAAAAGTAAAGTTGGCACTTCTGACACATCTCGTGAAGTAATTACTGAAAGAGGAACTGTTGAGAATTCACAAATACAACAGTGAAGGTGTTTCTCTTCCTCAAGTCACAGAGAAAACAATCCTTTCTCTGTATAAAGAGATACATAATGGATGGGTTTCACCACCACCACTTTTAGCCTCAGGAGTCAAAGCAACACTCAGACAGAAGCAGGCCCAAACACACACATGCAAGCACAACATGGAAAACAACTCACATTCACACAAGTTTAACTTTGTGCCAAAAGTCCTTTAATGAGGGCTCAGAGGCAGGCTGAAAATGTAAATCCTCACAATCAGAGCAGCACACCTGCAAAAATAGACATAGGAAATTAAGTCAAGATAGTTTCCTTCTTAATTATAGTGTGGCAGCGGATAGCCCCTCGATTCCCTTAAAACCACCTGTCTAACTCCTCCCCACCACTTGGCCTTAATTGCTATAGAAATTCCAGAAAACGACAGGTATCAACAACTCCCAGATTTACTGCTCAGTCATGTCACAAAGACAGCAGATTTTGCAATGCAGGGGTTTTTATGGGTCAACTGTTGTTCCAGGAGAATCAGCACAAACACAATTGCTTTTGCAATTTTGTTATAAAAATAAATAAATCAATCAACGTGGAGAATATAGTTGTGAATATGTGTGTCCTAATGGTTACGTGTTGACACACACGTAACTGTTTGTTTTGTTGGAACAATTAGTCTAACAAATTAATTTGTAATCATTCATTGTTGTTGTTATCATAGTCTATGCCTCTCCTGGTTTTATTACATTTTTTGTGACAACCTTTAGCCTTTCGATCCATACCAGACATGTAAGTACTGTAAGGCTGAGAAACAACCACTTAACACATTGTTTCAAAATAAGAAAAATAAATTATTTGATGCTTTTGTTTCAAATTAGTTATGTCTGATAGAGTCTGTGACCACTGACTTAATAATTGTAAGGCTGGACTGTTTGTGTAAATGTTTACAACAACGAAAATGGAGGAATGTTTTTGGTGAGGCAGATTAAACTTCAACACAACACATGATCACAAGTGCAGGGCTCATGAGTAATGATACATACACATCTGGAGCGTATAACAGCTAGCACAAAAAAATAATTGATTCCAAACTGTCACTGAAGACAAGCAAAATGCTGTGACTGAAACCCAAGAAGATAAGGCTGCTCTGTATGCACAACCTGTCCTCAAAAAAACAAAACAAAACCAAGGGTGGCTCACTGAAGAGAGGTACGGGCTCTGTTTCTTCCACTCCAGATGTCACAGACTCTGTCAAACTGAAAGACCAGATGACAGGGCTACACAGATATCACTGGCCTTCAAGCAGGGATCCCACACTCAGCTGTGTGGGTGTTTCTTTTCTATTCACTTCAATCAAACTGTCCTTCACACACTTATGTCAGGTCCACCAGGGGAAATAAGCAGTGGACAGCAGGTGCAAAGCAAAGGGAGTCCAGCTGTAGTACTTTACCTACTGGCCAGTCACTGGTGGATCAAGAAACCAAAGCACTGTGGAAAGCTACAGTATGACATCAGGTGCTTGATCTTAATCTGATATCCAAATCACACAGCACTAAATGCACTGTGTTCCACATGGCTGTAACAAGTGGAACCTGTTAACCTAGCACATATGCCAGCATCAATGAATAATCTTCACTGACATGCTGTTAACTATGGGAACACAATGAATAAACTTTCATGTAAACTAAGACCAGAGCTGCAGACACACCTCACTCCACAGGAATTAGCCTCTGCTGTTTAAAATGTGGAAAACAATGCTTCTCTATTCCAAGTGTTCGTATGCTGGTTATGAGAAAAAAAAAACACAGGTCAAGGACTGGTGACTCCTCTCATACACATCAAACACATGCAAGTCTGTACACACTAACACACACACATGTGCTAATAATAAAGAGCTCCACAGGCAACTGGGTAACACTTGAAACACTCATTAATAAGCACATATGTGCACACAGACACACACAGGCAAACACACACACAGTATGTTTTCATGTTTTCGTATAAACTTAGTGTCACAATTATGAGGCAGAAAGAAACAAACACACTGATATACTGCAAGAAAACAAACGTGCGCCAGGACATTTCAGTGTTTACACATGGAAATTGGGTCGGATTTCAGAAAAACAATGATTAAGTGTCTTGAAGTGTCTTGCAAACTCAGTCTCTGACTTCAATTAAAGCTGTCCACCCGATCCCAAAAGCTACAGTCTCTCATTCTCTCTGTTAACAGAGAGTTTGTGGACGAGAGGAAGACAAACAATGACTTAAGTTACTGATTCTAAACTTTTAAAGTACAAATGACTCACCAGCTTGCGTGTTGATGAGGCAGTCGGACGGATCAAGTACTTGATGGAATGGTCTGATGAGCGAAGCTAGCCAAGGAAAAGGAGAAAAGACGTGTGTACGTTCATCAGAGTCCTTCTGACAGCAAAGACAGAGCAGCAATGAGCCTCTCTCTCTCTCTCTCTCTCCCTCTCTCCCCCCCTTGCACTCTCCTCCTCCCCTATCCCAGTCTCTACCTCTTAAAATCACTCTTTCACTCCTAAAAGACAGTCACACACTCACTCTCTCACTCACTAAGAAATAATTATACTCTCTGATTCATAAAGCCTTCCTTTGTCACGTGACCCAACACTTCAAATATACAGCACATTTTTTTACAAGCCACAAAATGCCTGGAGGGAAGAAAAAGGCCCAGAGAGCTTAAGTTTCTGTTTTTAATTCTCTCTCCCTTCTTTGTCTCATGGGTGAATTATTTTTCTCTCCTTCATCTTCTTGGCTAAAGAGTCGGTTTACCTACAAACTATTTGTGCATGTTGAAATGCTGAGCGATGTCGTGATCTAAGATCATGCATGTTTAATCAGTACCCTCACTGCTTAATAGGAAAGGATGTCTGAAAAGCCTTCACAACACATACTATTATGTTTTGACTCAACACAGACTCTGGTTTCTTCTTCCAAGAACATATGTGGTTTCACCTTCTCATTTATTCGTGTTGTGATCAATTTATGGAATTAACATTATAATAACATTCCATTACAACATAATGGCCTGTCTGCTATGTGCTGGCATGTACTGTATGTGCTGTTAGTGTATAACACGTGTTTGTTTGCTTGGCTCTGTTTTTTATTGCTTGCAATGTTTCTGTGACAATCTTCCCAGAGCACAGATAATAAATCACACCTACTATTACCACTACCTATTACCATTGCTAATGTTACTACTATAATATTATAAACAAGTATAAGGGCACTTTAGAAACCAATTAATGAAGTAAGACATAAAGACAACTGATTACCACTGTGCCAACTATTTAGGACAAATGAATTGCATTCAAATCTAACAATTTACTGGATACACATTCACAACATCCTGCTAGTCATTATGCAGTTGGGAATCCTTTTGAGATTTTTTTTAAAAAATCAGCAGATTGTTGGACCCAAATTATTTTAATCTCTAAAATGAAATTAGTGGTGGCACATCAGCTGCAGGGAAGTCCTGTGTGTGAGATGGCAGAGCTCTGTAGCAGCAGCACAGCCGCGACAGATTTGGGTGTGCCCCTGAATGTGCCCCTCTCTCCATATGAGATCATATGTTTCAGATCTGTGTTTATGTGTTTGTGGTTATGGGCGTGTGCCCTGCTTTTCTGAATGTAATGTTTCTCAAGTTGTTTTGGTTATGAGGAGTACCTCAAACCTCAGAACGGGGAGGAGAAGACACACCTCAACTGGCACCTCAACGGGCACTTCTACCTCTTCAGCACAGCATAGATTTACAATGACAAAACACATACATGTCAGTGTCAATGCAAGCAAGCTCCTCTCCCACTAAAGTAAGCAGCATCTAGTCTAATGCATGTCTAAACTAAGCAAGTGCAGCAAGACTTTTCAAAATAACCAACTTATACATGCACTACTTATTCTGAAACTTCATCTAAAATGATGGCCTTCAGGCATATTGGCCACGCATCACTTGATTCTCCCAGATCTCACAATTGGAAGCAGAATTGCCAACCAATGCAGCGTGTGGAACTTTTCTTGTTCTTGGTCTTCCCCACTACGTGTACATTTAAGACCTGCCATAACTGCTGCTTGTGTTTGTAACCCTTAGAAATTGGCCTGATACAGGCAGAGATCTTATCCTCAGATACACAGACCCCAAAGTGTCTCTAGGATCAAGTCAAGCCATCATAATCATAAAAAAAACCTCTTAGCCTTGCTTTCGTTTTTCCTGTGCTTCTAATCTTTATAGCCACATATGGTCTACAGTAGCTTACAGAAATGTTCTTTCATACATTTTTTTATGTGGATTTGCCAGCACATAATCAGGCTGAATAAATGGATAAGCAGTGAGATAGACTGTTGGCTTTTTGCAGAAACCTTATAGTCAGGAAGTACGCATATAAGCCATTCTGCAAAAAGCACTTGGTCTGATCCTTATCTCGTTTACATTTGATTTATGTGTTGCCTATGAGGCCACTAAGGCTAATAGAAATCCTTTAACTGTTTACATAGCAGTACTAAATTAGCAATTGTGTAACGTGAAACACGAAGGTAAACACAGCTATAAGACAATGAGAAAGGCCCACTGTATATTAGCTGCCAGACTGATGAGAACTGTGAAGTGTGAATTTCAAGTCGGTGTGATGCCATCAGTCTGACTGAGACCATGTGTTTGTGTCAGAATGTGCAGTCAAGTGCATGAAGATAGTCGTGTGTGTGTGTGTGTGTGTGTGTGTTTGTGTGTGTGTGTGTGTTTCAGTGCGCAGGGCATGCTGTGTCCTTTATTAAATTATGACACTGAGATTGAGCAGGGGGTGTGTTTAGGATTTGCCTGAGTGTGTGTGTAGTTCTCAGTATGTTTGTATCCATGCTCGTGTCTGTGTGCATGGATGAGTGTGTGTAGGCAGTAGCAGCAAGAAGGTCAGAGGTTACTAGTGTTTGTGTTTCAGTGTCAGTGAAGTGTGCTCCAGGCAGAGATTTATGATCATTGTGTCTGGGAGGCTGTAGAGTGGGGGATAATGAAGATAGATCAGGGTGCTATCTCTCTTTCTGGGCACCACTGGAAACATGGCCTATGGCCCCCGCCATTCTCGTATCATTAACTTCAGCCTGTGACATCATAACACACTGCCCTGACATCAATCCTAACACAGTGTGCTCTGACAAAAAGTCGAACACAGAGAGGCGATTCCTCACAGGAAGTCATCTGGCAAACACAGGCATTGTTCAGCTTCTCTGGGTGTGTTTACGAAGATATGAAATATTCATGGAATCATCATACTCAGTCGTGTGTTTCCACTTTAGACTCGACCGTATTTGCATTCACAGAACTATGGAGCAGAGGCCTGGGGGCTCGCTGGCAGAGGAAGAGTAGCAAAGGCAGAAAGGAAGGAGAAAAGGGGGGGATGATGAAGGGAGCAAGACAGGGAGGAAGTGAGGTTAGTGGGGTTAAAGGGAGATGGAGTGAGGAGGAGGAGAGTGGTGTTGGAGGGTGATAGGGCCACTGGTACAGGGAATGTGAGAGAAAGGGGTGTGAAATAGAGAGAAGGAGGGAAAGAAAACTGGAGGGTGAGATGGAGAGATGGATGGATTGTAGGAGAACAAGGGGTGGGGGCTGGGGAAGCTGATGGGATTGGTGGTGGGGGAGTGACAAGGGGCGCAGGGAGCTGGTGCCTGTGGCGGCAGGTTTTAATCAGTAACAAGATGCCTGTAATGAGATCACTATTTCCCCACATTCAGATTGATGTCATGTGCAGTTTGGTGCCGCACTGAGACAGGCAGGGGGACGCAAGGCGAACGCTGCCGCCTCACTCAAGAGTCATTTGCGCACACACATGCAGAAACACGTTCATGCACACACAAACACACAGATATACACTTGCTTGCACTTTCTTGGTTACAGACTCAAACACACATCCTGTGAAATGAAGGAGCTCATTCATCCCGCCTGGCAAAAAGCGCTCATTTAGAGTCCAACCGCCTTGAAGTAAAAACATACACAGAGGAATACTACTCACAGGAAAATGAGTTACTCATGGCAAAGGAGAAATGTATGTGTTAGGGACCGAAGGGCATATACCACTGTGTACTCCTCTAACAAAAACAAATGAACACAACGCTTGGAAAAGAGTGAGTGAGAGCCAAAAGCTTTTTTACTGCAGCAGAGATGAAGGGAAAAAGAGAAGGGGAGGAGGGAGAGAAAGAGAAAATAAAAAGAGGAGTGAGGGTTTTTTTTGGTGCATATTTTGGGTTGCATTCAGAGGTTGTCGACACAGCTACCAGTGTGTATGCCAACACAAGAGCGCTCCTGCCTATTCCCCAACATGTGTGTCCAATGAAAGGTGAACGGCTCTCCTGTCCATACTTTCCTCAAAAATCAGCCATGATGTCACCATGAACCCATCTTGAACCCACCTCTGTCAAAAAGCATTACTCCAGTCCTCCCTCTCTCTGCCTCATTTTCTGTTCCACCTCTCCCTCCTTCACGCTCCGTTCTTGCCTTTCGAATTCTTCACTGAGGTCCCATTCTTTTCCTTTCCACTTTTTCACATTTCCGTATTCTTCAACATTTCCCTTCTCCTGTCCATGTCTCTCTTCTCTCTCACTGAATTGCTCACTCTTTTTTTTTTTTGGCAACCGTGGTCTAATTGAATCACCAAAAAGCGCAGCCGTTTGCCAAAAATGCCAGGATGTTCTGATTATCATAAACTTTGTTTAAGCTGTGGTTTTATGAAAAAATGCTCAGCGTACATGAGGGGAAGCCAAAAAAATAAAAGCAGAAAAAAAGGGGAATAGGGGAGAATGCAAATGAAAAAGGGGAGAACGAAAGAGAGAGAACACTGGGGAAGAGAGGGGTGGTGGGGGCAGTGAGAAGGCAGCCAGAGAGCCACATATGGAAGTGATTCTGTAATTACTGCAAATCTGTGAGCTCAAAAGGAAAGGTCTTCTTTTCCATGCCTCCTTCCCTGCACATAAAACTGCCCTTGTGAGAAAGCTGGGCACTAAATACAGCACAGGAAACATGAAAAAAAACTAACAAAGTTTTCATTTGATTTTGCTTTTTTGCATGTTGGGTTGTTATATGAATATGTATATGATGCATGCTTTGTATGTTGTGTTGGCTATTTGTCTGCACAGATGAAGAAATAAAATCTCTGGGGATCATGAGGCCAATTCCACACAGTCTACTACTGGAAAATTTTCTGCATTCTTTGCTCATTTGCTTTGCTTTCCTGATCTTAATCAACCACCCTTGAAGCTAATCTAAAACAAACTGTGAGATTCAGCCTGGAATAAACTTCAGTCTCTCATCAGCCTCACACTTAACTGGCATTGTTTTCATAAAACGCACGATGCAACAAGGTGTGTGAAGAAGGATGGGTGTGTGGGGCGGGGGCTTGGGGGCTGGGTGGGTGGGTGGGTGACTGACTGGCTGACAGACAGACAGAAAGACAGACAGACAGTGATGAAGAGTGCCTTTTAAGCCTCGGGCTAGGCAGTGCTTTGCAGGTGTGTATGTTGGCAGCGACTCCTGTTCTGCTCAGTCCCCAAACAGATTCACCAGCCTGTAATTATCTCGTGCCCTGCCATAACGTGTTCTCATGATGGGTGCGTGAGTCCGACTCACACACATACAGTAAACACACACTGCGACTGACGCTGCTTCAGCCTCGTTTATTCTTAGACAGATCCAATTAATCACGTCAGGGGATGATTTATGTAAAGTACACAAGCCTACCGTCTTCGCCTGGAGCCTCACCAGCGAGCACATCCCCCGCAAGAAGTTTGAAGCGTAAGTAGTTGGATGACAAGCGCACGCACGGCCAAGTTTTCTGTGAAGGAGACAAAACAAAGTCATTGACAGTCTTCAGAAAAATCCTCTATTACGGCGCGGCCGCTCGTAAAGGTCTCGCCATTTGGCCCCACGCTTCAGAGACCATTTCAGTCATTTGTCAGTTTACCTTCGTTTGTTGCCAATCCGTCAATGCGTCCCAGCGGCTCAGGGGCGTCGATGGGAGCCACCGAGCGACACGATCCGCGACGCTGTGACTCCCCCTAGCGGCCGAAGCGGGGGCTGCAGCGCACAGCCCGTCGCTGACGAGACCACATGGAAACTTTAGGAAACGCCAAAGGAACAAAGCAACTGAATAAGTCCATTTTTATTCATGTAAGTGAATAAACACCCAAACTCTCTCCCTGTCCGCGAGAATGTCTCATTTCAATCACACGAAATCACACTGGAAGACATTGGAGAATTGGAGACAATATAAGGAAAAGTGTGCTGTTTGTTTATTTTTCATTTTGTTTACTAGATAGATAGATAGATAGATAGATAGATAGATAGATAGATAGATAGATAGATAGATAGATAGATAGATAGATAGATAGATAGATAGATAGATGATCCTGCTTGTGTCAGTGCCGTGGCCTGCCACTGAGGGGCGCTTTCCTCAAGCTGTGTGGGTTGGTCGGTCCTGCAGGTTCAGACACAGGCGACGGTTTATGACTGACTGGCTGTTTAAAGCTTTTGTTGGACAAACTAAATTCAAACATAAGAAAAGGCTTTTTTTCAGTGTGAAACTTGACCTCTCCCTCCAGCGCACAGGGGAGATCGAGTGAAAGCCACACATTCAGAAGTATTCAAAACTCTCCTGTGATGGAAATTTTAATTCCAAATGTGAAATCTACGCTTTAAATTGGGCGTTTACGGTTTTTCTCCAGCAGCGTGTCGTGGGTCCAGTTGCACATCTAGGCTTTCCTTTAGCACATGGGCGTCAAACTTGGCACTTACTCGATGTTTGGCATGTCTCAGTGTTTACCATCCGTTTGCAGCGCTGCTTGTCACAGAACAAGCAGTCACGGTGAGCCACGCCTATTGTCCATGTGCTACATCCACCAATCTCTCCGTCCCTCCGCACCACACGCTCTGTATTTTGCATAAAATGTGTATCAGTAGGGCAGCGCTCTCCCCGGCACATGCAGAGCGCACATGTAGCGTGGCTTTTCTGAACACGTACCACGGTCGAATAAGCGCATCAAACTCCCCTTAGCTTCACATCCCCGCCAATGAAAATGCACAAAGGCTTGAAGGGGAGAGAGGGAGAGAAAGGACTCAGCGAGATACAAAGAGTGAGCCAAATCCCACACAAACAGACACAACACAAGTTGGGGAGAGCGGAAAGGCGGTCACATTTCCTACTCACCTGCAAACGTGATTGATGTGGGTGTTTGTATCAGTGGGTGTGTATGTCATTCCTGACACTACGATCGAGGATGTGCTGACTCTACTTTCTTGGAATTCATGAGAATCATTTAATCTTCGCTCGTGCGAACATCACACGCGCTCGAGCCGAGGCGCAGTATCCAGAGCGTCCAGGTATCTTTGGAGAGACCTGCCTGCCTGACACACCTCTGTCAGAAAATAGCTGAGCTCCGAGAGAGACACCTGCCTTCCGCTTACCGGGGAACAACTTTCCGCGCACTGGACGCGTTTCCACCACTGCTTCCCATTCCTTTTTTTTTTTGCTCCATGGAGCAGGTGTTTTACGCAAAGCCATTTCTTGACTTTCTCACCTGTCTTCAGAAGACTTTTGCTCCAGTATAGTGACAGTCCCTGACGTTTGTCTTCAACTTCATTTTCTGTCCTTGACATCAACAAGAGACATGGATAACAGTCCTGGTAAGATTCATTTTGTCATTATGGTAACTTGGATGCACCAAACGCTCCATTAATATATGATCTCAATGATGATTATGACACAAGAGTCTAAGCTGATTAACTGAACGTTGTTTCATTCATGTAGATATCAAAAGGCTGAAACAATTCAAATAAATGTGACTTTAAATCGAATAAAACTTTAATTACACAATGCAGAATTTCAAATGAGCATTAAAGTATCTATATCATTTTGTTAACCACCCCTCAGTTTTCTAAAATGTGCATAACTGTCAATTATATTATACACTTACATATATTTTACTTATACATAAGTGCATGAAATATATATTAGTGTCATATATTTATATATAAGTCCATGAAACATCACTTTTGCATGCAATCGAGTTTATTGTTAAAATGCGTTGCTTTATCGCTGTTTTGGGATTTATTAGTTATTAGGCAGCAGTTCGCTCCTTTCAGATTTAGTCAGTTAAGATTGTTTCAATGTTCAACAGAAGTGTAAGGTTGTCCAAAAGTTGCTGCACTGCGTTCAAATGTGAAAAAGGCTGCAGCTCCGCCGTCAGCGCCATATGCCTGTGGTGAGGCCGTCCACTTCCTGTTTCTCTTCATGAAAACAAACTCACGTGGAGCCACAGAGCTCTGTCACTGTAATCATAATCTGTCAGAGCCACGACTTCCACTGCGCGCTGACCCTCTGTCACCTGGGGGTCAAAACACCGACGCTCTGGCGCAAAGGCCGTGTTTGTTTGTTTTTATCAAAGCCATCGCTGAAGTGCCTGCAGTATAAAAGTTGATAACTGCGGGGCTTCCATCCGTTAAGTGGTATTAGGCGGCGCTTTCTCGAGGTCAGCCAAAGGTGCACATGCTTGCTCTCCTATCATTTACAACAGCGATGGTCACGTTCCAGCGCAGGTGATGGACGCACCCTGTGCCGTCAACATGTTATTCTGATCTGAAGGCATCAATAAAGCCACTCGCCGGGTTATGAGTTATGTTTATAAAGTAGGCCAGTGTTTTTCACCGAGCACGCCAGGCAGTTAAATGTGTAACCATAGATAATAGCTGTAGTATTAGCCACAGCGTTAGTTTTATTGATGTCTAGTGTTTGTTTGTTTGTGTGTGTGTGTGTGTGTGTGTGTGTGAGAGAGAGAGAGAGAGAGAGAGAGAGAGAGAGAGAGAGAGAGAGAATGAGGTCTAGGGTCTAGTTGGTCTAGTTTTTACTTGTATTAAGCTGTTTACTTGTGTGTTATGTAATTGCGTAGTTGTTTTTTTTTTTTTTTTTTACGGTGGATTTTCTAATTCTCCGTAGTGTTTTGTCACTTGTTCTCCCTCTCATTCGTCTAAATGGAAGTGACCACCTTGAACTGGGTTCACTGACCGTCAATATTTCAATAAGCTTACGGGAATGCACATGGCTTCATTTCACTCATGAGTTCAGTATGATCTAAACAAAGCTCATAAACTTCATCATAACCCGGCAAATATATGGCTGCAGAGGTGGGCCCATAAAGTCCAGCAGATAAAATGAGATTGTGTCTGTGTGTGTGTGTGTGTGTGTGTTTACATGGAGAGATGATTGCGTTGAGGGGGTTGGGGTGTTGCATGTCTTATATGCCATACAACACACAAAAAGGGCCCAACTAGATCACATGCAGATAAATACTGCCATAACAGCATAGGCCTATTATGTATTTCCTCTGACTTTTATAAACATAAAACATGGGAACATAGAGTCAGTTGTAACATTTTTTCTATTAATGCAAAAAAAAAAATCAGTCCACCTGATAATTGAAAATCTTCTATAGGCTACACCCTCACACATGTATAAAGGAATATTTGCCAGAACCAATATTTACATCAACTTGTACAACCTTGACCTCATGATAAAGATCAGTTGTAATATGATGTTAGTTCGTCTTAACAACAAAATGTTTCCAGAAACCCTTAAATAGTACTGGTCCTATTACAGTAAGCCACATGTGAAATGGTGCTATGATAAAAACAGACTTTCCCACTGTCCACTACATAACTTCATGCACTGTTTTTTCACTAAAACTTCCTCCAACACTCCCCTGGTGGAGCTTTTCTGCATTATTCTCACCATCTTCAAAGTACAAAGACAGCTAACTCTGGCCTATTCCTCACCATCACCTGGGAACTGTCATTACTGACGGTTTCAAGTTTTTCATGCCAGACAACAAAATTTCAGAAAAAAACTAATCTCACTAATCTGGCCCAAGTTTTTTGCCAACATCAGAAACAAACTCCATGCAGTCAGCCATAATGTTATAAGATGTGTATAAGGAATGTAGTAGCCTTTAAGATAACCACATCAGAACCATCATAATATAGGCTATGGGCAATGAACATATTAAAAAAGATCCCTAAACAGACACGTGAGTCCACAAAAGTATGAGTATGTCTTTTCCTGGATTGCAAACAGGCCCTGCAGTACAGGGTTTATTGACATCTCAGAGTTTCTGAATGGGAGGAGAGTGGTCGGCTCTCAATTGATCTGTGTTACAACTGAACTCTTCTAATACATTTAACTGTGTCGTGACTGAAAGAGACGCAAGAAAACACCAAATTGAACAGGCTAAAAAAAAAAAAATCATACAGGCTTTAATTCACCTGAAACGAAGTGGCTTTGGAATAATTGTATGATCTGGTGCATTTCTTCAGAATATAAACTCGTGTCTGGCCTCATGCTGACACATTCATCTCAGCCTACTGTTTATAAAGCGCCTGGCTGCCAGTGCAGACGGTGCTGCACGGTCAGACCACCCCGGCGCAAAACATGCTGGTCTATTTAATTTGGCTCTTCAATTATAAGCCCCTGGCGAACTGTAGGAGCTCTGGCTCCTGGCTGCAGCGCAGCTTCGTGTCTTCCCAGTGAAAGCTCCGGCAAAAGCCTCCTCACGTGGCTTCCCTTGCAGAGCCGCGTGCGGCGCGTGAGATATCCGGGCCCTCCTCCCGCCTCTTCCCCGCTCTCACGGACGCTTCTGTGTTGATGCCGCCTGTGGTGGTGGTGGTGGTGGTGAGGGAGAGCTTGGTCAGTGGGTCACAGATTCCATGCATTAACTCCCTCCCCCCCTTTCTCCCGTCACGTTTGCCGGCCTCATGCGCTTCGCCTGTATTGAAATCGAACGCCCCCTCGCTTGAATCAGAGACCTCTTGGTGCGGTTGAAGCTGACTCAGTTTTGACTGTGCAACATCTGTCCCCTGCCCGTCGGTGCAGGGCACACATACGCTTAGGGTGTGTTTCAGCTGGAACGTGACTCTGCTGTTAAACATCACATCTCTCCTCTCGTCCGCTGCGCCCCCCAAACGACGCTGAGGGAGGTAGCGAGTTAAAAGCATTGAGAGGCTGAATCTCTGCTGCTGATAAAATCCCATAAAAACCTTGAAACGGATGTTTTCGGTCTGTGTGACACAGAGCGTGTGCCAAACAAATTCTGCCACAACAACCGTGACACCCAAGATATCAAAGGAAAGATTTCAAATCATATCCAGGCATTTATGAATTATTGCTACCAACTGTGACAGTCTAGCACAGTGTCTCCTCATAATTGCGTGAGCCACAGCTAGTGAGTAAGGCAGCATGAGTGGGAGAGATGCTGGAGGCACACGGACACAATTTGATCAAGATCTTGTGATATTGACCTACTTACACAAGTCTGAGTTGAATTGAACTCTACAGCAAACACCCAAATAGTGCTCACACTGGTTGTGTTCAGTAGCACTTGATAACTATTTTTATTGGCACACATAAGGCCAACAATATGGTCACTTAAACTGTCGACCGTTTTGTGGCTGTCTCTGCATGTCATGCATTAAGGTGAACCAGTGAAAGTGGTAGATAAAGCACAAGAGAAAAAGAGAGGAGAAAGGAGGAGAGGAGAGGAGATGCTGTGCCTGCTCACTGCTCACGTTTCTCTGCCTGCCTCCAGTCCCTGGCAGATTAGTGCTTGCACGGGTAGGTTAAGCTTAAAATGGGCACTGAGGACTGATTGACTCCTCAATTAATGCTGCCTGCAGTGACCTAGATTGCAACTGTCTTTTGCACTCTGTGACAGTGTGCATGGCAATCCTGTTTGGTCTGTGTGGGAAATCCCATAGAACATATATAAAAAAAAAAAAAAAGGAGAACCATGAGAGGTTTGATGTAGCTGCAATAGCCTGTGGCTGCTGACCAGCACATACAGGACTGTATCAGTATGGTCAGTGTTGGATGAGAGATTTTTAATAAATATATCTAATGTCCTCTAACGATTCCATTTAGAAGTCAAATGATGTTAGATTGTAGATTGTTATTGTATCAGTTGTTCTACTATGACACTTTATAGCTGCAGGTGATAGTTTCGGTACCTGCCCATCACTACTTGAAAGCAGGCTGTAAAACAGATAAGATGTAAATTAACAGTGTTTACAGCACAGTTGTTCTCAGGGTCATTCATAAACACTGTACGTTACATGTGAGTCTTCAGGTGGACGTGCAATGTGTTTGGGTGGAGTGGGGGCTGGACCACGGCTGTCTACATGCAAGCTCAGGAAGAGGTGAAGCTCAGGCTTGTGTCTGCTGGATCTGTCTATGGCTCTGGCATGAGTCAACAAATCCACCAACACGTGCTGGTTGAGGGATTATCAAAACATTTGAGCTAAACAAATACTTTGTGCAGCAAAGGGCAACAACACTGGGGGCAGCCTGCTGCACTTATGCATGATTTTACACAAACAAGGCTGAGCTGGTTTAACCACGGCACCATAGCATGGATTTTGGATGTTGACAATTATGTTTGTTGCATGTCCAAGCCAAACCACGATGGAAGTTTTAACTTGGACCCATACATAAACCACATTATTATTTTAAATAAATGCCCAAGTTTGCATGTATTTGTCACTCTGAACGTCTCTCTGCTGGACTCTACTGTACACTGAGAAGTTGCATTACTACAGCAGTCCACTCATGCAGTTGAGGCTTTTCCTTTGCAAAAAACGTGACTCATTCTCCGACTGTTGGTGGCGCATGAAGAGCAGAGGCTGAGACTTGGAGCCACCTCATGCCCGGGTAGCTTCTCAGTCAGCGTGTGTTTATAAACACGGACCTGACTTCAGATTGTTGTATATTTCAACACGGGACTGCGGATTTGGTTCGGGCAGTAACCGTGTCAGGAGTCCACGCATGTGAGGCGGCGGTCAGGTGTCGTGCTGTTAGCTGGCGCTGGGCACGGTGCCAGGGGAGCGAGGCTATTATTGGAGCGGAGGAGGCAGCAGACCCCGCAGACACGTGAGGCCGTGTCTCAGCTCATCCACAACGCATGACTGGAAACGCGCGCGCCACAGAGAGAGGGCGCGAGGACGCGGGGGAAGCGAAACTTCAGAGGAGAAGCACGGCTGAACGAAGAACCAAAAAAAAAAAAAAAAAAAAAGCAACACAAAACAAAACAAAAAACAACGTTGCACATACTTATACGGCGCTTGTATAAATACTGCATTTGCATGAGATAGGAATGATTTACAACAAGAAGCGCTCCTTGGTGTTTCCAGAGGAAGCCTGTCTGCTTTGTTGCTGTGCTACCAGCAGTATTTTTAGCGCCCACTTTATCCGCTTGAACGCACCATTACGCCGGTTACACTCAGGATGAGGCAACGACGCTGCAAATTCCCAGAGCTGCTCTCTGCTGCCCAGAGGTTGTGCAACATTACATCACATCACATCCAACGTTGTATAGCAGCGGAGCGGTTTCCTAGGAGATATTGGTGGTCAGCTTAATTTTATGATAGGTTTCTAATGGATTTAATTCAGCCAATAACATACATGGCAGATACAAATGGATCTCTTATCAATATCTGAATGACATTGTATTCTTTCATTAGGAGCTCAAGTTGAACTCTGTTTCCCTTGTCTGCAGGAGGTGGAGGAGTCATCCTGTATGCGGGTTCCTCTGGCAGTGCCAGTCCAAGCCCTGGCAGCCCCTCCAGTGGGTACCAGACTCAGTCACCCTCTTCACACTCCCAGCCTTCATCTCCAGAGGAGGTTACCTTAACGGAGATTGGGCCACTGAAACAGAGGGCAGCAGGGTGCACCACCCCACCCTCCAAACTGGTGTTCCAGTTCCCAGAGGTCTACAGCGGTCCCTCGGTAGCAGCCACTCCGCAGCATACCTATGGGCACCCCATCACAGGAAAGAGGCCATGTGGTTTCACGGGAACTTTCACCAGTTAGTGTTTCTTCACTATCAATATGCATAAAGATTTATCCCAGAATGTAATTTTTGAAGCTTATCTAGCTGTCTCCTTTTACCCTTCCTCAGAGACAGGTGGAATGGTCCTACTCTGCAAAGTCTGTGGGGACATAGCATCTGGTTTCCACTATGGAGTGCATGCATGTGAAGGTTGCAAGGTAAACCCTGATCACAAACCACGTGGAACAACTAAACAATGTATTGCTTTTGGTGGAGCAGTTATATGTGTATTATAGTTATGTATTATATATATATATATGTGTGTGTGTGTGTTTCAGGGTTTCTTCCGCCGCAGCATCCAGCAGAACATCAACTACAAGATGTGTGTGAAAAATGAGAACTGTCTTATCATGCGCATGAACCGGAACCGTTGCCAGCACTGCCGTTTCAAGAAATGCCTCTCTGTTGGCATGTCAAGAGATGGTGAGACATCCTGACACATTTTAATGAGAGACCCTCATGCAGTTCTGCCAGAACACCACAGTGCCCTGATTAGTCAAAGCAGCAGGGAAATGGGTAGCCAGAAAGAGGTGCAGCACTGATATGTAGGTCTGTGTGAAAAATGTAATGCGCAAAGCCTTTTGAGGTCATCGTGCCAGTAGCTCAGGCACTCACTCGATCAGCAGACCTGCACCTGCCTTGCCCTTCTACTCTGTCACTGCATTACCAAAGTTAACCATCTGGCCTTGTATCACACTTTTAAGTTTCTATGTGTCTTTCCCTTGCCCTTTGCAGCATCTTCCCACAATACTGTTACCTCAAAACTCATGTTCAGTTCAGCCCCACCTCCTCCACGTCCCCTCAGCTCGCTTACATCTCCGCCTCAGACAATGATTTATGAGAAGAGGAGCCTTAAAGTCCCTGAAGCTATCTATCATCTAGAAAACTGCAGCAAACACAGGAATTATTTTAGGAAATTGGAACAGGGTCAACTTGATTACCTTGTGTGTGCCCATTGAACATCTCACTGCAATTAATGAGGGAAAGGGCAACAATTAAGCAAGGGATGCAAAACAGCCAGTCGTTTTATCAGGCATGAATGACGCTTACATCACCTAGTTTTAGCTCAGATAGCTGAACATTGATTGATCACCTATCATCACAGATTAAGAAAACAGCTGCACTGACCTAGAAAAACAATAGAGAATTTGGCCTGCAGTGTACTCATACATCATGACCTACTTGGTGTAGTTTTCCTGTCTTCTGCCTCTCAGTATGGTTTCTGCTTATCTCCACCCTCCAGTACCCAGCATTGCCTAATCTAGTGAAGAGGTTAGTGTTATTTCTGCATTTGCTTGACACTTTTGGTTGATAAAGAAAATAGGGTGTCAAAATGTGACTGAATAAGAGAACAGACAATCAGGTTGACCCTTATACAGGAGATTTGTAAAAGCGTTAAGGACCACAACCTAGAAACCCCTTTTTGTTCTGTTTCAACCATTACAAAAACAGGAAAACCGCATGCAACTGCCTGCAGCCCACAATAAATAGTACACCCTGATTTCACACTAGGGAGCTGTGACTTTGGCTCTACAATATAGGCAAATATTTATGTCTGTTGGCATGACGGCACACTTTTCTTCATCTAACCAGAGCAACATTTTTAGAGCAACCGCTCATTATTGTCTCATGCTATGTTACTAGCCCTCATCCTCATCAAAGGACCCTGCAGGCAGTGAACACATTACTGTATATTTGGTAACATACTAACATCTACTGTGCATATTACTTGGCCAAGTAAATTGTCTAACTTCACCCAACATGGTACGTTTTTATGGGAAGTATTCACATTTAATACGTGGAAATGATAGTTCATAATTTTACAAATGTTATGCTGCCATAAAATGTTCTACTACATTAAAAAAATATAAATACGTACATAGATTTCTTATCTATAAAAAACAAGATACCCGCAAAAGTCTTTGAAGCTCTACCAGTTCAACTTTACTGCTTCATCAAACTCCAGCTTGTACACACACACACACACACACACACGCCTCCCACACACTCACTTTCAATGCATCACTATCTCTCACATCAGTCCTCTACATTTACTCACTACTCTCTCTTCAGCTCATTTATGCTCCTCAAGCCCACCTCTCTTATCCTTCCCCCTCTCATGATCTGAGTGCCAGTGACATCACGCTCACGTTGCCCCACTGCCCTACTTACAAATGAAGGGAGGGAGCAGGAGAGGAAGGAGACAGGGGTGGATAGAGGAGAGGATGAGGCAGATGGTAGCATGGGGTCTATAAATAGCCTCTCCAGCTGATGGTTACTGTGGGAAGGGGGATGGGAGTTTTCATCTTGCAGCTTGTGTGATTCTCCTTGAAATCATTCAAAACTTTAGAAGTTGTTTGTACTTTTGATGTGTGCATCATGGATACAACTAGTTTATAGCCAATACAAGTTACACCAACAGTCTTGTGTCTCCTAAATAGCACCACTGTATGGGTAGAGCTCAAATTGAACTTACCTCTTGATTGAAGCAACATTAATTTTGTTGTTGTAGGAGTGCTTGTATCACAATTTCAGTGAGTGTTTGATTCAAGCAAAAAAAACCAAAACAAACCGTGGATAACATTTATTTAAAAAGGAGAAAAATAGTACACAAAATAAAGCACATCATCTTGTAAATGTTCATGTTGCCACAATGACTGAAGGCTGACCTGTCCTCACTGCTTGTGTCTTCTCTAGCGGTTCGTTTTGGCCGCATCCCTAAGCGAGAGAAGCAGCGACTTCTGGATGAGATGCAAAGCTACATGAACAGCCTAAATGAGTCAGCTGCTATGGAAATGGACTCATCCTCAGTGAGGGATGCTCCCCCCAGCCCAGAAGATGCCAACTCAAAAGAGGCCATTGGGGCCATCTCCAAAGCCTACCGTGATATCTTCACCAGCACCAACACCAGCAGCCAGGAGAGAGTAGCTAAGAGGGCTAACATCACCACCAACAACAACACATCTCTATTTTCTCAGGATGCCAGTTTTCCCCAAGTATCATCTCACCCCACCTCTACCCAGAGCTATCAGTCTTGCCCTGTTGCCCCTGTCACTCTATGCCCAGTTGCCACTAATGACAACCAACCTACATTCCACAATGTGGACAACAATCGGTACACCTACTTAGTGACAACAAATCAGAATCATGACCAGGCTAACACAACACCTCAAAGGGGTAGCTCTGCTGATCATAACAGTTTTCGCAATGCAGGAAATGCCACAAATCAGCCCTCCTGCCCATGGAAATTAGCTCCAGGAGCTAAAGTGCTGGTACGTGTAAGCATACTAAATCAAATTAAGAGTCCCATGTTGTATCTTGTTTGATCAACAATTGTTCATTCTTCTTGTCTTTTTCGTTGTTTAAGGCCTGTCCTCTCAATGCGTGCCCTGTATCAGGGGCTGAGCGTACAAGTCAGGAGATATGGGAATCCTTCTCTCAGTGTTTCACTCCTGCTGTTAAGGAGGTTGTAGAGTTTGCTAAGGGCATCCCAGGATTTCAAGAGCTTAGCCAACAAGACCAGGTCATGCTGCTCAAATCAGGCACCTTTCAGGTAATTACATATATTTCAGATGATGAAAATCGCCTAAAATAAATGCAAAATTTGCGACTCCTGTATTGAATGTATTTTTCTCAAACTTATCCTCCTGTATTTCCTCAATTACTTGTATGTTTAGGTTCTGATGGTGAGGTTCTGCACCTTGTTTAATGCTGAGGACCGTACAGTGACCTTTCTGAATGGCCAAACTTACCCTCTGTCCACCCTCCGGGCTTTGGGCATGGGTTCCCTGCTGGATGCAATGTTTGAGTTCAGTGAGAAGTTGGGCTCCCTGAGGCTAGAGCCTGATGAAATGGCTCTTTTCATGGCTGTGGTACTGGTATCTGCAGGTGAGAAGGGGGCACAATTCACTTCATGAGACAGACTGTGGCCAAAGCTGCAAAACAATGACACTTTAATGAACTGGTAATGTCTTAACTGTGCCTGCCAACCACTTACACTTGCTTCCTCTCTGTTCTTCAGACCGCTCCGGGATCACAGACATGTGGGCTGTAGAGCAGCTCCAGGAGGGTCTGATTCGTGCCCTACGGTCACTGATTACGCAACGTCGTCCAGATGACAATGCCCTCTTCCCAAAACTCCTCCTGCGCTTGCCAGACCTGCGCACCCTTAACAACCTGCACTCCGACAAACTGTTGGCCTTTCGCATTGACCCTTGAGCGGGCCACGTGTTCACAGAGCACACAGACACTATTTTACACAAACATATACAGTACACCACACACACACACACACACACACACATTATCTTCCAAGGGCACGACTTCCTTCAAAATTGAGGAACAAGGAATTTTACAATCTGAGGACAGTTTTCCAAAAAGGATAAACGAGGGCAGTGGCAAATCTATTTTTGATTCACTATTGATCTTCATCCAATGTTTTGGGACAAATAAACATACACATACAAACTCATGTATACACACAAACCTCAACACCTCTTGAAAGACATTGCTCCAGTAAAAATAAATAATTGTGTAGAGTTACTATTACCCTTTTGGACAGATCATTTGTGCATTTGTTCATTATCCAGTGTACTTAAGAATAAAAGCCAGTTTACTTCTGTTTATTCCTTAAATCATACAGTATCAACAGGCCATCAATAAGCAGCAGCAGCTGAAAGACGGATATTGTAGATCTATACAGTTATTACTTAGGGACCATTAGTGATGGTTGACTTTGTGTCAGCTTGTGTTTAAGAGAAAGGGAACCTGTATATAATACATAGAAAAATCAGAAATGTTAAGGTAATTGTGTATCACTGTTTCACAAATATGTCATCTGCATTAGCACTGGAATGAGACCACTATTTTAACATGTCACTTGTGCACAGTGGGATGCATACTGTCTCTATTTTTGACTAATCTTCCAGATAACATTTGGCACACTTTGGATTTGAACATGCCAACTTCATTAGTCAATGGTATTTTTTCCGATTTCACAAAAACATTGTGTCTGCGTATATGGTATCACATCTAGACAGATACAGATGCTCCATGCATGTCAGGTTTTGTAGTTCCTTTGTTTGTTTTTTTTTTTTGTTGCTGTAAATATTATTTTGCTCCAATGTCTATGTATCAATGACTGAAATTTTATCTATTATATATATAGACAAGTTTGGTGTAAAGAAGAATGTACTGACCTTCCTGTATTAGGTGGGGATTTGGCCATGCCATGGGGGCTTTTCACAGGAGAGTATGTAGTAGGGATTCTCAGACGGCTTAGACACAATTCCTGCGATCAGATGATGTAACCAACCAGCATAATCCCTGAAATCACCAGCACTCACTCCACATCCACCCCTCCTCTGCCCCCAATGTTTGTCATACAAACACAAGAAATATTTTTGGGTGAGAGATCTTGTTTGATTAGTCCTCTCACTGTTTGCTTGTTTGATTATGACTGATCAGCACATCTTGTACATTTTGTAAATTTTCTTCCTAAATAGAAACAATATAATGATTATAAAGTTCAAATTATATATTATTCATCTTGTGTGTTGTTCTTTTGTGTCCATTTAGAAGATTTGCTGCAGTTAGTTTTGTATGGACCTGGAAAGTATGAAATGCTATCACATGCTAGCCTACTCTGTGTGCAATTAATGTGCATATTAAAACTAAAGAGTGATTGTATTCACAGTTAGAAACACAGGGACGACAGCAAACAACTTTATAGTTCATTAGCTTTATGTTGTGTTGCACAAAGCTTTATGTTTTGGAGTCTGTGTCTTGATTTGATCACAAACTATGGGGGAAATCTACAGAGTATAGTCACCTCAAATAACGAACTGTAAGTAAGTAACACGGGACATTTGGAGACAACAGCCCTCCTGCCCCTGAAAATGAAAACCCGAAGTAGGAACGCCACCTTGTGGTGAAACAATAGGCCGGATGCCGGAAGTGAAGGGTCCGTTTGCTGAAGCTACACTTCCTTAGCTTTACCCTCCACTGCCACTTCGCTAGTTCATTCATGTTATTACTTTCCAAATCGTGTCATTACTATGGGACCGCGGTCACACGATACGGTAAGATATATCTCACAGTATGATAAGAGTGGAGTGGAAAACAAATGAGGTAGTGGCACAAGTTATAACGGTTTTATTTTAGCCAACCTAGCTAAGGTTAGCTAACCTGCTACTAGCCAAACAACAACACGTCAGTAATTAGCAGTTAAGCAATAAAGCGGTAACATGAACGCTATATTGACGACATTCAAACTTTTGAGTGACCAAATTTCGAAGTAGAGCTTGTTGGCCACGTTGGCAGCAAGTTCAGGTATTAAGTCTAATGCCAAACTGACACCAGACGACTGTTCAAGCGGTTTCGTTGTCAGGGACACATTTGTTAAGTCTGTAAAAATCCTATCAAATCGATTGTTTGTTTGTAAAGTGATCGTACATTGTAACATAAACGCACCTCTGTCCCGCGATCTCCGTGGGCGGGGGGTCAGCCAGCCATTATACTTAAATTGTCTCTGCCTATGCCTCAGTGAAGTATTCTGCCTTGCTCTGACAGAGTACTTTTTCTTTAGCACATTGTAACAAGAAGGGATAATGCCACTTTATATAAATTATATCCACCCGACTTGCGCTAATGCACCGCTTTATAGTATATACAAGACACGGAGGAGAAATTGTTTTAAAGAGTCTTTAGCATCACTGGCTTAATCTAGCCTAGATATGAAAAGTCTTATCTTGCCCTTTATTGCTAAATCAGAAACTAAATTCAACATTGATCTTCTGCTGGTATATACTTCTTATTTGCCTTGTATCTCCACAGGTGCTGAGAAACAGAAAGATAAGAGTTGAAAACTCCCCAAGACCTCAGGTTTGACCTCAAGTGGGTGCAGTTTATCACACCATGTTGGTGACAGCATATTTTGCCATAATATTCCTGCTTGCCCTGTGTGTTGGCCTGGAGATCACAGCACGTCGCCTCACCCCACCTCAGTCTACTCCCACCGCTGTAGCCAACCCAGCCTTCCGTCGCTTCCAGAGAATATTCCTCCGGGCGTACCTTTTGGCTTTGTGGGCAGACTGGCTCCAGGGTCCTTACCTCTACAAACTTTATCGCCACTACAGCTTCCTGGAATCCCAAATAGCCATCTTATATGTATGTGGCCTGGCCTCCTGTGTTTTGTTTGCTCCCTTTTCAGGCTGGCTCCCTCAGGCCCTGGGTCGTAGACAGACATGTCTTCTTTTCTGCCTGTCCTACTCTGCTTGTTGTCTTACAAAGCTATCCAGAGACTACTTTGTTTTGATTGTGGGCCGTGTCCTGGGGGGTCTGTCTACGTCCCTGCTCACCACCACTTTTGAATCCTGGTATGTGTACCGACATGTAGATGTCCATGATTTTCCCAAGGAGTGGATCCCCAGCACATTCACCAAAGCTGCTACCTGGAACCATGGACTCGCTGTTGGAGCAGGGCTGGTAGCTAACTTACTGGCTGAGTGGCTCCACCTTGGGCCGGTGGCTCCCTTCCTCCTGGCTGTCCCCTGTCTGGTCTGCTGTGGCTGGGTAGTGCTAACAGACTGGGGCAAGGAAGAGACTGATGGAGGTCCTGAGAGGGACAAACAGACACTTCTTCTTGGCGCTTCAAATGGGGGTGTGACCCGATTGTCTGCAAAGGCTCGCTTCTCACGCGGCTGCAATGAGGGGCTGCGCTGCCTGCTTTCAGACAGGAGAGTCATGCTCTTGGGTGGAGTGCAGGCTCTGTTTGAAAGTGTCCTCTACATTTTTGTTTTCCTGTGGACCCCAGTACTGGACCCTCATGGGCCTCCTTTAGGAATAGTGTTCTCTTGCCTGATGGCTGCCAGCATGGTTGGCTCCTTGCTGTACCGCCTAGCTACCTCCACTCGCTACCGTCTACAGCCTGGCCATGTGCTCTGCCTGGCTGTGCTCATGGCTTTCTTCTCTTTTTTCATGCTGACCTTTTCCACTGCCCCAGGCCAGCCTAGACCTCATGAATCCTTTCTGGCTTTCCTGCTGCTGGAGCTTGCCTGTGGCCTCTACTTCCCAGCAGTCAGCTTTCTCCAGAGCAGGGTTATCCCAGAGGAGAAGCGTGCTGGTGTGTTGGCCTGGTTCAGACTGCCTCTGCACCTGCTGGCCTGCCTAGGGCTGCTGGCCCTACATGGGGAGGTATCAGGAACAGGTGGAGGGGAGGGTGGCAGCGGCACCAGACACATGTTTGGAGGCTGTGCCATCATGATGTTGGCAGCTTTGATGGCTGTTGTTAGTCTTTTCACCCTGGGGAGGAATGACACAGACCTGAGACTGGAGGGAACCAGAGGGGAGGGGGAGATGTACTGAGGTCATATATCCAATTTATGCTACTGGTTTGAAATATGTAATACCAGTATTGTGTGACTGAATGTAGAAGCCTTTTGTGTTTGACCAGAGTCAGGAGGTCAGAAGTCTGCAATTTGCCAAATGCATCAGTGAAGCGAATGAAAGTCCAGAAGGAGTGGTTTGGTAGATTAAAATTAAATTACCATTTTTATATGTTTGCCTTGTTACTTGTTTTGGGAAAACTTTTTATTAATCCTGTATGTTTGGGGATGGTATGGGAACATGGCTATATCTCCCGTCATTTGTTATGTAAATTGCTGGGAACTTAGTCAGCCATGTCCAAAACCCTGTGTATCATTCCATTAATTATTCCACATAAAATGTCATTGCCTCAGTGTGTGCACCCAAAGGGAGATGGGATGATGCGACACAATATAATTAATTTTACCTGTCAGTAGCATCATGGGTGTCAGTAATAATGAAGCTTCATCAAATGTTTAACAACACATGACATGAAAATATATTAATTTACAGAGAACTGAATGAATATCCAAAGAAATAAGGTCATAAGTTGCATGTATCTGAATGTCAGTTCGTACAGTAGCCTAATTTCTGCACTGTAGGATTCTCTATGTTGTTTTATTTCCTCCAGCATCTGTGTCCTTTTTTATTGAAAGAGCAATCTACATTAGGTCAGTTTTACTTTGAATACTTTTTCTGCACCATCAGGATATTTTCTCTACAATGTCCCATTTGCACTTTTAAATAAAAGAGCCCATGTTGTACATAATGGATATTTGGTTTCTTTATTGAATTTTCTATTTTGTGTCATAGAAATGTTTTGATGTTTATTCTATTGCACCAGGTTGGGTTTCCAAAACAATCCAAAATGCCAGATATTTCAATTTATCACATTTTTCAAGGGGAAATGTTTATTAAATTCAAAATGAACACAACCTTGTTGCATTATAGTTTTTATTTAGCACTAATCACTACAAAAATATATTTATATATATTTGAAAATTAACAGCTGTTAATTGCCCACCCTTGCTTACAAAAACACTTGTGTTTCAGGTAATTTGGTTGCAAGTTGAGTATTTAAAATCACATCCATCTAGTTTTAAATTTCACAATATTTTAGCCCCCCACAGTACCTGTTACCCCTTTCCCATATTGCTGCAGACCATATTTCCAGATCTCTCTGGACTTCTCTCCTCACAAGGCATCATGCAGGCATCCATCCTCGATCCTCCCCATTTTCCCCGGCACTGTGGTACAGTCCTAGCTTTTCTCTATGGTGCAGCTTCACCTGGATGCTGCTAGAACATCCCTCTGTGGGTGAGGGAGGGGTATCTGCACGAGTCTTAACTGCGTTGTTTGGAGATTACATCACTACATCGTCACGGGGTCTTCAGTCTGAGCTGCAAGAGGAGCACCGTCGGTCCGAGGCCCTCTCTCACAGCTTGTCAGCCCTGAACCGCTCTCTCTGCAAGAACTGCAATATCAAGAAAGGAGACACCAGAGCCCCATTGACTGGTTGGCATCCAGAACAACACAGCCTACTGCAGGAAGACAGACAGGCACCATGACACAGGGCAAGGTATGAGCCTGGTTCAGTCACGTCATTCTGTCGTCCAGTTAATTTTATACCATATTAATTAGGAAAAGAAAAGAAGACTTGTATAATTTAAATTTCTGTATGTGGCCTAGATCATTACGTAACAGTCAGTAGACACGCGCGCCTGCTCCATCCCTTCAGTTTCATTGTTGTCAAATGTGTGAATGCAACGCAGACTATTCATCTTCAAATACCTACAACTATATAGACGTGTTAATGACACGTAAATGGGATATTATACTGTTCACTGCGGTCTACTTGAATGACTGTGGTTCTGTGTGGTGCAGGTTAATATTTCTAGCCGCAAAATCCCGCAGGATTCAACAGATACAGCAGAGCAGCCTGTCACTGACTTCGTAAAACATATAAAGCTGCTCTGATTTCATGTAAATGTGATGTTTTGTGTTGTGTAACCTCATGTCAGGATGGTCAGTGTTACCATTGATTCGGTGATTGAAATGCGTCACTGGTTGTTTTACCACATTGCGTCACCATGACAACCCATTCATCTCTGTAACTCCGGGAAAACGTGCCCTTGAACTTCCTGTGGCCTCGTCCCGGTCTGTGCCTCATGGCCCTCTAGCCCCCGCACACTGTAAACACGGTTAATGTTTCTAAACGACAATCTAGGTTTTTCTAACATCACCGGTAACTGGAAATAGTTGCTCCCTGACCATGGCTGGATGAAACTTCTAGGGCTTCTGGGGCAAATACTTGTTGTTGGGATCCTCCCACCCAAGAAACCAAATGCTCAACAGAAAATCTGCAACAATCTTGATGATTGACAACTAATATTGTAATATTGTAAACCTCTGTTATGCAAAAATGCACTGATACTACTTTCTAAAATCTGAAAATTTGCCTTTGTCACAGTTTTATACAGTGCATGTTATTCAAACATGTTTGGCTTTTTGATAAGTGAAAGCAGTTGATGTGTGAGCTGAAATTCTGTAAAATGTGATATTATTACAACTAAATGTATTGCTAAAGTAAATACATAGATTTCAGCAGCACTTTATACGTTTATATTTACATGCAGATAACTCAAATATCTGCTGTCAGATGTCTCCAGATCTATTATGACCATGTATGTAACACTTTTAATTTTCTAAGATAGTGAAGCTACTACAATAGGAGTCACTTGCAATCATCCTGAATTGTTTAGATTATAGGTTGTGATTATTTCCACCATAAACATTTACAACTTTATATTTTCTGTGATATGTGTGTATTTATTTTTCACATCACACTAGTTATATGATTCATTTACAGACTGACTGGAGAACATTACCTGAAGAACATGCAACACCAGTAGGATCTTACTGTTAAGACAGGAAATTTAAAGTTCAGATTCAAGAGAAAAGTTTTTTTTTATTATTTTCTTCAACTCTCAGCTCAAATAAATCAGCCCAACATACCATAAATCAATGATCAGATAATAAGATAACAAATTGTTCATCCTTTCTGCTATCAGCTGTCACTTGCAAACAAGACCAGTAATGGTTCCTCCAGTGGACAGGCCTTAGTGGCACCAGCTCCTCCCAGCTATGAGGAAGCTACTGCGGGTATGACAACACCTTAAGTTCTTCTGTCCTTATTTTTAACAAATAAATTTGACAATGTTTATTATGTTTTGGGATGAGGAAACACACTGGCATCAAAAAGTCTGTAATAAATGTAAATAAACATATTTTCCAGGCACCAGTGCTCCTTGCTACAATGATGTGGAGATGCTCACAGAGTTCACCTGGGATGATCGCAACATCAGAAGGGTCTTCATCCGTAAGGTGTTCAAAGCTTCATCATCACATTAATTACAATATTAGCTCTGTTGTGAATGCTCTGTATCACTGATAAGTTGCCTCAACTGAACCGAACAGTGTTAAACTTCAAAAGCTTGACCAGTGCATAAGACTACATTTATGCAATCTTTCTTCTCTTAAACATGTTTTTTTTTTAGGTATACACCATTTTGCTGATCCAGCTTTTGGTCACTCTTGCTATTGTGGCTCTTTTCACATTCTGGTAATAACCGGTCTTTCTCAATTTTCTCTCATGTTTAACAACACTGAAGAAGTAATTCTGATAAAATTCACTGCATAGTGTGCTGACTTAAGACTATTCTTCTTTTAGTGAACCTGTGAAAGACTACATCCAATACAACCCTGGGTGGTACTGGGCCTCTTAGTAAGTTACATGTTTGTCAGTGATACACAATATAATTGATACATGTTATATTTTTGTTTACCTATCTAATAACATCTCTGTTGTTTACCAGTGCTGTGTTCTTTGTCACCTATCTGACCCTCTCCTGTTGCACTGCACCAAGGTAAGTTAAGAATTCTCCAACTTCAGTGCGCTTCATCAAAAAGACATAAATCTCCTAAAATGTTGGTCTTCTCTTTCCTCGCTCCCACAGGAGGCAGTTTCCATGGAATCTGATTCTGCTCGCCATATTTGTGAGTACAAGCCTGGTATTTCATTTCTAGTTAATTTTTATGTATAGACAGCAGTGTTTTCAAATCAAAGCTACAGACCACAGATGTTTAGAATATTAAACAGAACATTTATACGTTAACGATAACGATTGTTGTTAACGTGTAACTTTCACCCCAAAAGTGATTGTCAAAGTGTTCTAATGCAAATTTATGAAAATGTTTTGGGACAATGAATGCTATCAATCCATGGTCTTCCTGAAGTGGAGTGGGATTTCAATAACTTGCAACCCTGCATTTTCACATGACATTTCTACATCTCTTACAGACCCTCTCCCTCTCCTACATGACAGGGATGTTGTCCAGGTATACTTCATGTTTACTCATTGTCTTCTGAGGCTTAATTGTTTTATTGTTGTATCTTGTGGTGGCTTCCCTCTCTATGTGGTCAGCGCCGTATGTTTAATTTTATAGCTTGAAACATTTTCAGTAAATTCTGCATGTTTCTTGTTTTAATAGTTTCTATAATACCAAATCAGTGGTGATGTGTCTGGGCATCACAGCAGCTGTTTGCCTCCTGGTCACAATCTTCAGCTTCCAAACTAAGGTAAGAAAAAAAAATCTCCTTTCCCATACTTTCATATTTATATATATTTGATATTAATTGTATGTGCTTTCTCCATCCAGTTTGATGTGACATCATACCAAGGTGTGCTCTTTGTCTTCTGCATGGTCATGTTCATTTCTGGACTGATGCTGGTATTCATCCTTCCCTTTCAATATGTAAGTATGACTATCTAGGTCAAATGATTTCACTGGCTGTGTGATATGTAGGATTGGAATGTGGAGGGCAACTAACAACATTAAATATGAACGTAAATTGACATTCTGACAAACGTCTGACATGAGATTCAACTTTCATGTGGTTATCTAAATACTTTAGTCACATCTAATCACGTCATGATTGCCATTTAGGTACCATGGTTGGATGCCACCTATGCTGCCTTGGGAGCCATACTGTTTACCATGGTAAGATTACAGCCATTATTGAAAATTTCCTATATTGTAGACTATTAGAATTAGAAACAAAAAAAGTTTTATCTTCTGTTATTTTCTGTTGCAGTTTTTGGCATTTGACACCCAACTCCTCATGGGGAACAAGCGGTACACCATAAGTCCAGAAGAGTATGTCTTTGCCACTCTCAACATCTATCTAGATATCATCTACATCTTCTCCTTCTTCCTCCAAATATTTGGAACAAAACGAGAGTAAACCATCACCCTGCCTTTCTTACCTACAGACAAGGGATGCACTAGTATGGAAATATAGGCAGACATGATAAGAGTCTTTGGTGATTGTGGTGATAATGCTTCCACTTGTAACAGCTTCATTTTTTTTTGCCTGACACTGACATGGTCACAAATACTTTGTGAATCTTGTACAGCTACACATGTGCATATGTGTCAGTATTCACACCCAAGATGTCTATAACCTTTGCCTCCGCTCTAGCATGTTTGGGAACCTTTACCACAATATGGGGTTATCTTATTAGCTTTATCAGTGATCAGTGGTCTGTGATCTTGATCCATTTAACGTAGATAAAACATTCTGTGAGTGTTCATATAAAGTTGTATGGGTGTCATATATCCATGCTTACATTAGTATCACCAATCTTCCACAAACAATAGGTGTCACATTATGACATGCATGACTCTTAAAAAAGCCCTACCTATGCCAAGTATAGTCATCCCATTGTTGGACTATTGCTGTGGGTGTTGATTAAATCACTGAAAAAAAAAGAAACAAAGACCTTCCCCGTGTTTTCAGTTAATTGCTTTTAACAGTTTAGGGTAGGTGACCTTTTTTTCTGGCTTTTGAATGACAATCTGAAAATGTTATTTACTGGATTTGGGAATATGCTACTCATCTCTGCCTTGATTTGTCTAATGTGTTTGTTTGAGCCTGAAATATTTGGAATGAAGATCATCCAGACTAAATTTTCCTAAAAAATGTTACATTTAAGCAAACCTTGGTTGTTGGCATTGTAGTTTTTAGTCCTAATATAATGTAAACTTAAAAGTTGGCTTGAAGTGGTGACATGATAATTAAATATAAAAATGACAATGCCAAACATGCACAATGAATGAATTAACTGTAACATTTGACAAGGCCTGCATTTGTGGAGGGGCTTGAATGCTCTATTTCATGAGATTTGAAGTTTATTTTTTTATGACAGAAAGATATATTTTAGAAAGTATGTGATAAAGGATAAATGGTAAGTTTAAAGCTAGAAATGTATTAGTCTTCTACAGTGGCCTTGGATTACCTTTATTTGATGATATTGATGCAGTAATATATTGTTCTAAAAGCATTTCACTGGAGTGTTTGTGTCACTGTATTCATTTAATAAATTGTGAATGTGTATGCGTCTGCTCTCTGGTTCATTGTAATTTAATAGATTATGCGTTAATACATTCACTTCACTTTTAATCTATTATTCATGTGAAACTCCACCTAAGACATTAATTTAGAAATATATAAAATATATATATATATATATATATAACTATTTTCAACTGGACAGAGCAATTGCAAACTTTAATTTCAGTTGAATATTTTCTCAAACATTTGAGTGCTGTCTCAAGGTGTCTCACCGTGGGTGTCTCTAAATATCCAGTGTCCTCCTATGTTGCTAACATGCAGTCCCTAGACATGTTATTGAACAGCATTTTTTCTTTGGAAAAAGTATTTTTATTGTTTATTTTGGGACGGATGTTATATTTTTCCCTGAAACTATTAACCTCAGTGTCTTGACTTGTGAACCCAGAATTGCACTTTGTAAATTTATTATAAAGTCAATACATTTTTGTGCAAACAGCCTTCTTTTTTTATCTGGTTTAGTCTGGTTGGGAGATTAAAGTTGATAAAAGTACTTCAGGACCAAGGGTGGATAAGGTTGCATGTGCTTCTTGGGCAGGTAAAGATGCTGAGTTATATTTTCATGCACATGTATAATAATAATACTCATCCCATAGCTGCTCAGGCATCCCCCAATATACTGCCTATGACACCAGGCAGGGGTTTGTATTCTTTCACTTTATTTGGACAGATTACACTTAGAAATACCTTGTGGTTTATGGGTAGGCTAACTTGGTTTGGTCAGTTTAATTAGGTACAAACTGATGCGAAATACTAAAAATGTCAATTGTGAATAATTGAGACTTCTGGGAACACTTTGTAACTGCATGCGTTTGGTATAAAGACGTATATATTCAATTCAGATGTTTGTACGAGTGCGTGGGACCTACGGGAGAAAGTGTAGACGGTGGGTTAAAGGCAAATTATTGCGTGCATGTGGCAGCCACATGCGATAGATAGAAAACTGTGCTCCCGAGCCAGCGCCGGCGGGTGTGACGTGACATTAAATGCTCTCCTCCAGTCTGGAGCCGGCCAGTGAGTGTGTGGCGCACTCAGACTCACGGCGCACAGTCATCCAATCACAGGGCGCGATGGTAGCGCGTCCTGTTCAGCCATGTTGTGGTTTTGAATGAGGAAGAAGCGGGAGATGTTATTCTTCAACGAGTTTATATGCAATTTAAAGTGACGTTAAGGATATATAAATGAGTTAGGGTGTGACTCAGAATGATAGCCGTCTCTCCAAACGCGTCGGTTGCGACTTATCGCATTCCTGTTGGCATTTAAAGATACTTCCATAAATTAGCCGTGTAGCTAACAACGTTAGCTAGCAGGGCAGTTAGCATTGTGTGCTAGCTAGGCAACTAGCGAATTCTCAGCTAACTAGCTAACGGTTAGCTCGTGCCGTGGGAAAGTAAAATGATTTTTGTGGTGAGTGTTAGCCTTTCAAACTGCCTCAGCTAACCCGCCTCATTCGAATGAAGCGTATTAGCTTAATTTGGTTGGACTATATTGACAGGTAGACCGAAAGCAGCCATAGCGATTTATCTTTAAACCAGAGGCGCTATTCATAAAACTTTTGAGCCATGTTGAATAAAATCTACGAATGGATCGAAACGAGCTTTGCCAATCTTCGCAATGGTGTACCAGCTGCGGAGCACTCAGATACACACCGGCCACCGGGAGATGGTCATGGTCAGATGAGGAGGAAAAGACCAATTGAATGGTATGTGTATCATGTCAGTAAGTTTTAAAAAGACATTGAATTAAACTGGCCCTTAGTTGCTTTGAAGTTAACTGTTATTTTGTGTGTTTTTGTAAAATTGGAAAACATTCACTCAGCGTTTCAACTATCTCTATTTCTTATGTGACGAAAACTATATATATATATTCATCGGTCCAAATGGCTATAACGTGTTATTAACTGTACGGGCATCAATCTCTTCTTCCTCAAGTTTGGAAGATGGACATAACATCGACCAAGATGACTTAATGATAAAGAAGTCACGAATGGGTAATTGCAGAATCACTTGCACTCCATACTGTGAATAGTCAAATCGCTCTCATCCTACATTCAGTCCTGTTTCTGTTTTGTTTATCTAGGGGATCTTATTGACACAGTCAAGACTGCAGCTGAAGGGGTGAAGAGCCATAGCACTAGTGTGGCTACATGGATGAGGAATAATGTTAGCCCTACCTTGAGAAATATACTGCCTGCCTCCCCTGGACCTCCACTTGAAGAGCCACAGCCCTCAACATCAGCAGCAGCCTGGACAGGCAGGCCGGTAAGGATTGAGGCACCCAACTTCATAAGTGTTAAAACATTTTTACTGTTTTTTTAAACATGTTATTTATTTGTTTGTTTGGATAAAGATTACTGAAAGAAACTCTCTGGATGAGACATTTGCTGCTCCTGCAACAACTTTGGAGTGGAAAACATCCAAATCAGGTAAAACATATTACTTAATGCACTGTATAAGCATTGGCATCAAGGTTGAAGGGAGGCGTGCTGTCTTTGAGTTCCTGGGGAGACTTTAATTACTGTACTTTCTCCTAATTCAAGAATGGTTGCGTAATGAGAAGTCCATTATGGGATCAAAGGTCTGCAGGCGACAAGTGTGCATGAGTCCCACACATCGTGAGGTGCCAAAAACAAATGGGCATTCAGTCATCTTGCCACCCTCTGTCACCCCTAAATTGCACTCCACTCCACGGCTAGGAAGACCTCTAAACCTCCGACCATATGGACCAGCAAGGTATTCCTTACATCTTGGTTGAATAGTCGTTTTTTGTTAAATGATTTTTCATTGCCCTGTGTGAAGTATTGTTTGATGATGATGTTTAATTGCTGAATTCATAATGATTTTACAGTTTCTTAAGTGGGCTGGGCACCACAAGTGGACCCTGCACCAGCATGTATGAGAAGACTTTTCCAATCAAAGTGGTGCAAAGCCCAACACACAGCACCTCATCTGGCCGCATACACAGGGCCAGGCCCCACTTCACAGCACAGGAGGTTAGACGTCTGGATAATAAGGCACAATATAATTTCCGTTGTTGCCTTTCTTTATATGTTTCTTGGTTTTTCTTTGCGTTCTTTGTAGTCTGTTCGTGAGGAGGAGAAGGAGGTCTACAGGCAGCTTCTGACCATGGTCTCTGGTGGTCAGTCGTCTTTCCTTCACAACGGCAGCTCACACGCCATTGTGAGGTCACACAGAGATTTGTACGTATCCATACTAAAACAGAATGCTTAAAAAATACTGGGTTCAAACTGTGATTGAAATGTTTAAAGGGACACAGAGAAGGGGGTCATAGTAGAAAGAACTATCCGAATTTACTCACAGACCAGTGGGTGGCCCCAGAAGCACATAAGCTTAACAGTTGTTCTGAATTCAAAATGTTTTTATGTTATTTTCTCACCCAGTGTACCCCAGAATGGCAGAGTAAACAAGATTTTACTTTACTTCATGGTAAACAGATTTAAATAGTGCGAGCAATTTCTGATGCATATGCTGTGGCAGTTGCACCTAAGCTATCTAGCTGGAATCTATCTTTACTGCTACCACGATCTCCTCATGTTTAGTAAATAAGTAATAAATACATTTTAATATGTATGTTTTCCTTCAACCCTTTAATTATGTCCAGACTGTTTCTAGATGCTCTCTGCTCTCTGTGTCACACTTTCATCAGCACCAGCTTCTTGACCACCAGCCGCAGACTGCTCCAATTCTCTTCCCCTACTGAGTCAGCAGCAGGAGGAACTTCAGAGGGAACCAGCAGCCCACCTAGCCCAAGAGGGATTTCAAGCCAGAGCTCCAGCAACCTCCCCAGTCCGGTGGGGACCTCCAGCAGGCCAGGGATCCAGACATGGTCTCTGGACACAGACCTCAGCTCTAGCAGAGCAGCTACTCTCACATCAGCTCCTTCCCCATCTGCTCTGCAGGATAACTCTTCTCAGGACACACAATCATCAGGTAAGACACTTGCCTAGAATTATGAAAATTAACTATTTGCTTTTTTCTGTATTTTATCTTGGGTTGTAATTTTCTGGTCTTCTCTTGCAGCTCATGATGGTGACTCTGTAATTATTATAAATGAGCAAAAGGGTAAAAAGCGAGACGGCTCAAGGTTTGTATGTTGCCATTTTGTTCTTTTCAATATTTTATGATGAGCCACATATAACTGGTTAATAATAATTTTAAATGCAATGCGTATGTGTGTAATATGTAGACTTTACTTAGTAGACTTACTTATTTCATAATTTAAATTGAATATCATTTTATATGCAAACACAATGCACAACAAAAAGTATGTGAAACATGAGGAGTGTAAGGTGAAGTGAAAACCATGACTAAGTGAACTGAAGTCTTGTGAACACAAGTCAGCTCAAGTGAACATATGATAACACATTACTCTGTCTTTACAGTGTGCCATGTTTCCAAGCTGAGTTATGGATTAAAGAATTGTAAGGACATGCCAAAGCATTTAATCACTAATTAAGTCCAATATTAACTGATCATATATTTGAATGGAGCCAAAAGGAAAACCTTGTTGTTTTTTCTTTTTTTTTTTTTTCACTGTAGAACTAGTATGTATGACTCTCGGGCGCGAGAAAGACGGAGACAGATAGAAGAGCAGGAGGCCCTGGCTGCCCAGCTGCTGAGACAGGTGACTGCACCACTGAAGCCTCCCTTCTGGTTCAACTGTATCTTGTCCCTTATTTTTCGGCCTGCAACTATCCCACTAACCTGTCATGTTGTTACCGGCTGCTAGCGCCTGTCTGACGAAGGGCAACGTAGTCCAGATGTGGAGGTCCATGTTCGAGTTCCTTTGGAGAAGGAGGTTCCTTTGACTCCTGTGATAGAAGAACCAAAGCTTTTGGAAGAGAAACCAGAATTCCCAGAACTCACTGAGGTATGGTTGTTGTTTATTTGATGTGCTTGAATTTATTCAGATGACCCACCAAAATACACTTTTTCTCACTTGTGTTTCTGAATTTATCATTTTCTTCTTTTTAAAAGAAGAAATGCTGCTGTGTACCTCACTGACATTTTTTGAGTTTGCTCTGTAATGATAAAATTGGAAGCCAATAATATCTAAGGTAAAAGAAGTAGAAAAGCATTTGAAAGTGTCAAGTAAAGATTGGTGCTTTTATGTGCAATTATTAGTTTTATTGTGAATTACTTCAGACTAATAAATGCTTTATCCTGCTTAGTTAAGTTAAGAGTTGAGTTTTTTTTTTTTCTTTTCCCACTGCCCCAATTCTTTGGGTCAATAACTACATCAGAATTAATAAACTGAAAATCAAAAGAGCATGAGGGGTAAGAAGTATCAACTATTTATCTTTTCGGCAGGCTCAATGTTTTTGGAACAAGTTAACATTTCCTGCTTTGTCATGTGTGCTGTCTCTTTCTGTTTAGGAAATGGAGGCTGAGGTAAACAGAGTGCTGAGAGGAGGTAGTCCTCATGAAGTGTTAAGTGAAGGATTTGGTCTCAGCCTTACACGCAAAGACCTGCACACCCTCAGCAACCTCAACTGGCTGAATGATGAAGTTAGTACACGTCCCCAAGCAAAGATCTGTGTGACCTAATTTCTGTGCATTTCGTTATGCATACATAGTAACATAAATAAAGACCATGGTTATATTATGCTTGTAATTTTTGTTGCACAACTGAATCATGCATTAGTTTAACTTGTCCAGTTAATTGAATCTCTTCCTCATTAATCTCTCAGGTGATCAATTTTTACATGAACCTGCTGGTCGAGCGGAGCAAGGACCCTAACCTGCCATCAGTCAATACGTTCAACACTTTTTTCTATCCAAAGCTGCGCAGCAGTGGCTACACTGCTGTCCGCCGCTGGACCAAAAAGATGGACATCTTTTCAAAAGACATCCTGTTGGTTCCTGTCCACTTGGATGTGCACTGGTGCCTCTCTGTAAGTTTCAGCAATCATAATTGTGGACTTGGAAGTAACGGTCTTGGAATTTATTAAGCAGTTTTTTATTGTGCAACAGGTGGTGGATTTCCGCAAGAAGGCTATCATGTACTTTGATTCTATGGGAGGAAACAATGACGAAGCGTGCAAAATATTGTTGTAAGTATCCATATCATATATTTGTTTGTTGGGATGTATATTTGTATAACCTTTGTTAGCCATTGATGTTTGTAGGAAGTAATACATTATTGTTTCCCCAGTGAATATCTGCAGCAGGAAAGTAAGGACAAAAAGGGCAAAGAACTGGATACCTCAGGCTGGACTCTACACAGCAAAAAGCGCAGTGTAAGTCCCATACCCATGAGTGCTGAGAGTCTGTTTTCATTGTTGTGCCATGTCATGCTGTGTTGGCAAATGTCATGCATTAGCGACCTTAGATGGGTTTGTGTTCTCACCTCAAACCAATGGATACTTTTAAAGACAATTTAAATGAACAGAATATCACAACTTTGTTGGTGAGGCAAGCTCCATCTGAAAAAAAAAATTATGATAATAATAAGATGCAACATGCTACTGTGCAAAATCTATTAATAAAACTGTTAAATTTTCATGAGACTGGAAGAGTGTCTTTAGGAGAAGAACCAAGGTGGAATAGAGAGAGAAAGCAAAGGAACATGAAAGCAAAATCTGAGTAGATGCTAAAGTAATAGGTTAATCATTGGTATTCATGTCAAATGTCCCATAATACTGTCACAGATGATTTTCCTTGGACCTTTAAATGATGATCAAACTTTTTTTTTTCCTTTTCCCTTGTCCTCTCAGGAAATCCCTCAGCAGATGAATGGTAGCGACTGTGGAATGTTCACATGCAAATATGCGGACTACATTACCAAAGACAAGCCAATCACATTCACACAGGTAAACACAAACAGCGGCGACAAACAATATTTATCTGCCGACATCATCGTGAAAGTGTCCTAAAAAGACTCACATAAGGTCTCTTCTTTTTTTCACAGAAACACATGCCCTACTTTAGAAAAAGGATGGTTTGGGAGATTTTGAACCATAAACTGTTGTGATGTCAGGATGACGATTGTGAACTTGTATCATCATTTTACTATGTTACAAACACAAGTCATGACTATGGATGAGCTGCGTTCAGCAGCACAGTCCACTGACTGTTGTCCTGTTCTGGGAAAGACTTACACACCAGCTCAACAGATCAGGAACCAGCTCTGCCACTCCCCATCCTCACGGCCGATCAAGGCCTTAGCTGATCTTGGCCAGTGGGATGTTGCTGGAGCACCAAGCACTGCCTCCCAGTCCTGTTCTCCAGTTTTTGTTTTTTTGGTGCACCCATGGTGCATCAGTATAGCAGCTGAAACACTGCGTGTTTTATATTGCCCAGCCACAACTGTTTTTGAAAATACCCTTGTACTGTCTTACAGACCATACTCTGTTGCAATGTTCAGTTTGATGCAGACACACAAAGTTTACATGTTTTTGTCTTACGAGGAGATGAGTGTATTTATGCTGCATTGCTTTTATAAAGACAGTAATAATACATTTTGCTATCACTGTCAATGTTTACACTCTTGGTGTACAAAGGCAAATTAACTTTACCATGACAGTATGAATGCCCGGGAAACTGAAATTTGAATGGTATTCAATCTAAAAACTGTCCAGAGAATTTTTTTCAATTTTTCATCTCTCCGCAATATGAATATTATAGCTAAAACAGGAATATTTTTCTAATTTGATTAAAATGCACAAAATGTCCTCAAACGTCACATTGGCTCAGAGTATGATTTATAATGAAAACTGAATGTTGTCTTACCTTGCCACTGACTCGCAAGTACAGCAAAACAGTCTTACATCCTAAAGGAGCAGGGTAAAAAAGTTTTGCCATCTCCTTATTCATTAATCTTGATAAAAGATTGTAAATTAAGGTTTAAAGTCTATTTTATGTATTACAGAGTCTCTTTTAGTTCAACAGCAAATTTTGGGCATATTCAGTATATTTTGAACTTTGTACATAAAACATATACAGGCTCTTGAACAGTGTAATATACTTTTTTTTGTTTTTTTTTTTACCTATTTCCTATCTATTTTTATCTAGATCTAAGTCTGTTTTAGAAATAAATTCTCATGTATTGTGACTGTTCTTTGTGTATTACCTCAAAAGCTTCTGGGTTTGATATAAAACTGCCATTTGATAAACATGAGAGAATATGGACACGTGTCATGGCTTATTTGAAGTTGATTATCTCCTCTACAAGATAAGATGCGCCAGTGGTCCTTTGTGTAATAAAAACCACATAAACCACAGTGAAAAAGTTTTATTTAAAAAATGACAAGTTCAAAATCAAACCAAGTTAAGAGTTTAATAGCTGTAGGGAGCTGAAGGAGACAAAAGACCTGCATCATGGCACAGACAGACAAACATTTACTGAGGAGAGGTTGTTTTGATGCACAAGGAAAACAAACAAAAAAAACGACTGCATGGACATCGTTGAACATGAGCTACATGGTCCCGTATGTAACTTGATATATTGAATGACCTTCAGCTAAAGTTTTCTAAATACTTAGAAATCCAAACTTAGCAGCAATAGTCTTTTAGACTCAGTAAGCCACCACTCAGTTGCTCTTCAATGTTTTGGGTAAAAATAATGGAATGACAAAGGAACACAAAATACTAATTGAACGTTGTAAATATCTCTTTGCTTCATAGATCTATGTTCAGAGTAGTTCTGATATGACAAAAGTCTGTTCAACATTAGCAGTGCATGAAAAAAAAAAAAAATTCCAGTCAAAGTTCAAGCCCATCAAATCTGAGTAGCACTTCACGATCCCTTCCAGTAAAATCTAAGGCATTTCTGTGAAGTTAAATTTTCTCCTGGAAATGAACCGTTTCATGGACCAAAGCAAGAAAACAGTTTCAATTACTCAGAGAAAGAAGAAAGCAAGGTCACAAACAGGACACAAGTCATTGGATGGAACGGTGAATTACATCTAACACAACTCTATGGTGTCCATATAGAAAAAAATGTGGATAGACAAGTGGGCAACACCTGCCTTCTTACACATAAAGCACACCTGCCATATTGTTTTTTTTTGTTTTTTTTAATAGTTCCTACATTTACTACAGTCATATTAACCATATTTTGGTATGAAATAGTTCCCTTTTAATGCAGCAATTTTTACTAAATTCATGAACCAAAGATGAATGTGACAAACAGGAAAAAAACAAACAAACAAAAAAAACAAAACAAAACAAAAGAAAAACTCAGTGTATGTATAATGAAAGATAAAATCCAAGTAAGCCAGAATATGAAGTCTTATTGTGAGGTGATCCATTGTCATAGTGTGAGGTGTCTCTTGGATATCTGTAGTATTGCATTTATAAAGGAAAATAAATTAATTGCATAGATCATCAGACCTTGGGCATGTTTTCCGAACATTGGACGGAAGAGTTAAAGGATGTGGACACAGTACCAGCTGTGAACAGCCATGAGACCTACTGTAGTTGGTTATTGCCTGTGAAACTTGTACACAAACTGAATCTACATTGCTCTGGCAGGATGAGGTAAGTCAAGGTTTTGAACATATATTTCTCTTACATTGTTCCCAACTGCTTTGGGTACAACTCTGCAACAATGTATCTGAACCGACATAATTCATCCATGATTAGGAGTCATGTTCATAAAGTGCCAACATTTGTGACACAGGCAGAACTGAAATGTCTAAAAAAATATTAAAGCCTCTTTGACATCAATGCTGAAACCAGAACAAGAGAAGTATGCAAACATACAAACAAATCACTATTTTTTTTTTAAAAACTTGAAAACATCTATTTTTCACTATTTGAAGCACTCAACACACTATCAAAAATAAAATCAAAGCTTCTTTGAAAAATAGGATCAATCTTAAAAGTATTAAAACTGAATTTTTAAAAAATTAAGAAAACCTTTAAATAAGTGAAATGTAAAAAAAAACAAAAAACAAAAAACAAACAAACAAAAAAAAAACAACAACATGAGAGTGAAAAATGGAAATGCAGAAGCAACTGCAGCAATGGCCAGTATTGAAGAATCTCTCTCCTGGCCATAATAATCTGCAATGATAGTGTTTTCTGAATATAAAACAGGGCAGAGCCACGCTTTACCTGTTGATTTCCATGTCTTTGTAATAAAAACTTCATACTCTAATAACAACATCTAAGTCTCGCTTCATAAGGTTGTCAGTGGAGATTCAATTTCCCCTTTTACATAAAAGGTACATGAGGAAAAAAACTGAAATACCAGCATTGTTCGGACAAATTGGTATAATGTTGTTATTAAAGTAACCGAAGCATTAGTAGAATGAAAATCAAAAGAAAGCCTAAATAAATTTTAATCTCTTATTTACAGGCAGCTCTGTATGAGATGTGATCCCTGTGAAGCAACTTTGGATTTGATCAAATGGAGCAGCTCATACTTAGACGTTTTTAGACAATAATCTCTGGAATGCTTGAAATCTATTTAGCTCTTTTTAAGATGTCTGCACTGTGAAATCTGTCATTACTGACCATCATGTCTAAATTTTCTCTTCTTTGTTATCTTCTGATTGTCTGAAGCTTTGTCGAGATTGTTGGAACTATAAATTATTTGAGTCAAGTGCCAAAAAGAAGTGAGACCACTTCAGGTAAGGTTTCATGCCCGAAAAAAAAACTTGCTGCCACTTTAAGAGAAGCTAATCCAAGTCAGCACCATATCATGTCATCAGGTTTTTGAACGACTTCAGCTTGTGTTTTTGTCTTCTGTATTAAAATATTTGCACCAATAGATCAAAGTTGGACAAATTAAGCTATTAACACACCAAAACAAAAAGAATTATGTACAAAAAGGCAGGTTCAAAGTCTAAATGTATCAGACTGAAAAAAAAAAGAGAGAAGTAAAATCAGCACATCTTAAAAAAGATCAAAACAAAACATGACTGTTGAAATGTTCTTTTCCTGGTTTCATTCTAGCTCCCGGAGTAATATTAGAAAAGAATAAACCTTTAAAACGTGTAATGTGTGTCTGTGTGAGTTTTTCTTTTATCGGTTATCAAAATAGACACTCCTTGTCTTGTTCTTCCATTTCCCATTGTCTGCCATCCTCCAGCCTTGCTTTTTTTTTGGAGTAAAAGAGTTTGTTTTAAAATATGAGTTTGTAGAAAATATTTTTTGAAATGTCCTTTCTGTGTAACAGTCCATGTTCCTCCCAAGTGTCTGGTGCCTTGTGTGCAGAGTCTCTGTGCCGAGTTTCAGCACACGGGCCCCTTGAGTGTCACTCCGGCTCCAGAGGAAGATCTGACACAGGGTGACCAGACCAGCCAATTAAAAACAAGAGCAACTGCCGCACCACCTCCTTTTGCTGTCATGACGGCAAGAGAAACGATGTATACACATGCAGAGATACACGCAAGCAAGCACAAACACAAACTCTCACAACGATCGAAACCCACCTCTTCACTTGTTATGCTGGTAGGAGTAGGTTGTGTGTTCTGTGGGCGTTTCTATGGCAACAGGTTGTTGGACGGCACTTTCCTGAAAGAGAGGCAGCAAAGATTAAATTCATAACATTTTAGTGCTAATCTGCTGTGGTGAGAGAAAACAGAGGCCATTACCTCAACTGAGATGTTGGTGGCAGGCACTTGGGTGTACTGGGGGATGTAGGTCCCCTGCATAGATGTGTTTGCAGGCATATACTGGAGGAGAATGGAAATAAAACATTAATTGGACACAATAGCACTACATTGGTAATAACTCTGTCAAACAAAGCTGCATGAGACCTGATTTATATCATAGATTTCAACAACTTTCATCAGCCTAAATTAGAAAAGGGGGCTGCAATTCAAGAGGAACACTGCACCCATTTCACTAAAGAATTCACCTAATTTTCCCCAAATAAAATTTGACTTATCTCCACCCAGAGTGTTTGGCAGTAATGACTGAACACTTGGGAAAAATTGAGATCATTGCTTCCCTCATCCCTTTGGTATTGTCTCATATAACACAATCATAGACTGGCTAGTTTGGTAGAGAGCTGCTCTCAGCTGCCATTTGGCATCACCAATGTTTCAAACTGCATCATGCAGCTTTAAGAGTCAAATAATAACGCTAGCTGGATGCTAAACTTTTACCAATCTACTCACTGTGCCACTGCTGCCCATGGAGAGGTGGCTGAGCTGCTGTGTCAGGGGCCCTATCATCGAGGTCGGCTGGATGGACATGGTGTGGTCCATTCCTGGCGTCAGGACTGCTCCCTGTGGAAAAGACACAGTGGTGTTAGAACCTAGGACAAAATTAAGACAAAGAGACAGTGTGGAAGAATGTAAAGGTGGCAGAATATAAAAGATTTCAGCTGCAACATCAACAGAAAGACATGAGCTTCTAGACACTCACCGTGGGCGGCATGATGTATGACTGGTGATGTATCCAGGAGGGGTTGTGTACCTGCAGGAACAAGGAAGACGTAAAACAGGATAAGCATCTTAACTCACACCCCAGCTTTGAAGGTCTAAATAAAATACCCCAGTACCTGGTAGGTGGACACAGGTGAATGCATGTATGGGGAGAGGGAGGTTGGTCCGATCATCCGGTTTGGGGCAATGCTGTACGGAGAGGAGTAGAATCTGGAGAAAGGGACACATAGTCATTAATCACCACAACATGTCTCACTCCCTCTGGACATACCAGAGATTTTTCAGATTATTACTACTGACCCATTCTGTAAGGATGTGGTGGGGTCATAGGTAAGAGTCATTCCTCCCTGTAGGACAAAGAAAAATGGGCACGTCATTATGAGGCTGATCAATGTAATTTATCACAAGCCTCGAGCAATGTTGCTTAATAAGAGAAACAGTCTGAACAGCAGTCATCAGGCATAGAGAAAAATTTTAAACTCACAGTCTCCCCATCTCTTGTCCAGGGCCGACCGTTCTGCATATATTTTCCTTGGCCCTGACGCTTCTTCTGGCCTCCATCAGCAAATTTGCAAAGCAGGGGTTCTGGCGGTACTAGACAAGGGAATTTCAAAATAAGAAAATATCATGTTACATTATGTGGAAGCTTTACTCATGTCCCTCATTTGTAAATAGATTTAGATAATAACACCATTTGCTAAATGAGTCAATATACATGAAAATATGTAAATGTAAACATGTATGACGTAAATATGACGGATAATAGTGAATGTAATGAATAAATACTTTTTGGATTAGATTATTTCCATGGGCTGGTGATTTGTTTAAAAGATGCAATGCTAATATCAAGATATCAAATCGAAAAACTCACCTGGAACTCCAGGTGGAGTCTTGATATATTTTCCATTGAAATGTTGGATGATGGCCTCACATTTCTCTGTTGACTCCATCCTATGGGAAAAGGTTATATCTGTTTAACATAGGCATCATGCAGATTTTTTTTATGTGTATTGGCCACCAGAGGGCTCACTAACCATGGTCAATAATAAAAAGTTGATTTGTAACTTTACTACTAACTACACTCATTTTTGTGTAAAGCTGCCCCAACAATAATCGATTTGTAAAAGCCTAGTACACCTAACTAAATAACCAAAGTTTGTACCTGGCAAAGCCCACTCCTCGGCTGGTCCCGTTGGCATCGCGGAGGATGCGTGTGGAAATAGCCTGGCTAAAAGGTTTCAGCATGTTCTCCAGCTCCTGCTCGTCCATGGACAGTGGCAGGTTGGAAATGTATAGGTTGGTGGGGTCCTGCTCCTGTTGCTAAATGCACAGAAGCCAAAACAAGATTCAACAATGGGGATGTAGAGCAGACAGAGCTCTTCATTTGCTTGTGATGGAAGCACAACTGTATCAAGCTGAGAGGAACCCTCCAAGTCAGACATATCATGAGGGAATTTATATAACCTTTTCACAGGAAGTGTGTGATATGTCTGATATTTGGAAGGGAGGCAGGTGAAGGACATCAGATAGCTAAGATACAAGTGAGAGAAGAGGTAGAAGGTTGAAAGTTTAAGGCGGATTTCCTTTTGGCCTTGTAGAGAAAGTGATCTTAGGAGAAAACAGCTATTCAGAGATGGTGGAGATAGTCTGGCTGGACTTCCAACTCTCTCTGTCTCTTGCTCTCCTTTTACCCATCAAACTTTTTTTTCTTCCACTTATTGCTCTACTGTTCTCCTTCACTTATGTCCTATTACCAAAAGAGTAGAAGACAGGCCCATTGTGTGAGACTAGACTCTTAAGAGGATGAAAGGGAAGGATCCAGGTAATGTGATATCAAGGCATAATTACATTTCATATGCCTCTCCATCCGTGAATGATCTAAAATGATGATGTAGTCTTGCTCCACGGAGAATCACAGCAGAGACATTTTGGACAAAGACCTTTGGAAATAATCTGGAGAACATCTAAAGCATTGTGCTATCATATCCCCACAAGGCAAACATTATCATCCTGTTTCCTGGGTCATGGTAATAATATGTCGCTTGCATTCAAGCAGTTATATTCATGTGGTAATCCTGACCTTGAATGCAGGCACAGAGACCGGCTCTGTCAGGTTGCATAAATCAGACAAATTATGCAGCTTTTCCAAATCTGTAGTTAAAATTATTAGAAAACAACTTGGAAGAATCTGAGTCGGCCACAGTTTCACTTTCTACTTCTGAACTATTCTGCAGGTTTTTTCTCTTTTCCTTGCCTCCTGCTCAAACAAATTTAATTTGACCAACAGTATCTTGTAAGATAACCAATCTGTATCACCCTCTAACCATTATACATATTCATTATCTCAGAGTACAGATGTGATTAAGAACCTGTAAATGCAGTGTGAATTAATTTCCATCCTATGAATAATGCATGTGTAATCGCTGCGACCTGTGGTGAAGGTGATTTCTCCTTCACCTCCCTCTTCCTCTTCCTCCTTCACAGCAGCAAGAGCTAATGATGAAGCTTGAACCCATGAGAATGCGCATAGGAGACCTGCTGTGGATTTCAACCACCAGTGAGTCAGAATGAGTCAGAGAGAAATCTGACGCAAACATAAGCCTTGTTGTAAACCAGGAGTGAAGGGTTGAGTGAAATCAAGTTATTTTGTGGGCAAGAAGCCGTATGAATGTCAGTGATCCAGCTTAACAAGAGATCAGCTTTCCCAGGGTGATGGTAGCGTGCATGCACGTGTGCTTGCTTGTGAGTGTCATAATCCGGTTGAGGCAAGGCTGCTGAAGTGCATGCATGATTGTCAAGTCAAGACTCTCTCTCTGTCTCTCTCTCTCTGTCTGTCTCTCTGTATATGTATGTGTGTGTGTGTGTGTGTGTGTGTGTGTGTGTGTGTGTGTGTGTGTTGACAGGGCGGGTGGCTGGGCACAGGGCCCTGCTGACTGGGGAGCTGCTCAGACACTGAGTCAGATGCCACCAGGGAGAACAGACAGATCCTTTGTACAGGGAGCTCAGAGACCAGGCCCTGGGACACGCTCCCCCAACACCGTCACCACTATGAAGCATGACACGCACAGACGCGCGCATACACATCTACATGCTATACCTGTGCACTCTTGTTTGTTCACACATGTTCTACAGTTCATTAATACCCATAAATATGTAGATTTTAACATCCACCCCTGCACTGCCCAGCTCATACTCACACATGAACACACAGTTGAGAAAGCTTAAAAAGAAACTTTTTTTCTGCTGCAAGGAAAATAATTCATCGTGTAATTTCTAATTAATAATTCATCCTTCGACTTTTCGCTGCGTCACTGGCAAAATGACAAAGCATTTTTTAGTGTGCTGAAAACTAAGACATTCAGAACTAAGACACAAGTTATAAGACATAAACCCACCAGATATTGATATCTCAAGTGAGGTTCTTACCTTAGCCATCTGAGCCTGCACTCCACCCGCCTTCAGCGCTGTCACTGCCTTCTGAGCTGAAGATGGACTATCAAAGTCAACAAAGCCATAGCCTGCAGGGACCGAGACATACAGCAAGAAATACAAGTTATGACAATGTGATATGCATACTACAGGCCTTTGTGGAACACAGACATGTAACGTGAGCTCATTAAGTAGTAGTGTTTGACAACCAACTACATCTGGACCTCGTGTCCCCTTTGAGGACAGGTGTAGAATTATGCAACACGATCATATTAATGTCACACAATACACACCTGTTGAGCCGGAATAGTGTGAAGCTTAATGCACAGTAAACATTTGGCAACCTAAAGCAAACAGCTTTTCCAAGGAGAGTGTAGCTGCAGTGTGCTGCAACCTTTAAATCTGTAACTTTCCACACAAACTACAGCCGAGATGACAAACTATCTCCTGTCATGCTTTTCACCTCTCTGTTGTTGATATGCAGTGAAAATATTGTCAACTGACAAGATAAGGTGTTAGTGAATACATTATCTACTGAACACATTAATTTCAGTGAACTGGAGAGGCAATACCCAACATGATGATATATTGAATGCCAACCATTATAAATGATTTGTTTTTCCTGTGTACAATCGGCCATACTGCTGGTTAAAAAGAAATTATAGCAATGTAAAAATATCACAGATAGTGGAGAATGATTTCAGATTCTCAATTTCAGATTTTGATTGCATAGTATGGAGTGCAAACAAAATATGCAACGAAATAATAGCAGAATAATAGAAAGGGATGAAATACTGCACAAATTACTGAAACATTCTTCCATAAGTCTTCTTTCATTTGATTTGTGTAATGGCAAAATTTATTTAAACATAATTTGAGTCAGTACTTCGCCCTATTCCTTTGTGAATTTGTAGATATTGGGAATGATGGTTTTCATAAAACAGGCACATTTCCCAGTTAAGCTCCTGCTGAAATTCTACATTAAGAGATCATGTTGTACATTTGTACAAATTGACTTTTAAATGTCTGCTCACCAGTCACTTTTTGAACCCGTGGGAGCCTTTACACCTTACCTTTGCATTTATTAGTAGTCTTGTCCAGTATGGCCTTGGTGGATACAATCTTCCCATACCTGAAAAACAGTGAGGTTTACACTCAGGAATCATCCTTATACTGTGCACTGAAAATAATCACTTGTTTATATTCATTATTTGCTTTGCAACAGTGCTGAGCCATTGTGGTTTCCCACTAAACTTAATACACCCTAAGAGATTGCGCTCCATGATGACCAAATCATAATTCAGTGCACTGACTCTAAACACAATTACACCATCTGATAATGAATTATGTGCATAAGGAAATCTGTAGAGAGAGGGTGGGACGTTTATTAAATGAAATAAGAGTAATGGCCTGATGGGTTTCAGCATGCTAGAGACAACGTTAGTTTTTTTTATCAGTTAGCTAACACAGATGTCAATAGGGATCATGCCTCAAGGGGAATCCAACATGATGTGAAACTATGGTAAAACAAATAAATAAATGCCACTACAGCACATCCAGATTGCTTCACAATGAACTCTCAATATGAAGATCCTGCACTATCCACCCAGCTGTGCATCTATGGACACTACAGATGCACAGGATACTGCCTGACTTGGGTAATGCTTCTGTGAGGCAGAGTGTCTATCAGTTCCCATCTCTCCAGGCATGTGCATGCAGTGTAATCTGATATGCCTCTCCTTGGCTGTCCTGTCCAATGCTGGCTTCCAGCCATACTCTCATTCTGCTAACCAGCCTCTCTCTAGGCAGCATTAAACCCTCCACTGGGTCTTAGTGCCCCTCACAATGAAAACCTGCTTACACCCAGAGATGCTGCAGCACTGCCACATTTCATCTGGGCTAGAAGAGTCACTTTCAAAATACACTTTATTAATGGGGATTAAGTGCTGACCTGCTAAATGTGTAATCTGAAATTAATCTCTTGGATTACTCTGAGGTGGAAATGAGAAGTTACTTTTGGGTCACTTTCCCTTCAGTAAAAAAGAAATCTGTAAAGTGGTACTCTGTGACAAAGATGACTTCAAGTCACCTGTGAATGTGATGATATTTTAATTCTGAATGACTTAGACATTACAACAGTAGACTACAATACTGCCACTGTTGGGGACATAAATGTGCATATTGTCTTGAATTCACATTTTACTTGAATACATCCAACCTGATTAGAGAGCAATGGAAGGGGACCAATTAATCACCATCTTCCTCTTAAACAACTAATTTACTAACTGGATAGCTTTTAAAAATATCTGATTTATTTTTCATTTAAATTATTGATTTTTTACTTGATATTCTGGGCATAACATACATAACATACTGTAATATATTATAATCATTTACCTATTCAAATTCTCTGCATATTCAATCCATTCAACGCCAACTGAAGATCTGTTTTATTATGCATTTGACCTCCTCTATAACATTACTATTTCATGGTGCATTTCTTATTCTAAACCAGAAGGTGCAACCAACTGGACTGGAATATGCCAACATTATCTGCCTATATTTTCATATGCAACATTACTGTGGACACAGCAACCTAGCCAGTCTCCTACTTCACATTATGACTAGTATCTTAGCTGTGAACCCTGCTTGCTGCTCTCCCCTGCTTAAACAGCGGAGAGACTAAAGATACTGAGATACTGAACTGTGCTTCGAGGTCTTGGACTTCGTGATGCAAAAGGAAAAGAGGGGCTAGAGACTCAGCCATGTGTGAGAGAGCACAGCATAGAGACCAGCCCAACATCCATCCCTGGTCAACCACCAGATATGGACCAGGGCATGGACCAGGCCGGCAGCGAGGCACCCACCAAGGCAACTGCAGGGGCCAGAGATGGAGCACCAACCCCCATCCCCTCTTCTCATCCCTCACTCCCTGCACAGTGCACAGTGTGCATTAAACAACTCTCGTTGTGGGGGAGGGGAGCTTTAGGAGTTATGTGTCCTGATAGTATGCACACATTAACTGCTTAAACTTGAGTTAAGTATGTAAAATCCCCTCCATGAATTGTCTTCCTGCTGTTTTACACCCTATGAGTACTTTCCTTATTAACTATTACAGGATACAGTATCCTATCTCAGTCTACTTTAACTGTGAATTACATTGGCCTTAATGTGCTCCGCTAACAGGCAAATTTCATGCAGTGATTTTATCTGCTCTGTAAAAGCAGAAATATGAGAACTACCCCTACAGAACACCACCTGACACACAAACCCTGAACTCCATTCACTCCTCCCCCCTCTGATTCTCTCCATCCACCACCACCACCACCCCCACCCCAACCTCACCTCCCCCCTCTTCATGCCATTGCCCTTGTTTGTCTTTCCCTTTCCCCTGGGCTCGCCGTTTCCTGTAGGGTTGGGCAGCCTCATGTGAGCCATATCTTCCAGACAGCTGTAAAATAGCAGGCCTCTCCTTCCCTCCCTCCCTTATTCAATCTCTCTATCCCCCTTTTCCCTCCTTTTTCTCACTCTTCTCCTCTGCTCTTCTGGTTCTCATCACCAGGCTCCAGAATTTAATTAAGTAAACCCAGATCATTCATTTCAGCCCTACTTGTTTTGATGTCTCCCACTGAAGACCTAACAAACATATCAGATGGATTGGATGATGCTGTTGTTTGATGTCTGACTACATGCAGAGTTTTCAAAGACTCATCCTCTCAGAATCATAGTGTCGTATTTATAGTGCAGAATGTGACTTCGAATCGGGACAGTGTCGTCTCATTGTCATCATATCATATGATGAAGCCTAAAGCTCAGATGGGCCATAATTCATATAGTTTAAAAGTCAAAGAAAGAGCAAGAGCATCCATACAGAACAGATTAGCATGAGAGAGGGAGACTAAACATTCTGTACGTAGTTGTTGGAAAGTCTGTGCGTAGCTGTGCCAAACTGAAAGGTCTTTATTTGCAGGCCAAATGATTGTTGTTATTTCCAAAAGGCCACAAAATGATGGGCCTTAAACATGTGGCTCTCTTCTCCGCCCAAGAAATACCTGTTAAGGCTGCTCTTACTTCAGTAATCCTGTGGACTTCTAAGTTCCAGGAAGCCATCCATCTACTATATTTGCCCATGTAGTAATGCCATCCATTCATTCTTTCAGCCAGCCATCCATCCATCTATCCATCCACCCATCACTCTGTTCTATCTTAATCTACTCTGCTCCTCTGACCTGGTTCATGCTCACCTCGTAGTGAGCAGCCAGAGAGAGATTTATTGGGTCTCTAAGTAGACAGCTGAGGCAATTGGTTTTTGGGTGACTTACGGCTGACAGAGTTTGACCAGATCTTGGTCTGTGGTTCCTGGGTGGAGGCCACGGATGTAAAGGTTCGTTTTGCTCAGCTGCTCTCCCCCGCTGCTGCTGCTGCTGCTGCCACTGCCATTGCTGATGGTGGTGTTGTTGTTGTTGTTGTTGGGGCTTGGAGGAGCCATCTGATGGTTGGAGGAGGACACATATGTCTGCTGAATCAAGCACAAAGAGAGGGTGTAGTTAGATTTGGTGTGGCAAAGTTGTACACAATGCAATCGAATGGATGTATACACTGATGTAGTAGCTAACTTAACATGAAGCAAGAACAGCTGGTTAATGATCCGCTATCTGACTTGCTCAAACTACAGGCTTATTAGGAGAAATTCAATTAAGGACACAATTAGCCAGAACGTGAGCAACAGTGGCCAGTTAGCCTAATGGCATGGTGTCAAACATCCAAATGGGGCCACAGAGTCAGAGCCAGGACATCAATAGCAATTTCACTGCTTCATTCAACTTAATAGGTCAGCGGAGATGAGATGACATGGAAGATAAAGAGAAATCATGCAAACAATATTATTATTAATGTATTCTAACAGCAACATGAAGAACACTACAGTATGTAAAAAGGTAATTATCATTAATATTTAAAGGTCATTACAAGCTGTTAGACCAATCTGTTTGTTCATATTTTGCATATGAAAACAATAAAAATAAACAAGGTCATAAGATCACAGGGGTGTGCTTTTTAGACAATGTATTACATGCTCTGAATGAACAGTGATTTAATTAAAAATACTCAAGCCAAACCAAGATATATAACTGGCAGTTTACGCAGATAAATAATTAGCCTCTGTCCTTTACTAGAACCAAGCAGTGATTTAGTGTCTCTAATATATCCTGCTGGACTGGAAGGTGAATGAAGATTGGATCTGTGAGTCTGCAATTCACTAATGGTTGCGCATGTTCTCTATTAATTTGTGCAAAACTAAAATTAGACTCACATAAATAAACAATAGTATAAGATTAAATGTCAACTGGCATACTGACCTCACTCTATAGTAAAACACTGGAACGCAGAATCATGGCTTCATTATTGTGCCTCTTCATCTCATGCACAATCATTATCATAGCGTTTCACTGATAGGTCGTCTATGAGGCACAGGTTGTTTATGAAACATGACATACTGTATAACTGTTACTTTGTAAATGTTGAGACTTCAAAATTACCCACAATAGTGTTGACTTTAGCAGAAATATAAATGTAAAAAATTGTAGACCTCTTACAAATGCAAGAAGAGCAGAAATAGTTTAATATTAAAATCTGGCTTCATTCTGCTTGATGAGATGCTTTTATGCTGTGGGTTGAAGCTGAAAAAGTTATTTCATTGGGAGTAACTGAAACAGTTCCAATCAAAACTGTTCATGGGGAGATCTGTGGATGATCAACAGCAACCAGGACATTATTTCTACAAAGAAATGTTTACATTTTTTTTCCCCAATCTCATTCTTCAGTGCTTTGAGCTGCACAAACCATATTCTATTCCCCACTATTGTCTTGGGGTGTTGGCAGAAATCTGAAACCGCAAACTGACCTCAGGACTAGATACCATTATATGTGTGTACATGAGGTTCTGCAGATTTGCACATTTAACTGATGCATTAGTAAGTTTATGTAGACTGTTTTCAATGCTTGCATTTTTAACATGCTTTATTATTAGATAGAGCACATATTTAAGTTGAATTTCTCAGGAAGTAAAATGTCAAATAGCATAAATTCGGACTTGCCGTTGCCGTTCTCTCGGTGTTGGAGGAGGAGGAACTGTTTGATTAGTTATGGTCAGCAAGCCCGGCCCCAGGGAACAAAGGGGTGGCTTGTTGGACACCAGAAGGTCAGCAGTGGACCACCAGCTTGTTAACGGAGAAGAAGCTGTCAAAAGGCTTGTGGAATCAAGCTAATTAAGGCCTTTCTATTTCTCTCTGCTACGGCTCAGTTCAAACCAACTAGTACAGGTTTAATTCAGATATCACATCTGTGAGGGAGCATCACATTTTACAAAATTAGAGCCAAGATTTAAAACTTTAAAGCAAATTTTAAACTGTAGCTTCAAAAGTGAAAAACAGGATTTAGAAGTTTAAGAATAAGATTTGACCAGGCTATTTATTTTATAATCAAAATGTTTGCAGTGCGTCAAAGCTCTAGTGGAGATACAAACCTGGTCTTAAAATGCTAAAAACTGTGCCTGGTTGGAAAAAAAGGATAAATAAACCAACCATGTGTGTTCAGTTCCAGCAAACCATAAAGAATCAACTAACAGTGCTCTAGCTGAAGACAATTTTATTGGCCACATCACATCAGTCAACACAGACGTTTAACAAGTTCACATAAAGTGACACTTTAAAGTTACACTTTAGTGTTTGTTATTGCCTATAGCTGGATGTCTTTCCACCATTGAAGCCTGTTTAAGAAACCTTGTTGAACAAAATCCTGTTTAACATGGATAAAACTTTGCAAAATCCTTTGAAAGGTGTCTGTAATAACAAAACCTTAGGGCCCCTCTGATACATAGAATGTATAAAATCTTTATCACAGCTTCATCTAGTGAACTTAGTTGATGTAAAGTGCTTCTCCTGTTAAACCAGGAGCAATCTGACTTAATTAAAATAATTACAATATTTATTGTTACATTACTATATATAAAGGGACAAGGTCTTTTAAAGGTGTCCCAGAGTATAAACTGTACAGCTGTAGACTTTTATTCAGCTGATAAACTATGTATAGGTAGAGTGACTCAAAAACATTATAAAATCTTATTAAGGTGTACCCTAAGCATATATGAAAATGCATGACATTTTCCAAAAACAATATTTTTTTACCTCACAGCTAAACCCCAAACCCAGGAAAATGTGTACTCTGATGTGAGGTCTCTAATTACTTACAACCCTTATAACCCCACTATCCAGCTGCCATATGTTTCCCAAACTGTTTTGGAATCAGCCCTCAGAGTCCACTCCCTGTCTTTTTAGTCAAGCTGAGAAAATCAGTGACTCACAGAGCCCATTCATCTCAGTCCTCTTCTCTAATCTCCCTCTCTTCTTTAGCATCAATAGTACGCTGTTTGTTTTTCCACAATCACAGCCCCTTCCTGTGCTTTCCCTTGCATTCACTGTAGGCAGCCTGTGCAGGCTATCAGGAGGGATGCACCTGCAGAAGCCTGGGGAGATAGAATCTGACAGGAGACCGAGTCCAAGCCCAGGCCTGGCAAGTGAGCCCTGTCTAATTGGGATCTGAGCTTGTTAGCGGAAAGTGCTAATCCCTCTCATGTGCTCTCTAGTCAGAAGGTAGTGTCTCATTAAGACCGCTCTGCTAGGCTTCTTCTGAGAAAAGGATGGCAGTGAGTCAGCTCCACACCTACTCCCCATCTGCCCCAGTACCCAGCACTGGCTCCAGGTGTTTTGCCACCCATGTAAGGTAATGCCCAATGTGCTAGTGCAAACACGGGCAAAAAAAGCAAGCAGAAGGTCAGAAAGTATTATGGGAGTCTTAACATGACAGGGAATCACAGATCTAATTTTACAGCATGTAAAACTACACATCCCCTCAGTAAAGCAACCCGCTGACATGTTACTGATTTCCTACCCACATTATCTGTTTACACTGCTCCTTACATGAATCACAGTCACATCCCTGAGCATTCCCTACATTCCTTAGCAATGCACATGTGTTTGTGTTTCTCTCCTTCAAGTGGACAGGGGTTGTAGAGGGGCATGTGTTGGGTTTAAGATCAGAGTTGAAGCTGTTGTTAAATTGAACTACATTCCTGGAAGCATCACAGTTCTGTGGGAAATAGGCTTCTTGATAAGACAAATTAAACTCAGGAAATCTTCCTCTGGGCACATAAATTATATACTAATTTACAACTGACATACTTGTTGGATTGGATTAAAAAAAAACATGGCATTTATTTTTACAGGATGTTATAACTTTATCATATGAACGCATTGCTAGGTTGCTTTAAACCACTGGGTAGAGGGAAGGTGGAAATGTATACAGTTCTCTCATCCCCATTAATATAATGTTCAATTATAGTCACAGGAAGATAAATCAGCTCTTTGTGTTATTATTATAGTTGTGCGAGAAGTATAACCTCAGTAAGTGGCCTACAGCATAGTGCAGGGAGAGGGAGTGGGCTCCAGACAGCAGCTGAAGACTGATGAGGTGATTACAGTTGGAGGGAGCAGAGGTGTTGCCTGTAGGGACCGCAGGTGACTCAAGGACTTTTTCATCCGAGAAAGAACAATGAGGGCTAAATGAGGCAGGATATATGCCTTTAACTTTGTAGAAATATCAAGGGTATGAGCCGGCTTGTCTTCTTGACACTAGAATGCTACATCGCTCTGGCAACACAGACCTGTGCAAACTGATGCTGTTCACAAACTCTTCCTAAGGTCATTGCATTCATTTCTGTCATTTAAAAGCTTTGTCGCTATGATATGCATATAGCTGCCTAAAACACCCAAGTGTGAATGACACTAAATATTTCAATTAGACCTATATTTTGCTTGTCATTACTAACATACTGGTACTTTCTATTACCATTTGGTTACATTTCAAGCATGCAAATGTCAAAATCATCATTTCTACATTGAGAAAACAGTTATCTTTCATGCTGTGCAACAATTCTATGTTTATGAATACATGACATTATGTCTTAAATGAGAGCAAAATGTCTTAAATGTAAAGTCCTACCTGTTTGGCTAAAGAAACCTTACAAGGCACCGTAGAAAAGATCATAGTGCTGCAGTGACAGTCTCTTAATATTATATTTCTGCAGCTGCAGGCAAAAAAAGTAGTGCAAGCTAGGAAGCACCAAATGAGAAGTGATGAAAATCCTTGGCGTCTTGTGGCTAAAAGGTGAGACTTTTCCTTTCTCTCCCAACTCAATCTGATTATCTTTAAAAAAATAATAATAATAAAATAAAAATAAAAAACGTCAGGAAAATCCTTAAAAAGTCTGTTTTAAACAGGTGTCGAACACGCTGAGCAGAAAGTGCATTAATCAATTAGGAGGAACGTGCAGCCTCTCTTCACCATGTGAACTGAACGACTGACGGACAAGAAATCAAGGTATGTGAAACACACAGGGAAGAAAGAAAAAAGACTGGGGCAGTTAATCGAAAGCAGAAGGGGGGCTGGGGGGTCCTCTTAATCCTTTTCTCCGCCCTTTTTCTTGTAGTAAAAGACACAGACCAAGGGGGTTAGCACTTGATGCTGGATTTACAAGTCCTCTCTCTGTGTGACTTTGGCACTCTAACAATGCAAAATGTGTAAAATTAAAAAAAAGAAAAGAAAGAAGAAAGGTGTGTGCGCACGTCTTCTTTCAAGGAATGTTTTTGAGTTTGCAGAGCCCCTCTTGAAATGAGCACATTGTCTGAATCCAGGATTCCAGGAATTCCAGGTCATTAATCTGAGCAATCTGAATTCCTGCCAGCCGTGAGGCAGGGAAGGGAATAACACAGGCGAGGAGGGTGGTGTTTGATTCCAGCTTTGTAGAAACATTATTCAAGAAACGCTGCGAGTCAGGCATCAACAAACTTCATATGCAGTAAGTGGAACATTTTTTTTTTTTTTAAACTGATTTTGGGATGAAATCTTAACAGTTAAACAAAATTATGAACAACCACCATTCAAACATTCTTCTTTCTTGGACACTGTTGCAAACAATCCTGTCTAATGCTCTAATCTCTACATGTCCCAGAATATAATGTAGCCTGTGCAGGGAGAAGAGGTGGAAAATAGAAACAGAGTGACTCCATGAATTATTCATGTGAGAAGACAAACTAATCAATGTTTCCCCTTATATATTGTTTGTGCTGCAGCCAATCCACACATCCCACAAGGCCACATATAACACATCAATATTAGACCTCCTATATAGGCTCTGTAACTTTCCTCCCTTTCAAACCCTCAGTCATTAGCAGGGCTGAAGGGGTGGGGCATATCTGTACGCGTAAAAGAGGGGGAAAAAAAAAAACTTTGCTAACTTGTGGTTAATTCAATGAAAACATTACTTAAGCGAAGACGCGTTTCATTTAACCCCATAAATACATATAAAAGTAAAGCGTGTTTGGCTTTTATCCGCTTGTTGGCGGGCACCTACAGCCAGTTTGTGAGCCGGGCTCTGTGCGTGCAGGCTCGGTGTAGGAAGAGCACAGCGACCGTGTCGGAACAAACGAAAGCAAACTGTGGTGGTAACATACAGGCAATAATGTAACGGGCCCCGTGTTAGTTTGTAACAGTGTCACACCAACGCCAAAAAAAAAAAGAAAGAAAAAAAAAGCCGACAGCAAAGGTTGCAAGAGCAAACGAGAGAGTTTAAGCGTCGCCTGTGATCCACTTTCAAGGACACTGCAGCTTAAACAGCCGAGCAGCTTTTAACCGGGGAGGCAGAGCTCCGCATCGAGAAATGACTCCGTATTTCAGCGGGGTGAGGGCAGAAGTGCGGGCCGTGCTGTTGGTATTTACCTTCTTGTTGTTTTTGCCGGTGTAGCCGTTGTATGGGTTGATTCCTGTCCTTGGCGGCACAGAGAGCAGCATTTTTCCACGGCGCTGTGTCCGGAGGAGCGGAGAGCCAGGGCAGTCAGCTGACGTCAGCCAGGGAGACTCAGCCAGGAGCAGCCGTGGTGATTGGAGTCGCTCTTCCCAGCTCTCACTCTACGCTCTCACTGGCTTTATGCTTATGTGCCATATCTGACTTTATCTCAGGGCTTCAAACCCCCTGATCCCACAATCCTACCCCCCCTCCCCCGCTGCAGTGACAGCACAGGGGACACATACCATGCCGGTGTTCATCCAAATAACCCTGCAGGATTTAGGTTTTGGTGAAGAAACACATAACAGTTTGTACATATCAGAATCTAGACAGCTGGTTAAAATGTTTTATATTAACTGGGAATAGGGATTTTAAGTCTTTGAGCAAAAGCAGGGACATTGCCTTATGAATCCCACATATTGCTCTCTCAGTCAATCTTTTTAGCAGCTGGTTTCAGTGTCAAGCTTCAGGTCAAGAGACAATAATGCAGTATAGAGAAAAGGAACTGCCCACGATTAATACTTCCTGAGCAGGAAGTACAAATGACTCACCATGACCATTGAATAACTTTTACCTTTACAAACACCAGTAATTAAAAATCTACTTTGTGTCTTGAAACATGAAGTGATTGTTTTCTACCTACAAGTTGTCTAAATCTGCAGACAGCGAATAATATCTGAAACATTGTGTTTGGAGTAAATGTAGTTTTAAGACCAGTATAGATGCAGCACAGTGTTTATTTTGTCAATATGAAACAATAAAATGTTCTAATAAATAATAAACTATTGTTATTTTCTCAGTTTTTGCCATTGTTTTATTGTGATTTAAAGCTTCACTGCTTTGCTGACTTGTTGTTTTTTCTAGTCCCAAGTCTTTGGGAGCAAAGGCTTTCAGAGGAGAGAGGCACCTAAAATTCAAAACTCTCACCTGTGTGTCTTAAAAGACTGAGTCTGACCTCACCTGATACCAACAGGAAGATAAGATCAATTTTTTTTTTTTTTATAAATTCAAATATCACATTCTCATCTTCTAATATGGACCATTTTTATTAATTGTGATCCCAGTTAATAGCTAATGTTAAAATGCTTTTGAGTTTCCACTGTTTTCTTTTTGTCAAACTGAGCAGATGTGACCCCTCAGGGTGAAAATGTTTTGAAACAGTATTTGGACCATCACGCAGCACTAAACAAATGTCATTTATCCATAATTACCATTTGTTTAAGGCTGGATAACCATGATCTGCAGAGTAACAGGGAAGCTCTCTGCTCCCTTTAAATAAAGAATAAATGAAAATAGTAAGTAAAAATAAGGACAATTACATTTGCATTACATATAGTTGTGATTAGAATAAATGTATGTTATACCGCATGACAATACTGTATTGTGAAAATGTCACAGTAAGGCCTCCCAGAAATACATATTTGTAATACTGATATTTGATGTGGTGTTTTACTTGAGTGTTATGTAACTGGAGCAAAAACTCTTCTTCATTTTTTTATGTTTCTGGATGTGACCCAAATTTAAAAATAACTCCCAATAAATAAAGATAACTGTCTATACCAACTCTCATCCCTCCATCTTTCCATGCTTTAATTCATATGCTCTCCTCATATGAATAAAAAAATTGTTTGTATCAACAGAAGTTGCTTGGCAACTAAATCCCCTGACCCTTTTGTCTTGTCTTGCGTATCCTGACTGATTAGCCCTCAAGTGTGTAGAAAACATATGCAGTAGTTCACTCAGCCATACAGGGTGTTTTCTTTTTAGCTATAGCATCTGCAAAATTCAGTACCACAGAGAAACAGAGGACAAGCCTATATACTTGTGTTGATCTACATGCACAAGGGATTTCATCCTGATTTCATCATGACAGTCTAGTCAGACAGATGGGAGAGGCTCAGCTGAATTCATAATCTCTATCTCTCTCTCCCACACACATCCACACAATGTCAAAACTTGAAGCATTGGTTTCATTTGCATAAAAATGACATTATTCTGTTTTGCCATTATTCTCTCTGGCTAGATATTGACGTTTTTTCAGACAGCAATTAGGTCAGCCAGAGTCATTCATTCCCCCTGTTTCGATCTATGCAATGTTTTGATATGCATGTGCAAGTGTTCAGCCAGATGGGCTGTGAGTTCCACAGAGCTCAAGGACAGTTTGGGGAGTGACTCAATCAACAGAGAGCCAGAGCCAGCCAACACATACTGTGAATTTACCAGTAACGGGAATAGTGGGGCCTGTGGGCTCTCGGATGGGGTTTCTAAGGGGAAAAAAAAGTGTACTGAATGTGTACTGTATACTACAATAGAAATATGTCTGTATCAAGCAGTTTAATCTAGAATGACCTGCAGCTGAAATATGTTTCCTGGCAGAACAACTAAAGTATTACATAAAATAACACCTGTGTATCAGCAAATCCAAGATTCCTGTTAAAAAAATTTCATGGTGAACTTTGTGTTGGACTGGGACTCTGGCTAGTGGGTTGTATGGGGGGAGGGTTGCAGATGGGGGGAGAAGGGAGGTGGGGTGAGGGGGTGTGGGTTTGGGAGAACACAGGCTGTTGGTGCATGTTCCGCATTCCTCAGGTGTTGTCAGCATAGCTTTCTCAGTAATTACCTCTCTCAGAAACATGCACAAAGCCCCACTTTACTTGCAAACCGAAGGGCAGCGCCCATGAAAATGTGTTGGGGGAGATGTCAGAGACAGATTTACATGAAGGCATAACATGAGCTGGTTAATGGTTATTTTTTTTAATGAGCACACCAGAGTAAGATCTGTTGAAAAGTTAAATCTGTGGTGCACTTGCATACATGCAGTGCAGCTACAGATGCAGATTGTGACTCTGTGAGAGAGTCAGCAACTTGATCTATGTAGCAATCCATCTTCCCTCAAGGATACAGGCAGGTTGGGCAATGATTGTAGCCGAGCAGACCTTGGTATGTGAATCTAATGCCGTGGTACAGATGCAGTTTCAAAGATGGCGGTTAGCCCTCACACATTGTTTTTTTTTTTTTTTTGCTTTAACTTTGCAGACAGGTTGGAGATTTTTGTGCTCCCCCTGCATTTTGCTTTTCATTGTTTCTTACAGACGTCATCACTTTAATCATTGACACAACTGTCAGAGAAGAAGCAGGTTCTCCCTGCCTGGGAACGCTTGTCTCTCACTTTCCTCTCCTTCCTTTGCCCCCGCTCTGTCTCCTTGGCAGGCTTGCTAAAAGCAGAGGGATTGTGTGCAGATGTGCCTGGAGAGAGGCCAGCCCCTCTGCCCTGGGAGAACATGTGGTCTGGGAGTGTTTACGCTGGCACTCTTTCAAGTTGTCTCCCACACAGCATGCTGGCGTCTGTCTCCACTAGATGACAATGCTCAACCCTCCTCCCACAACGGGGGCATTTTCAGGTTGAGGTAACACCAGCAATCATGTTGATTCACTGTGTTGACAAACAGGACAGACAGCAATGTAAATAAAAAGTAAATACATATGCCAACATCAACAAATTGTGTTTTCTAGGGGACTTGAAATGGAGCATTAATGAAACACTTGGAATGATGGATTGGTTACAGGAAAAAAAAAATATTTCAAGTTCTGCTATTATAACTATTTTCCCCTAACTTTTGCATTTATATTTTATTTTCATCCTCGGAGTGAAAATATGCTTGGATTCAACAGATATCCAGACACTTGAGGCATGTTTTTCACAGATTCTCTGCATACTTCACATTCTCCCCTGTGATTCAGGCTCTGGGTAAACATCTGTAAGCTGAAACCCCCTGAAAAGCACGTTTATTCTTAACACCAATGGCAGAAAGGTTACTGGCAGATTGTGTAGTGTGAAATACACACCTGTTGTTTTTCATATTTAAAAATGACACGCCAGTGGGAAAAGAAGACAAACGGCGCATAGATCTGCAGATGGAGTCATTAAGAGCATCTGAAGTAACAAAACGGCTGCAGTACGAGGCAAAGATCCTCTCATCTTCTGCTTTTCACCAAGTGACTCTCTGATCAGAGCTTTCTCAGAGGCTGGGCCATGTAAAAGTGACCAAATATTGCAGCAAAAAGTTGGGTTCATTTTATTATATCGGTAAGGTTGAGTCAACGCGTCTCTCTGTAATGTAAGTATTCAGTGCCCCCTGCAGGTTGGAATGGTTTATGAGAAGTCATATTTTCACAACAAGGAACAATTTCACGAAGATTACAAAGAAATAAATACATTACTGAGTGTGCACTTGCCATATGGAAGATATTTTAATAAGGCAACCAATGACAAATGCCTTATTTTCGTTGAAGGCACATCTGTTTACATTTGCATATATTCATATAAAGGACAATTTTTCTTTGTTAACTTATCCATATTTTGTGATATTTATCAATTTGGTTATATATATGGATCTTTGTTTTTTATACCCACAATTGTGCCTCGTGCTTGGATAACCTTTACAAACATTAAGAATCTCTCTTGATTATTGAAAATATTTTTGTTCTTATTGCAGACTGAAATAATTAGATTGGGGGATAAACTGTAGATGAAGCCCAGACTGATTTATCTCTATCTCTGGCGACCAGTCATATAACTGTTTGCTATAAAATATAATAACATATTGCTTTAGTGATGAATTAGCTTCTCTTAAAGCTGGAAAGAGTGTTGTACATGCTCAGATATCCAAAAACATACTTTCTGAACAATGTTAGTTTTTCGTTTCCATCCACCACTAGGGGGCGTAATTTAGTGAAGAATGGTAGTTGAGGTTGAAAAGGCCCCCCAATGTAGGCTATTCATACCTTTCTTTGAACTGTCTCATTGTGTTTTATATATTTTGACTACTAAACTAAATGCAACTCTGAGTATGGAAGTGTGAGGAAAAACTAAATCAGTGACATTACGACATTTATTTCAGAGCCTTACAGGCAAAAGTTTTTGGGTTTGGGTTTTTTAGGCATCTATTAGACACTGTGATTCAAAAGAGAGTTTATATTTATTGACTTAATTCTTTTATGTGGAAGTTGTAAATGGGTAAATGTCTTAGATAATATGCACTAACAAGCTTTTCCACTGCATGGAGTGGCAGGAAAAACTGTAAATGGCAGGAAAAATACTAGGAAAAATAAGAGGAATTGCGTTTAGCAGCTGTGAACAGGGCTTTATTATCAACCAGGCCTGGACCACAGACCTGAATAATTATTTTAGTTGATATTGTGTTCATCTGTTATCAATTTCTGTTTTCAGTTTTCTCAAATAGCTACCCTTTGTGTTAAGTAACACAAAGAAAACTGGCTAAGGTTATATTATTACATCATAACAGTACTATAAGGCTGCAAACCACAATTATTTTCATCGTCTATAATCGATTGATTGTTTTGTATGGCAAAACCCCACATTTTGGGTTATTTTGGTAATAAAAACGAGAAACCGGCAAACACTCTCATTTGTGATCTGGTAAAAATGACTTATCAAAATTGCTTCCAGTTGATTTTCTGGCAATCGATTAGTCAATTAATCAATGTCATCCGCAAAGCACCGGTTGGTTTCTGGGACACAATGGGTCTGTTATGTGCAGTGGAGGACAACAAAAAACAAACACCCCCCCCCCCCCCAAAAAAAAAAAAAAAACAAAACAAAAAAAGCTATGTTGAGCCAACATGGCCGATCGCAGAGCGCCAGTTGCAGTCGCCGCCTCTCTCTCCCACCTCCACGGCTGATGAAAAGGAGCATGAAATAGGAGAAAAGGAGGTGTGTTGGAGCATGCGCAGACCGTGCACGCCGCTCAGTTATCCCATTTTTGAGGAGTCGGGCGTTACGTCACGGGCTCGTCCACAGAGCCGGAGCTTGAGATCCACCATCCACTCATGCAGCCACAGGCTCAGGGAGACGGCGCAGCTCCGAGCTAAAGGAAAAACGCGTTGACTTCACGATTTCTTTTTTTTTTTTTTTCTCTCCTCTCCGCTTTTTGAGTTTGGCACCACGGATCGAGCTGAAGGGAGCCGGCGGCTGCAGGGCTTCAGTACAAGTGGACGACTGTAGTAGCATGGTGTGCTGAAACAGACCCCAGCACAGCACGGCACAGCACGGCACAGAGAGACAGAGGCTGCACTGTGCATCATGTTTGAATGCCGATAATCAATTAGAAATATACATGACTGTGCTGCTGCATTGCCTATAGCCTCACCGGGCTGTAGCAAGTCTCCTTTTATTGCAGAAGCGCGACTGAAGCGGCCACCGTGCTCGGGGGGCAACTGAACGGACAATCGCACCCGGACCATTGAAGGGGTTCGGATGAGGTGGTTGATCGGGTTGTTCGGTTTCAGAAATCCAGCCAACTTTTCCTCTGTACCTTTCTAACAGCGGTGCCATCGGGCATTGCTCAGGAGATGGCGATGAGGTTGTTCTACCTGGGATTTATACTCTACTTGGAGATTGTATCTCCTAACAGTGTAACCGTAGGTAAGAAGCCTGTTGTGTTATCTTGCATTGTGATACTCAAGAAAGCATGACCACTTTTTTTTTTTCTTCTTCCTCCAAAGCATCTCTGCACAGGCCTATGTTCACCAGAGTTGGAGCCAACACCGCAAATAGGTTGTCTTCACAATCAGACAGTGCCACAGCAGTCTCCTCCAAAGGGAGAGATCGATCATGGGGGGGGCTCTAATCAGAGAAAGTACCGCACAAATAAGCAGTGGCCTAAAACCTGTCTGCGTCTTTTTCAGCAGTGCTCCTGTCTGAGCAGACAGACGGGGCCTGGCTGCCCGGGAGGATGGCAGACAGTGAGGTTATTCACTGTTGCAGCAGGTAAAAGGCTATCGCAAACACTTGCTCGAGCGACCCATTTCCACACAACGACATCATTTCTGACTGACTGCGACAAAATGGCTATATCCCCCTCCGTTTTCCCGGAAAAATACAATTCCTCATGTATGATCCTCGCCACCATTCAAGCCAAAACGCGCTGTGTATTTATGCATCTTTTTCTACACACACACACACACACATATATATATATGTCTTTTAATTCGCAGCAGGCTGGAGTTTCCTATCAAACCTGTGGTAGCCGTCGCTCATATCAGTTTTCATGTTTGTGTTCAGTCAGGCTACTTGGCGCATATGAAAATAACTGTTGTGTTTGGCTTGTTAAGGTGTTAATCTTAATGGCGCTGCTTGTCCCGCTGCCAGGGAATCACAGTTTATTAGTGACAGCCAGGTACAGCCTGATAGTGAAATGAATAGTCGTGCAGTTATCCTCTTAACGTCCCCGGAGCTCCTTAATACTCCCGAATCCCTGATAGTAATAATGAGATACTAAATGCACCATTGCTCTTGTGACAATGCATTGCAGACCTGTTGAGCTAACAGCTTGCTTTCTTTTCTTTTTCTTTTTTTTCTTTCTTTCTTGAGCTCTTTACGGAAAACATGAAGGTACAAAATGGCACAAATCATATTGAGGAGTCTTATTTGAAGTCACCCATAATATTTTGTGGCTGTAAATCAGTATTAAAAGAAATCAGGCTCTACTACAGACATCCTCTGTCCCATCCAGGTCTGGCCTCAGCCTTTTATAGGGAAAAATACTTTATTATTAATCTAATAGTTTATTTCACTCTTTTTGTTTTGGTGTTTTAGCACATTAAACCCTCAACTTTGTCACTAAATCCAGCCACTACTATTTTTGTCTATACAGAATTGGTCACTGCCTTTCTTTGCTTTGGAAGATTATGTAAGATTCATTAGGTTGTGATGGGGGCTGTTCACAGCGAGAGCTATAGCTAAGGTTACAGGAGTCTGCAAGCTCCTCCCTCCTCCACCATCAGTATGTAACATCTGGACACAGGGAGACCATTAATCCAACTTAGATGTGACTGCAAACGGGGGGGGAGGGACTGTCTGAAGAGCTGAGGTTGAGGGCGGGTGAAGCGAAATAAACTTCAAGAATCAGTCTTGGATACTGTCTGAAACCGACACTTGGTTACATCACAGGGAGTCAGGGATGGAAATGTGGATGATATGTGTGTTGTGTCATCATGAACAGTTGATTTACCAGCCTCCCCTTTGGAGCAGTGTTGGTCCAGAAGGGTAGAAAGTGAGTGGATACAATCCTTAAGGTCAGCCACTTAGACTGGATTTGTCTGGATCACCCCTTGGCCACAGCATGATTTTATTAATAGGAAAGGATTAGTGACAGGAGGGTCAGAAGGCCATAATTAACAGTTAAACATTGGACAGACCTCTTTGTTTGTTATTGATCTTTGATGCTGACTAGAGTGTATTATTGTAGCACTTAAAGGTGTCATCTTTTACACTGACAAAATCCAGTCCAGCACTGCAAATTACTTAGCCTCATAGTCCCAGTTAATCCAGGGTTATATGACGAAAACAATGAATACATTTTGGATTTACGTTGACATTTGTGATGCAGCTAAGTAGTAGATTGCAATAGATAGTTTGGTTTACAAAACACAGAAAAAAAAAATACTGGCCTTGATTTCTCCAATTTATTTAATGAAAACAAACCAAATAATTGATCAAGTAATCATTTCAGCTTTACTTAACTTTACAATGACGTTGTTTTTAGTGTTGATTAATTCATAATTTTGATTTACATTCCACATATCATGCCGAACAATGATACCTAGTAGAATGAGCTGAGCTTACGTACAGGATCTCAAAACACTTCAGAGGCTGAAGAACCCTGTTGGTGAAAAGTGTAAATGTGGGTCAGAGGCTAAAAAGGTTGAATTCCTGAGGAGCCTACACTCTGTTTGCCTGACCTTTTTATTGGGACCAGGCTATACCTTTTCCTCAGAACTGTCACTGGAAACATCTGCTGAAAAAATTCAGCATCCTTCATATAAATTCAACAGATAATAAGACTTTGGATTGCTCTCTGCAGCTCTTCCAAGTGGAGGTCACAGGAAAGTGGTTATGGTAACTCTGCACACCTGAGACTATCTGTTGACTGCTCTCTTATCAGGTAACACACATAATGCCCAGAAAGATTTTCTGCCATTTAGAGTCTTTTTGCAAAGAAACATGATAAAAATGCATAGATATTTGGAGTGAAATACAGCCAACTGTCCAGTTTTGATACATTCTTTGGCTTGGTTTCATGAAGCCTGATGTAAAGCTTATGTGCAGGTGTTTTGCATTTAGGGCTGAACCTAGTGAAAATATTTGTGAAATGATAATAGCAGACAGTAGGATTCTTGACCAAAGCAGAAAAGATCCTCTACTTCCTGCCCTGCATTGCAATCAAGTGTGTCTAGAAGGTAAAAGCAGATTAACATAAATGTCTTTAGTGTTGTTCCCTACACATTGAAGGCGTGAGATGGCAGATGAAAGGGTGTTTGTTGATTGTGAATAACAGGGGTGTACTATAATTGGTGTTTTCTGCTAGCTACATCACTGTTTACCCTGTTTAGCTCCTAAGACCCAAAAAAGGAACAGAACGTCTTCTTTGACAAAATAGGGAGTGTGGGTGTGCGTTAATGTTAATGCAGCTATGCACGATTCATGGGTTTTCTGGGGGTGTCTATGCATGTTTGCTTTTCTTTCCTGCTTCTTAACACAATGATGTCTTCTAGAAATTCATTTTTTGAGCATAATGCACCTGAACAAAGCACATTTTAATTATCAACACGAGAAATATACCTGTATTTCTATGCACTTCATAAAGAGAGTACACAGAGTTGTTCAAATGTTGCAGGGGGTTGTGATGTTTGCCAGACACCTTTCACAGCTGTGAAAATACTGGCTTTACCCTCTCACGCTTATATACGCTTCAGAAGTTGACGATGTTGCTGGCTTTGCGCTTGACTGGAGAATCGATTTGATCGCAGGGACCCTTGGTTGCTTTCACACCTGGTCAGAGTGGAGGGTCTGATATATGGAAATAAGATTGCAATTTCATGGACTGCTGCAAAGTGTCAATGCCGTTTGCTTTTATCAGAGTGACAACCATGGCTCAGTCATTGGATGGTGGTTGTACATATACTGAACGTTTAAGCTTTCTATATTGTTACAAAGATGCAGCCACACTTAATTTACACTTCTGTGTTGTGTTTATCAGAAATACTACTGCTAGTGCGTCATATGGCGATATCATGAGATCAGAGTGAGATTTGTCAGAGATTTTGCCATAGTGTGGTAGATAGACCATTGTCGAACTAATTTATGGGAATATTGGATTTTTATATGATAGAGCATTATAAATTAACTTATACCCTGATACTCTATCCACCCTTAACTGCTAGTAATCTAAATAATCCACTTGATGGCGTCGATCATCATCGATCTACTGTGCTGCAACTTTACTACTTTTAATCTGATAATTTAAACCAACAAAGACATTGGTATATATATAATTGACATCTGACAATGAAATGTACTATATGTATAATGTCCCAAAGTACTTTGCCACTTACAGAACACACTGCAAATGTATTGTGATGATGGAAACTGAACAACACACAAAAGATTGATGAAACGGCACTACTCAAAAGTCATGGGTAAAATAACTTTTTAATTCATTGAATGTACGTTATATGGAAATAATTAGATAATCAACAAAAGCTCCTAAAGATTAAAAAACATTAGTATGATGACAATGAAGTTACATTTATAATATGCTATTCAAAATAATCACAATTTTTTTTTTCTCACATGAGCAGATTTGTTATTAAATATATCTACAATATGTTTTCTCTGCACTTTTATACATGTCAGTTATATCCATCACCAGTTATGGCATTCTCAAAAACTTTAAACAAAGTGCTTGTTAAATCTTTCCTCACTAAAGCTTTTGTCGTCTTAATAAGCAGTGTTGCTAAAAAACGTCCTCATTGATGTTTTAACAGAAAAACAAATGTCAAGACCCTGTAGGAAAACACTTGAAATGAACTCTCTTGAGCTTCATGTGTTGATATTTTAAACATAAAACTATTTCTTTTTTTTATAACTCTTTAGTTTGAGTTTCCTCATCTGATTATGTTACCAACTTAAAACCTAACTGCCTGTGACCAGCAACTGGCTGGATGTACTCCTCTACGCTCCTCAACAGTGCTATCAAGATTGTAGGGTGTGGGCAGTGTTTGACTCTAACTGTGTTTGCCAAGGACTACAGCTTCATGTAAAAGTAAACTAAGCAGCAAAAGCTGTCTTATTCTTTTGTGGGATAGTCGTTCTTTGCACAGTTAGTTACTAAATTTACTCTGAAACTGCCCTACAGGAGAGTTAAATCATCCTTGCTGGGCCTATAGTGTCTGCCCTCATTTTCTAAACGTCTAAAGAACAATTATGAAATCTTGAGACCTTTGTATGTATCACACAGTCAGGTTTTAGGATTTCTCACCACTGAACAAAGTAATCATTGGTAAAGATGTGAAGTGGATGACAGCTCATTTGTGCATTGTTTATGAGTCACTCCTAGCGATTATTGAGCCAGGAACATTACTCCCCCTGCCTAACTTAGAGTGAATCTAATGAGGGATTCATACAGATCCACTCGCATTAAATCACAGAAACATTTCATCCTTCAGCTGAAGTAAGGAGGTAACTGAAGGAATGAGGCAAGCCAGGATTTACAGTCCTCTCAGTTGCAGCGAATGCCTCAATTTATGTGGTCCAGCCTTCATTTTGTGGTTCCCATATTCTGTTTTTGTAACAGCTGAATCTGGGTTGGCTTTTCCTCTATGGGTGCTCAGAACTGTGCTATGCAGAGACTACAGGGTGTGTGTAGAAGAACTCTCCCTTGGAAGCACCATGAGCTGATTTACATTTATCTCTATGTCCATCAATCTCACTTACTCAGTGTTATGTCTTTTAAGGCTCTACTTTTTTTTTTTTTTTACTGCTCTGGCCTGTGACATCCTGCAGAGCCTTCATCAGGTTACCTCTGAGGTCAAAGCTACGCTCTTTTGTTGTGCAATGACACAAAAACAAGGCTTTCAGCCACAGGAGTACGTACTAACTCCTTTTGCTGTTTATGCATGTTCAAGCTCTTTGAAAATGGCTGTTGTGGATTAGACCTTGAATGGCCTCTGGACATTGTATGTGCATTGTGAGCTGGTTAAAGTGCTCCAGTGCTTTGCTGCGAGTTGACACAAAGCTAAGTGGTTGTTTCCACTGGATAGGCACTGCACAGTGCACATTGAAGAAGTAGATTCAGTGACTTCAGCAGTGGCCAGGGACGTCCTTACTTAAGAGACACACTATGTATTCTTATGGGACTGTTCTTTACTTTCTAGCCTCTTATACCACAATGTGGCACATTTTACATCTAAAAGGCTCTGGTTAAAAAAAAAAAAAAAAAGTCAGTCTTCCATCTAAATAATTAATATGGCACAAAAAGTAAGGAATAACATCTTCCCTCTGACCCCATTTTCTTCCCTGTGGTCCTTTTTAATTTTACTCATAATGCATAGATTCTTGCTTTGAAATCCTGCAAAACATCACTTCAAACTTGACCTCAGGGGTCTAATTACATGCTGCAGTCTGTTTGCTTTTTTTCCCCTCACTCCCCAAAACACTTGGGAAGACATGAGTTCCATAATCGAGGACCAGGAAGGGGAGAAGTGGTGGGTGATGAGAAACAGCCCTGGTTTCATTCCCACTTTCTCCATGCCAATGCCATTGTGCCCAGCAAGGCCGTCGAGATCCCCATTTCTGTATTCATTCATTCAAGTCATTTCTCATTCCCATTCATACTGTTATCTTTTAACAGCATTTAATAGAATCCATGCTCTATTGCTCAGCCTAGAAATTATCCACAAGGGGATTGGGTTGGTTGAATATAAAGATGAGCTCAGTGTTGGAGGCATGCCTGTGACACACAAGTAACTTTGAAATATCATATATTTGTTCTGTATTCTGTGTATTGTTTTCACCGTGGTGTTTTTACCTAAAGCAAACTTGCATACAATTGGCATGAAGTCACTCCTCTCCTACATGTAGTACACACACTCGCTGACAGTCCTGCAGCACAGAGAATCCAACAGCAAGTACATTTCCCCTGAATTAAAAAGCAAAGCTGCTCGGTTTCTTTCTCAGATCTAGCAGCTTGTCTATAACAGATTGTCTTTTCGATTCAAAGCTGTACACATGAAATCTATTAGAAGGTGCTGGAATGTGATGGTTCTGTACTTGATTTGTAGAGGATGGATAGCCATACTGAGGGAGGCAGATTTTGGGGGCGGGGGGGTGAGTCCAAGGTGATGATGGTCCGGAGGCCTCCATCACTTGGTTGCTGAATTGCTGCCACAACGCCATTTAGTGACCATCCCATCCTGCTCCATTCCTTGAGATTGTTTTTTGCTAAATCTTTAGATTACATAAAAACAAAACACCTCATATTTCTTCTCAAAGAAGAAAGGATGGAGACGATTCTATAAGAGCTGGGCTCTGTGTACGTTTTTGCATTTGCTCAATTGCTCTTGTTTAATGCTTTCTGCTTTGCACAGAGCTTGGAGGCAATTCAGTGTGAACTGTTTATACAGCATAGAGCTCCAGTGGCCTTGCATAAGGAAGTACAGTGTGTGCTCCATACAAGTGGCAGTATGCTCTAAGCTCTAAACCATGTCAGCCAATTGGAGCCTGGGCATCCATGTATAGCAGGGGGATGTTTGACTGAGTATTTGTTCATTGAATCTTAGTGACAGCAGTGTGGAGAAATCAGTTTAACCTCACTTACAGTCATGCTTAGCCCTCTGTCCTTCCCTCGGAGCACCTAGAATGAGTAGGTACACTTGTTGAATTATAGTAATTAAAAAAATTAATTGCATGTCTTAGCTTCCTAGAGCTCATGCTGTTAAGAACTACATTTCAGCATTTAACAACCAGAGGGAAAACCTTAATGGATTTTTTTTGGTCAGTTAAACAGCAAAATTTCACACAAGAAGATAATGAGAGAGAGAATTACATTCAGTGATTTCTAATTTTGACCACAAACATCCCAATTTAGTGTCCTTGAATTTCTTGTCATCCAAGTAAGAGCTTAGTGGTTAGTTGTGTTTAGTTGAGTGTAGAGAATTAACTTGTTGAGTAGAAGCATTAATCCTGTGTCTATTGGACAAATACTTGGGACATTTCCAAAGAGTACTGGCCCTCAGGCACTTTAAGGTTTTACTCAGTATTCATGTTTGATGCCGTTACTACATCACTTTACCATAAAGACCTTTTGAATAAAACACAGTGACATATATTGTAAGTACATCAAAGTGACAAAGATAGACATTTTAGTTCTAGAGGAAGGAAGACATTTTAAAAACATGCTCATTTTCCCTTTTTTTCTAAACCTGTCTAGCAAAGATATTTGTGCATCATGTAATTTCTGTTCAGAAATAGAAACTCAGTTTCCTGTAGACGTTCCAAAGTTTCGCTGAGTAATGGTGAGAATTTCAAAACTCAAATTCAAAACTCATGAGGATTTTTAACTAAGACTGTGAGAGCTGGTTTTCCTCTCTAATTGAATGTGTTTTTACTCTTAATAGATACTCACATGATGATTGTGTTTATCAGGTTATCTTGAGGCAATGGATACAGTTTTTCTTGATTAGGCCTATACCATACTGATCTTACTACAGATGGTGAAGTTATAATTTATTGAAAACATGATAATCCCCCTTTTTTACCGCAAGAATATTTTAATGCAGTGGGATTTCCTACCATTTAGTCACAGCAATGTGATCAAGTTGCCATTCAACCATTGCAGGAAATGCTTTAGTTGGGATGGCATTATCAGGAGGGAACTCTGTTAGAGGCAAACACGCAGGGCTTAAAGGAGTTCCTGTAAGTGGAGTATGTACCTTGATTCAATGGGATTGGTGTTTGCTGTTGGGCCAATCCCAGGACACAAAATAAAGGCCTTCTTCATTCCCTTTTGTAGGCAAAGTGGACTCAAATGTTTTAACATCCCAGCCTGATTTGGCCCCTCCAAAAATTGTCAGCATTTTGGCAGTAACTTTGGGGGAAAAAAAGCGACTTTGCAGGCTGAATTAACAATTCGCATCTCTGTTTGAGATATTTTAAGTGGGCTTTGAAAGAGGACTGCTGAGGGGGAAGGCTGCCAGTATTTCCCCCAGTCTCTAACCCCCCCCTCAGCCACAACCTCCAATTAGGCTCAGAGGTTCTCCCCTCTGTGGTCATTTCATGCTGGTGTGTAACGCGATGATAAAATTAGAACCCACAATGTTTTATTTCCAGTTTTATGCCCACTCACGGGGAACAACTGGCTCAACCCAGCTGCATTGCACGGGGACCAGAGAGACCGAGGGAATGCCTTGACATAGCAAGGTTCATTGCGTTTACTTATTGGAGCTCAGGACACAGGCAGTGCGGCTGACTGTTTGATTGTTTAGGCAGATCAAATGGCGACATATAAGCGTGGGCACATCTAATGTATTTACCACCATGCTAAATGTAGCAGGACATTGGTAAGCCGAAAGGAAGCAAAACTAACAAACTGGCCTCAGGCCATGGCTGGCCTCCCTCATTCCTTCACCAAGGGGCTGGGTGTGTGTGTGTGTGTGTGTCGTCTAAACCGATTCAGTCATTGGTCTCTATTTGTACATTTACGGCTCTATTTCTTACTTTCATTTTACTCTTGTGACATTTAATATGAACTCTGTATAATGACATTTTACTCTCTTGCATGAATCTTGGCTAATAAGCCTCACCCTGCCTTTGTGTGAAGAGAAGAAAGGGTCTTCAGCTCTGCATTTTAAAACTCAGTTCTCCCTCTTTTTCTTAATCTCCTCAAATATCAAGGCGTTGTTCATATAATGGATAAGCTGTGAAGCGATCCCCGCATGTCTTTAGCTTCTAATTGTATTTACAAAAACATGACACTCAGACATCTTAGTGTTTGACTTACACATACACTGCACTGTCACATGAAAAAAAGACCAGGCTCTAAACCCCTTAGCCTGACAGTCAAACAGAACGTGATTGCAATGATACACTAGCCTCATGCTCTCTTGTGATTTCAGTCACATCCCAACCCCCTTGCGGTGCACCCCCACACAGCCCCGACCGCCCGCCCCAAACACCTCTCTGCCTGCCAAGTACGTAGGGAGGCGAGTCATCCAGGGCGAGAGAGAGGGCTACGTCCCTGCAGAGAATCACAATGAGACCTTCAGCACTGTCCTTCCCAGAGCTTTGCTGCACAACAATACAGTAACAACAGTCCACTGCCTAGTGTGGCCATTGTGGTCCTTTTCATTACATGTTACATATTTGACCACTTACATACATAACTAATTGTTAGAATGGGAGTAAACATTACCTGGGAACTTTGGCTTTTTGTTTTCATTTTTAGTATTCTTATTATTAAGGTTTGACGAGGCTAGTTTATAGATGGGTCATGTCATTAATGAGTTTGAAAATATACTGACTCTTATTAATTATTGTATACTTCAGGTTTTTAATGTTGTTAATGTTGTTTCATTGAAAGATTGGAGTCAACCAAATTACAAATAAAGATGTTCCTATTCGCCCCTAATAATGTGTAGCTGTGAGGGAAGTTGGTTTTGTTTATCAAGTTTTTCAAATAGTCTTCTGAGATTTCTGCCTTACCCCACCATGTGAATAGGATCCCATTAATGGCCCTTGAACCATTTAAACCTCATAAAAAAATTTAACAGGGATCTGTGTTTCTGGGAAACAATGTTCCCGTCACTCAGAATAATCCAAAGCCCCCACTGTGATCAGTTTTTATTAGAAGTATTTTCTACTGAAAAAATTGTTCCTATGAAAACTGACAATGTAATTTAGGTGTGAGCAGCACAGTTCATTTCACCTCAGTTGTTGGAGGCAGAGATCTTAGTGGCAGATGTCTCAAAACGTGGCCAAATAAAACCAAAACTATCTCTGCAGTTGGATACCACACAAGGTGAGCAAGAAAATATGTTTCTCTTTTGTCATTTGGATGAACCAACCTTTCAGGATAAATGTTTGCACAAGTGACAAGCTCAGTGTTGACAGACTGATGCAAAGCTGTGTAGGTAGAGCTCCATTTGAGCCGGGCATTTCTGAGTGTGGCTGAGTTAAAGCATGTCAGCAGTGTCATGCCGCTGATGGGTTGCGAGCGTTGCTGTGGTGCTGCTCGCCTGTGGTACACCTCAACAATCTGTGCTGACTTACTGCCCAGAACTACAGCGCTCTGCACTTTCCCATGAGTCTGACAGAGATTGAATGCCCAGTTATGTCTGTGCTGTGACACATGAAAGAGCCTCTGTGGTGAGAGTTGAAAAACACCTTAAGAGTAATAAAAAAAAAAAAGGCAGAAAGAAATGAGATGTCCGTAAGAAGAGGGGAAACAACAAACAAACCTAGAACTAAAAGGCACCACTGTTGGTTGTAAACTTGTAGAGGTGGTTGTAGAGTGTGCCTGTGGGTCTTTTGATACAAAAACATCATTGTAGACTTGGATTGACCCTGCATGTTGCTGTGCCCTGCTGAGTTAAGATCTCTGCTACGTGAAGCTGGAAATTTCCTCTGCAGATTCTGCACAGGAAAGAATGATTCTACAAAAAAACAGAATAGATTTAAGAAAAATTATCTTTCATTAAAGTATTTCTTTGAGTGGGTGCTTGAGGTGTGCATGTCTTTATAAATGTATTTGATTTAAAGGCATTTCCACCCACAGTTACTTTCCATGATGACACATCAACTCCCCTTTGCCTTTTTTTTTTTTTTAGCAGCTCCCAAAGCTGATGACCATCCCAAGACCTGCAGCTCGAAGCAGTTTGTATGCAAGGACCAGGTGACCTGTATCTCCAAAGGCTGGCGCTGTGATGGAGAGAGGGACTGTCCAGATGGCTCAGACGAATCGCCAGATATCTGTAAGTATGCCCACATGAAAGTAGCTTCTAAAACTGCCTCTCAGCAGGCTTGAGTCCTCTGCTCTCATGTTCTCTCCAAGCTGTTGGTGCAGAGCAGCGTTTTACTCGGTGTTGCTTCTTGAGATCGCTATTTTGCAAATCAACCTATTTAGACATGGAGTGTTTTTTTTTTTTGTTTGTTTGTTTTTTTGTTAAATATCATCACAATGTTGATGTTGCATAATGTTAAAAGATAATTCACTATCTCTTAATGGCTTTGAAGAGACAACAGCATAATGTTCAGTCTGTTCTATTTCAGCCTGAAAAAGAGGATAGTTTATATCCTGTCTACGAGGGACACAGCTTCGCAGTGTGCGCTCTGGCTGCTCTGCTGAATTATAGCTCTAATTATGTGGCCATGTTTAGTCTGAATGTTCAGGGATGTGTCTGCTCTTGTCTGGACTCTTTGCGGGATCTGTACAGTCCCTAAGAGTCTTGTCCCAGCCACTCACATCTGTCAGCTTCCCCATCCTGCCTTTCCATCCATAAACTCTCCCTGGTAAAAGCCTCCCCTCTGTTTATATGCAGGCGCTAATGGTGATTTTACTGTCTGCATGTGCCACACCTTACATCTGTCATGCCGCAAGCATTCTCACAATAGTCTGGCATGCAGAGACAAGCAGCTGACACCCACCATTAAGTGACTTGTTTTTTGTTGGTGAAAACACAATTAAGTGTTTACACATAGGATTTGTGAGGTGGCTGAGGGTAATATATTGCATTATGATGCTGTGGTCAAAAGGACATTAAGTATTAACCGTAGGTGGAGGAATAGAGAAAGTTAAAATTAGTCAGATTCCCCTCCTACAGAAAGGTCAAGTAATCTCTTCCATGCACATGAGTTTTAGTGTCCAGTCCTTTTAAATGAGTTGGTTTGAGAATAAGCTCAACAATTTTATTTTTATTTATTTATTTATTTATTTTAGTCAGAGCTGAAATACAAAGGTGAAGCAGAATAAAAACTCATCTGCCTTGTCTGTCAGTCTTCTATGTTTATTGATTCACACTGATTTTACTGTGAATTTACTGCTAACAGCTTAATGATTTATTTATACAGTGTACAGTAAATTTATCTTAAGTCTGTTGCTTAAGGGTTTTTTCAGAAGAGAAGAAAACGATCAATTGTAGTTTTGCAGATGATAGCAATCACAGAACATGTGCAATTTTACATAAGTGTGACCCACATAATTCACTCAAGCAAGCTGCGGCCATTCAATTTGTGCCCTTTTTCTACCAGGCAATTGAACTGAGTGAATTTTCCATAGCACTTATGTAATTTTGTGACACAGACAATGGTGTGATTCATCTTCTGCATGGAGAGATGGAGAGCGGTGTTTCACCAGAACATCAAGATGTGTTCTGCTCAATTACCCGCTTCCCATGGGCTCTACTCTGCCTGTTGCTTTACCTTTAGTTAAAGCACTTCTCTGTTCATGTAAGTTTCTGAGGCAGTCATAATAAATATCTGTTACTGAAATTAATGCAGTTTTTCTCTGCATAGCTCTATGTGTTCGCAGCCTTAAAAATCACAGTCAAAGCCATGACGCCTTTTAAGTATCACAATGAAAAGCAGCCAGACTGTGATTTTATCCACAGTCGTTTAGTTGATCCACTCATTAAAATGTGAGTAGTGTTTGGAACGAAGCGCTACAGATAAAGCTAGAGAATGAATGGGCCTGAGCCAGCATAGATGGAGACAGGAGAGTTTCGGAGAATGATTTTGAAGGTTATTTAAAATCCTGTCTGGACTGAGAGGAATGAAAAGGTCTTTTTCTTTTTATCCGAGTTTTTCCATTCATGGGCTGAATCAGTTTGGAGGTCACCGGCCTGGTTACTTCCCGACTGGAAAGCATCATATGAGACATCCTGTAAACAAGGCCGTCTCAACTGTGCTGATGTGGAAATAGTAGATATAAAGGCAGGCTAAACGGTGCTCCATCTTAGACTGGGAATGAAATCTGAAAACTCTGTAAGTTTTGTGTTGATGCGATTTTTGATGCACTTAACTCTTTTTATCAGCTGCAAAGTTTACAAAAGCAGTTTAACTTTCTCTTTCAAACTTAGCTTATGAAAGTCAGAAATTTTTGAGAAAATTCCCTGCTCTTTAGACTTTCGTTCCAACGTGCACCCAGACCTTGGGTCTAGTTTTGTGCGTGAGTGTTGATGGGAGTTAAAGTGGTGCATGGTCCTATAATTACGACATTATCTCCAGTTCAAGTTAATTAGTAACTGCAGGCTTGGTTTACAGAGAGTGCTCACTGAGATTTCACATGGCTAAAATATTTTCCTCATATTTGCCTCCTCTTCTTTCTTTCTCTATTTATCGTCTCTCCCTCCTGTGGGTGCTTGGCTTTTCTTCTGCCTTGGTGCAGGATCAGCCCACAGTCTGGCCATCCTGTAGATCAGAGACTGTGACTCTGCAGGCAGTGTATGTGGCCAACAAAGTTTTTCTTCAATAGATTTATTTATTATTTGAAAAGGGCACTCTTGAAAAGTGAAAATCAGAATCTGCCTGTATTATTCCAAGCTCAAATGTTATGGTGAAAACTGCACAACTGTAGTGAATTTGGCTGAAGCGCCTGTTTTGTTTTTGGTAAATGCCACCTGTTTCGTTTAAAGTGATCATGAATTCACTCACTGTCAGAGTGGTGGGTGTTGTAAATGTCTGCTTTTGTCTGATATAGATCTTTGATCTACATGTCTAGTGCCAATGTTGGAAGAAAGTGTACTCTTCAGTATCCCACTGTCTGGAGGTCTAATTGCCTGTCGTTTCCAAACCATTCATTTGGGCTGTAATTATGCCGAGCAGCTAAAGACAGATTTCTGCCACAGTTGTGGTGTTGTGATGTTACATCACATGAGGTGCTGATGTGTTGTGGTGATGCTTGGGGGTCAGTGTTACGTGTCAGCATCCTTAGCCTATGGGCTTGTTTATTAGAGGGGTAGTGATTGGGATCTGTATGTATGTATGTGTTTTTGCTCATGGATGCGCATGAATTGTCATCACATATGAATCGGTGGGGGTCTGGGCAGGTTGCCAGCTGTGGGGCCATCATAGCCCCCCTGTGTGCACCTCCCTCTCATTGCCCCCAGTAGACATTCAGATAGTCATCAGCAGGCTGCCTGTACAGGCCCCTGTCTGCAGGTGTGACCCTGTCATCCTCTCCCAGGGACCGCAGTGGCTCCCCCTCACAGCATGGCTTCAATTGGTTTCAGACAAGCCATTTCACCTCAATTACATTCAGGCTTAGGGCTCGGGAAGTGGTTGACATGTGCCCTCAGGGCAGGAGTTTATGTTCTTTCTGTCTCAACGATGGTGCTCTGTGCAGGACTGCTGCTCTTTTATGCTCCTACAGGCAGTTGTGGTATGTTGTGAAAGAGCCATCTCTATCTAGCGGTGATAAAATCGTGAAGGAGAGGGTATTTATGTGGTTCATGATGTCTATGCATGGCTGCCCTTTCTGTCTAAGCAGATCTAAGCAGGTCTACAGAAGTTCACATAGGACTGATGAGGTTTGGGCCTATGAGATGTGGATTAAGGCTTATTAGATGTTGGTGTGTGTGTTGTTTGTGCTATCTTTATTAAAACATCCAGTTGAGATTGTGTTAATGCACCCTACGCCCCATAAAAGATGAAAGGTCCTTTTCTTAAAATAAAAAGCTTTATCTGCAACAAGTTGGCACCAAAAATACAAGTAAATCCACAAAGACATATTGTTCTCTAACATTCTCTGCATTTTGCTGATGCGACACTGGTGTTGAACAGCAGGAATCGTGCTGAGCAACAGTTTTTCTTTTTTTATTTAACTGCTTTTGCTTTTCAGCTTTTTCAGTCATGGAGAGATGAGGAGAGAGTTGTGACAAGGTAATGACATTTTACAAAAAAGCTGGCTAAAAGTTTTGAGATCGTTCTTACTGTAGTTCTGATGAAATCTCCCATCTCACCATATCGACATCCACGCTTTTGACTTTCGACAGCTATAGCTTTAATTTTGGCTTCAGTTTTTTCATGATTCTGTTAAAATTAAAAGTGCTGTGTCACAACCATCATTCCTTTTCACAGCTCTGTTGGAACGGTTGTGGTAAATTAAAAAAAAAAAAAAAGCCCCCCCCAAAAAAAAAACCACTGACTGCCTGTCTGTAACCCAAGTCTGTGTGCAATTATGCTTCTTGCGTGAACCTCATTCACTGTGGTTGAGCCAGCGAATGGGAACAGATGTTCAAGTAAGTCCTAGCATGTAAGCACTTTCTCTGTCATGAGAAGCTCTTGCCATCAAGGAATCCCTTTCAACATCAAAAAACCTTATGCAACAATTGTCTGCCCCTAATTCTCTGTTAGACTTTTTAGGCCCGGATTTAGCATGAAAATGTCCGCAGGAGGACTTCCAGGCGGGGGGGGGAACGCATCTCAGTCATGCAAATACGCTTCCTTTCTTTTCCCATGCTATGTAATCCACTTTCATTCAGCAAGAGAAAATGAGCTGCTAACTCAAAGTAGTTAACACTTGCAAATGACAAGCCACTCCCTGCGCTCGCACTGTCAAGTTGTCACTTAAGTTGTCTCCACAGGTTGGTAGAAGTAGTACACACACACACAAATTCATTTGTTTTCTTCGTTGATACTAGAAAGTAATTTTGAGGGGATATACCTGGAATGCAGCTTCATAATGAAACTGAGGGACCAATGGCTGAAGAGGCTAAAAGTATTTCACATAACAATCACCAAATGTGGATCCTCAAATTCAGACACACTCTTTTTATTAAGCTTTCACGATAAGCCTTAAGTCAACAAATGATATCATGTCATTTGCTTTCAACAGAGCAACTGGCGCATTGGAAAGTGCTTCAAAGATTTTGTCTGATGTAACAGACATGGCACGATACTATGATGAACGTACTTCACAGCTCACAATACATACCATGTCCGTTGGCCCACACACATACTGGCTCATGTCGGTGTGTGTGGAGGCCTGAGGCCAAGCAAGATTGAGTTATCATCTCCATGCAGCTGCCTGAGGCGGCTGAGGGCCACACAACAAGGTTATCTGTCCATCTCTTGCCCTTGAGCCCCCTCTGGACACTTGCCAGCGTGGTCTTTTGTCCAGCACATCTGACTGTCATGCCCCAGCAGCCTCTCCAAGACGATTGGTGGGATTGGATTGGGAGGCATAGAGCGATGGGAAGAGGAGAGGGGATGATCTTACAGAAAAAGCCTTTGAATAGGAGAAAATGAGCAGATTAGCATTTAGGCTCAGGAGGAAAATGGAAATGTCTTTGTAAGGCTCTGATCCTCTTTCTATAGAAACAGCCCTTTACAGTAAGGGGGGGTGGCTTTCAGCCTATAATCAGTCATGTAGCTGTACTTGCAGGGGGCACCAGACAGGGGCAGGAGGGTCTGCAGTGGCAGTGGTTGACACACTGCTTCCACAGAGGAAGGAGCAAAGCCCTGTAAATCCCTCTGGTCTGTGGCCCTGAGCCCTCCTCAGCTCCAACGGCCTATCAACAGACAGAGAACACAGGGCTTTCTCACGCCACACAGGCACCACTTCCCTTTCTCTGCTGTCTCCTCCACACCCTGTCTCCTTTTCTCCCTCTTTCATTCTGTCCTATCTTCCGTCTTCCTCTCTGTCTGTCACAGCAGGTGGAGAAGCTAGATTCTAGTCATGTCTGTCCCCTGTTCCTCATATCTCATCTCCAGTCTTTCCTCTGGTGTAATTGTGTCGCAGTTTTTCCCCTTGTTGACTTGGTTTGTTTTTGTTAGTCACCTCCTTTCTTTTACTTTGGGGAAATTGTCCATTGCAGAATTTATGCTGTTACAGTCGGGTTATATTTAATGGTAGACATCTGTTTTAATTCTGTGGTAACATATTTAAAAGTTTGAATAAGCAGATACCCTGATTTAATAGATTTGTATTGATGTTTTACTGGAATTCTGCCTGAAGATACTGTATATCCATCCAAGCTCTGCCTTTTAACCCTGAACCTAGGTAGGTTTTGAAATGTGGCCGCAAAGTGTTTGAAGTTGGTTGAAAACTGTCTATCTAGTGGGATCAAATTAATGTAAGTTGATAATGATGCTTATCCAGGGAGTTGAAATATTCAGAAATGATGCATTACAGATACTCGATTTGGCAGCACTTCACGGAGGATTATTATATTGTAACATGGAGGCAATAAGGTTAACTCATTATGATTCTTTGAATTATGTGAATTATGATACATGAGTTTCACTGTGGAAATGTTTTTGCCACTTTTCACCCTTCCAGAGATGTGTTTGATATTTAAACAATTTTCACTTTCACATGATCTTTCCATACAGAAGTTGAGACATTAGATAAAGTAAAACACACCATATAAGAAACTATTTCTGTTCATAATGTTTAAATATGTTGTCTCAAGCATGTAAACGTGGAGGAAAGACGAGCACATCAAACCGTCTTTCCAATGAGAGCAGAATGTGCTATACTGTAAGTCTTATTCCGCTGGCTGGCTGAGTTGGGTTTGGCATAGCCACGTGCTTGTTGTGCATGCTGCCGTAAAGTGTGATTCCAGTGGGGGGAGAGTCAGTCAGTGGGCAGGCCTGCCTGTCACCCTGCACAACATATTCATTTGAGCTGACAGCAGACTTTATGGAAGTCAGTCAGGGGCTTCTACGGTACCCAAGGAGCAGGAAGAAAAGGAGGCTTTTATGTTCAGGACAAAAGATCGACAGGGGATCCAAATTTAAGGTCATTGCATAACTGCGGGGACGGAGGGAAGGGGGGTGGTGTGGTCTAGAGGTTGAGGTGATGGAGGGAAGCACACATTGAGAGAGGCTGTCTTTCACGTCACAACTCTTGTTGCCTCCTGTCGGTCAGACAAGCTTAGTAGAACCCAGAGCCACATGCGAGGGATAACTGCAATCTGTGTTTGGGGAATTATTTGAAGATGACACAGGCAGTGATGCATTGCCTAAATCTACATGGTGCTCAGGGGAAATGTGTAATATTGTCTTTGCACAAAGTAATATTCTACTTCAAAGAGCACATGCTGAAATATGAATTTCAATGAAAATGAACACAAGTTTTGTATTACGACTTACAGTTTGTAATGTTTTCATCATGATGATTCCCAGCACTCATTTCTTAAATATTATATTCATGTAGGAAAGCTGAAAGAAAGAGGTCACACAGCAGAATCGAGAAAGGTCCCCAGTTAAGATCCCCAAAGACACAGCAAGGATATTCTAATATCACTGTTAGTTGATCCCCAGTTCAGTATAGTGCAATAATATAATTATCCCCACTCTGCCCTCTAATAGGTGTGAAGGTTGTAATTTTCCCTCTTTTTATTGTCTGTTATCTGCTCATCCTACTTTGTTCTCACTTGCAATGCTGTCTCCAAAGATGTCAAAGTCACTGAACAATCTGTGTAATCCCTAAGTGAAGCAACATATTATGTTATTCTGTAATTATGTTCTGTGATAATTACATCCCTTCACTCCTATAGTAATTTCTACTGCACCAGCTAAATATATATATTGTAAAAACTGAATTGGGAGAAAAACGATTACATAAAGGTACCTGGAATTTATTTTGCAGCCCTTTATAGATGGAGATGATTATCATTTTATAATCCTATCTATGTTTCATAGGATTTTAAATGGAAATGCAAAGTGTATAAATAACAGCAAAAGTAACACAAGAGTGGTAGGAAATGTGACCCACAGGCTGATAGATCCTATTTGGAGAGTAACAATACGTTTTTATAATGATGCATATAATTTTTTGTGGTTTCAATACAATATTATGCTCATCTGAAATAATACGATACGATATGATTCAATGATTTAAAGTTGATACAGTAACTTTTTTTGCCAAATGATTCAACCAGGGTAAGTGTGAAATAAATACCAGGATACTGGACAGAGCAGGTGAGGATTCCTAGACGTTTTTCTTGTAAGGTTGATCAGGAATAAATTAATTATAGATATAACAACTAAACACAACTATTAATGGCAAATACATTCACCTTTTATTTAAAGTGCAACCAACATTTCTTCAAGTTAAATGAATAGTTGGTTAACCTGCTACTCCTGTTCTCTTCTGGTATCTTTGGCGCTGCTGGTACATGCCAATAACGTCACACACTGCGAGAGTGAATCAGAGTAACATTTAACATTTTTTATTATTAAAAGTGCTAAAAATACATCCATATAAAGTTTGTCATACTTAAATACAATGTGCAAATTCTTAGTATAGTATATAGTATATATATGTTGTGCTGGAAACTAAATTATATTGCCCACAAACATGAAGTGACAATTCATAAAAACTGTGTCTAATGCACATTAAGCTTTATGGTAAAGCTGCTCACGTGTTCACTATAAAAATACACTGAGGGTTGATTTTTATTTCAGACAAGGACCTGCGCTAGAAGTGTATGATGTCTTAAATTTGGAGTTACTAAATTACTTCCTCGCTAAAGAATTGCGATTGAATGAAAAAACTCTTCTTTGAACCACTTGTGTTTGTCCTTGGTAGTTAGACTGCATGTGTCTGAAGATGCTAAAAGCAGAAACGGATCAAAAAGCTCATATCTGAACCTAAAAGCAAACAAAACAATAGCAACAAGAAGAAAGTTTTAGCTTCATAAACATAAGTGAATATGACAGTCAACAGTATAACACTCTTAATATTCAACATATATAATTGTATTTTAACTGAAAGCAGGAAATGAATTCAAATAGCAAAAGTGTGAAAACATTAACATTTATATTGCAGCGTTTTCCACACACGCTGCTTTAATGTATGGAAGAAACTGAAAGATGCCTTGAGTGCCTTCACTCATGTAACGTAAACATACAAAGACAAGAGAAGAGAAGTTAAGTCCTTGGATCATGATTTACACCTTTTCACCAAGCAACAACATTTGAAAGCTGTGAATGTGTAGTGCATACTCCCTAAACATCAATAAGCCCAGTCACTTCAGCATCTGGAGTTGAGAGAGTTTGGACGCGACTATGATGTCTATGCAATCTATACAGCCGGTTGCTTGTGGGAAGTTCCCTTATTCATGACACTGTAGCTTGCAGTTGGTTTGGCCTGAAGCTACATCTTGATGTAATGATCTTTCAGTTCAGAAAAGGCACTGCAGACTTAACGAACTACTTCAGATGACACCACATAACAATAATCTGACAGCGAGAGGTGCCAAATATCAGATACCAGAAAGCCTTGATGTAATCAACACTTGGAGAGAGTGTCGACATTATTGTTTGCACCAACGATTTTAATTCTGGGATGCAGGAGTATTACTACTATTATTATTATTTATTTATTTATTTATTTTTTTGATTTTATATATTTTTTGCTCCTGTCATTAATTGCTTATCTGGATGGTGGTGTACAGAATATGCTTAATCTAGGACTGGTCAAAGGCATGCTTAAGAACACCAGTTAAGTTAATGTGATTTAGATGTCTTTTTTAGTTAATAAAAATGCTGATAATAATAACAATTTTTAATTTATGATAACATTTATAGCACTTATCAAAAACTGATACTGCAAAGTGTTTCACAAGAATAAAACTGCACAAATGATTTATCCAAATCTGCCTTTGGTTCAAAATAAATTAATCTTTGCCAAGTACAGCAGAATCATTCACACAATTCATTAAAACAAAACAAGTAAAAATCTATATTACTGGAGCACCCTACAAAATGGTCAAAAGCACATACAGAAAAGTTAGAGATATTATATAGAATGCACAGGATGTTGCACTGACATGGAAAAATGATCTCAGTGTAAATGTTGCTGAGGCTGATTGGGACATGATTTGGGACAGTACAAAGAAGTTACCAGTGTGTAACTGTGCTGGGTTGTTGCAGTATAAAATCCTGCAGCAACTGCAAAAAACCCCCCAACTTTCTCCTTTGTATCTAAAATGTAAAATCTCAGTAATGACGTATACTCGCTCTGTCTGGTTCTGTCCTAAAATACAAGCAGCACATGGACTCCATATCTCCATCCTTTAAATCCCACAGTGACCTGAATGCTTTCACATGTTATCCTTGTGGATCCCACTTACGTACAAGCACAAAAGAACAAAGCTCAATAAATATATACTTACACAATAATGTAGACTTGCATAGTGTGTGGGTACAGTTGGTGCATATGAAAAATGACAGAAGAAGTTTTGTTGTGTTCTTTACTCCCAGCTTTGCACAGTAATGCTCTCTGCCCCATTGACAGATGTCACAGAAAATGGCTACTGCCAGTATGGGGGTGGGGGGGTGGCTTATTGCAATACGCTGCCAACAGCTTCCCTAACTGGAGCAGGGAGTACAGGGTTCTCTCCATTGTCCCTTCTGCAAAGTTATTTAATCCTCCACATTGTCCTTTCTATTTAGTTTTCTGCTGCTGGTCCCTATTCAGCTCCTGCCAAGGTATTACTGTGTTGTGGAACTCAAACACTTCTCTCTGGTTGTTGTATATTGCTGGCAGTTGTTAGTATGTATTCAAAAACTTGTGTGTTTGTGTGTGTGTTAGGGAAAGTAGAGATAGTGTAACAGGGCACACAGTTTCTCAAATCTATCTCACTGCTCCATCCTTAACGTGTCACATTTTGTCAAATATACTCACATGTATGCATAGTTGGAAAGCCGCTGATGTGAGCAATGGGTCCTGTTCAGATGACATTCACTATGACTTGCCTTTTATACTATGAAAACTGTTGACAAAAGCTAAATCCTTGGCAGGGGTTTCAATTCCAGTGTGCATGGCAGTTTATTCCTGGTACTGCAGTTTATCTAGAAATCCCTTGGTTGGCAGTTTATTGAATGTAAATCAGGCTGGCTTAGAGGCCCGAGACTGTAGGAGGGCTGCTAATATGCTAGCATCCCCCAGATGGGAGAGCAGCTCTCCTTCTCCCTAAGCTAAATGTATTAGAAGCAAATTCTCTGTTCGAATGTAGCGCTTGTTTTACCCAGGCTGCTGAGGTGGGATCATTGTGGAAGCTCTTGTCACTTTAAGGCACTTTTTTTTTTTAGTTACATGTTATGTTCTGTGTGTGGATATTAATCTCTTGGATGGAGAGAGAGGACTCTGAAAGAATGCTTGTGGTTTTCTTTTAGGCATTGTCGACATGCAGCCTAATGTTCGCCCTCATGTAAGTCCTTATGCATATACATGCATGATTCATAGCATTCAAGTCTTGTAAGAATATATAAAGTTTTAGCCATGGGCAGATATAAATTCTTACTTTCCTCTTAGCTGTCATAAGTCCTATATCTCAACTTGTGTGAAGTTTGCATGACACAGAAATAAAATATTTCTTTATATCATGTCAAGTCAATTCAATCATATTTATGCTCCCCAAATTCTTTTTAGGCTTTTTAAGGCAGGCTTTTCAATCTGTACAACATACAGTGTGACGCTATCCTCAGATGCACAGTTGAGATAAGTAGAAGCTCCAAACGCATAAAAGCAGAGGAGTGAAAGGAACTGCATTTTGGCTGCAACGGCTGCTTAATATTCAGACACCAAAGACTTTGCGTGTGTGAGATTCTGAAGGAAGCATCTGAAACAGGTTTACAGCTCAGGCTGTGCATATGCAGATATGCAGCTATCAAAGTCTCTTCCAGCACCACACATAACCCACAGAACTCTACAGATCGTTTCCTGTGAAGGAGGTGAACTTTATTTTCTCTGCTTCTAGTGTTTTTCTAAAATGGGTCAGCAGATGTTAGAGGGAATGAGAGAGAGAGAGAAAGGGTGAGTGAGGAGGAGGAGGAGGAAGAAGAAGAAAAACAGCCAAAGCAAACTGTTTTCTCTGCAGTGTGGGCTGAGAGGAGAGAGAGAGAGAGAGAAGAGTGGGAGAGAGTGTGAGGAAGAGACTGCATCTACTGTATGTTCTAGTCTGACGTTGGTTTAAAAGAAATATATACTTTGTTTTTATAGACCAGAGATCATGCCCTGTCCTTTGTCTTCCATACCCTTTAGATTCTATATATCTTTGCTTATTTTTGTAATTTTCTGACAGATTTTAGTTCAACATATGCAAAAAGATACAATTTGTGTAATCTCTGTATGCTGTCTGTACGTACTCAAGGTTGTTTTCTAAACCAGCTATTTAAAGGCTGATGGATGATACTGTTCTCACAACAGGAGAGAAATTAATTGAACACCTTGCAAAAAACAAAGTTCATCGTAATTATAGGCTCTGATTAAGACTGGCAGTCAATTGACCCTGGGTCCTTTGTAGTTAGACTTTGTGTGTTGGTACCTTGGTGTTTTTTTTTTTGTTTTTTTTTCTTTTTCCCTGATTATGGCCCTGGAAGTAAAACACTCACACAGGCTAATCATTTTATGTGCAACAACTCCAAAAAGAAATAAAGCAGCTTTCTCATCTGTCATTTTCTGAAGCTCCAAGTGCTCCTAGAGCTCATGCAGTTTAAAATATCCTGTAATGATATAAGACATTGCATAAACAAACAATCTTGCTATGGATCACTGGGCAGGACATCAACTTGGCAATGCTTGCTCATTGACAAACTATGTAGGGGTGACAAACCTAGTTTGGCAGTTCTACTCTGCAGTTAACTGGTATCAGGTAATTACACTTATCAGCTACAACCACTGAAACAGATTTGCAAGTCCTGTGATTCCTAAAGGGGTTTACACTTTACCTAACTAGTTAAGTACAAAGGAGGTGTCATCCATTTTAAGGTACATCTTGAGCGAATCCCTAAATTATTTCTCCACCCAGAGTAAGCAATAGTTGCTTCAAAGTTGAGAACAATTTGAGAATAACTTTTGTAAAAGTTGGACCAGGAGGCTGTGGTTGAAGAGATGGCCAGATAGAAAAGAAATTGAGAGGATGAATTTGTTTTTGATGCTGTTTGTACGCGGTTGTGTGTTACTGGTCGTCTTTAGTTGTCTGTGTGCATGTGTCTTAGGTCTTACTTGCAAAAGAGATCTTGATCTCAATGAGACCAACTGCTTAAATATAGATTTATAGAAAGATTAGAATGAAAATATCTAACTTTTCATCTTGACTGTCCAGGTTTGATAGCATCTGAACTCCACAGGGCTTCATCTATAACCACAATTTAAGCATCTACTGTATCACAACACATCCCTCTTGTTGGTGCTGTGTTTAATAGTTTTATTGACACTAATTAAATTAAAATACACACATTTTGAATTTACGACCTTCTAATTTTACCACTGTGAAGTTTAATTGCTGGAGTTTGAATCTCTATATTTTGCTTTGTGTTTCTATGTTTCCTTAGATGTGTTTTGCTTGTGTTCCAGGTACACACAACAGAGTGAACCGATGTCCTGTCAATGACCATGGTTGCCTGGAACTGGATTTGTGTATCCATATGAGCAAACTGTGTGACGGAGTCCCCGACTGCTCTGACGGCTGGGATGAGGGTCCTCATTGCAGAGGTACGGATAACACCATCATTTTCTTTATCTCTTCAGTCGCACACAGACCAGAGTGTTGCCCTTCGTTGTGGGTCAAAAATCTCATCTCCTTGTCTTCCCATCGAAAACTATAATATCTGTCCAGTAATCTCCTCTATTAGGCCCTTTAATGAGCTGGCCTGCTCTGGCTTGTGCAATTACAATGGAATTTTGCTTTCTTGGGAAAAAAGCCATTAATTTATCAATCAGCTCAGCTATGAGGATGTTTCCCCAATCCCTGCGGGAATGATGAGCATTCAGCCTAGATGCAGCTGAAGGAGAATCCCATCAAATCCTCTGCTATTAATTAGGGACTACAGAAGAATGAGAGATGGAACATATTGAGTCCATAGTGTTGGTCTTTGTTACTTCAGACAAAAGAGCAAACACTGGCTGCCTTCAGAGGATTGCCTCAGTATTCAGTGGGGCAGTTGTCAGATAAAGCAAGCTCTGCCTCTTCATAGCTGCAATAACACATGCTGCCATGCATGTGCACTTTTAATTTTTTGTTGTGCACACCTCTGTGTTAGCCTCTCCAATTCACTTGTCCTAGTAGCAATGTGCTGCTCATATACCTTTCCTGGAATAGAAAGTAACTTAATCAAATATTTAAGATCAGCACTAATGTCTCAGTGGACCAAAGTCCTGTAACAGCTGGGGCTGCCAAGTTTTCAAACATTGTTTATTCACCTTATCTTTTCTGCTAATTTTTAAGTATTGACCAAAGCTTCTATTAACTTAACCAGTATCTAAATTTGAAGGTAAAGGTAAATTTGAGTTATTTTAGATATTTTTGGTTACTTAGGCTGTTAACTTACTTTTTTTGTATCCGTTTACAATTTTAATCTTTATATTAGTTGCAGCTTTGTGTGTTTTGATGTCAGTTGTTCTATTATTTTCACTGTACACAAAGGTGTAATACTTTCTCATTTGACCCCCTGTACATATGTGCTTATATAATAAATCTAGGCAAGGCAAGACAATTTTATTTGTATAGCCCATTTTTACAAACAGTTTGTCTCAAAGGGCTTTACATAGCATCATAACAACATCCTCTGCCCTTAGACCCTCACATCGACTGAGAAAAAACTAAAAAAAAAAACCTTTTAACGCGGGAAAAAAGAGAAACCTCATGGTGAGCAACAGAGGAGGGATCCCTCACCCAGGACGGGCAGACGTGCAATAGATGTTGTGTACAGACAAGAAAACAGATTACAACACAGAATATGCAAAGCATGGAAATGGTGTGCAGGAGCTGACAAAGGCAGTTTCTGGTGGGAGGGAAGGTAAAACTCTTTTACACAGGGTTGAGTTATTACATTAGAATTTGAATTAGTCAGAGCATTTAAATGTGTTAAGATTTGGCCAGAGGAGGGGGAGTATTGTTGGGCAGATGAAGTGGACATTTGTACAGAGTGGGTGAGAGTATCCAACACACTTGTTGGTCATCACTGTTAGACAAGCTTTTACACAATACAGCAATGATTTCATCCAGTCACAACATGTACCAGATGTTCCTGAGGACACAATCCAGCTGTCCTCAGTAAGGCAATGGTCACGACACACCTAAACTTGCATGCATTTGTCACACAAACATACACACAAGCAGTCACATTCTTATGAATGCACACCCAAACCCACACAAACACCCACACAAACACACCAGCAGTGTGTCCTGAACGTTTGGCATTGCTGTGAGTTCCCCTCTTTTCAGGGAAAGACCTGGCCTTTCACAAGCTTCCTAGTGTGTTGTACAAACTGCTGGGTTGTGCAAGTGTACCTGGGCGCTGATGTCTGAAAGCACACTTTGTCAGTCAGTGTGTCCAAGTAAGTCTGCCAAAGTTGTTGACAAGAGTGGTTAGAAATGGGAGTGTAGCAATGCAGGTCGGGTAAGGATTTTATATGTCTTAAATACATTTTCTCAGCAATTTCATAGTGTGTGGCAAGAGTTGAGATTAGTTGGCAAGATTAGGAGTGATAGCAGGGAGTAACCAGTTGGGCCCAGTGGTGCTGTGATGGGTGGTGAGGTTGTTCCTGGCAGTGTGGTTCCAAGCTGCAGCATCTAATCTGTGTTATTTGGCTGTTTGCAAAGGTAAAAGCAAAAATGAAATGCCACAGTCAATTAATCAAATCCACCTATTTGAGTTTTTATTATTCTGGTTTACATTACATTTTTTCCCCGAAATTAACTATTCATATAGCTATGGATATTACGTTAGATAGAAAAACTTCAGATTTGATTACAAAAAGGGGGGGAAAAAAAAACAAATATTGTTTGGTACAAAATGACTTTGGCCTTGGGGCCTTTCCCAATAGCAGAAAACCAAATACTGCCAATGTTTTCCAGTGGGGTCTAGTGAGCATTTAAAACAGTGATGTTTGAGACCCAAGTTTGCTTGTCTAGCTTTAGATCTTTACCATCGCCTTTGGTCAAAACACAAAACATAGTTCCATGTCAATATTTAAAAAGGCCTATTCAACTAAATGTAGCCTTTACACGCAACTGCCAGTGTTCTTGTTTTGCTGTCACATGGGTGAAAGTCTAATCTTTCCATTGATCTCCAGGCCTGAATTTGCCCTTTCTCTGTTATTTTGTGGGTGATGGGCCCTCTCTTGGGGGCCAAGGCTTTAGACCTCCCTCCCTCAGAAGTGAATAATTGGTAGGGAAAAAATGGGGTCATGGCAGCACTTTCCCTTTTTCTTGCTGTCCCAAAGGGGAACCCTGATTATTGTCATGGTCTGATGCTATTGTTTATGCATGCAGTGGGCTTTCATTGTCCTTCATGTCCCACCAACAGTGGAATGACGGTCAAAGGCGATCTGAATCATCTGCCTGTGCAAAGACCACATTTTCATCTTTGTTCATGAGTCTTTGGTCTTGACCTAAATGAGCTTATTGGCTGATTGGACCTGTTTTATTGCCTGTCTTTGCTCATCACTGTATGAAGAGATGCTGTAAACTGTTATGTATTTTTTTCTTTAATTGGAAAATTCAAGTATTGATGATCTTAGGTACGTGCTGGGGAAAGTTTCTTGTTGCCATACTGTGGGTACTTTCTGTGTCTATTTGTACATTTTTGTTTAAGTATTTGTATATGTTTAGATTTCGGTGTCTTGGGCAGCGTGCTGCCACTGTTTGGGACTATGACAACTACTGTTTGCTCATTACTCAAGCTGCTGCCCTTCTTGTGTTTGCAAATGGTTACTTCACCCTCTTTGACTATGCAGCCTGCAAACAAGTGCCAATAAATGCACTTTTACTTTAAGCCTCCCTGCGTACTCCTCTCCTATGCACACTCACATACACACCTGCAAACACACAGTGCTATCTCCTTTAGTTCTGATTTATCGTACCCAGCATGGCTCACTTTTCAGTAAGGCAGCATTTACCACCAAATACCATTATAAAGGGCTATGTGGTAAAATGCACAATGAAAACTATTAAAAATTTTATGGAATGGACCAGCTACATTGTCTTAGATTGTGTTTAATTTATATACAATGCTAGAATGTAAATTATGCGAAAGGTATGTCTAGCCATACAAAATGAACAGAAATATGGAAAACAGACAGAGATGGACTACATACAATTTAAGAAAGCCTTCAAGAGTTGTTGATCCACAGCACATCTTCACCAAATATGGGACAAAATGTTTGGGCAGTGGCAGATTAAGAAAGCAAATTCAAATACATACTTAATATGCTGGTAATAAATACTTGAAGTATGTAAAATTAATTAACAATTAAATTGAAGAAGTAGACATCATGTAACTTGATAGATGTGTGTAGGGAAAGAGTAGGTTACTGTCAGCCACAGGTAGAGGACAAGGGCATGTGTGGACTTGTTTCCAGACAGTGAGAGCACAATGATAGGAATGTCCTGGGAATAGCCTCTTTTTGTCACACACTGGAGCTGTTTATACAATGAATGTTTAGTTCAATGTTTGCTTTCAAAATGGAGACAGACTATTTATCTCGTAAGATTTCTTTTTTTTAATTTTTTTTATAAGAACTGGGATTTGTTTTCAAGCCAGCTGATGGATAGATGGGCTGATCTTTTTAAGGAGAGAGATTTATGAAATCATTCAATCGTGACAGGTTTGTTGTGTAACTGCAACCATGACCCTCAGCACCACCTGGTCTCTGTCTCGTTCAACCTGTGCCACCCTGTTTCACTGACCCGTTTGCCCCATGATTGGATTTTAGAGGAAAACGTCAACTTTCATACATTTCCTCATGCTCTGGTTGTGGATGGAGGGCAAGAGTCTGTCTCTGTTGTCTCTCATCATGATCAGTTTCTTATTGTCTCACTTATTTTGTCCCTGTTTATGCTACTCACCACTTTGCCCTTTTATTTATGTGTGCATTCTGTGTGTGTTCTTCTGTGTGTTGGTTATGTATCCAGTCAGCTGCCAACCATGTCTCTAGTAAAGCAAAGAGCCTACCATAATGCAGCACTGGCTCCAGACATGTTTTCAGCATACTAATATTGGCAGGGTCGTCCTGCAACCGAAGGGCTTAATCTGCATGGAATGTAACAGGCACTTGTTCTGTGTTTTCTTGTTTTGAACACTGAAAACTGAAATCATTGATACCTAGTTATTTGTGCAAGTAAGTGTTGCAACATCAGGGTATTTACGGTTTAGAGATGTATCATGTCTTCTGGTAAAACAATGTTTATTGTCATTTGACAAACAGCTTCATAGTCTCACTCCCTGTTTCCCTTTACACAGTTATAGATTAATTAAATTGAGGGTTGCCATCCATGCAGTAACAAGATCAATGGCTTTGGCATGCTTGTTTAGGACTGAAGGCCTCAAGTGTCACTGTGATTTGTTTGCTTCATTCATTAACCCCTGGTCAAACATCTGACACGCTGCTGATTCTTATTTGCTTGGAGCTGGAACTTTCTGACCACTCCACATCCTTAAGCCCTTTATGTGCTTCTTTCCACCTCTATTTACCCTGCCTTTCCTTTCCTCTCCTCTCTATACCTTTTCTTCTCCTATTGTTTTCTGTTCTTCTCACATTTTCTTCCTCCACTTCTCTCCTTCTCTCTTCTCTATCGCGGACCTACAGTTGTTTGTTTGAGTTAGAACAGGCCAATGGTTTTGTAGATTCACAGTGTAGTTTTCAATGTCACAAACTGAAAATACAATTTTTTAAAAACAAAAATACACAAAAGGCGAATCGGAGGTACAAGCAATATTTTCTGTTACCTGCCATGTAATTCAGTCTCAACTTAAGTCTTATCATGCCTCAGCCATAAAGATTTTAAAAATTGATTCTATTAGATTATATATATACAAACTGATAGACAACAGTGCTTGATATTGAGACATTATTGTGATCATTATAGCAGTTTTAATATTGACCTTATTGCCCACCCACAGCTCATGTATCTCAGGTGCAAACTGTAAAAAATGACCTCAGAGAGAACTGCATTTTGTGGATATTTTAGCTCTCTAGTTGCCTGTGGTCTCTCACAGTTTGAGGCTTGGTGAATGGATTTGATATGGGCCACAGTGTTTGCTTGGGGACTCTTCCTTTCAGTGGGGCCACAACAAAAGGGTCATTGTGGCCCAGAGTGCCAAAGGCTTTAAATAATAAGCCGTTCACTGGTCCAATCTACACTGGTCTCTTCACAGTCATATTACTAACTACTGTATGTGTAGTGTGTCAATGTCAATTCACCTTTTTTTTTTTGGAGGGGAATTTTATTGAAGCTTCTTTTATCTTTCCACTTGTTTACACTTGGTAAATGATTACATGGGAATGAAAGTTCAATCAATTTCTGAAGTTCAGTTCTTTAGATCAGCATGTGGAATATGAGTCTTGGAAGGTCATATGATGGCTTTGGCCTCGCTTGCTGTTCAATGTTGCTGTGGCAGCTGTCCTGGGAGCTTCAAAGAGTAGCTGGAGGTTATTCCCTTGTAGGGCTGCAGCATGAGAATACAAGGTTGTCATATTCCAGGCTAGTGTCTTAATAGCTAGGTGAGAGGAAGTTCCATGGCATATATATGACATAGTGACAGAGACTTAAGAGAATATTGGTGAATAAATGAGTGTTGATCATCATCAGGATGAAACCGGTTCCTTTGTCCACATGAGTTTGTTTCAGTTGATCTCTGTGGCTTGGGTTTACTGAACTCTGGGGCAGGACCCACCCCAGAGTCACCAGCCCTGTTTTTGGTGGATGCACACATGACCTAAGTAATTAGATATTTTAGAAGCCTGAATTCAAAGTACTTTGTATTGGAGTTTTAAAGCTGATAGACGCTGAATAGAATTTGTTTTGTAATGTCAGATGTGAGCCACTCTCTGACACATTTACGATAGACTCTCTGTCCCAATTATCTCCTAGCCAAGACGCACATATCTACGCACACACACTATGGAGAGCACTGTGAGGGGACGTGTGGATTCCCCTCTTTCATTTCCTGCCAAAAGGATGTGTTCCCTTGGGGATGGGTAAGAAGAGGCCCTCTAACGCGTGCACATTCAAATCGACCCCCGTCTGTCACATGCACAGATAGACACACATGCCTGCCCGTGTGGGACCACCTCTCCCTCTCTCTTCTCTCTCTCTCTTTCGTCTCTCTCTCTCTCTCTTTTTCCTCTCTCACACGCACATGCACATGCACATACAACCATGATCCTGTCTGATCTACCAATAGAGATGTGGTAGTGATGTGCCTGTATGGCTCTGACAATTGCACTGGGATTAACGTAAATATTTGAAAGCGTATCTGTGCTCATACCTGATCAAGGAGACAGTTACTTAGACAGGTTTCATTTGGCTGCTATGTCAGGTTTCTCTACCCTCTAAATCAAAGCTTCTGTGGCTCCCATCGCCATCATTGTTAGCCTCCACATTATGTAACATTCTCTGTGTCTGTGTTTTTCTCTGGTACAGAACGAGCACCAGACTGTGCCTCTCATGGGTGCCAGTTTCACTGTGCTGTGACTCACGATGGGCCTCAGTGCTATTGTAGAAACGGCTTTGAGGTTGCTGCAGATGGAAAGACATGTAAAGGTGAGTGGGTGATTTGGCAGATTTATTCTAGTTTGGCCAAAGTAACACTGCAAGTAATCATCTGATTGCGCTGGCTTTCTGCTTGCTGACTGGAATTTGCATGGAGCAGCATGTAGAAGTTTAGAATTTTTTTTTTTTTTTTTTTTAATCAAACCAAAAGTTAGAAGGTAAGTGCTTGTTCCAGACTTTGGTAGTAACCATTGCTCTTTTTTGCATAATCTTAATAATGTTGCATCAAAGTTAACCAAACACAGAAAACTGCAAATGAGTACAGTTGAATCTGAGGACGACTGACTTTCTTTTAATGCTTTTTGTTGTTCTTCTGTAGATTTCAATGAGTGCAATGTGCACGGGACGTGCAGTCAGACATGCACAAACACTGAGGGCTCCTACACCTGCAGCTGTGTGGAGGGCTACCTGCTACAGCCAGACAACCGCTCCTGCAAAGCCAAAAATGGTGAGAACAGACACGGCACAAGTGCAACAGAGACCAAGGATACAGCTCCTCCTGTTTGTTTTACAGGCTTGCTTAATGAAGAGAGATGTGTTATAGGTGTGCAGTGGATGTGTGACCCTTGACTCTCCTTCAACCCCCCCACCCCACCCCACCCCACCCACCCACACCATGATTTTCCACTCCCCTCCATTCCACTGTCACGTTCATCGTCCTCAGAGCCAGTGGATCGTCTGCCTATGCTCTTGATCGCTAACCTCCATGACATCCGCTGCACCTCCCTAAGTGGATCCATGTCCCGCCTACCCTCCATCACCACCAAGCAGACTATGGCCATGGACTTCATCTATGCCGATGAGACGGTGTGCTGGATCGATGTGGGTGACACCCCTGCCGCCACCCAGCTGAAGTGCGCTAACATCCCTGACCTCAAGACTGTCACAAACATCCACACAATCAACATCTCCCTCAGCCTACAGCGTGAGTAGTACATTTATTGACAAAAACAGAGAAATCTCATCTCACTGTTACAGAAATTAAGAAGCTTTTCTTTCTAGAAATATTTAGTATTATTTTTTATAGTAGTATTTTCTGTGAGCACAGTATTCTTATAAAAAATATTGTTCCACTGGGGGCAAGACAGTTAAGCAGCACTCAGGTAATCAGTTTGAGTTTTCAATTCACCCTGTGCAAAATGTCCGTATTTTGCCTCAGGAATCAAATGGTCAGCTTTGCATTTGCTAGCTCAGACAAACTTAGGATGTGAAGCAATACAGCCTCATCTCCGAAAGCTGCTCATACCAGCATAAAAGTGGCAAATAGAAACGCTGAGTCCAGCTTTATTTTTCAAAAGGTTTCTCTTTGAAGAACAGGGGCACCCTGACACACCACTAAATCATCCCGTAGAGGCAATATGTGTGTAGCTGACTTACAGTGATACGATACATATAAGGCTGCCAGCATGCTTTTAGGCGTTAGTTTGCACATTTCTTGACAGGCAAACAGTAACCTACTGTGTAGCTTGATTTATGTACTGACTATTCAGAAGCCTGTATGTATTTTTCTACTCCTCTTGTCTGATGGATTTTATTGAAATTACCGCCCATCATTGATTTCTGCTCTGATGACATCAGGCATTTGAGTTGATGAGTCCTCCCATCATGAGTCTTTCCAAACACTGTACTTTTTCTCCTAGGGATTGTTGTAGGTAGACATTGCATGTTTGTGTGTATTTGAGCAGAGTATACACCATAACTGATAAATGGTGACAAGTGATATGTCTGGCCTCTGGTATGTCAATGTCCATGTGGCCATGTGGCATCGTCTTAAATAATAATATTTACTCTCGTCAGATGGGCAACACTCAGACACAAACATACAAGTAGACTAATGTACGCAGCATGTGAACGCTTACCTTTGTGAGAATGACTCATATAATGCTGACCTGATTTATCTCTGATTACGGGTCTGACAAGGTTTGTTTTTATTTGCATGGCTGACAGAGCCGTTACTCTCTAAGAGTGGGGGAAGAGATGTAGACAAAATATAGGCCAGGCTGTGGGATTGTGCGTGCACTCATATGTAGGTGCGTGTGGGAAACGTTCCCTTGAGAATTAGCCCCAGGCATGGAACAGCAGACGAGAAAAAAACAAGTGAAGAAGCTGGGTGTGTAGAACCTGAAATGTGGCTCACAGAACCTGCAATGTGATTAGAAGTGCCTCGGCTCATATCCACTTCAAATGAAGCTTGTGTAACTGCTGTCATTGCTGACAGCCGGGGCACAGCCGAGGCACAGCCGGGGCTTGGAGGCTCAGTGAACCCCAGCATCTTAAAATGGGGTTTTTTCCAGTTGATTCACTGCACTCTTATGAGCAGGCCATATCCCACCTTGCAGTCATTGTGTTGGCTTGCTTCTGTGGTTTTTTTGATTCACCGCTCCGTTAAGTGGTCGGACGGGTGAATGGGGGCAAGAGGTGGAAGAGAGAAAGAGACCCTGAGAGAAAGATTGAAGTAAAGGAGATGGGCTACAGATAAAATGAGAGGGAGAGAAAGTAGTGATTTGCTGTACCTTGGAGGTGTGTGTGTGTGTGTGTGTGTGCGCGCATGTACAAGTGGTCATGCAGATGGTATTTACATTCCTCTGTTGTGTTATGTCAGCCTGAACAGTCTCTACATTCCTCTGGCCGTCTCAGTCCTGTCCAGTCAGGTCACTTAAACACGTTCATAGCTGAGGCTCAGACACACAGACACGCACACACGCACCTTTGACTCATAACCCATTACTTAGTGACATATTACCTTTTATGAATTAAGAGTTAAGATATCTGTCTATGTGTTGTCCCACTTGTGAACACCCTAAGAAATGTGCATTTGAGTGAATCTGAAATGAAATTAGCATCCTCAGTTGTTCTGTGGAGATGTCATCAATTATTCTTCATCTTCCTTTCATGTTGCAGTAGCCTAATTTCAGTAAAACTAACATTTGTGACTATATTAGTTTTAATTAAATGTCGATATCAAAAAGTGCAGTTTGGAACAAGACAATCTGGTAATAGACTTTCAGTTAAATTTTGGAGAGGTTTTTGCAGGGAGCAGGGTCATATAAACTGTGTCCGAAATTGTCTGTCGATCTGTCTCTGCACTTTTTTTGGTTTCCCCAAGGAAATCATTTAACAGAGATGGTAAGCCACCTCGACCTTGATGTATCTTGTCTCAGGCCAATAGCCACGGCCATTAAATATGCGTGATCACAAGAATGTCTGTTGGTGGGTTTTGGCTCTTAGGGAGCAAACAGACAAACAGCCAAATGGCTTTCTTTGCACTTTGGCCATGATTCTAAATTTTTTGATGTTGCATCAGTTTGGGTTTTCAGCTGTGATAAGAGAGGAAAGGCCCGCCCTTATTTTAGTGGATCTCAGTGGAGTCAAGGCCATTTTGTTTCCCTAGTGGTCACTTGCTTTAAAATATCAGCCAAGCTTGACCTGATTGAACTCTTGTGTCCTTCCTGATTTGCCAATCTGCCTTTCCTTTGTTTAAGGGGGAACCTGCTCCTTCAAAACTAGTTCTGATCATCTAATTGGTACCAACATAGACTCTGTCAGTTATATTTTGTGTTTTATAACAATTTATCAGGTGCACTCCTACAAGTGTGATGGGCAGACCTGGGAATTGGCCTTAGATGGGTATGGACAAAACTATGGAGCTGAGGGATTTGGAGCAGGGTTCACACAAAGAGGGTGATTTATAGCTTCTGGGAGCCTGAGAGAGGAGGTCAGATAAGTAGATGAGGGTTGCAGATGTGGCCTGTGCTGTTTGCATGTGTTATTTCCCTGACTGGGAAGATAAAAGGGGAGCAGAGCCTACTCATCCCAACCTCTCCACCCTCTGAGCGGAACTCCACAGCAGGGACCAGAATTTCTCCCCATGCCCCTCTGTCCGTCGTTCAGTCCTTCTTCCTCTCTGTCTAGTCTTTCTTCTTTCATAATTTTTTTTTTCAGAATAAATGAGTGCACAGAAAATGTATGTCAAGATTTGATTATTGATTACAACTTATAGTTGCATGAGGAAATATGCCTCTTAAAGGCTGTATGTCTAATATATTATTCACCCAAACAAAAAATGTTATATTTTCTTTTGCCTTTATTATTTTGTCATGAGTGGAATCATGTCATGATACCTATGTCATCAGACCTTCCGTTTTAGCCAATAACCTCTGTGTTTTACTTGTGGAATAACATCTACAAGTTACTGCCTCTTAAATCAAGGTCATATGTCAGATCCTTATGGAAAATCACTTAACTCTAAAACTGTGCTGTAGAGAGGTCAAACAGGTTTTTACACAGATTAATAGGATCGTCTTGGCACAGGGAGGATTATGGAAGCCACATGATGATTCTTTTCTGCTTTGCACACAAAATATAGGAAAACCTGCAAACAAATGCAAATAGAGTCAATATATGCCTGACTAGTTTGACACTGTGGTCCTGTATGTAAATGTTATTAAGGTGGTTTGTTGTTGCCAGTAAGACCCCCTCAGTTTTTAAAATGTTTCCTCAGAGTAGTGTGAGCTGGTAGGTGTTAAGGGCAGGAAGTAAAAAGGGGTTGTGAGGGCAGTGTTGTTGGATGAAGAGAAAGGGGTGGGTTCATTCAGCTTCCCAGCAAACTTTCCACTTACCAGAAGCTGAATGAGTGAGACCATCAACAGACTGGCTGGCTTTTTGGATGAGGTGGGCCACTAGCTCTAGGCTGTTATACAACGCATTAGTCACTGTGTTGCACAAGTGGCTCTATACGAGTCTAATCAATGCCTTGTGCAGCTGAGGTTCCAGCTGGATTTCTTTCAGGGAGTATGGGTTAAAAGCTGATACCAAAGGGAGTATCACTATCCTTCTTAGCTGCATGACAACCCCCCCCTGATTTTATCAGACTCTTGGTTCTAACAACTCTGACTGGTTTCTACTCCCTCCTTCTTCTTCCCTTTAGATGGGCACCACATTTGTTGACTAAAAATAATTAATTATTTACAGATTGGACGTGATCCAGGGCTTTTACTGTTTTGTTATGAATTTATTTCACCATCAATCGGCCTTTATCTCTTCTTTTTTCCTATCCACTGCCATAATCCCAGAATCCTCCATGGTTTGCCATTTTCTCCTTATCTTTGCTTATATTATTGCACCAAACATACTGTAAGTCCCATGTGGGGCAGGCTGTTTGAAGCCCTGTGTACGTTTGGTAGGTGGGGTTTCTACATTGAGTCCAGATGTGTGTACGCACTGTTGTGTAACTTGCTTTGGCTCTGTCTCAGCTGCCTGATTTAATTGTAAGGTCCTCTAGTGCAGGCTTATTTTCTTCATTTTTAAATTCTCTTAAATAATGAAAGCCTTAAGATGACCAGACCCTATGCTCACAGTCATTAGTGTTAAAACCCACTTTTATATATCCCAACATCAAAGTTGTCCCTTGGAATAACTGCAGAAACACCTGTGGTCACTTTGATAGTGCAGCAATAGTGAGCCTGTGTGATGTGCATGTGTGTATACAGAGTTCTGCTTTGAAAGGAAGCGTGGTGGCAGCTGTTAAAACACAAGCCTGTATGTAGCTTCAAGCCCCCCCTTCAAGTTGGGTCTCCCTGTGGTCTAGGACTTCTGCACCCAGTCTTGTCCAGGACAGACTTCTCAGGGAGGGGTGTATGTGAAATGAAGGTCTCCATCTGCAAAGCTTCCTCTTTCTAGGTTGTCTTAGTAGACAGTGAGTTACATAATTTCAACTTCCTTTGTAAGACGCATTGCAACAGTATTCTGGGTTACTTTGAGTGATATTGATGTTGATGTAAAATGTATTTGTCATGATTTTGTGCTGCTATAGTAAAGCCATTTTGCTTATTTTGGCACAGATACAGATTAGCAATGAATTCTATGGGGAAAAAAAACAATTGAGGAGATATAGGCACAAAGCCTCACTGAATGGTTTGATGAGTGTCACAGTGATGTGAGTCATATACTGTGGCCATCTCAATTACCACATCTAAGCCCATTGGAACACATATGGACTGATCTATTAGTCCACCACCACCATAACACCAAATAAGAGAATATCTTTAAAGGAAACTTGCCTTTACCTTTAGTAGCTTCCAGAGGCTTTAAGACTGTTGTAGTGTATGTATGTTGACCCAACACCTTTTTCTTTTAACGGGTCACCCGTCAGTATTTTTGTACGGTCAACATAACTTTAATGTTAATAATCGTGGCAATAAATCTTCGCCCACTCATCCATAACATTGATAATTTTTTTTTTTTTTTAGTCATTGAAAATGTACCCAAGTTGCAGATCTCTAATTCATACACTAAAAAGTTCCTATAGCAGAAAAACCCTGTTAGTCGGCCATGTTAATGTAAATTTATATGGGTCTTATGCAATAACAACGGGCTAACAATCTCTTTGTCCTAATAAATCTTGGTTTAAACAAACTGTTTCTGTTTGTAGTCATTTTAGTATTTACAATAATTCCAAAAAACAAACTCTCTGCACATGGGAGTCCTGTGTTACTGCTCAAGTCCAGGAGACAGGAGTTGGGTTTAGAAAGTTCATGCCTTCAGCTCACGTGACATCATAAAATGCTGCTGTGATTTTATCCCGGTATATGATCAACAGTTATATGACTGTCCTCTCATGATGCTCCGTTTTTGTAACTGCTCTGTTCTGTGCTCCCCTCTCCTCGTCTCTGCTCTGCGTCTCTCAGATGTTGAGCAGATGGCTATCGACTGGCTGACCGGAAACTTCTACTTTGTGGATGACGTGGATGATCGGGTGTTCGTCTGCAACAAGAATGGCCAGACATGTGTGACTCTGCTAGACCAAGAGCTGTACAACCCTAAGGGCATTGCCTTGGACCCGGCCATGGGGTCTGTACTTCTCTCCAGCCTTCTTGACCTAAAGCTACCCTCAATACTGTTTGAGCAACACTTGGAAAACACTGTCTTATGATCAGACAACTTGCTGAGCAAGCAACCAGTCAAAAATCAAAGCACTTCCTCAAGATGGAAACCTAGACAACTATTAGTGTGCCATATAAACATTTGCATGTGTCAGGTTCCTGATACTGTCGATCTGGTATCTAATGTAGTTCCTGTTCTCAAAGTATCACTTCTCAATTTTGTATCATGCTTGGAATCATTTTAAATCCAAGTGTTTAATGGTACTACAGTTATGCATTTGTTGTTAGCACTACAAATCGTATCACTTCCTCTTTGTTAATAAAATTTCTTCTGTCACTGTACCTTCATCTGAACCTGCCCATCCTCTCTTTCTTCTTCTTCTGCTACAGTAAAGTGTTCTTCACAGACTATGGGTCTACACCAAGAGTGGAGCGGTGTGACATGGATGGCCAGAACCGCACTAAGCTGGTGGACAGTAAGATTGTTTTTCCTCATGGCATCACTCTGGACCTGGTCAACCGGCTGGTGTACTGGGCAGACGCCTACCTGGATTACATTGAAGTGGTCGACTATGAGGGCAAAAACCGACACACCATTATCCAGGGCCTGCTGGTGAGGTTTGAAAAGTGGAGGGATTGGTGCAAACAAAAAAAAAAAGCTCCTCTGGCCAAAGATACACTGAAGACTATAGACTTCTGATTGTTCAGCCTTCATTTAAATTAATCCTCCCTTTGAGAACACAAAACATCTGTTCAAATTGGTATCATCGTGAATTTAATCCCATCTTCTCTTTAAGACGCAGTACTAATTTCTAGTTGTCTCCGGTGTATCTAGACAGACAAGACAGTCTACCTCTCCTGGGGATAAGTAGTTTTTATTGCTTTGATTGATATTACTTCAGGAGTGTGTGATTTTCCTGGCTAGTGCCTCTCTAAACATATTTGTCTGGCCCGAGTGAAGCTTGGTACAAACCTATAGTGGAGTAATGATCTTAATGAAATCAGGATGGTGATGGGGAGGGGGTTGTGTCAGTGGTGTGTGTGTGTCTGTGTGTGTTTGTGTGTTTATGAGAGGCGGGGGAGGGTAATATGATCCAAACCCATACATCTTTCTGACAGTAGTGGAGAGCTGTATAGAACAGACCCTTACAAAAAGTAAAACCTCTGTTTAACAGCAGATGGGAAGGGGAGACATTATGCTGCCCTGTGATAAGTTTACACAAACACTCTCTCTTTATCTGTGTGTCTGTCTCTGTCTTTGCTTTCCTGTCTGTTATATACTGATAAATAGTTTGTTAGGAAAGTTTTGTTGTGCAGAGTTTGCCAGGCAGTGTTTTAAGATAAAAATGTGTACGCAGATGGTATCACACAAGCTATTAGTCATGCACCATGAGCTATTTTACTCAAAACGTCAACATTTCTAACAACAACCTCAAGATGAGATTTTCATTTTGCTGCTTTATTGCATCATTGTATTATAGATTGAGCACCTATATGGACTGACTGTATTCGAGAATTATCTGTATGCTACAAACTCGGATGAAGGCAACCTCAACCCCAAGACCAGCGTGATTCGAGTGAACCGCTTCAACAGCTCCGACTTCCAGGTGGTGACACGGGTGGACCGGGGAGCCGCGCTCCATGTGTACCACCAGAGGCGCCAACCTCAAGGTCCACACTCAAGGCAGACATAGCTCAATCCCAACTCACCTGCTGATACAGCTGACCCATGTCTGCTGACATTTACTATTTCATGACTATCTGTCTGTTATCACCCACTTGCTCTTTTTGCTTAGTGCGGAGTCATGCGTGTGCCCTGGATCAGTTTGGGAAGGCTGGTGGTTGTTCTGACATCTGTCTACTGAGCAACAGCCACAAGACCCGTACCTGCCGCTGTCGCTCTGGATTCAGCCTTGGCAGTGATGGCAAGTCCTGCAAGAGTGAGTATCAAGAATGAAGGAATATTTAAATCAGACAATCATATGATCACCTTCTCATTAGCTTCAGCTGCAATGATTGATGAATGCAATGAAGTAACAGAAGTAATGACACTATTGAGTGTTTTTTTTTTTCTTCTTCTGCAGAACCAGACCATGAGTTGTTCTTGGTTTATGGTAAGGGTCGTCCTGGAATCATCAGGGGCATGGACATGAATGCTAAGGTGCCTGATGAGTACATGATTCCCATTGAGAACCTAATGAACCCCCGAGCTCTGGATTTCCACGCTGCCAGCGAATTCATCTACTTTGCTGATGCCACCAGCTACATAATCGGTCGACAGAAGATAGATGGCACAGACAGAGACACCATACTTAAGGAAGGTAAGAATGGAAATAAGAAATTATTTCTACTTTCTAACAAAATTTCAAGATGCTACAAATGATTTAGGGGGGAAGAAAATTGGTCAGGTTATTCCAGATCATTTTAACTTTATTTTCTTTATATTCATTCTGATTTGAGCAGCTTAATCGTTTTTTTGTTGTTTTTTTTTTTTCCTTCCTCACCATGGCTTCTTTTGCTTATCTCAGGTATCCACACAGTAGAGGGGATAGCTGTAGACTGGATAGGAGGTAATCTCTACTGGACAGATGATGGGCCTAAAAAGACGATCAGTGTTGCCAGGCTGGAGAAGGCTTCGCAGACCCGCAAGACTCTCATTGAGGGAAAAATGAGTCATCCTCGTGCCATTGTGGTGGATCCCCAACATGGGTGAGACACTGGAGGGAAGGGTATTGTTATTTTAAAGGGTATTTTCTTGAAAATGCCATGTTGAAGTTTTAACGTTTGGCTGCAGCAGCATTCAGTAGTGGGAGACGATGGTCTGAGTTTTTGTTTCTTGCTGCTACGTGGGCTGCCTGTACTGTAGATTTTTGTTGAACTCATTGGTTACACTGATGAGTGGGAGCTGGTGAGTTTTCAAAGGATTTTTTGATAGTCCTTTTCTTTTTTCTTTTTTTTTTTGCCGTGGGATGTTCCATCAAAGCGCATCAAAACTTGCAGCTTCATTTTGACGCCTCTTATATGAATGTGATGTATTCTTGTCTCCCAGATGGATGTACTGGACTGACTGGGAGGAGGACCCCACAGAGAGCAACAGAGGGAAGATAAAGAAAGCTTGGATGGACGGTTCACATCATCAAGTGTTCCTGACCAGCAAAATGGTGCTGTGGCCCAATGGCTTGAGTCTTGACATTGCTGAGGGCATTCTGTACTGGGTAGATGCTTACTACGACCGTATTGAGTTGGTTTACCTCAACACCACTGAGCGAAAGGTTGGTCACACTGAGCGAGTATATGCACTGCTCCACATTATTGGAAAAAGCTCCAACAATTTGGGTATAATCAGTTTGGACTCTGGTGATCTAACCCTTCCCTGTTTCCTGATTTTTAATAGGTGGTGTATGAGGGGCAGGAGCTTAACCACGCCTTTGGCTTGTGTCATTACAAACAATTCCTCTTTTGGAATGAGTATCGTGGTGGTAGCATCTATAAACTGGACCAGGTCACAAAGACGGTCACCCTGCTCCGCAATGAGAGGCCACCCATCTTTGAAATCCGAGTGTACGATGCACGCCAGCAGCAAGGTATATCTCCCCCGTTATGGCTCATTATGACCAAATGAAGTACAATTTAACTCTTGAAAGCACTGATGAGTATATTGTGATTACTGTATTCAGTCTGTCTTCCTGGTTTGTCTTTTTATATAGGCTCCAACGCATGTCGAGTTCACAACGGTGGCTGTAGCAGTCTGTGTCTTGCCATCCCCAACAGCAGGTCCTGTGCCTGTGCCGATGACCAAATCTTGGATGTTGATAATGTCACCTGCAAAGGTACTTAGCTGCTTTACCATTAGCTCCGTTACCAGAACAAAGATTTCAAAGTTCAATGTGGAAGACTGTGGAAAATTCATTACTCAGCAGGACCTGTGGCTGTTAAAGAATTCTAGGCTGTATTTTCCATTTGCAAGATAAACTATACGCTGTCTTTTCCAAACCCAGAGAGACATTTTGAAGAGTATCCACCAATTGTCTTGTAATTTTATAAGAGATGAAAGCTGACCTAGGAACTAAAAAGATGTTGTTGTGTTTTGGAACTTTGCTTTCGCCCATCTGTTTCTGTTCCTACTCCTGATGTCATCTCCAGCCAACCCCTCCTACGTGCCCCCGCCCCAGTGCCAGCCCGGGGAGTTTGCTTGCAAGAACAACCGCTGCATCCAAGAGCGGTGGAAGTGTGATGGGGACAATGATTGTCTGGACAACAGCGATGAGGCCCCTGATCTCTGCCGTAAGTGTGCCATGTCATTGTCATGGTTACACAGCAACACAAAAATAAACCAAAATTGTGTTTAAGTGTCCTAGCTAATATGAACCGACAGAGCGCAAACTGTAGTTTCCAAGATTGTCTCTTTCCATGCAGCGTAGTATGGCTGTAACTTGACTGGCCAGCTTTCTCCTCATTTGGCGATAGTGGGAACCAGGCCCTTATGTTTGTCTTGGATGTCCTGCTCTTTTTTTACACCTTACTTAAAGTGACATACTTAAGGGGTCACAGGATTATTTATCAAGCACAAATCTGTAATCTATCAGGTGTTTGAGGGTGTCGATCTAGCTAAGCAGTGCGCTCAATGTTTTTTAAATAAATTCGAACTGTTTCTGAAAAAGAAGTGTTGTATACATCTCTGTATTCTTCCTCTAGACCAGCACACGTGCCCTGCTGACCGTTTCAAATGTCAGAACAACCGCTGTATCCCCCTGCGATGGCTGTGTGATGGCGACAACGACTGCGGCAATGATGAAGATGAATCCAACACCACCTGCTCAGGTATGTGTGATGTTGGAGAGCATTTCAGTTTTTCATCCATCTTTTAATATGTGAGAGATATGGTTTGAGTTCAGTACCTTGTGGTATGTTGTAATATTTTGTAAAGATGAATGACATCAGAAACGACACTGCTGTTGCTGTGGAGTTTGCATACGTCCAATTGAGCAAATTAATACATTATATGATGTGCATTTGTTGTTAGATGATGAGTATTTTAAACACATAACTGAGACACTAAAAGGGATTGAGATTACATTAATAAATAAATCAATTTGGTGTTTTCTTTATGTTTATTTAAGCAGGATAGCGAAGCAAAAGCATTCAGTGTGATTAGTGAGAGGAAGAACGTTGGTTGAGATTAAAAAGACTGGACTAATATAACTTTGGGCAGACAGGCAAGTTGCATCTGCAGCAGACATATTGGAACCTGACAGTTGGTGCGGTTAATGCCAGCGTGATTGTACAAACTGTCCAGGAGAATGTATTGATCTACCACTTCAATGATAATGGCAATGGTCCTTGGCTGCTTTTATAAGAGTGAACTCACTATATCAAATAAATTGAAGGGGATTACAAGTTTCCTTTAACTCAATTAAGATAAAGTGAGTGAGCTCTGTTTGGGAAACACATGCTATTAATTACTATTTGTGGCAAAAGAATATTGGAAATTAATCAAAGTGTTATTTATTAGGCTTTTAAGGATGTTGTCTTTAACAACAATGAGTTATTGCAAATTTAAACGTTGAGTCAGGGAGTCAACAGGAAAGAGGACTTTTTGTAACATGTATCTGTGTTTACACCTTGTTCCCCTACTAGCTCGTACATGCCCACCGAACCAGTACCCCTGTGCCAGTGGACGCTGCATTCCCATCTCCTGGACGTGTGACCTGGATGACGACTGCGGAGATCGCTCTGATGAACCAGACTCCTGTGGTGAGTCTTTGCTGCACTTTCATTCTGTTGTTTAGCAAATCATGTTTTTGCTAAGAGCAGATAGTGTAGTTTGAAGTGACAAGTATGCTTATGATTTTTTTGACTCTCCTGTCTTCCCAGCATACCCCACCTGCTTCCCTCTCACCCAGTTCACCTGTGCCAACGGCCGTTGCATCAACATCAACTGGCGCTGTGACAACGGTGAGCATCATCCTCTGAGACGTCCTTCACTTTCCATAAAGCTGCACTTTAAAACAATCCAGTAGATGACAATTAAATGGTGTGTGTGTGTGATCTTGTGCAGACAATGACTGTGGGGATAACAGTGACGAAGCAGGCTGCAGCCATTCTTGCTCCAGCGTCCAGTTCAAATGTAATAGTGGTCGCTGCATCCCAGAATACTGGACCTGCGATGGCGACAATGACTGTGGAGATTACAGTGACGAGACTCATGCCAACTGTACCAACCAGGGTAAGGAACAATGCTGTATACGCAAAACTGAAATAACCCTCCTTAAAATTGTGTCGTTATGGCATTGTCTCCTCACCCTCATTCTCTAAGATAAAAATTGTGTTTGTGCTCTACCTAAATCAAACTCGGATCACATAACGTATTGCATTTAATAGTGCTTATTTGTTGCTTTTGAAGTTGTAAAGAGCTTATCATAATCATTTCCTCCCCTCGTCATGCCCTGGCCTGCCCCCTGGCTTCCACTTATCACTTACAGCAAATCCTCTCTGTTGCACTGTTTGGGATGTGATTATGTTTTGTGGTTAGATAAGAATTAAACTCTTTCAAGGTCTTCAACGTTTTGACTCTGCTGCCAGGGACATGAATTTACATGTTTGGAGTTTAAAATAACTGGTGGTCATGCTTGGCTGCCTTGGAACATTGAGTTAACCACTTTTCGTGACAATGACTGTGACATTGTCATAGCGCAGCGTTGTACTCTTTCTTCAGCTGTTGGTCTGCCTTGAAACATATGCTTTTGTCCCAAGTGTGTGTATTGGTGTTGTATCTTCTGTTTGATCCATGCAGAAATTCAGCCAACTGCTGTCAAGTCCCAGCATGCAAAAATGGGGCGCAGCGTGACCTGTTGGTCTAATGAGCAATCTGTGCTTTGTGTGTGTCTGGCTGTGTATGTGTGTGTTTGTGTGTCCTCTTGGCCTGCTGTTTGGAAGTCATTAGCTGAAGTAAAAAGCAACACTATCTCCTTCCCCTCCTGTACATTGTATTTTGTGTTAAAAGGTCTCCAGCCCATTTCCTGTTTTAGCTGTGCCAAGCACTGACCTTTGCCATGAGAGGATGTCATTGTGCCACCTCCTCAGGGGTGCCTTTAATCTGCCTGTGCCATTAGTCAGTGAGCTGTGTGTGTCATTATTGTTTAACTTGGCTCAGTGTCAGGTTGTTAACCCAGCTTCCTAGCATACCTACATATTAATTAATGTCTAGAATAGCCTGTTCTTTCTCATCTCTGTTTTTGGGCGTGTGTGTGTGTCTTGTATGCTGGTTGTGATTCCTGTCTGGATATTTTTCATTGCTGACTGTAAAATGATATTTTATTGCTTCTCTGACATTGTTAACTGCACACTCCATCTCTTTTGTTGGTTAACTGTCACACTTTGTCTTGCTGTTTTCTCTGCAGCCACCCGTCCTCCAGGCGGCTGCCACGTAGATGAGTTCCAGTGTCGGATGGATGGCCTGTGCATTCCCATGCGCTGGCGTTGTGATGGTGACACTGACTGTATGGATCTGAGTGATGAGAACAACTGTGAGGGTGTCACCCACATGTGTGACCCTGCAGTCAAGTTCAGCTGCAGGGACTCTGGTGAGAATGCTTTTGGCTACCTTACATATCAAAGGTGAAGACTGGGGAAAAAAGAGCTTTATAAAATAAATAAGATAAATGAGGACAAACAAATGGAAATGGTCAGTTGCCCCCAGAAAAGTGTCACTGGGAAATTTATTTGCTTGTGCTTCACGTAGTGGCTGCTCTTTGTGGCTACTTTCATTTGTGCCAAACTGGAGAAAAGTTATTACCTTTGCTTCTCACTTGGTGAATAGCATTATATAAAATGATGGATGGTACAAGCTTCCTCCATTTTGGACTGTTCCCTCAAAGGCCAGCACTGTCCAGATAATTTGTGATTGGTCAACAGCTCGATTTAGTTCCACAAAAGCCTTCCCAAGCACTGATCGTGGTAATTTCATTGAAATTAAAAGAATTTTGTCCCAAACCTTTTCTGTTATAAAGGTTGGTGTTATCAACCACTTTAAAACATATTTAAATTGATCTTTATGAATATATTAAGATACAAGTGTTAAAACAACAAAAGTTGAAAGCTGACATTTTGTGGTCTTGTCAGCTCGTTGCATTAGCAAGGCCTGGGTATGTGATGGCGACAGTGACTGTGAAGACAACTCGGATGAAGATAACTGCGAGGCGTTGGTGTGCAAGTTGTCTCACCACATGTGTGCTACCAATGACTCCATCTGTCTGCCTGCTGAGAAGCTGTGTGATGGCACTGACGACTGTCCAGATGGCTCTGATGAAAAACTTTGTGGTAAAACATTCTTTACTCACAAAAACATTTCTACACATAAAACAACATGGACATGTGTTTCAGTACCTGGTGATTTTGTCCTCTGATATTCACAACACTATAAACACACATTCGTTCTCCTGTCTTGGATATACTGCAACCTTTTCATCTGTGTCTCGCATGCAGACTTGTGTTCATTGGACAACGGTGGTTGTAGCCACAACTGCAGTATCATTCCTGGGGAGGGCTTCATGTGCTCTTGTCCCCTGGGCATGGAGTTGGGAGTTGACAACAAGACCTGCCAGATCCAGAGCTTCTGTGCCAAACACCTCAAGTGTAGCCAGAAGTGCGAGCAAGAGAAATCCAGCGTCAAGTGTTCGTGCTACGAGGGCTGGGAGCTGGAGTCTGACATGGAGAGCTGCAAAAGCACTGGTAACAAAAGATGAAGACTTTTTGGCATAAAGAGTTTATTCACCCCTAAACTGAAGAGGTTCTTTTTGACTTGAGATTAAGCAACATATTTATACTTTGTTGAAGAAGCTCTACAATGTCGATTCTATGGAAGAATACACAACATTTAATCATCACGTTGAAGGTATTTTTTCCAGAAAGTTGGCAGCAAACCCCTTCAGTTAATCGTTCCCCCCCTTTTTTTTTTTTGAAACAGACATATGGGGTGGGGTGTGTGGGGGGGTTGTAGACAGTTGTGGCAGGATTTGATCCAAGACCAACAAAGGGTTTTGTGATGAGATTTACTATGCTGAGATGCTAACACTTTTCTGGGTATTATTTCTTTGCCTTCAGATCCCTTCAAGCCTTTCATCATCTTCTCCAACCGCCATGAGATCAGAAGGATTGATCTACATAAGGGGGAGTTCAGTGTGCTCGTGCCAGGCCTGAGGAATACCATCGCCTTGGACTTCCACCTCAACCAGAGCACACTGTACTGGACTGATGTTGTGGAGGACAAGATCTACCGTGGGAAACTGTCTGAAAATGGAGGTGAGGAAGCCAGTTTGCTACAGCTTTCTGTAATTTTAGGTTAGGCTGAAAGATGGCTGGGGTAGCATAATGAATGGCCACTCAGAACGGTGTAATTTACATTGTAATGAGTTCATTTTTCAGTGTCATCTCTTTTCAAGTAAAATAAAAATAGTTTAGTGGATTGTTCCTTCTAAGATAGCAAATCATGTTTTTGCTAAACTGTGCATTTCTCAGAAGTTAACTTCCGCTGAGCAAATACACTCTGTAATTTTTCAGAGCCAAGTGTTTTTAAAAAAAGAGTCTGTGGTCAGCAGTGGCGGTCTGTGACCCTGAATAATTCTCCCAGGTCATGGGCGGCCTTTGCTGCTCCAAAACCCCAGGTCTCCTTGCCAATCAAGGTTGTGTTCCCAGCACAGCACTTAGGGGGCACACGGAAGGCTTTGTCTCTTCCTATTTATCTCAGTACTCACTGTGCGTGACTGCAGCCAGAACACTGATGTAGCGTAGGAGGCACAACACACTCTAGTTCCAGTTCCCAGCCCTCCAACTTCACCATTAAAACGGGGCTTCTGAGCAGAGACATTGTGAACAACTCATACATCAGCTCCTGCTGCTTGTTACTGAAGCAATTTCAGCATCTCCAAAGTTGTTGGCACTGGGTACTGCCACATGCTTAATAAAGAAAGCCATGCCCACACATACACACAGAAAGGCAGCTATAGCGCCAGCTTTCCTTTGAGCAAACTGTAAAGAAGACCCATCCCACTCACTCTAATTACTACTGGAAGGACTTGGGAAGAACTTGTCTGATCACCCCTAAGCCAGAAATGATGACACATTTTGGTTTTGCACTTAGTTTGCATGACAGCCAGTGGTTTCTGGGAAATAATAAAAAGAGGAAGATCTTTCTTAGAAGGGGGGCAGTGTGGTTGGGAAGATACTGCTGGTAGGAGTCACAGCAGCAGTGCAGACTCCACATGAGAGACAAGAATTCTAAACAATTCAGTGTTTGTCAGGGATTTTTTTTTTTTTGCAATGAACCATATGTGTTGGCTAAGAATTTGTTCACCATGGAGAATGTGAAATGAGCCAAGCTATTAAACTAAATTATCTTGATTACAACCATTCTTTACTCTGCTTTAAAGACCACTAATATTAAAATCTTGGTTTTAAGTTTAACTTCTCTGTGTGTCCTGGTCTAGCTTTGACTAGTTTTGAGGTGGTGATCCAGTATGGACTGGCTACTCCAGAAGGCCTGGCTGTGGACTGGATAGCAGGAAACATCTACTGGGTGGAGAGCAATTTAGACCAAATTGAGGTAGCCAAACTGGATGGGACCATGAGAACCACCCTGCTGGCTGGGGAGGTGGAACATCCCCGGGCTATTGCCCTAGACCCTCGTGATGGGTAAGGGACAGTCATTTGAAAGCCATAAGCATGGATGTGCTTTCGTAGGATTTCCAATTAATTTCAACGTCAGATCTATTGGTAATGCCTCAGCTACATTTACAGTTACAGTTACATTTCTACCACAGTATTCTCATTGAAAGTGAAATATACTGTATATACTGTATACACATCTGTGATAATCCCCCCTCACACTGATTATATTCTGTTGGCAGCATTTTATTTTGGACCGACTGGGATGCCAGTCTGCCCAGGATTGAGGCAGCATCTATGAGTGGTGAAGGCAGACGCACCATCCATAGGGAAACGGGCAGTGGTGGCTGGCCCAACGGACTCACTGTGGACTACATGGAAAGACGCATTGTCTGGATTGATGCCAGGTAGCATTTGCCACTAGTCTCTGGATATACAGAGCGCTCTCATTTCACTGCAACCACCCACTCACTTATTGCATCATTCACTCTGTCGTTTCTCTTTTCTTGTCATTTTAGCAGCTCTGCTTATGTAAAACTAGGTACATACTATACACTCGTCTAGTAAAATGAGCAACATGCATATACTTAAGCTGATGCACGTGTTAGTCCTGTTATGTAAAGGTTACAGCTGTTCCTTAATCCTTCTCCAGGTCAGATGCTATCTACTCTGCTATGTACGACGGTTCTGGGCTGATTGAAGTGTTGCGGGGTCATGAGTATTTGTCCCACCCCTTTGCTGTTACCATGTATGGAGGCGAGGTCTACTGGACTGACTGGAGGACAAACACTCTGGCCAAAGCCAACAAATGGACAGGACACAATGTGACTGTAGTCCAGCGCACCAACACACAGCCCTTTGACCTGCAGGTCTATCACCCATCCAGACAACCCCAGGGTAGGTTTAACACCAGACACAGACGCATAAATGCTAAATGAGAATCACAAACTGACAGATAGAGAGAACCCATATCACAGATTTACCCCTGCCTGCCACCCAGCTGGCTGATTTGCACTTTAACTCTAAGGAGAACAGTGACAAGCTCACAGTTCATTGCTGACCGTGTTGATTCATACCTCCTATTCCCCAAAGTCAGCTGACCTTTTAGAGCTGTGAGCCATGTTGTCTCCTCACACCGGCAGTAATTTGGACACCTCCTGCTGCCTCGTTGATCAAAAAGTCACCTCTGTTTGGCATTTCCCACCGGCTAGGTAGGAAATAAAACCCTCCTCCTGTGATTTAAATGTCATGTGTTGATCTCACAGACACACATGATTGACAAGATGACAGTAGGATTGTGAGAACTGTTTTGCAGTTTTCTGTCACATTGAGTTGTCACCTTGATGTTTAGTAGCCAATGGCTATGAGATCCCAGGGGTATGTGGGCAGCAGAGAGGCACTGGGTCCTGTAATTGGAGGCAGAAAAAGAGAGATCTCGCTGCTTTGTTGATCGACAGCTGCATGACAGTGACAGTGACAAGCTGTGTTGACAGGTCTGGTAGACAAAGTCTGTTTCTGCACTCTCACTTTCCTTGAGGGTTCATTGATGGAGAGGTCCATTAAACACAGGAAAATGAGAAAATAACTCTGTGAAATAACTGTGACACTCTGGAAACTGCATTTCACATTTCAACCATTGACGCAGTCTGGTGCTATATTGTACGGGTTACATAAATGCCTTTTGAATTTTTGAAAATATAATTTCTACTGCAGTCTCTAAGGAAATTCCTCCCCTCTCTCTCGCTCTCTCTCTCTTTCTCTCTATCTCTCTATCTGTCTCTTACTGTCTCTTGTATACCACACTTCCTCTGCCTTTTGTGTGTCTTCCTCCTCCCTCTCCTTTAGCTCCCAACCCGTGTGCCACCAGTGATGGCAAAGGCCCTTGTTCCCACCTCTGTCTCATCAACTTTAACCAGACTTTCTCCTGTGCCTGCCCTCACCTCATGAAGCTGCAGCCTGACAAACGCACCTGCAAAGGTAAGGAGAGGTGCTCCTGCTTACAAACATGCAAGCACACACACCTAAAGACATTATCTCTTTCCTTTTAAAAACCTCTGTTATGGAGAATGTACACACAATGGTATGATATATAATCCATATCAAGGAGTGAGGGACAGGCTATTTGTTTTCAGGAGACATGTCTCCAACCTGAAATTCGTAAGATGGTCTTGTACTAATGTGAAATCAATGTCATTATGACTGGCGATATGATTGCATCTCCTCTGTTTGTACCACACAGCCGTCTTCACTTTCATATAGAACAAGCTTATTGCAGTGTGATTTCAGGATGATTTTGAGCTGTGAGAATTTATGTGCACATGCTCTCACTCACTCTGTCTAAATGTTTAACATTCTGCAGAACAATCCTCATCTCAGCAGTGTAGATGTAAGGATAATTGGATTAGCAGGCATCAGATGCATTCTCTGTTAACATGGGAAATTTCAGAGAGCTGAGCACTCTCAGCCAAACCAAAGTTTTTTGAACTCTGACACATTTGTATGCACACTTAAATTAAAAGGGAGTTATCTGTTACCTCCATCTGCCTCATCTTCCAGGGGTAATTGATAAGGGCAACGTTTTACTGGTCAGTTTGACCATCCTTTGAATTGAATTTTTATTGAATTGTCAGAACAGTGAGAAGAAACCTAAACCTAACTAAATATTAAATTATAGTGGATTTATTACTTAAGGAAAGGGGATGTCTAGACAAATAATAGCATTTCTGCATCAAGTCATCCTAAATCATCCAAGTCTTTGTTGCCAACATTGCACTTGCACATGTCAAAAATGGACAATATGCATAGACTTAAGCAGGTTAGAAAAGCTGCCCAAGTGATTCTAAATGTGTGGACTCAAATATGAATGTAAGGAGGTAGAGAGAGTCTGTAACTATAACTGTACAAAAGCATATAGAAACAACAATTACAGTTAATGAACAAAAAGATTCACAAGACATCTGCCCTCACAACATTGGCATGTCTATTATTAATAATAATATTAATCAATATTTCAATTTTAAAATATCACAGTAATCATCAATACTTGTAGTTCAACAACCCTTGTGTATATTTGCATTTTTTTCCCTCTCTTTGTTGTGTCATGTCCATTTGTATAGACCACAGAAATCATTTTCAAGTTTTTCTTATGCTCAAAGTGTGTTTTTCTTTTCTAGAGTCCCGCAAGTTCCTTCTTTATGCTCGTCAGATCGAGATCCGAGGTGTCGACATTGACAACCCTTACTACAATTACATCATCTCCTTCACTGTGCCGGACATAGACAATGTGACAGCGGTGGACTATGATGCTGTGGAGCATCGCATCTACTGGTCAGATGTTCGAACACAGACCATCAAAAGAGCTTTCATCAACGGCACAGGGGTGGAGACTGTAGTGTCTGCTGGTAGGAACAATCCCGGGACTATCTGTTCCTTAATTTCTTTTGATTAATCATTTCTTTTTTTACTTAGAAGTTTAGATTTTCATAAATCTAAGCAAGTTTCCTGCCCAAAAGTCCAATGCAAAGTTTCTAAACCTTTCCTTTGTGAATTTCTGAAACTTCCCAGACCTTCCTAATGGCCATGGACTAGCTGTAGACTGGGTGTCCAGAAACCTCTTCTGGACCAGCTATGATGCCAATAAGAAGCAGATCAATGTGGCCAGACTGGATGGATCTTTCAAGAATGCTGTCATCCAGGGTTTAGACAAGCCCCACTGTTTGGTTGTACACCCTGTACTGGGGTGAGTGTTATCTCTAATTAGTTAGACTTGCTTTAATAATAATAACATGTGAATGCTCTGTCTGATGCTCTTTTTCCAGGTTCTGTTTCTCCTAATAGTACTTAAGTTTGTACTGAATTTAACTGCACAGATTATGGTTTTATTAGTTTAGTTACTAATTACTTATGGATTTTTTAAAAACTGGTCTAGGCATTTGAGACACAGCAATCAGTCTCTTGATGCTTCTTCTTCATTGGCCTACCTTGTTTGATCTTCCTGATGTTTCTGTTTCTGTAATGTCTTTGGCAAAGCTTTGTTCTTCTTCAGAAAACAGATTTTAGCTCCTCTCCGCATCTAATACTATTCACATGCCTCCTCAGGAAGCTTTATTGGACTGATGGTGACAACATAAGCATGGCTAACATGGACGGTAGCAACCGAACCACGCTTTTCACCAACCAGAAGGGACCAGTTGGTGAGCAGCTGTACCCCATTCTTCCAATAATATTTGACAGCAGAATAATACTGAATATCTGTTTAACTCTACAGAGTGCAAGCACAAATTAAGCATATTAGTATAAGAGATGTTTATCTATAATAGCATCATTATTCTTTTCCCCTCAGGCCTCTCTATTGACTATGAAAAAGAGCAGCTATACTGGATCAGTTCAGGAAACGGCACCATTAACCGGTGTCAGATGGATGGATCTAAACTGGAGATTCTGGAGGGTGTTAAAGGCAAACTTACCAAGGCTACTGCACTGGCTATCATGGGTAAGGCAAAAACAATAATACTACTACCAATTTGTCTTTATTACAGCTTGTATTCAAGGCAGATCTATACCTCAGAATCACCAGCCCATGTTAAGGGGATAATATACCACGATGTGAATCAATTCCCCTCACTGCAGGAGACAAGCTGTGGTGGGCAGATCAAGGAACTGACCAAATAGGAACATGTGACAAGACAGATGGAGGAAACTGGAAGGTTTTGCGAAACAACACCTCGCCTATGATGCACATGAGGATCTATGATGAGGATGTGCAGAAAGGTAAGAATTATATAATTGTATATTTGAATTTTTTTTTAAAATTTGAATCATTTTCTCTTTTTTTTCTCACTTATCATCTTCCTTCCCTGCAGCAGGTATCAACCTGTGCAGTAACAACAATGGCGACTGCTCCCAGCTCTGTCTCCCGACCTCACCAACAACCAGGGCCTGCATGTGTACCGCAGGGTACAGCCTTAAGACAGGACAGCAGTCCTGTGAAGGTAAGAGACCGCTTCACTGCTACATTTATACGTACAGATGGAATGCAGCATGTCAAAAAACAAAAGGTGATTGTCCTCTCTCTGAGCAGGTATGGGCTCTTTCCTTCTTTACTCTGTTCATGAGGGAATCAGAGGAATTCCACTTGACCCAGCAGACAAATCTGACGCATTGGTGCCAGTGTCTGGCACCTCTCTGGCTGTCGGCATTGACTTCCACGCAGGTGAGTGATGCTGATGGCTCTGCTTGAGTGACATCTTAAAGCTGTCCTTATCCCAGTGAAGTGGGTATTTATAGAGTGACGCCAAAGCTTTTTTCTTTTTCAGAGAATGACACCATCTACTGGGTGGACATGGGCCTGAGCACCATCAGCAGGGCTAAGAGAGATCAGACGTGGAGAGAAGATGTGGTCACCAATGGCATTGGCAGGGTGGAGGGCATCACTGTTGACTGGATAGCAGGTCTAGACATAGCTAATTTAAAATCTTATTTTAATTCCGTGCAACACTTGTGCATACTTCATAATGGCACAAGGACAGATACAGGATGACGTAGCTGATTTATATCCTTGTGCTTTCATAGGAAATATTTACTGGACTGACCAGGGATTTGACGTGATCGAGGTGGCCAGGCTGAATGGCTCCTTCCGCTATGTAGTCATTTCTCAGGGCCTGGACAAACCCAGAGCCATCACTGTCCACCCAGTGAAAGGGTAAGGCTTTATAGCAAGAAATGAACTCTGCAGCAGTTGTTTTTTCATTTCCACTGACATACACTTTTAAAACACCTCTGTGTGCAGGTATCTGTTCTGGACTGAGTGGGGTCAGTACCCTCGTATTGAGCGCTCTCGGTTGGACGGCTCCCAGAGGTTGGTGATGGTCAACGTGAGCATTAGTTGGCCGAATGGAATCTCCATCGACTACGAGGTGTGGACTAAAACTCACATCAGACCACTTACATATTCCATAACACATTTGTCTTATTTGATCTCTCGTTAAAACAAATAAGCTATGAACTGGGCCATGCTCTGTTGTGAAATTAGCAGTTAAAATTAAGAAATTAAATTGTGTTACTAATTCATTATGCTCTGTGGTTTCGTAGGTGTAATTTAAATAATTCTATAAAATTAAATTGATTTAATCTAGCCACAATGGTAGTTCACAATAGTCACAATCACTCTATATAATTTCTACCAATATCCCGTATCAATTTATTTAATAGATACATGTAGCATTCCTATAATTTAGCTTTAGAGTTAGAGAGCCATCATACCAGTTTCCTAAATACCTTTTAGGTTTAATCTGCATTCTGAAATTGTGACTTGAGTAATCAACACTATTTCATTTCTGCTCTGTCTCTGCAGGAGGGTCTTCTGTATTGGTGCGATGCCAGGACAGACAAGATTGAGCGCATCAACCTGGAGACTGGAGAGAACAGGGAGCTGGTGCTGGCCAACAACAATATGGACATGTTTGCCGTGTCTGTTTTTGAGGAATACATTTACTGGAGTGATCGGTCAGTTCAGTGGATGCAAGTGTTCATTTGTTGAACCAGATTTTTTCATTGTTTTAAATCATCTGTCCATATTTTTTTGATGGATGACACTTTTTGAATCATATGAGAGATTTCATATTGTAACAGTTAATTGGCTCACAGTTTTGTTGTCCTTTGACTCGCAGGACTCATGCCAATGGCTCCATCAAGAGAGGCAATAAAGACAATGCTACAGATGCTGTGCAGCTCAGGACTGGCATTGGCGTCCAGCTGAAAGACATCAAAGTTTTCAATAGGGCCAGGCAGCAAGGTAGGAAAACGCATCCAAATCATCCAAATAGACATGCACACAATTAACAATGAACCCTAATAATCTTTTTCTCTAAAATGTTTTAAATATATCCACAGAAACAGTGGTTTATGCATGTTTGTCCTCACATGTAGACCAAAACAAGCCTTCACATGCACAATTATAAAAACTTTTTTAACAACTTAATAAAGAGCCCCCAGGCATCAATGAAACGCTATGCTAATCGCTAAACGCTAATCAGACTCATTATTTGTTTAACACCGCATCCGTCAAATGTGTCACACTCTCCTCAGGCACCAACGTCTGCAAAAACAACGGTGGCTGTGAACAGCTGTGTCTTTACCGTGGCAATGGGGAGCGCACCTGCGCCTGTGCTCATGGCATGCTGGCAGAGGACAACCGCAGTTGCCGCGACTATGACGGATACCTGCTGTACTCTGAGCGTACAATTCTCAAGAGCATCCACCTGTCAGATGAGACCAACCTCAACGCGCCGATAAAGCCGTTTGAGGACCCCGATCACATGAAGAATGTCATTGCCCTCAGCTTTGACTACCATGGCGGTGGAGGGAAGGGAGCCAACCGCATCTTCTTCAGTGACATCCACTTTGGCAACATCCAGCTAATCAACGATGACGGCACAGACCGCAAGATTGTGGTAGACAGTAAGTGTGGAGTCATTAATCGCATTCATTTATTATGTCAAAAAAATTGACAGCGCTCCACTAAGTATCACTCACTACCACAGCTCAACCTTTACTCTACTCTACTCTACTCTACTCTACTCAGTCTGAGAACATACATTTCTACTGTGTTGCCTAGTTTGTACACTTTCTTTTATCCATTAATAATTGAATGTTGTCCCTCATCCCCCCAGACACCATAAACAGCCATCATCACACATTTTGACAACACAAGCACCCAGGAGGATTCACTGTAATGTACACACAGCTGCAGCTTCTCAAGTAGAGGGGACTGACATCACTTAGGGCCGCAGCTTGAAGACAACACACACACATACGTGCTTTTTGCTTGTTTCAACACTGAAATGTCTTTAAATGATTCAAGAGTAGGTTCTTGAACCCCACCCAGAAAAACATTGCATTTAAAAGCCTTGGGCCAAAGCTGTCCATAGCAAGCAATATTCAAAACATAATGATTTGATAGGAAGTACAGTAAATGTGCATAGGCATAGTGTCTTTATTGTTGTTGTCTTGAGAACAGGGTTTTGAATGATTTTTAAGAAACATGGCTTTCTAGGTTCTCAAATTATTCTTTCATCCACTGACCACAAAATTTCTTTCACTAGCAGTTAGAGGAGTGTACTAGTCCAGATAAGCAATAGCTCAAAATCTTCTTATATTAACTTTTATTAAAAATAATTTTTTTTGGGAACACATTAAAAAGTAGTACCAAAAACAATCAAGTTCATTTACTACATAATAATAGATGTCAGTTTATTGCATTTGCTTTATCAAGTGTGTCATGTAGTCTTGCATCCCTATCAATGTAGTGATTTATATAGATACAGTAAAATCTTATTAATTTTGCAATATTGCATTTGGTTATATTAAGTAGCTCTAATCCCAGGATTAAGTAAGTAGTGAGGTAGAACTTCTTTTTTTCTGTGTGAAGGCTCAGTTTTGGCCTCTCTCTGAGGTTGTATCCAGCTCAAATGGCTGTACCATGTCCCTGCTCATGATATGAGGACAGCCAATCAAACAGCTTCTGCACCATGCCCAGCGCTCTCTCCCCAGCTCTAGTAAGTCTCGTCTAAACTTCTGAGACATAAAGCCATATAGTACAGGGTTTACCACTGCAACGGAGGATGCCAACAGTCTGGCCAGGATGGCAATCGTGTTGTAGCCAGGTGATCCTGTTATGGTTCCTCCAATGAAAGAGAACATGAGAGCATAGGAGGGCAGCCAAAGGAGAGTAAAGACCAGTACCAAGAGAGCTGAAGTGTGAGTGACCTGGCTCTGATAGCGTTCCAGCTGGGGAGCGTTTCCCAGCAGACGTGCGTGTCGAAGGAAACAGTAGATCTTGGCATACATCAATACGATGATGCCCAGTGGCAGTGCAAAACCGAACAGGAAGAGAGCGATGCTGTAGACCAGTTGGCTGAAATCAGACAGGAAGGCAAAGCAATACACAGCGCTTGACACAGTAATGGTACGGAAGGCAAACTGTGGAGCTGCCAAGGCTGAGGCAGGGACCCAGAGCAGAGCTACTGTCAACTTTATGCGTCTGTGCATTCTTGAACGGTAGGTCCAGGTGGGGTGAACCACTGTGAGGTAGCGTGTCACAGCCAAAGCTGCCAAGGTAAAGACTGAGGCAGCCGAGCAGGCCACCCCCAGGAAGCTGATGGCTTTGCACAAGAAGCTGCCGAAAGGCCAGAAGCCCAGGGTGATAGCAGACGTGTGGAAGGGTAAGCAGAGCAGCAGCAGCAGGTCAGCAGCGCTCAGAGCCAGCAGCAGGGTGTCTGTACCATGTGGGGGTTGACTTTCTTTCCTCCTCCTGCCAGTAAGGATGGTGATGACAAGGGTTTGTCCAACAAGGCCAGTTACCAGGATTAGCCCATCTAGGGTGGGCACTAGAACCTTAATCAAAGTCTCATCTGCATGGTTCAATTGGCCAAGGTTGCTGCTGTTTCCTTGCTTCCCCAAAGTCTCCATGCATTCACAATAAAAGTCTAATGAGTAATTAGTCTAATGGCTTGTAAATGATACGCATCAGAGCAGCATGTTCACAAAGTGTCTGGCTGATGCAGTTCATGTATTAAATTGTGTTTATCACAGGCATGACCACACTCCATTAAAAACAGCCAATACTGCCATAACAAAAGCAATTAGTTAACAGTTAATATCATACTTGTCAACTGACCACTTCATTAACACTGATGGTTGATGCTTCCTCTGGAAAACAGAATAGAAAGAGCATATTGCAGCCTATTTTTAGTATATGTATAGAGCTGTAAATGTGACCTGCAAAAATAAACGGTCTATTATTATTTAGTCAAAATTAATTTTCAAATGTCCAGAGATGGTTGAATAGTTAAGTCTACTGCCTCTTGAGTCACACATGCTCCTCTCGCCGTCTGTCTGAATCCCTTTAAAATATTGTCTCTACTATTTAAAGGTGATTAAATATAGCAACCTCCTTATCTGAAAAAGAAAAGTCCAGCACTGTTCTCAGAAAAAATCCAAACGTGCTGTTTTCCAGTTTTAATCAGACTGTAAAAATATGACCTTAAAAAGCGGGCCGGCTTTTCCTTGACTGTCTCGCCATCTCCTGTGTAATCCAAGGCGGATCAGTTTGGGTCAAAATTGGAGAGATGTCAGTGCAGCAGGTACTCTGAGGCTGTATTGATTTCTTGAAAGCAGGCAACAGTGGACAAATTCATCCCAGTATGTGCTAACAAACATTCCACTTTAAAAACAGTCAATGCTACTTGATGCTAAGTGGTCACCGCAGCAGGAGGCATACTGTCCATTCAGAAGCTCTTCAGGGACTCGTAATCTGTTGACTCCATCATCAAAAGAGTTGCTGCACCACAAGGGGAAAAAAATTGTTTTGATCAAAACAAACAGTAACAAAAGCTCAGTAACTTTTAGGTGTCACTTGGATTATAGCACTGCTCCTGTGATTGTCAGAAACACTCTGTTTCTGAGTTGCAATTATCTTTCCAACAGGTTTTCTCCATTGTTTGCACAGTACACAAGGGCTGGGCTGATCTAGGCAGGGGGAGGGGACACTGCGTTGCTTCTCACTACATAATGCTGCTTGGACAAGCTTTATTCGTTCCCGTTCACCGTGTGATCTTTCATCAGTCCCAGCAATTAGCTGCTCATGCACACCTTTTTCTCATTTGTGTTTTCTGCAATCTGAAAAAACAAAAAACAAAGCATGACTTTATTTGTGTGACTCTGTCCATTCCTAAACTGGCTTTTTAGTCCTATTTAGCTTGGTTAACAGCATATCCAGCCTAAAAATTGCCCTCCATTAAGCTTGATTATGGCACTTTGTCTTTCATCTAATACATCTCTGAAAGGGCAGTTGTTGACTTTCAGTCAAGAGCAAACAGTTGTGTGGAGTGTTCAGGTTTTTATAGTTGGTTGTAAGTGGTCATAAAGGTGGTTGCTAGTGTGACTGAAAACAGATGGATGCAGACCTTGGAGCCTGTAAGACCGTGGTACAGTGCCTTTTTCCATGATGTTATGTGCCATGTAGATGACACAGATAAAAATTGTACTCCTACTATATGTTCTATTAGTGGGGGTCACAGGATCAAAGGACAATGGAGAGCAGCAGCTGCTTTATCTTTGCCATTCACGGCTGACTTCTTCACCCTGGCCTATGTCCCTAAAGTGTCTCAAGCTGTTTAAGTTGCGATTTTCTTCCCAGAACAAGGAGTCACCGTGAATGAGTGTGTCCACAGGGAGCTGTATTTGTATGTGCAGGCAGCCAGCCATGAAATGACAGGATGATACAGACTCTTTAAACTCTCTCCAGGAACAGCGGGCGTGGTAAATGCTTGGATCTGTGTGGTACCACTTCCATTTTACTCTTTTCTTTTTTAACTTTTCTTTTTAACCTTTTCCATTCATGAATTGACAAGGCAAGAAGGGGAAAAACCTGAAGGCATTTACTGCTGCCTCCTTAATAAAGCCTAGCAGAGTTAACCATGGGGGCAACTTGTTACACCTATGACAGTGACTAATGATTTGTTGAATTCTTAGCGAAGGTCCTCAATAAAACTCCTGCTAACACCCCTGAGAGTAATATTTTTTTATAGTGAAATAAAGAATTTATTCTTCTCAAGCCTTATGAAAGCTTTGGCTGCACAGCAACTAAAGAACCACAGGCAGAAAAACTATTATCATGGGTCCAAAATATTTACAAAGGGCCCATTTCTTGCTTCTCTGTTCCACAGATGTTGGGTCAGTTGAGGGCCTGGCGTATCACCGCGGTTGGGATACATTGTACTGGACCAGTTATACAACCTCTACCATCACTCGCCACACTGTGGACCAGAGCCGCTCTGTGGCCTATAACCGCAACACTGTGGTCACTATGTCTGGAGAAGACCACCCCAGAGCCTTTGTGCTGGACGAGTGTCAGGAGTGAGTCATTAACACTGAAGCTTGGTGTTCTGCACTCAGGACCCAGCTCCAATAGTGTTTCTGTCTTTTTTTTCCTTTTGAACAGCAGGTTTATTTTAGTTCACTCAACCGTAACTTTTATACGGAGCCATTTTGGGAGCTCCCACTGCACATCATAATGCTTGTCCTGTGTTTGTTCCCACCATAGTCTCATGTTCTGGACAAACTGGAATGAGCAGGCTCCCAGCATCATGAGGGCTTCTCTGAATGGAGCCAATGTGCTTGTGATCATCGGCAGTGACATTAAAACTCCTAATGGCCTGGCCATAGATCACCGTGCTGAGAAACTCTACTTCTCTGATGCCACCTTGGACAAAATTGAACGCTGTGAATATGATGGAAGCAACCGTTATGTAAGACATGCCCTTAACTTTTTTTCTTTTGAAAAATCCCATTGATGTTTTGAGTTAAATTTTAGTGTGCTGTAAATTTGTGTCTGAAACTTTCTTCTTCAGGTGTTGTTGAAGAATGAGCCTGTCCATCCATTTGGCTTGGCTGTGTATGGAGACTACATCTTCTGGACTGACTGGGTGAGGAGGGCCGTCCTAAGGGCTGACAAGTACACAGGAGGAGACATGAAAGTGCTGCGTGCTGACATCCCTCAGCAGCCAATGGGAATCATTGCCGTGGCTAACGATACCAACAGCTGTGAGTATCATTCACTGCAGTCATTGAATGGTTTGTATAGGTTGCACCTCTCAATTATATTATGTCACTAGTTTATAAAGGCTTGATTCACCGTGATCGTGCATTATTTGGCTTTGAGGACGGCCGTGTTGGTCTGTCAGTTAATCTGCTGGTCTGCCAGTTCACTCTACCCTGGAATATCTCAATGACTGTTGGATGGATTGCCATGAAAGCTGATAGACTGTCACTTCTCTGTCAAGATAAATCACGTTGGTGATCTTGGCTTTCTTTCTATATTGGCATCGTCATGTTACAATTTTAGTAATTGACTGTCCTGTCCTGTAATTATCCTGTACCTTGGCTTTGTAGAATTAATGACATCCCTAACAACCTCAGCTGTGTTTTGTGTTTATGGCTAATTAGAAATGTTGGCTTGCTTAAATAACTAGATAAAGATGGTGAATGCGGTTACATTATAACTGCTTGTTAGCATTCTGAGCATATTGGCATATTAGTGTTAGCATTTAGCCTCAGTGAGCCACTAACATGGCTGCAGAGTCTTATCTTGTACAGACTGTAAATATGGCCAGGTTTAAGAGTTCAAGCTGAATTTTCTGTTGTAATGACACTATCTTTGTGCCACAGTATAGTGAGTTGATGGCCGATACACTACGAACATGACTCTGCGCCTTTTGTGATATATTTGAAATGTAAAGAGACAGGTCTCCTTGACATCCTGTGTTATGCGTTCCTCAGGTGAGTTTTCTCCTTGCCGTACAAATAACGGAGGTTGCCAAGACCTGTGTCTGCCCACATCTGATGGACGGGTCAACTGCAGTTGCCGTGGAGACAGACAACTCCTGGAAGACAACACCTGCTCTTGTAAGACAGCGAAAGCATCACATTTGACAAATACTCCTCTTCATTAAAAGGTTGATTGTCCTTTAAAATAAATGTTTTGACCTCACCAGCACTGAACGTGTCCTGTGGAAGTGTGGATGACTTTGAGTGTGGAAACGGTGATTGTATCAACTACAGCCTGACATGTGATGGCATGGCCCACTGCAAGGACAAGTCTGATGAGAAACAGTCCTATTGTGGTAAGCTTTTTGTTAGCATAAGCTCATAAGTCATTTTTATTCAATAATTTGCTGATAATGCACTGATTGTTATAATTTAGAATTGGTGAACAAGTATAATAAATAATTAGATCATGAGGGGTCATGGGCTTATACGTTTATATGCTAAGATTTGACCAGGGAAGGAATTGTACGTTTTGAGTTAGCAGATGGGCTGTAGATAAAAAAAAAAAACAAAAAAAAAAAACTCTGCTCTAATCGACTGATCTTCCTCCACAGCCAATCGAATTTGTAAAAAAGGCTATAGACGCTGCATGAATGGCCGCTGTATTGGCCACCAGTTCTGGTGTGATGGCACAGACGACTGTGGTGACCATTCAGATGAACTGCCCTGCAACAGTAAGTAAAAATCATTAGTTATGCTTTTGAGGTACAAAAAGAGTCTGTCCCCTATTAAAGATTTACAAGTTATCAGATTTGGATACATTTTTAACTCTTGTGCCCGCACAACAGGTATAGTTTGGTTTCATTAGCTGACTGAAATGAGAAAAGACAAAGCAATAGGACATTTTAACAGGTCAAAGATAAGCACAGTTCATACTGTATTTGTAGCGTATATTAAATACCTTTCTCCCGCCTTCTAAGAGATATTGTGAATGGGAAAATAGTGATTTTTAAAAGGTGCATAATTATAAAGTTGACTTAATGAGGAGGATGTATTTGCTTTTAAGGGTGTATTTGCTATTCATTTGTAAATTTTAAAACTCCTATGCTTCCTGCAGTGACTTTGTGCAAAGCAGGAGAGTTCCAGTGCAAAGATGGAAGCTGCATCTCCAACTACAGCCGCTGTGACCAGGTGGTCAACTGTGAAGATGCTAGTGATGAAATGAACTGCCGTAAGTAATCTAAACTAACAGTATTTCCTGTCCCTCAAGTTGGAAAAAAAAATAAATAAATAAAAAATTTAATGACATAATTGGGTCTTCACTAAAAAAGGCTTACACTGTAAAATTTGTTCTTTTAAGGCATTGACTGTGTAAAGAAGTTTTTAAAGGTTTTGTTCATGTTTCTTAGAGCCCACAGATTGCTCCCGTTTCTTCCGCCTGGGAGTGAAAGGAGCATCCTTCCAGAGCTGTGAGAAAACCACCCTGTGCTATCTGTCCTTATGGGTTTGTGATGGCAACAACGACTGTGGAGACTTTTCTGATGAGAGAAACTGCCCAGGTTGGAATCTTTGTTTCCCCCCTGAATGCTTTCAACTTTTATTAAATTGTCAAAGATTTTTGTCAAAAGATTTTTTTTTTTCTGTTGTCTTGCAGATAAAAGGAAGCTTAAATGTCCAGTCAACTTCTTTGCTTGTCCCAGTGGTCGCTGCATTCCTATGAGCTGGACCTGTGATAAGGAGAATGACTGTGAGAACGGAGCTGATGAGACTCACTGCGGTCAGTCTTCCACAGAATTGTCCTCTAATACCCAGATTTTTTTTTAAAACATCAAGCATACCAGAAAAACCAGACTGTTTTCTTTAAGTTCCCAGCTGCACATGGAAAAACATGATTTATGGTTAGGATAAATTAAATAATTTCCCTAAAATGCTCTTTGCTTTTCTTTGCAGACAAATTTTGTACATCCACCCAGTTTGAATGTGGGAACCACCGCTGTATTTCCAGCCACTGGGTGTGTGATGGCTCTGATGACTGTGGTGATGGCTCTGATGAGGACCAGAAATGCAGTAAGTGACATATTCCTTACATTCATCAAAGTACTTTTCTCCTACACCCAGTTAGGGCATCAGACTGTATGCGTAGGATATTCTGATGATATATCATCAAGTAATTTTTCCCTTAATGTTGTCACAGAATCCAAGACCTGCAGTCCAGAGGCCTTTCAATGTCCCGGCTCTCACATGTGTGTGCCTCAACGTTGGAAGTGTGATGGAGACAAGGACTGTCCTGATGGAGCCGATGAGAGTGTCAAGGCTGGCTGCAGTGAGTGGGACAGTTAAATAATGCCCCCTGGAAAAATCTGTCCTCAGTGTGTTGTCATTGAAGAAAAATGTGCAGAAACACTCCTACTGAGTTCCCTGCCCACTAACAGTGTGTTTCTCTCTGTTTCCAGTGTACACCAACAACACCTGTGATGCTGAGAATGAGTTCATGTGCCAGAACAGACAGTGCATCCCAAAGCACTTTGTGTGCGATCATGATATTGACTGCTCAGATGGTTCAGATGAATCCCCAGAATGTGGTGAGTGTCTTTGGTTTTTGTCCTGCAAGATAAATCAAGGATGACAGAGTTGGTAGGTTAAAAAAAAAAACTACAGAAGAGGTTGTGAGAGAATGTGACTGGTGGATATATTTGTTGTACCGCCAAGTGGAGTTGAGGTTAACATTGAAAAATACTTTTGTTCTGGTGTAGAATATCCAACATGTGGTCCAGATGAGTTTCGCTGTGCCAACGGTCGCTGCCTCAACCAGAAAAAATGGGAGTGTGACGGAGAGTTTGACTGTCAGGATCGTTCAGATGAAGCTCCCAAGAACCCGCGCTGCACTGACTCAGGCAGGGGTTTTAATCTCTTTCAATCTCTTTACATCTTTTGTTTCGCCACCAAACTAATGAAGTATTAGTCATGATCTGAGTAACTTATGTTCAGAAAGGCTGTAGCTGCACCCTGTTTCAAAGTGACATTAATGTAACAAGCCATGTGTCTATGATTTCAGAGCGGACGTGTAATGAAACAGCTTTCATGTGCCGTAATGGGAAGTGTTTGAATGAGTCTCTGCTGTGTGACCACAATGATGACTGTAGTGATGGCTCAGATGAACGCAACTGCTTCGTCAACGAGTGTCTCAACAGTAAGCTGAGTGGCTGCTCGCAGCTCTGTGATAACCTCAAGATTGGCTTCAAGGTAAGCCACATAATTGGTTGTTAAAAGGCTTTTTTTTTTTTTATAAATCTTTTCAGTCAAAGTGCAATTAAAGCAAATCAAATTACTTAATGAGCTCACTGATTATAATTGGCCAAGAAATTATGGTTGTGATAAGCACACAGTTATGTCACAGACAAAAGTAGTGCATGATATTAATGGCGTGTTGGTAGGGACCTGAAGTTGGAAAAAAAAAACAAACAAAAAAAAAACCCACTCACTTCAGGCATGCGGTTATGTAAGACAAAAACATGTTTTGGCTTACTTTCTTGAAAGAAGGAGACCAGACTTAGAACACCTTAAACTCTGTGTGAACTCATGTCTGTGGCTATGGTCAGAGTTTCATTTAAAAAATGATAAGCAACAATTTGGATGCCAAAAACATAATTTATGCAGGTGGGAGTGTGGTGAATTTGGTGAGTGAGAATTTGAGTTCATGCATACTATTGTATATAACTTCACCATCAGAGATTTTCCCTGGTGTGTGACGTCCCTTGACCAGGTTAGTATCCTGTAAATCCCAATTTAATAGTGTGGGATTAAAAGTGTGTGAGTGTGAGAATATGTGTTGGAGTTTTTTCAAAACACAGATGATCTTATGAAGAGTTCATTTTCTGTCATTTTTAAGGCACGTTGGATATCAGCTTATCATTTACCCATGCTCTATGTTGTAAGACAACTTGGGAAGTGAGAGTTGCTATTTATACAGCTCACATCCGTGTAGATATATCTGTACCACATAGAGATTTTGGGAAAAAATTTGGCTAAAAAAAAAACCCGCTCATCTATCAGGTTGACGGGTGACAGGCTCTGTCAGGCTCTTGTAATTGCTCCAGACTAAAAGTGAGAAGTGCCAGACCACCATGGCTGTGAGATTTTGACATATCTCCCATGCTCCCATTCTTCTTCAGTGCCGGTGTCATCCTGGTTTCCAACTGAAGCGAGACGGGAAAACGTGTGTGGATATAGACGAGTGTACAACCACGTACCCCTGTTCTCAGCGCTGCATCAACACACATGGCAGCTTCCACTGTCTCTGCGTGGATGGCTTTGAACTCAGCCCCAATGACCCCACCATCTGCAAGTCCACATCAGGTAAGGCACGCACATGCATGTTTTGAATTTCCCTAGTTGGTCATAGCCAAGTCAATCTTGATGCATACGTTTTCCATGTGTGTGTAGAAGAGGAGCCGTATTTGATCTTCGCTAACCGGTACTACTTGAGGAAACTCAACCTGGATGGTTCCAACTACACTCTTATAAAGCAGGTGAGCATCTCATCTGTTTTTGGTTCTCAGTTTGACTTACTAAAACAAGACAAGGTGAAGTTTCTCCATACACCTGTTAATCCTATACATAACTTTGTTTCAGGGTCTGAATAATGCCGTTGCGCTGGACTTCCACTATGCAGAACAGATGATCTACTGGACAGATGTGACCACTCAGGGCAGCATGATCCGTCGCATGCATATGAATGGCAGCAACATGGAGGTCAGTGAGGAAATCAACTGCAGTTTTATCTAATGTGATATTTCAGCTAATTTGGTACTTAAGAAGCCGACTTGGTTGTACAACATATTAGCTGTAATATTAGTAGAACCAGCATCAGACTGGAAATGTAATAATTATTTAACCCTGTGATTCACTAACTTGGCAGGTATTACATCGGACCTCCCTGAGTAACCCAGATGGTTTGGCAGTGGACTGGGTAGGTGGAAATTTGTACTGGTGTGACAAAGGCCGTGACACCATCGAAGTGTCAAAACTCAATGGGGCCTACCGCACTGTGTTGGTCAACAGTGGCCTAAGAGAACCCCGTGCTGTGGCTGTGGACGTACGCTATGGGTGAGAAACATAGTTCACCTGAAACTAAGCCGATTTTTAAATATTATTTTAACTGGTAACTTCTAATATATAAAGGGTTACTGTATTTGGAGCAACTGTCTATATGTCATTTTGTTCAGATACTTGTACTGGTCTGACTGGGGTGACAACCCTCACATTGGGAGAATTGGGATGGATGGCACCGACAGAAATGTGATCATAGAGGATAAGATCACTTGGCCCAACGGACTGACCCTAGACTTCATCAATGACCGCATATACTGGGCAGATGCCAGGGAGGACTACATTGAATTTGCCAGCCTGGATGGCAGCAATAGACACACAGGTAACGTGCCAGTACATGTGATCAAGGATAGCTAATTATGTAAAAGCGGTAGAAACTTGTCTGAATGAGTTTACTCTTTTCAAATAAATAAATTCCACCAAGCATAAGCAGGCAGCTCAGATAGAGTCTTGCAGCACAGACCCTGCAGACAAAAACACTGAATAGGCGAGATTGTCTTGTTCAGTGAGGCCTCTGGAGTGTATGACATCTGAATAGCACTCAGTTGTTTAGCACACATGCTACAATAGTTGATATTGTCAGCCAGCTGGGTGTGCAGAGGAATTCTGGAGCTCGGCAGGCGTCACTAAGCTTTGCTCAACACACAACACAACATCTACAGCATCCCATCATTCCTTGGATGAATAATGCAGATCATGTAAAAGTGTGGGTGTATTGGACTGTGTCTACAGAATTTATTAGTATGAGAACACTGTATTTATTTATTTATTTTTTTTTTTCCATTCAACGTAGCAAGTAAACCAGTGCTGATGCGAGCATGTTGGACAAACCAATATTCAATCAAATTAGAAAGACAGTTCATCGTCAAAGGTCACATAGTCGTATATTAGCTTGGTGGTGTTAGTCTACCAGTAGTATATCCAGTGAGTTGCAGTGCACCTCTCCCTTGATACACAATCACCAGTGTGGCCTTGTGTGTGTTTACAGGACAAGATTTGGCCTGTTTGAATTCAGATAAGGGGTGACCAAATTGTGCTTCATGTTAATCTGACTAATATGGACCTGATGTTGTAAATCAACTCCTGATAAGTCTTTCAATTGTTTAAAGGATACTGTTTGTTAAAATCAATGCTGAAATCATGGTTACTTGATGACATGGTGTTTTGAACTTGTGCCATGCGTGTGGCAAGTGAGCAGGCGTGTGTGTGCTTCATTTGTCTCTTCCTGCATGTGCTTATCTGAGGTGTTTGGATTGCTTTGTTGTCTACAAGAGAAAATAATGGTGTGTCTTAAACTGGCCTCAAACACTGAGAGCACACGCATGTAATGACAAGGATATGGCAGCAGAATAAGTGCAATTTGAATGTAAAACCTAATGAAGCGTAAAATCCACCCATTACATAACACACAGATACAGTGGAGCCACTGTAGCTGTTCACCACACCCTGTTTCTGTTTTACATTAACAGTGCGAGAGTTTAGCAGCAGTTTCTCTTTGGGAAATGCCAACATCACAGTTTCAAGAATAAGAAACGATTGATTGCTAAAGTCATTGCATCTTGTCATTCAATTTGTAGAATATCATGGAAGTTTACAACATATTATATTTACCTTTTTCCCATATTTATCAGTTTAGACACTAGCTGTCTTGTGATGTATGCACACATCACTTCAAGTTGGAAATTCAGACTGTTTACTTTCAAGGAATGTTGTTAAGCAAAAAGGTACATTTTTGATCATGTATTAAGTATTAGTTATAGAAAGACGTTCAATTTCACCAAGGACCATAATGAAAAACCTTCAGTTACTTTCTCACAAATGAAGTGATTGATTTGTCTGTGGTTTTACAGTTCTCAGCCACGACATCCCCCACATCTTTGCCATGACTCTGTTTGAGGAGTACATCTACTGGACTGACTGGGAGACGAAGTCAATTAACAGAGCTCACAAGACTCTGGGTACAAACAAGACCACATTGATCAGCACTCTGCATCGACCCATGGACATCCACATTTACCATCCCTATCGCCAGCCTGAAGGTAAGAGTCACACTGACAAGAAGCACATAGGAACTAATGTGTGGTGGTTACAGTGGGAAAAACCTGATTTAATGAACAAGTTCATATGGTTGATGTAAAGATATTTTTGTTTTTTAAATCCTAAATAAAATTTGGCCAAACTACTAATAATACAATGCATACAAAGAGTTAAGGTGCAAATATTAATTATGTGTATCTGAAAATGTAAAGATGCTTAGACACACACACTCTTGAAATGCATAATTATAACTCTCCTTAGTTTAATATAGATGTAATCTAGATAAAATGTAACATCAGTCTCGTGCTGAAAATCAGATCGGTATAATCAGACGTTGAAACATTTCCCATTTTTCGTTCTCTTTCCCAGTGCTCAACCACCCGTGCCAGATGAACAACGGCGGCTGCAGTAACCTCTGTCTCCTCTCTCCTGGAGGAGGCTACAAATGCGCTTGTCCCACCAACTTCTACCTGGCCAGTGATCAGCGTACTTGCATGTCCAACTGCACAGCCAGCCAGGTAGGGAAGCTGTGTAAACATCCCATCATCGGTCTGAATATGACTTATGACATTTGATAAATGGATTTTCAACTGCATATACCTGGTGATTAACTATTGACAACTGACCAGTTGCCCAGTGATACTATAGCTAGCTTCTGGTTTATCAGTGAGAATGAAGCAGTGAAGCTCTGGTGTTGCCACATGATCAAATTGATTTATTTCCCTCTTCCTCTGTAGTTTGTGTGCAAGAATGACAAGTGCATTCCTTTCTGGTGGAAATGTGACACGGAGGATGATTGTGGTGACCGGTCGGACGAGCCAGAAGACTGCCGTGAGTGTTTGAGAAAGATGATTAGAAATCCTATAACATGATACATGCATGGGGTTAGGTTTCACTCTAACTTAAATGAGGCGATGAGTTAAATTACTAAAAAGTATTGTGGTGTAATTTCAGTGTCACCATGATAAACCATGACTTTCTTCCATGACAGCTGAATTCAAATGCAGGCCAGGGCAGTTCCAGTGTGGTACAGGCATCTGCACCAACCCTGCCTACATCTGTGATGGAGACAATGACTGCCAGGACAACTCAGATGAGGCCAATTGTAGTATGTCTCCCTGTTATATACAATTATTCAACCCTAAATAGTTATCTTTAATTTCAATAATGTGCATCCTACCTGCTGCTTGCTTCTGTTTCTCTGCAGATATACATGTTTGCCTCCCCAGCCAGTTCAAATGTTCCCACCCCAGCCGCTGCATCCCAGGCATCTTCCGCTGTAATGGCCAAGACAACTGCGGTGAAGGAGAGGATGAGAAGGACTGCCGTGAGTAGAAGGCTCTTTAATTTTTTTAAGTTAGCGTCAGCGGTGATTTGCTGTTCACTGTGGTGTGCAACTTAAACTCAGTAACTCTAAATCTCTTATTCTTTCACACAGCTGAGGTCACGTGTGCCCCCACCCAGTTTCAATGTGCCATCACCAAACGCTGCATACCTCGTGTCTGGGTTTGTGACCGAGATAATGACTGCGTGGATGGATCTGATGAGCCTGCCAACTGCAGTAAGACTCCCAGCTTCTTTCTCATTTAGTTGATTCTGAGTCATCCTGACTAGCTGTCTATGTAACGGCTCCCACACATTTACCCCTCCAGCCCAGATGACTTGTGGTGTGGACGAGTTCCGCTGTAAAGACTCAGGCCGCTGCATCCCTGCTCGCTGGAAGTGTGATGGCGAGGACGACTGTGGTGATGCATCAGATGAACCAAAAGAGGAGTGTGGTAAGAAGCTCCTCTCCAGATGCATTGAAGAAACCAGAATGACACTGACTGATGTTTCCAAATTGTAACGTTTCTGTTTTTGATATTGACACTTTCCTGTGCTTTGTACAGCTGAGAGGACATGTGAGCCGTACCAGTTCAGATGTAAGAACAACCGCTGCGTACCAGGCCGCTGGCAGTGCGACTATGATAATGACTGTGGGGACAACTCAGATGAAGACAAGTGCAGTAGGTGTCACTTTGAGCTTAGAAACAACGGCTTCATACTGTCAGCATCTGTTATCTCACACATCCAGTGTCACTTACATTCATGCCCATGCCTTGTCCACTGATAACAAACTCACTCATCTTTAACTGTACATATTAAGTCACTTTTACAGCACTAACATCCATTCCCTGTCATTTCTAACACCTCTTACCTCATCTGATATTTGTTTCATTTCATACTGTCCTGTTGGCATGAGCCAGAGGTGAGTTACTCCAGCTTCATACAAACTCCCATGTTCAGTGTCACCTACCTGCTGTGCCTTTTACCCCACACTGTCAACATTTACATGATTGTGTCCAACTGTGATCCCCACCCACCTGTGAGAGTCTGCAGGCTGAGCTCTAAATAAATTCATTTTTTAACATTGCTGTATTGTTTTCTTTTGCCACTAGATGCCACTGCACAAGATTTTATTATTTAATGCTAATATAGACATATGGGAACATATATAAAACATTCAAATTTAATCAGTTATATTAACATTTATGGAGCTCCTTTCATTCTCTCACATGAGCTACTTCAGGGTCTACAATTTTTTTCATGTGCTTGTTTCAACACTTCCACGTCATATGTTTGTACTGTTGAATGTGTTATCATCAACATTGACCTTGTCTTTCTTCTTCTGTAGTGCCTCGACAGTGTTCAGAAAGTGAATTTGCCTGCACAAATGGTCGCTGTATTGCTGGAAGGTGGAAATGTGATGGAGACCATGACTGTGCTGATGGATCTGATGAGGTGCAGAAACTTTATGTTTGGGTGTTTATGTGACTGATCTTTTATTATGTGACAGTGATGCTAAATTGTAGGTGTTTGGTATTTGTAAGTATAAAAGCTGATCCTCTGTTGCCTTTGACTGATGTTTTTCTGTAGCATGGCTGTGATCTGAAGTGTGACAACGACCAGTTCCAGTGTAAGAACGGACACTGTATTCCCATCCGCTGGCGATGTGATGCTGACCCTGACTGCATGGACGGCAGTGATGAGGAGAATTGTGGCAGTGCTGGTAAGTGTATGTTTGTGTGTGTATGTGCTGTTTGATGATGATTCTATTGTTTTTATATTTTAATTGTATTTTGTGTTTAATGTGTCTGGGAAGTTACTCCTATTTGAAAAAAATAAATAAATAAAATTTGGCATTTTAATGAGAGAGAAATGAGTGACTGTGATTAGTCACACATTTGGCCTGTTGTGACAAATCACCCAGATGTTAAATGCTATGATGTAGAGTATCAAGTTTTATGCAAAAACATATCAGTAGTAAAAAAATCTCTTCTCTCTCCTTGTTCCTCCTCTTATTTTTCTCAGCTGAGCGTCACTGCCCTCAGGATGAGTTCCAGTGTAACAACACTTTGTGTAAGCCGCTCGCCTGGAAGTGTGACGGGGAGGATGATTGTGGAGACAACTCTGATGAAAATCCTGAAGAGTGCAGTGAGTGCAGCCTTTTTAATCACACATACCTTGCACTGCTCTCAGTCTTAACTAAGTCTTTTGTCTTAACCTGTTTTTTTTTTTTTTGTATGTTTTCCCCACCTCCCTCTTTGTCCCTTTTGTCCTCATTGTCTGTTCGGCTCTCAGGGAGGTTCCAGTGTGCTCCCACCAGGGCTTTCCGCTGCCAGAACGACCGAGTATGTCTGCAAGTGTCAAAGAGATGTGACGGTGTCAATAACTGCGGCGACAACTCAGATGAGCTCAGCTGCCGTAAGTTATGCAGTTCAAATTGCTGTGAAAACAACTACTTCTTCAACTTTAATTGAGGAGATCCCTGACCTGTGTGTTATATATTTACAGCGGCCCCTCCAGCTGTACCCACATGTGAGAAGGATGAGTTCTTGTGTGCAAACCACAGATGCATCAGCTCCACTCTGCGCTGTAACTTCTTTAACGACTGTGAAGATTATGGCTCTGATGAAATCAACTGCAAGACAGGTCCCTCATGTCAAAGCCAATTTTTGTATTATAACCTGAGGACAGATCTGAGGTCTCCAATGTTTAACCTTTAAATTACTCACCTCTCACTTGTGTGTTTGCTTTCAGACACCAAACTAAATGACTGTCGGAGTAACAGGACTCAGTGTGGTGATGGAGATGAGGCCCATTGTGTTACTAATGGCACAGACTCATTCTGCTCCTGCAAACCAGGCTTCCAGAAGATAGGACACCACACCTGTGGAGGTACACATGCAAAAAAAACATTTCAGCAACACAAATAATAACTCACTTTGTTCAAAATATAGCAAATGATTCCACTTTGTGGGCCAAATAATTTTCCTGTGACTCTCCATTTTTAAGATAAGAACGAGTGTCTGCAGTTTGGAGTCTGTTCCCACATCTGTAACAACACTAAAGGCTCCTATAAATGTAGCTGTCACAAATACTTTACTAGGATCAATGACACCTGCAAGGCCGACAGTAAGTGCCTTTTTTTTTTTTTTAAAAAGCTTTTCATTATAATAGTTAATTTTAAAGGCAATCATTGTGACCCTTTTCCCCTTTTCCTTCCAGATATGAACAGCAGTCGACAGATTCTCTACATAGCTGACGACAACGAAATCCGCAGCCTGGACCCTGGCATGCCCAACTGGCGCTATGAGCAGACCTTCCAAGGTGATGCCAGTGTGCGTATTGATGCAATGGACCTGCACATCAAGACCAACCGCATCTTCTGGACTAACTGGCACACAGGCCGCATCTCCTCCTATGAACTCCCAGGACCATCCACATCATCCTCCTCCTCCTCCAACTCTCACCGTAATCGAAGGCAGAGCGAGGGCAGGATCACCAACTTGCAGGTAAATGCTGAGCAAATATACGCAGAAACACAAACTCTCAGTTTTATCACTACAAATGCACCAGACTCTCACTAACTCGGGAATATCACCCAAATGCCTTTCTGCTTGTATTCAGATCAAAGAGTTGAAGATGCCTCGTGGTATAGCAGTGGACTGGGTGGCTGGTAACCTGTACTGGACTGACTCTGGTCGGGATGTAATTGAAGTGGCTCAGATGTCAGGGCAACACTGCAAGACGCTCATCTCTGGTATGATAGATGAGCCTTATGCCATTGTAGTGGATCCACAGAGAGGGTAAGAGATGGACCACACTAATATTATGCAATAGAATATATCATTGGTATCATATTTTCTGTTGACATGTTTTGTAATGTGTGTTCAACTCTTTCCCCGCAGTACCATGTACTGGGCTGACTGGGGGAACCACCCTAAAATTGAGACGGCTGCCATGGACGGCACTTTGAGACAAACTTTAGTCCATGAGAACATCCAGTGGCCCACAGGTCAATATTGCAGCGCATAGAGTGATTTAAACCCACATTTGTCCAGAGAAAATCAGCTGATCTGTGATCTTTTCCACCAGCTCACTGTTGTAGATTCACAACTTTTCCCTCTACCCAGCACAACCACAGTCTTTTATTCAATATAGATTTATCTACAAGGCTCTTCTCTTCTGCCTCTACAGGTTTAGCTGTGGACTACTTCAACGAGCGTCTCTACTGGGCAGATGCTAAACTCTCTGTTATTGGCAGTGTTCGTCTGGATGGCTCTGATCCTGCCATTGCTGTTTCTGGCATCAAAAACAGTTGAGTTTCTCTGCATGTTCAAAACAAAACTGTCTGAAAGATGACAATTCAGAATTTTTTTCCTTTTTGTCTCATTTCTCTTTACTCTGATTTCCAGACCTGCTTCATCCATTCAGCATAGATATCTTTGAGGATTACATATATGGGGTCACGTATATCAACAACTTTGTCTTCCGGGTCAATAAGTTTGGCAAAGGCCCCATGGAGAATCTCACCACAGGCATCAACCACGCTACTGACATAGTCCTGTACCACCGTTACAAGCAGCCAGAGAGTGAGTGTCAAAACATGATGCTTTTTTGCACACGTGTATTGATGTAAATATTTTAAATCCACACATTATATGCCATAGAAATGTTTCAAGATTTTCATTTTTATACACACCATGAACTTTTTCTGATTTCATGTCTTGTTTCTCTCTGCATCAGTGACTAACCCATGTGACAGGAAAAAGTGTGAGTGGCTGTGTCTACTCAGTCCCAGTGGACCAGTATGTACCTGTCCTAACAACTATGTGGCTGACAATGGCACGTGTGTGGAGAGACCGAGCCCCACCCAGTCACCGTTCTGTAAGTCTGCACACATACATCACGCTTTAACTTGTGGGTGGTTTTACATTCAGATGCTTGTTACAAAATATTGCTTCATTGTGGAATTTCCATTCTGCAGCTCCGCCCTCAGGGCCCTGTGATCTTCACTGTCAGAATGGCGGTAGTTGCTTCCTCAACGCCCGACAGGTGGCCAAGTGTCGCTGCCAGCCCAGCTACACCGGAGAAAGATGTGAGATCAATCAGTGCAGGGACTACTGCAAGAATGGAGGGACCTGCACTGCTTCTCACACAGGTAAGAGAACAACACACTTGGTGTATTTATTAGACTTACTCTGATTAATTAATAATATTTTTTTCAATGAAAAGAGATGGATTAATGGGCCTTGGTATATTTCTGTAGAATGCAACAAGGTAGATTTCTTTGTTATAATTTATATCCAGGCTAACGGCATGGATCTAAGAATGACAATGTCTGTCCTACTTTGGTGGTGCCCTGACTTTTCTTCAAGTGGCATTATGAAGTTAACATTTTTGATTCTCTCTCAAATATGATAACAACTATTGGACTGACTGCACTAAAGAATAGTACACATACACACATTATCTAAATTGTCACTTATCCAGTGATTTATGGATTTGATCTATCTACTGCCATGTGAAACTGAAATGTCTCAACATCTATAGATTTAACCTTAACATTTCAACAGGATATTAACTGGACATTTTTTTCCTTGTCGGTAAAATGTAAATTACGTGGAATAAACATCAAATGTCAAATTTCACAAGAAATTATAAAGGTGTAATGCTATAGTTGCTGGAAAGCAATTTAGGCAAACATATTTTATTTGTTGTGAACACTGTCAGTATGAATTGCACCCATTCTCTGGAGTATTAATATGCAACAGCAAACGCAGGTCAAGGGGCTACAACAGAGAGGACATGAAGCTGGCAATTTCTGTGTTCCCAAATCTTAGTCTATGCTAGAAGTAATATGTATGAAACTAGAGTAAATTCTTAGTTGAAATAAAGAAGAGTGGGAAAATCATGAGGCTCTAAATGTGGTAAGGGACCCAAGTTTTCAAGATGCATTGCTACAGTTTTTGTCGAAGCAATCAGTTTTTTCTTTTAACTTTAAATTCATATATTACCTGAATTGTAGGTGCACCAACCTGCAGATGCCCTAAAGGCTTCACAGGGCCCACCTGCAACCGCCACACTTGTCAGGACTATTGCCTGAATGGAGGAAACTGCTCGGTCAACATGGGCAACCAGCCGACCTGTAGCTGCCCGTCAGAGTACCAGGGAGACCAGTGCCAGTACAGTAAGTGGCAACACTTTTTTTAAAGGTGGGGATGGATGATAAAATTTGTATAATTTTTAGCTTTCTGATGTACAGTGCTTATAAAAATGGCACATTGTTACAAAACACATTCAACACATTCCTTAATTGGTTTTGAGAAAAACGTCCCAGCTACTAACGCGATCTATGAGAGAATGGATGACTTTATGAAAGTGCTCTGCAGCTCTCTCAAGCCTAACCCTCTTCTCTTCATCCTCTTCATCCTCAGGTAAATGTGAAGGGTTCTGTCAGAACGGTGGAACCTGCTTAGAGACGTCCAATGGCACCAAACTGTGTCTGTGCCCCACTCAGTACATCGGACACCAGTGCGAGCTGGACAAATGTCAGTTCTGTGGAACGGGCAAGTGTTTGACATCATCCTCAGGGGAGGTTTCCTGCAGGTGGGTACACTGTGCAACGTGGTCACCACAAAAAACAAATCATACTTGGATATATAATATACTTATAATATAATATACTTGTAAATATTTGTGAATTTTTGTTTTGGACTGCTCAGTAACAATTGGGCATCAATCTACACACATTTCATTCCTTGCAAGTTACACTGAGTGGAAAGTGTGTTACATGGCCAACTAGAATGAGACTCAGTAGAGTGCTTACCTCTGCCAAGGGAAAATAATCCAACATGTCTGTTTAGCTCTTATGGATTGGCACCAAAATTAAATGGGTTTATTTCCTGGCCTAATGTATGCTCCATCCCTCCACCAAGTTTGGTGCGAATTGGCTCTGTAGTTTTTGTGTCATCTTATCGTCAAGCAAAAAAAAAAAACAAAAAACAAGTGTAAACATAACCTTCTTTGTGCTATATTAGGAGCATAATTTTTTTTTTATCGTTTGGGTGTGTTTGCATGTGTAGCTGTCCCAATGGTCAGACTCAACCCAGCTGCTATTCCTGTTTGGAGTACTGCACCAATGGACAATGTTCAGTTGACACTCGGACACTGCTGCCTCAGTGCAAGTAAGATATAACCTTCACCTGCATCTTAAACTTTCCTTGTCCTTTGCTATCTTTGAAACTCACATTCACACTCATTGTGTTTCCAGGTGTCCTGCTGGATGGAGAGGATACAGATGTGAACTTGCAGCTGCTTCTAGAGATTCTTCTGCCTCCAGTGGAAGTAAGTCACCCAGTTCTTTACAGAGTTTGGTTGGTAAAACATGCATTTTGGTTGCATTTGTTTACCCTATTTGCTCACTCTCAGGTACTGCCTCCATCGTCATCCCAGTGCTTCTTCTGCTGTTGCTGGCACTGCTGGTTGCTGGTGCCATCTTGTGGTACAAGCGGAGAATGCGCGGGTAGGTCCTGGTTTTAGGATTTTTTTTTTTTTTTCTCCATCATTTTTCATCTGCTCCTCACACCTGTACTATCTAGCCTCTCTTTCTCTCTTACCTTTTGATAACCACCTATTTCCTGTCTCCCAGGTCTCTATGGCCAGGCAAATCTCGTTCTCAGTGCTCGCGGTAACTTTATAGGGTTACATAATTAACCTGTTGACCCACAAATCCTGTCTCCTCCCTTCCTTAATATCCAGTCAGATTGGCTATGCTATTTGTTGGTCCATTTGTCCATTCTGTTGGTCAATGTAAAAATCTGTCTGTTTGTCCTTGCCTGCCATTACCTATTTTCCTCCGTGGGGGTTTCAGCCTCACAACACAGGGACTTTTACCTGAAGTAGTTTTGCTGGTGATGCACAAACAATTGAGCTGTTTCGTCTTTCTTGCATCCCCATACCCTCCCTTGTTTACATGTTTAAATGTTAGGCTTACACTATGTTCTGGCATAGTAAATTATACAATTGTGCATCTATGAAACATTGAAATGCTTGCAAAGAGCCAAATATTTGCAATGCGAAAGTCCAGCATTCTTCAAAAAAGACATGCTGCGGTATAATTCTCTGGGTTTGATCAAATGGCCTTTTGACAAAAAAAGCTCATTTGACAACCTTCAATCTATGTTGTCTTGGTTGTGTGGATTGTGTGTAGCTGGTGCTGAGTTAGTACATGGCTTATGACAAGTTATGATACTTTTGTAATTGTTTCTCCCAGAAATATTCAGTAATATGTAATATTATTTAGTCCTTTTTTTTTTTTTAAGAAGGGTTTAAATCTATTGTTTGGATGGTCATTGAGTTTGCTTATCTTTGTCTCTCTGCAGTGCTAAGGGCTTCCAGCACCACCGAATGACAAATGGAGCCATGAATGTTGAGATTGGGAACCCCGCCTATAAGATCTATGAAGGAGACCCTGACGATGACGCTGGAGAGCTCCTGGATTCAGACTTTGCTTTGGACCCAGACAAGGTGACTCAGCTAAAGTAACTCTTATTTAAAGAGCCATTTGAGCCATTGGACCCATGCCCTGACCACAGTTTATATTGGTGGTGGTAACAGAAATTTCAGTCTGATATGTGTCCAAATCTGAGCTAGTCAAGTACCACACGCCAATATAAACGTGTAGTGCAAAATTTAAGCAAACTTTCAGGGAAAACAATCTAATTAATAATCATTTCCAGTATGCGAATATTAGGAATAGTTGCTTCATTGAGTTAAAAAGTTTGTGTTTATATTTAGTGCCATTAAACCTCTGAGTTTTGACTGAAACTCTTCTAATGACATCATCTCATTGTATTTTCTTCAGCAAATGGTGAAGGACAAGGTAGACTTTTAATTGGGGAGGGATACAATCTTCTCTTTGGTCCACCCACATCTTTTTTTTTTGTTTGTTTGTTTGTTTGTTTTTCTCCTGCTGCTATTTTTCTATCTTATCTTACAGTTAACTGGAGGCTTCAGTGATGTTAAAGCCACATACTTCATGAATACAATTATTTATTCACCAAGTCTGTTTCCATAGCACTTTTGATTTTATAAAAGCACCAGCATTTCCACTCTTGTTTTTTTGTTTTTTTAACACTTGGTTTTTATGCTCAAACTAAAATTGAACATAAAAACAGGTGAATGGAAACACACTAATACATTAGTCAGAGGTAGCTGATTGGTGATTGGACTTCCTGAAACACAGAATCAGAGCAGACACACAATAGGATATAGCAAACATAGAAGACAAACCAAACAAAATATAACACCAAAACTAAATGCAGGGATTCAAGTGCCAGAAGGGAAAATTTTTGTTTTTGTTATTTGGGTGAACTAACCATATTTTTTTAAGTACAAAATGCAGTAAACGCTCCTTTCAACCTGTAATTTTCTTTGCTCCACAGCCCACCAACTTCACCAACCCAGTGTATGCCACCCTATACATGGGCGCCCACAATAGCCGCAATTCTCTGGCCAGCACAGATGAAAAGAAGGAGCTTCTCTCCCAGGGCGATGAGGACATGAGTGACCCATTGGCGTAGAGCTTGGCTTGGATTGAACTCTGCCAACATTGCCCTGACCTGCCCAACCTTGTGCTGAGCCAGCAAGCTCTCTCATCTTATGCCTTTATCAACTGAAAAAAAGCAACAAAAAAAGCAAGAACACTGTATAAAATGTATAAAATGAAGGACTACTTTTTTAAGTGATTGCAGTATTATATTTTGTTCTTTGACAAAAAAAAAAAAAAAATCCTCTGGTGATGAAAAAGGAACCATTTTATAGACATTTATTCAGTTCTTTTTAATTTTGCTCACCTCCTCACAACTCTCCCTCCCCTCTCACACATATAGCCACTACCTCTGTGCAAATGTAAAAGATAGAGCGATACAAATGGCCGTGGAACAATTTTAATTTTTTATTTTTGTATGAATTGTATAGGGGAAAAAAGAATATTGTTCCATCATAGAAAAAGATGCCAAGTCTTTGATGTTCATGAAAGAGAGGAGAAGTGTCAGTGCTCACTATGAATGCTTCCTGGATGCTGGTTTGGCTCAGTCTTTCACGTTATGTGTATACGTAAGTTTGCTGCTGGAGGTCTAAAGGGAGAAATAAGTTTAACTGCACATGTACACATGAAGGACTCAGACCGTGTCTGTTCTGTTGTCTCAAAGAACTACATTCAAGTGATTGTCTTTTACCTCCTTGCACAGACTAAAGTTATATATATATATATATATATATATATATATATATTTGCATATATATAAACCTATTAACAAAGTGTCTTGAAAATATACCCAGGAATACAAACATCAGTAACAAATAGCAGTCTACAGTTTGTTTTTTTTTTGTTTGTTTTTTTTAAGTCATTGTATAATTGACATACTTTGTGTCAGAAATGAATGCGTCAATGGCAGTGTGTTAGTGTGCTGGATGAAGATGATTGTAATAGAGTCCACATTCCAGGATGAAAAGTCTGGGATGGATATCTGTGGCCTTGGTTTAGCCTACCGTAGGACACTCTGGACAGAAGCCAGATTTTGGTCTGAAACTGCTCTAAAAAGTTCTTTTTGACAGTGACAGCAAGCTTCTGTAAATTTCCGGTCATCACTGAAAAACCATCTATGACAATAATTAGCTGAGAATGGTAACATTTAGCTTTTGTTCCTTGTCTTTTGATTGTAAATGTACTTTGAGGAAAGGCCAGGGAGACCGTTTGATGGTATGTACTTCTGTGGGAGATTGAGTTGTTTTTTTTTTTTTTTTTTGATATTGTATGTAATTACATGGACATGTAATTTAGGTTAATGCTCATTGTTAAGTGCATTCCCAGGAAGGAGACTGATCAGCTTCCTGATAAGCATTCCTTTGTTAATTCTTTTGCCTTGCTGCTAACGCTAACCATCTGTCTGTCAGCCTGGTTTTTAGTCTTTAAAGTTGCTTTCTGTGTCTCACTGCTCACCATGCTGCTTTTAACTGAGCTTCTTCTCAGCCATACCTGCCATATCACTCTGCATGGTAGAGTCACACACCCATCCTAGAGGAAATGCTTTGCCCCTCACTTTTAACAGTATTCTTTTTTTTTCTTTCTTTCTTTTTTCTTTTCTTTTCTTTTTTTTTTTTAACATCCTGTTCTGTTAGATTTTCAACCGACCATGTAAATTAGAACAATCATTTTTGAGTTGGAGAAATTCATTTGGTGGCAAAAACCCACATGGATATTTGTGGTTCTGATTGTTTTGTTATGATTCTATTTCTTTTTGATATAAGAAATTAAATGGATTTTTATAGTAGAAATGTACGGTGGCTCTGTCCGTCATTTGGAGAGATGGAGAGGAAAAGCAATTGCCTGTTAATTCTTGCTGGGGTACATCAGAAATAAACATGAGTTATCCTAAAAAGTAAAAAAAATAAATAAAACATGAACATGCATTAAGTGCTTGTTTGCATGTTGCTTCAACAAAGAAACACCACAAACCTTATCTTACATATTCCTGCATTGTAATAAAAGTCTTTGGTCTTGTAGTTACATAATTCATCTTATTTATTAAAAAAGAATTGCCATCTTTCAGTCAATAGTCAATATCATGGATCATTTCTTCTAAAAAGTAAATTTCTTGATTTCAACATTAATATAAATGTCCACTTAGAATAGTGTATGATACAATGTAAGCCAAATTGTGTAGTGTAAAGAATCACCCCATTTGTGCCAATGTCTCTTAGGAGGAAATTCATAATCTCTTTTGAGATAGAAAAAAAGCTTAAAACATAAGACCTCATAGGAATGTCCTTCATCCATCACCACATCTATAGCAGGTTAACATCATCTGAGCCCTTAAACAGTAGTCCATGTGGAATCTTCTTCATACATTTGTCACTTCCCATATGTAACTAAAACTGTGACAGAAAGTGTTGTCAAGGCCTATGACATTCACCTTTTAACAACTTCTTGGACAAGGCACAAAGACAGTGACATTTAAAATATCAAATGTTATGAGCTTTAAGACATTGATGTACAAAATAAAAGAGTAATCTTAAGTTTGTTATTCCCCTGAACTTCTAGTAGTTGTGGGCCATTGAAGATGAAAATTTTGTTTGCATATTTTCAGTATTATAAGGCTAATGTTAAAAGTACAAGGCAATAGAAATACAATCTTTAACAAATGGAAAATGTAAAATAAACTGTAAATATGGCTGACTTGTGAGAAATAACACTGTTTACACAAAAAAAGGCACTTCTGAAGCAAAACAGGAAACATTCAAGAAATCTTGGTTTGGCTAGTCTGTCCAAAAGAACCAGTACTGTAGAGTAGTAATCCCTCCTCCAGGATACATGCGACTGAAATCTAAATAAACCATTGTCAATATTGTCTTGATTGAATGTGTTGACTTGGTTTACATCAGCGAATAGTCCCCAAATGTGAAATATCAGCTTCTCTGTTATTTGGAGAAAGGTTTTGTGAGTGTCTTCGAGGCAAACATCCCAGCAGCAGCATTGGCATCTTCCCTTGGCTGCCTCCCAGTCTAAGTCCTGCTACGACTGCATAATCTGAGGAAATTAACGGTTTTGGGAATAAGATCCACATGTTGGCAGGCGCTTGTTAGTGAAAGCACCATTCCTCCTCCTTTGTGGTCCGCCAGTCCTCAAATCACCTCACCTGTATGTATGCAGTCGTCTTCTGACTGGTCTGGCTCTCAATGCCAGCAGAGCAGGGAAAGTCTTTTGCTTTCAGTGAGAGAGGAGTAACCCACTGTGCTTCTGTAACAATGCCTGCTCACTTAAAGTGGCTGTTAAGGGCCTCCATAAATAAATAAATTACCCAGCTAAGACAAGGGCTCTGTCCTGTCCTCCCATTTCAGTCTTTGTGACCTGCAGCCTCAGGGTTGAGATGGACCATCGGGACACAGGGAGGAAGGTTATAATGGGGAGGGAGGTGTAAGGGACGAATAAGTGGTTTAGGGTCTCTTCCAACCGCTCCGGATCAACGCATCAGCTCGCAGGAAAGGCTGGTTTCGGAGATCTGTGAGTAGGCATGGAGAAAGGAGTAAGAGACAGGGGGGACACTCATGTTAGAGGACCACATTTCCTGCCACTTACTTAAGCTTCTTTCATTCTTTTGCAGTATTTGAGAGTGTTTTTAAGCCATAAATTTATCAGAAATACACTCAGATTCTAGTTCATTTGGTACACATAATAGCAAGTTTCTATTTTTTTGTCCACCCCCTTTATCTCATTGAGGGTAAGCCAAAAAAACAGAAACACTTTGTGCTTGTGAACAATACAGTTCACAAACTACATCCTCCAACAATCATAAAGTTGAATCAATACCTCTAACACAAAACTGAGCATTGTAACTATCATGGGAGGAAGATTTATTGCAGGGCTGTTGCGTTAGACTGCATTAGTTTTAGCTAGGTGTTCCTAATAAACTGCCAACTGAGTGTATATTGTTGTATATGTCAAATAATTATAGAAAATCTGCAATAATGTCTGCAGTTAAATGTGTTAAATGTGTTTTTAGAAACAAAATTAGCAAATAAGAGCATAACCAATGCAGATTATACACTGAATGACATATTCCCATAACCTTGCATTTCACCTGGTAGTAGTGATACACACAACAGTGAAATTAAGGCTTTGGGAATGTCGTTATGGCAACTTCATAAGACTAACAATGCAGCAGTTTGAAAAACATAGCCATCATTATTACAGTTACAGGACAATGGTCAACAAGCTCTTCAGTCTGTAGAGCAACAATCAAGATGCCTGTTCCACTTAAGTAAAAGAAAACATTTAACTTTATTTCACAGTTTTGGACACAGACTGCGTTTGTGTACATTTGACTGAATGTGCGTCTTTGTTTTCCTAGAGCCTGTTGACCAAATAGCTGTTCAGCACACCGCGGATGACAGTTAGCAAAGACAAAACATGGCGGACATTGTTGACAGGTGAGATGTAAATGAACACTGGACAACATGCAACATGTAATGGGAGGGGTGAGGATAATGATGATAATATTTAGGGGACTAATGCATGAAAAATAATGTTCTGAAAATACAGAGGATTTTTGAAAGACTTCAAATCATTGACTGTGTTTTATTGGCTGCTGGCAAAAGTGATATTGACTTTCTCTGAAACAAACTGTAACTTGCTTCTTGATTCACTATTATTATTTTCTAACAATTGTGTAGTAAAGCAAATCTCAGTGCTGTAAAGCTTTTTTTTTTTTTTTTTTTTTTTTTTTGCGTCTGAAGCACTAGCTGAAGCAGCTGACACCACTGTAGCAGCACACAGGAGCTGGAAGGCCAAGCAGGCCGGGTTTCAGCCAGGCTACCTTCCTTACCCTCTCTTAGGAGTGAGAAATACTGTCATTAATCTTCTTTGCAGCTGGAGGAGGTAGAATAAACAGTCATAGTTGAGGAAAGAAGAGTCACATGTTAGCCGGAAAACCAACACCAAACAAGTTAGTCTCATGGAACAAGGCATCGCTGATAAAACCAGTAAATTAGCCAAACCTCTTTATTGCTGAAATCTGCTTCATGAAAAGAGATAAAGGAAATCTGCCATAATAATGCACAGCCTTTTACAAGTGTCATGCATGATGCTCTGACTTGATAATTTAATCACAGTCATGTCTGATTGTACTTTGAGTGTATCATATTTTTCACGCGCAAAATATGCTGACAATCAGTACAATTTTTGTTTGTTTTTTCCATGTAGCTCTATGCCAGGCAAAGAGGTTTGGCTGACTCCTATCATCGGAGGCCTGATAGGAGTCTTCTAGTAGTAGAACATAAACAACCAGTGATGGCCCACGTTAGTTTACAGTAATTGTAGTGGTAGAAGTTTGGGGGGGGTGGGAGTGGGGGGTCATGCTGCATGCACAGTGGTCAGGAGGCGTATAAGAGACACCTGGACAACCTTGGCATTAGGGGGGGAGGGCTAGCAGTTGGCGTCGTCACAGAGGTTGGCTTCACAGAAGAACCGTGAGCCGCGTTTAGCAGTGCGGGCTGTGAAGGGCACGCTCTTCAGTACTGGGGGAGGAGGGGGAGGAAAAGAAAACACGTCACACCTGAGACACTGCCCTTCTGGGGGGAGAGTGGGCACTGGATCACCTTCACATTTTATTTAGGAGACTGTAATGAATCTGAGAAAAGTGGACCTCTGCTGTCTATAGCACACTTCTATGGAAGCAAACTCTGTAAAGGCCTCAGGAGGTTTTTAATAGAATTAGAACAGAATAAGTGTTTGTCCGGGGAACCTACCAGCTGGATAATAAGCTGTTATAGCTCTCGTGGTAGTGGCATTGAAGCATTATTTATATTACTAAACATTATATTAATGCAGCATTTATATTATTGACATTTTAAGCACTGGTCACTGATTGTTTCCTGAGGCTGTAGATACTTTTTTTTTTTCTCTCATTAAAGCCATTATATGTAGAATTTGGCAACTCCTGGTGCTACATTCAAAAAAACACACTCATGACTGTCTTATCTTTCTACTAACAAAATTGTCATCACAATACTTATACATACACAATACTATAATCACCCAACACTACACATGGTGGCTTTAAAGAAAGACACTGTAACTAAGATCCTATACAGTGAATGTAAACTCATCATCAAACTGTCTCTCTGACTATCAACCTATTGAGGCTCAACAGCTTTAGTGTTGTTCTTTTCAGACATAACGAGACAGCACGTCATGGAATAAGCAGAGACTGCTGAGCTGCTATGTGCTGTGCTCCAGATGTGCTTGTGTCTGGAGCACATAGCACAAGGTGCACTTCAAAGGAGCTGAGCAGTGAATGACCACAGTCATCCTCGGCCTCGGACAACCGGGGCTGCTGGCACCCACATGGGGTCTTTTTAGGGTGCTGTCTGGCCCACCTGTGATGATGTCCTCAATAGTGCCATCCTTGCCCTCGTACACGGGCCGGTGGTCCTTGGCTTGCCGTTTGCGCAGCTCTGCAATCAGCTCCTGCTGCTGCTGCCTCTTCTTTTGGGCCTGGACCTGAACCAACAGAGAGGATATTTGTACTGTTCCCTGTGCTTCTTGGAACACCACGTAGCTTTATTTAGCACTGAGTAAACATCTGATAGCTTTCATTCAGCTTAGCCGCTTGCACTTGGACTGTACCTTAGGGTCATGTTGTTTAGCCTCCTGAGCCAACAACTTTTCTCTCATCGCTTCCTCCTGCTTCTTCCTTTGCTCGTTTTCTTCCAGTGCATCCTGTTGAAAAAAACAAAAAGGTGACCGGTCTGTGACAAGAAACTGTAACTCAAAGTCGAGTCAACACACCTGTGTGGCCTGGTGAGGACAAGGAAAACAGGTCAAAAGTTGAACATAAACAGGCAGTTTGATTAACAGCCAATAACTGCAAATGTATTCTCATTCTCTTTCCTCCTCTCCCTTTCAAACTTTAACACACACACATATTGAGAAATATACTTGCTCACTTTCTTGCTGAGAGCTTAACAACAAGATTGATATTACTTCCATGTCTGTATGCTAAATATAAAACTATAGCCAGCAGCTAATTAGCTTAGCTTAGCATAAAAACTGGTGAAACAAGTGGTGAATGTTAACAAACTCCAGCTACGCTCATCTCTGAAGGTCCCTTTGTTACGCTTGGACCTAGTTGTTTTCCCATTTTCCAAAATATATATATATAAAGTTTATCATCCTTTGACTGTTTCATATTAAGTGCACAGATACAGTGGTATCCATTCCTTCAGTTAACTCTCAACAAGAAAGTAGCTTGTGTATTTACCAAATGTCTAACTATTCATTTAAGACATAAAAACAATCAGACAGACACCCGTACATGTAGAAACCCATGTGCTGCACATTTCCTTGAGCAGATCCCATAAATCCAGTCTGAGAACAATCTCAGGAAATGTGCTGTGTGGTGGGGCAGGGCGAGGCTGTCCAGGGGTAAAAAGGGAGGAGGGAAGGAGAATGGGAGGGGAGAAGGGGGGAAGAACCAGTCTAAACACCACAGCTGCGGCTCTAGAGTCAGACCCAGCTGGCCTTTCCTGTTATTTGGCCTCAGCATATACGCCACGTCCTGTGGCACAGAGGCAGCCAAAGCTCTGCCCTCCGCTCTGCTCAAAGCAAGACAAACCAGGGAACTTCCCAACTGGCCATCAGAGAAAGCTGCACCGTGTCAGGACAGTAGTGAGAAGAGATACACAGATGCTTGCTCCTGCTTGTTGCCCTCACCTTGTAGGCCTTCATAAAGCGCACAAACACAGGGAAGAACACTGAGGGTGGAGTCGTCTTGGCACTCTCTCCGAAGTAGTTTACCACATTGTTGAAGGCTTCCTAGAATTGGAGAGGAGGACAGTGCCAGAGAGGGAGCGATGTTTGTAAACACTGTTGAGTTAGCAGCCATGATTTTTTTTTTGTGTGTGTGAAAGGTGATTGAGCTGCACGGGGATAGAAGTTTTGCCTCATGTCTATTTTCAGTTTTTCTAGTGGATACTTTGAGGTTTTGGAGGTGGGGACAGTGTTGTGTACCTCTGCTGTCTTCGCGTCCTTCTGCAGTTTGTCCAGCTGTGCATCACTGGCCTGGACGAAGCCTTTCAGGACTGAATGGTCATGGAGACTGCACTCTCTCCGGATCAGGTCCATGCCTTTCCCAAGCTCTCGAACATCCAGCAGCACATTTTCCAGAGATACTTCACACACAATCAATAGAGATTTGTTTTTTTTTACATACTACATCTTTGCATGTTTACTGAAAGAATAATAGTTTAATATTAAATGCAAACTCACCTGCTGCAGCTTTATCCACAAAGTGCAGTTCATTGTAGAAGTTGGTCAATTCTGGGTATTTCTCCTTTACAATGAGAGCTATGTAGTGGAGCAATGTCATTTTTCTGTCTGTAGACTTAGTGTCCAGCAGCTGTGTAACAAAATAAATGAAATGCATTTTGCAACAGTAAACAACAGTGTTGACTGGTAATCATAAACTGAATACTTTAACAAGATCTCCAAATTCTGCAACTTACCAGATCAAGACTTTGTAATTTGAAGCCATAAACACAGCCTCGCTTGCTGCTATTCATGTAGTTTCCCAAGGCTAAGATGATCTGCAAAGCAAACCACGAGATGGGATAAATATGCAGCATAAATAGTGCTGATATGAAAACGCCAGCCAAAATGAACAGTTCCTACCTCAAGCATCCGCTTCAACTTTGGTGAGGATTTGACTGAGCCAGAAGCAGCAATGATTGCATTGAGCTGTGGTGTGAGCATGTTGACATTGTCAGCAAAGTTACCAACAAAGGTGATGATGTTCATTCTCTGTGTGAGTCTCTCAATCTTGCTGAATAATAACATGAAACGATCTTCCTCCGCCAGCTGGTCCAGTGGACGCCGCTCACGCTCGTACTGACGCAGCACCTTGATTTCCGCCTCCGTGGGCAGGAAACGCATCAGGCACTCCACAAAATCGACAGGTAAAGCCTTAAGGTCGAACCTGAACAAACACAGTTAATTAGTAAGTTCTTCCACCTTGTTTATGATTAAGGAACTTAAAGTTTGTGGGAATTTCATACTTCTCTATTGCTTTGCAGATCTCTTCTGTGGTCTTGTTAGCCTTTCGCAGTGTGATGGCTAAGTTCTTGGAGCGATTGGCGTCCAGGAGGGTGACTTTGTTTACAGCCTTCTGGGCTACTTTGTTCTTCGGGCAGACAAGATCCACAACTGGACCCTGGGCTCTGGTCTTAAACAGCTCCTCAAACCTCTCCAGATCAAGCTCCTGCAGATATGTTCATAGTTTAGTTACTTCTTGTTGTACTATAACTTATACTTTAAAAACATACTTTTAACTTATTATTAGCTCTTCATGCTGATTTCAAGTGTGTTCAGTTGGAAAAAGGCATTGACACATCTTTCCAATCAGGATATAGCAACATCTGAATCAAATGTGAAGGCAGTTGTGGGGTTATTGGTCATGCTGCCAGCACTTTCAATCAAACTTTAACTTTGATTATTGCTAATTTCGTCTTATATATTATTTTATTAAAATGTGAAACCAAGTTCTCAGGGACCTTAGATGTGATGGGAGATTAAGCTGCTTGATTTACCTCTAGTACACGTTCATCATCAATCTCATTGAAGACTGTGCCATTGATCTGATTGGGCTTCAAGGCTGTCCAGTTAAACACAGGCAGGCGGAACTTAGTTTTGATGGGCTTCTTGATTCTGATAGCTGTAAAATACAGAAATGTGTTAACTTTTGCTCTGCTACCTGCAGTAGACTAGACATTACAGATAAAATTGCATAACAAAAGTTTGTGATTTGTGCTCTCACCTGACAGGCCCAAACTCAGGATTACTGAGGGAGAAGCTTCTGGCAGAGGTGGAGCGAGAGGAGGTGGTGGTGGTGGGACTGGTACACTGCTTCCTGTAATTAAAGTAGAACGCGGTATTAAAACATTTTTCACAGGAACATTTTTTTCAGTCTTGTATTATTTTGTTGTTCGCTTCTGTTTATGTTCAACTTTTTTTTTATCACTTTCATTATACGCCTGTCATATATGTTTTGTAACCTCTGGGTTTAATGTTCTCTGCACTCTGTAAAATAACATTGTAAAAGAGATATGTAATCTTACTGAAGCCTGTTCCTGGATAAATGAAGTTATTATAAAGGACTGGAAACTGCTGTAAGAGACAGAGACAGATCTGCCTGCACACACGCACACAAAGGAAATAAGCCTTGTGTTTCCCTTTCCTGTCTGGGTTGGAGAACACTGCTGTGACCCATCACCTGGCTTGGCACGAATTAACAAAAAGGGGGAACTGAAAATAGACCTCTGCTGAGAGTCTATAGTCAAATTAACTTTCACATATATGTGTCACCAGGCATAATATGAGTCAAGCTATGTCACCTGAGGCAGAGGGCAGGGGAGGGGGAGGTGGTGGTGGTGGGGGAGGCGGTGGAGGAGCTTCACTTGCTGGTGGTAAACTGGTATCTGGTCCGCCTGACTCTGTTAACCCTGCCACTGAACCCGGGGACAGCTTCCCAATGTCACCCAGAGGGATCCCAAGGCCACTATTTCCTCCCCCACCCACACCAAGTGGCTCGATTGCAATGTCGCCATCAGGTTTCTTGTGCAAACGGATGGTGCCCTGTTGTTCAAGCTCCAACAGCCGCCTCTCGATGTTGAAGTGCCTCTGGAAGGCGGCATCCTTCTCCTTGATCATCCTCCTCAGGGTGGTGACCTGGGTGTTGGTTGACTCGTACGTCTCCTAAGCAGTCACCAGGTGGGGGTAAAGAGCACAACACAATGACTCTACAAGCCAAAGAAACATCCTGTTTCCTGCTGACCTAATTTGCTATCACAGCAATTTAGCCACAAACATCTGAAACACATCTTTGCGCTAGCACACAGAGCAACTGAACCCTTTCTGATACAAGGCTTGCAAGCAATAATACATCATTGTGACTTTCAACTTACCCGTATTGCTTGCAGGTCCTTATCTTTCTGAAGGACCAGCTTCTCCAGGTCAGCCACTTTCATCATTGTTTCATTCTCAACCTCCAGAAGCTTCTCCGTCACCTGTGATCAGAGACAGAGAGAGTGAGCGAGATGAGAGGAGGTGAAGTCAAGAATTGATCCACAGCTAAGGCATCTCTTCCAGTTCCACTCCCTCCTCTCTCTCCCCATACGCAAAGTGCATCATCAATAAGAAAGCTATATCCAGCAGCATGACGCAGCAAGAGCATGGCATAGCTTTCTGTTTTGATTTTGCCCAGATGCTCATCCTCTATAGGAATTCACAGTGATCATGCTCCCCCATCAATTCATCCTCCCCCATCATTCATGACCTCTGAGAGCAGAGTTTGTTATGAAATTCCTCGAGTGATGTCAGGGCTGCCTACGACCTTTCCATGTGAAGGGGGTCTTTGCACAGCAGCGTGGGATACAAGGGCAACTGCCCAGAAAGAATGAGCCAACACAAGAACAATATTAAGATTGTTTAATGCATGGTATTTGCCAGTGTTCTCCACCCCATCATTATCCCAAATGACTTGTGAAATGCAAACACTGAGTTGATTTCTAATTACCACATAGAAACAGCCAAGTTAAGTACATAGGTGGTGAACCACAACAGTCTCATAAATGCACCCAAAGAGCAGTGTTGGTGGTCCAGGCTGGGCGGTGCACTTACATGGGACAGGTGCTCTTCCAGTTCCTCCACCTTCTCCAGCGCTGCATTCTTGGTCTCCGCATCTTCCAGCAGACCACCCACATCAAACACGTTATCCAGGTATGCCTGGATCTGCACCGACAGCTTGTCACTCTCTGTATGTTTACATTTCTGACATGGGAAGAGAATGAATCATAAAGAGTGACGTTACACATACATACACACTCACATCATCTCCAAGTGAGGATATTTTGCTCATTTGGACCATGATATTGTCTTCTTACCTCCAGGTAGTCATCCAGTCCCAGCTTGGTAAATTCATACTGCAGATGAACTCTGAAGTTCATGTCTTCAACTGAGTGGACCACAATGTTTATGAACTGCATGCAAGCAACCTGGGGTACAGACAGACAGATTTAGATCCAAATGTATTTCATTGGATGAATAGATGAACACACAGTCACAACAAAAAGAATAACACAAAGCTAGATTTACCATGAAATCGATGTTTCCCTCCTCACTGCGGAAGTAATCCATCAGTCTTTCAAAGCGATGCTTCTCCTTACACACCTAAAATACAAATGATGCAGGAAATCCATGGTAATCATTTAGTAGAAAAAAAAGAATTAAGATATGAAGTTATAATAGTACAGAGAAAAGCTCACCATGAAGAGGAACTGGGTCTAATGTGGACTATGTCAGAATATGTAGCTGTACTATATTATTTCATGTGATTAATCATAACCCAATGTAGTATTTTTTCATTATTAAACACTTTCTAAGATCAAACATAATCAATAAAAATCTTAGCAATATGTAAACATACAGCAACAACAAGCTCTTCTTATCATCAAAATTCATGGGAAGCAAATCTAGGAAAAGATAAGTTTTTGGTTTTTTTTTGCTGAATTCTACACAAAAATACACTCGAAGAAGAGAGGAAAACAAATGGTACTTTCTCAGTTCTTCTAGCATTTTAGCATCACAAAAAGAAAACACACAAATATTTCTATTAATTCTCACTAGACACAGTAGTAGTTGTAACCTACTATTGTTGTAATCTTTGATTATTGGTACTTGAGTTTTCTTGAACGCCATAAATAGGTTTCTTGTAAGATTTGATACGTGTCATCTTGTTTTGATGTAAAATCTAATGCTGACCCACAGAATACCATCTTATTTTGACTAGTGGCTTGATTAGATCTTGTGTCTCTATGGGTCTATAGACTACAGGGTAGTTGTCTTGTTCCGGTCTTTAGATGACTGTGCAGACAGAAACTGAGAGGCTAACAAAACCTTTGTGGTCCACTGGCTGCCATCAGGGAGTTGATCCTTATCATTGTTCAAGGTTGGCTCACATCTGGTGTCATAATGAGTCTAACAACCTCAGACAGGCCCCCTCTAGGGCTTACTTCCTCAGAAGACCACAACTTTCATCTCTTTACACTGTGCCTTTATGCATTTATCCACATTGGTGATGTGGGAAATTATGGAAATTTAATGAATGTAAATTAGATTTATTTTTAGCATATTCAATCCTCGCAGGGCAAGCAATTAATCACCACTGAGTTGTGAAGAGTACAATTTCAGATTATAATGGTTCAAATTTCATTTAAAAGTGTCTTTAGGTACCTCTTTGAAGTTGTCAAATGCTGAAAGGATGATCTCATGACCTCCTCGGACTAGACAGACAGCAGCCAGCAGTTCAAGGACTAAAGCTTTTGTCCTGGAAGTACAGGACACATTCATTAAGACATTAACATACATGGATAAAAATTGCAAAGACGAACTCTATCTCAAATTAATAGTGGAAAAGGACCACTTCTGTACAATTTACACTACCAGAATGTATGTCTCTGCATGCAATCCTCATAACTAGTGCAAATACATCAAAATACAGAGGATGAAATGAATAATCCATGCTCAAGTCTGAACCAAGAGCAGGTTTTTATAGCTTTTGAAGAGTTTACCCTCAGACTTCATTATAAAGTGATCAGCCTTGGTGGTTTACCACTAATCTCCCTTTAGTAAACATTCTTTTAACAGCCTGTACATACGCCTCTGAGCCCTGACTTCAGAGAGAAGCTGAGCCCCATGGAGAATGGGAGGCATATCATATTAACTGGCTGTAGGGTTTCCCCTATTGTTCGACCCAGCCCTGTGAAGATGGGGGCCTCAGTTCTTACCTTGAGTTTTTATTGTTCAAGCTGAGAGCAATTTCATTGACTGCATGTGCATGAGACATGACCATATTGAAGCCGTACTAAGAAAAGAGAGAACAGGATGTGGTTAGAAAAACCTGGGTATACATATGTATACACAGGAAACACGTAATCCTCACATTTATAAAAATCAATGCGATGATTATGTTTGAGCCTCTATATATTACTGCTCCTGTCAAGTGAGGTTGCTGTTTTTTACCTGGTAGTTCATGATTGCTCTCAAACACATGATGCACACATGCACATCATCTTTTTGGCTCACAAGGCGGGAGTTTTTGATGGTTTTGCTGTTCGAGACAGAGCCATAGCTGCAACAGATGGTAGAAGTTAATATCTAGTAGAGATTCAGTTATAAGCTCAGTCCACAAAGTTTTATTTTGTTATTAATTGCAGCTTCTTTAATTGATTTCTGAAACGTATCTGCTGTTCATATAACTCTTGTTTTAAGTGTGTCACACAGGGAGAAACACAGAGAGAAAATTACAGAGAATGAAGTCTGACAGAAAAACCTTAGATGGCTTTTGAGGTTACAGATGTATTATGGGAGTCTGTTTTCTCTGCTGCTGCTGTCAACAGACTGAGGTCTATACACACAGTGAGTGCTGTTATGTAACTGTATTGCACAGTCACCATGTGCCTATAATATTTCTGCTTGTCCAGTTTATAAGTGGCTTACATCTCATGATCCAGCATTTTGTAATTGTGTTTAGCATTTTCTAAAAGACTACTAATTAATGATAATCTACTTCTAAATTTTATAAAGTCTGGAACATATTCTTGTGGACTATTTCTTCCTGTACACCCTGGTAATGCTTAATTTAATTTAATGTCTCTGTCTCTCCTGTCTGTGTGTAGCCTAGAGATGAGAAGGAGCATTGCAACTGTCCGACATATGTTGCTGCTCACAGCTGGCTCTCATCTGAAGACAGTGCAAATACACATCTGGACACATGAAGGAGGATGATGAACAAAGTGAGATGCACAGTGCAAAAGGTCAGAGACTTCCTGCTTGTATCTCTGATACAGCTCATCATCTGACTGAGATTGTGCAGATACTTGAGTTTTAGGGAGAGGTCAGGAGACCAGTAATTTGTTAACCATTCAGGCATTTTACTGAAACAAAACAGCACCAAAACAACAGGTTTGCATGCTAATACATGTTTATAGCATTAAAGGTTAGCAGAGCAAGGCAATAACAGGGATAGCTAATAGCAGGGAGGCTTGCTTAGCAATACATACCGGAGGACAGACTGGCGGGCAGAGCGCACCAGTGTGTTGCAGAAGGGTTGGGTGCCCGAATGGTGCAGATCCTCTATAGACCTGCTCCAAGATTTAGCCTTGTCCAAGAAACCATCCTCCCCATTCTCCAGCCCCTCAAAATCCAACCTGGGCCACATACAGACAGACAAGCCAACACAGAAGCACAGGGGTATAGATGAGAAGCATGGGGGAAGTTAGGTTTGCAAGGCAGTCTGGTAAAGAGCAAGGGGTTATCACAGGAACTGTCATCAAGCTGCACAATAAAGCTCAGCACAGAAATTCTGACCCATTCAGGCAAGGTATAGCTCAAGACTACACCACATAGCATTTGTCCAGAAACACATTCAGTTTGCCAAGTATGCAAAAGGCATACAAACAAATCCAAAGAATGCAATGTGCCAAGAGCACATTTTAGATGCACAGGCAGTTTATTACAGGCTCTACGGGACAAAACATGTTAACTCAGCAGCTAGACTCAATGCCCAACCCAGTTCCTTAGGAAGGAGGCTTTGGCTACAGTCAGAGTAGTGTGTCAAGTGTTTGTATGAATTGTATGTGTGCAAAAGTACTCACATGACAGCACATTGGGCAAAGGAGAGGTACTCCACCAGGACATCGAGACCTCTGTTTTCATCATTGAGGAACTCCCTGACCCATCTGTGATGCATGAGAACAGAGAAAGGTTAGCAGGGCACTGAAATGAAGAGCACACCCTTATCCTTTAGGACTAGATTTTACCCACCAATGTACAATAGGAGAATGATAAATAGATACACAGAGAGAAAATGTAGATAGATGTGATTCTTAAGCTCATTAGAAGCAATTTTTAGAACTTTTTGTACTTAAAGATTAAATCTGGTTTAAAAAATAAAAATAGATTAAAAAGGAAAATGTAGCTATTGATTGTTTTTTAAATAAGATTTGAAAATGACTGGTATGTAAAAAAAAAGATCGTAATAATGTGCACAGGTATATGTAAACAGGTGTGTAATAATACAATTGAGAAAATTAGTAGCAGTTTAAGCAACAGTGAAAATAATCATTAGTTGAAGTGCTACTTCACTGTACTAATACATGTCTGAAGGGGGTCTCCCCTCCCATGTCTGAGAGAAAATGGCAAGAATGCAATGGAAAGAAAACTAGAGCAAGGCTTCAGATTTCCACCCTATTTAACTCCAGTTTTCTGGAGGGAGAGAAACAACTCCAAACAAAGGAAATCCCAATGCGATGAGGGAAGGAATGTAGAGGGCATAAGGCTGAAGGAACTGAGCTCAGGTCGAATCTCTGACAGCCAACAGTATTTAGTCTGCCTCCCCCACAGACCCCCTTCACCTCCTCCCTGCTTCTTCAGGGAACTACAGGGGAGGAGGACAGGATTGGGGTAAAAGGTTCTTAAAATAGTCTTGAAGCACTGGTTATGATGACAGAATCCTAGCCAATGGCAGGAAAGCAATCAAGTCTCAAAGTAGTAGAGGGAAGGAGGGAGGTGAAAAGGGAACAAAGGTGAGCAGAGGAACAAAGCAGTAAGTTTGGGTGCAGGAGGGAAGAGGAGGGGGTGGACAAGAAGGCGGGCTTGATCATCAGTTTCCTGTCTAACGCCCCCCCCATCTCAGTTCTCTCCCTCTTCTCCCTTCTTGCCTCTGACCCCTCACTCTTTCCTCTCTTTCAACGTCTCCTTTTGCTTCTCTCAAAACAGTTGCTATTTCAGATTTTTTTGGCAATCTCAGGAATAACACATCAGAATAGGCCCAGGATTCAGACACACACAATAAACCAGCATCTGTTACACTTAATCCCACCCACAAAAGTATTCTGAAAATAGCTCTCTTTTTTTTATTCTTTGCCTGTGAGTCTTTCTGGGAAATGCATTGAAACAGACTCTTTTGATGAAGTCTAATAGAATATGAGTTATTCTTGGAGCTCAGTGGATGCTGTGGAAAACCAAAGCCTTTTTACAGGCTCCTTTTTTCAGTGGCAAGTCACTGCAGCACATTTTTTATGTCAAAGTGTCTGTGTGACATCAGATTATTGAGTCAAAGGACATAAGATTTTGTTAAGAAAAGCTTAACAAAACTTCAAGATACACAGTGCTGCATAGTATTGAATTCTATTACAAAATATGGCAAAGTTATCCTTGTGTGTGTTTTTGTGCTTTTCACTGGGTTCAGCATTGATCAGCCAGCCTTCCTGTCCCTCTGGCATACACAACAAAGCTTCCTGCTCAACACTATGGGGGAGTGGACGATGCAGCACAATGGCAACCATCTGGGCATTATGAGGACCAGCTCTATGAAGTGGAGCTGCAGAGCTTGGCAAGTTAAAACAATGGGGGAGATCAGGGCACCACAGAGAGCTCTGAATCCCTGCAGCAGCACTGGCAAAAGCAGCTAAGATAATCATTTCGTTTCATTAAGCTCCATGCGCAATAAATAGACCTGTATAATTTGCCAGAAAAATTGCAGATAAGAATCGATTACCCAATGTGGTTTGTCCTCAGCGAGATCTCCAGCTCCCTCAATACTTTTGTAGATTCCTGCACCCGCCTGCGAAACTTCTGTAAGACACAATGGAAGCAGAGTTTTGCTGCAGATGTATCAATGTCCACTGTTAATTAAGAAGCTGTTAGAGTCGACAGGTTCTTAAATAGGTTCACCTAAACACACCTTCACGTGTAAGCTTCCCTTTTTAAGAGGACCTAAAGTTTATAAAGGTCATTTGAATTGTCCCACCTTGCGTGTGACTCCAGGGTCTAAGTATCCTCGTAGCTTCTGGATGTAGGTGTGAGGTGGATTCTTCACCTGAAACCTCTCCTGAGGACACAAACACAGTAGGTATTGTAATGTATGTTTGCTAAAGTCATTGTGCTAGTGCTGGTGAGTTATGAGAGCAAGCGTGTGCACATTCTCAGTGCAGGTTTATAAATGCACCTGGTCACAGATCAGGTCCCATTTCTTCTCATTGTCATACTGTCTGAGGAGCCGGGCTTTGTCTGGAGGCAGGTTCATAGAATTCTGAAAATATAAAACATAAGCATTAGTTTCAGTTACACACATATTTATCCCTTTCTCTGTTTGTTTGATCATTTGTAGAAACTGTTGATTTACAGCAGTGTTTGTCACTGGAATTTTATAGACTTCTGGCGCCAATGACAAAGGAAGAGACAAAATTTGAGGGACTTTCGTCTTAGGGTCCATGACCTCACTTCCTGTGTTGACTTTTGGCATCCTGCAGGCTGACACAGGAGGTAAACTGTATCTCCTCTGCACTCTCAGTATTGTCTCAGTATTGTTCAGGCAATACTTTGCTTTTAACCACAAGAAGTCACTATTAGAGTGCAGGCTTATTACCAGGCCTGTCATCCAATCTGGCAATAAAAAACACTTGAACACCACATGAGTTGTCTGAGGCAGTCAGTTTACTGTGGCTCAAATTAAATACTACATGCTCTAATTTTTGTTTGGAGACCAATCCACTTAAGCATTTTATCTCCTTGCGACCACTGTAAAAAAAAAAAAGAAATAACACAAAATATATGACACAAGCTTTTGACTAATTACTTCTTTGATCAAACCAAGAGTTTGTAAAGTCACTGACATGGAAATGAGGATGCGCAACAATATGAAGTGAGCTCGCTTGCTCCTGAATCTGATCTCCTCAGCATTTCTCTTTGAAGAGACACGTGGGATTGTTTGCACTGAGAACCCTCATTTACACCCATATCAACAGTACCTCATAAGCCTGGCCACAAAAGACCCGTCAGATTGACTTTTAACCTGTTGCCATAACTCTGCCTGCCATCTAGGGCATCACCCTGCCCTGTTAACCCAGACATGAGGTCCACAACAGTATTTTGCCACTGGTGAGGTCTGATAGATGGAAAATAACACATACTTGTTCCTATGACAACCCCACCAGTTACTGGTACTGGTGGAATATCACATGCAAGTATTTTAAAATTAGTTTTCCACAGTGGGACCATATTGCTCACTCCATCAGCACCACCATGAATCATGCTGTGACGGAGGTGAAGAATAAATCCATATCAAATTGGATATTTTTGTGATGATAAATTACAAAATGCACTGAAAACCAAAAAAAGGAACCATAAACTGAAAAAGCCCTTTTAAAACTTTTTTTTTTAAGTCAAAGGTAAAATGCCTGACAAATCAGTAACAGGCTATAACTGTGGAAAGAACCGCCAAGATGTTACTATACTTTATAAATCCCATGCAGGAGAGAAGAGATGCAACATGCATGCCAGATGGTCAGAATTACAGGAGGAATGTGCCTTGTTTATAGTAGTAAATTTTCTCCTGTCTGACCCCAAAGCTGCTCTCTCCTCCTCAGTTTGCCCCATGAGAGATTTTACCTACAACACCGTTTTTAGGAAGTTCGTACTAGGAGGTGAAAAGTACCATTTTCTACAAATGATCAATTAATATATTAGATAAAATTAGTTTAAGAAAATAGTTAGTGATTATCATAAAAACAATATATTCAAAGAGCAGTCACTCATACAGGATATTAATTTCTCATTCATTAAATGAATGCGTTCTATGAGTAATAAGCATTTGGATCTTCTGTAGGGCTTAGTCAAATCATTGATTACTCGACTATCAGAAAATTAAAGAGCAAATATTTTATTGTTTGTTTGATGTTATTTTGATGTCTGTTTTAGCAAAACAAGATATGTGAATACTAAGAGACTCTGACAAAGTTCATCATTACTTTTGGACTTTTTATACATAAAACAACTAACTGATTACTAAAGAACATTACTGGCTGATTAATATTATATTTTAGTTAGTTCTCTGCCTAATTTACTATATATGTGACAGAACGGGTCTGTCCTGTTTCAGTGAGTTGATGTTTAGTCATATTCACAATGAATTATTTCAGTAGCACCAATTGAAAGATCATCAATTGTACTGAGTGGATACTTTGAATACACGCCAGATTATGGTCCATGGGGTTGGTTTTGAAAACAAAAAAACAAAAAACAAAAAATGAAAAAATGAAAAAGTTATCTGCTCCAGCATCTGTCCAGGCCCAAGGTCTTTCCTTTGTTTTCCCTTTTTTTTGTTGGTCAGTCATGCATACTAAACTAGAACTGTGAGACAAACAGGCAGAGAGCAAGACCCCCTTCTGTAGCAATTTGATTGTGAATAACTGAAAAACATGCAAAACAGACACACGCACACATTCATTCATTTTGTAAAGACAAAAGAGGCAAGTAAAGTCAGAATAGAAAGTGTTATAGTAATATTCAAGTGAAGCACTGTATAGAGATAGATTCCAGTGAGTTGATGTACAAGGAACCTGCCTCATTGAATACATATCCACATGTATTATAAGAAATGAACACATACTGAAGACTTTGATGTTTAATAATGTTCTCCTCTTTCTCAGTTAGAGCCTCAGGTACTGTAAACAAATGTGGGTGGGACTGTGTGCAGATGTGTGTGGAGCTGCAACTGTTAAAAAAAACAGGTATAAAAGCTGTTTCTCAAACCAACACACGGGTAGAGAGAAGAGGTTTCTCCTGCGATAAAACAAAAAGCAGAGGGGTTGTTTCCTTTCTGACTAGATTTGGGTAATTTGAGCCAAGTAACCCAATTTAGCTAATTTCATTTCACTTTCTCCCACAGTGATACAATCTTGCACTTCCTGTGTTTATAAGACGCTAAAAGAAGTAGCCTTATAGAGGCGAGGGAACCGTGGCTCTTGCTCTTTATAGTTTCAGATTCATCAGACCATTTTTGGGATAAAATACTACAGAAATGCCAAAAATGTTTGGTGCCTGTTATGTTGCCATATTGCCCACATACTCTCTCCTCCTCCGAGGTCTTTCTTGTTTGACCTGAGACTGGCTTGACAAAAGATTCAATGTGGAGCTTTGTTTTGATCTGGTGCTGTGCCATTCCCATCCTTTGACATTTGAGCTATTTTTTTTTTCCTCATAGAAAATTGCTAACAATGGTTGGTGGGCAGGGTTAGTGTATGCCCCCTGGTGCTCCTCTCTGGAGCAAAATCCGGGTAAAACACAACACCAGTACACTGCACAACCAGATGAACTGGTTCTATTATCACCACCATCTCTCTGATCATTAGGCCCCCATTGTGATCCAGGACAGGGGAGAGAGTTACCAAATACAGCGACTGAGGAGACTCTGTTGTATTAAACTGTAACTCTTAGTGTTTAGACAAAACAAGCAATTTGAAGCTTTTACCTTTAGCTTTGAGAAACTATAATGATACTTAACAGACTCACAGAATAAAGGATTACTCAAAAATATAGTCATTGGGCGTGATCCTAGGCTGAGTAACAGGTAAATAAACGGAAAATGCACAAAGTATGGAAACTCAAGTGTTAAGAGCGAAACAGATGATATAAAGCAGCACATGCTAATCGAGAGGGTATAAACTCTAAAACAGAGAGATATTTGAGCCATAGACAAAGGAAGACTGAGGTTTTAAAGACCCAACAGTTAAAGTAGTTGACAGGGTCAGGTTGCTGGTTAAGGAGGCATACAGAGTCCAGAAGAGCCATCAGGGAATTAGCAGAGCGCTCAACTCACGCACAGACCCCCACAACCAAGGGGGGAAGTGCTCACTTCACCACGGTCACTTCATGCTACAGAGTCAACAGGGCAACTCCATCTGCCCTCCACAGGACAGCTTCCTAATCTGAGCTGATTTACAATTAGCCTTGAGTTAAGTTTATGACCGGCAGCTTAAGCCGGATGCTCCCAGAGAGACAAATGGAAAAGAGTGACAGGATGTTTCCTTGCTGATCTTTTTCACAGCTTCACACTTTCAGTCAGGATGAGATATTACACAATCACACTACAAACTAAACAATTCTGTCTGCAAAATACCACCAGTCTGTTTGTTTTTGTAGAGGACACTGCATTGCCAATATTATTTCCTAAGTTGCTAACAGGCATGCAACTAATCTTATTCTGCAAGAGCTCTGTGGTAAAAGGTTTAACTACACTGTTTTGGTATGAGATTTTTAAATTTTTTTATGAAATGGCTCTGAAATATGTACACATGATTAAAAACTGGTAAATACATTTCATTTTGATGTGACTGAAGTTTGCTAACTTTGACTCAGAAGCCTCCAAAAGAAGACAAGATGGTCTATTTAACTATAACATTACATCAGAACATATTTGTCAGTGACATATGAACTTTATTGCAGCCTGAAAGTGAGACTGTAATTAATATTAACTAGAATGTCATTATGTCTTATATTGCATTCATAAGAACATGAAGTCACTTTGACCTTAAACATTTGACCTCATGCTACTAAGATTTAAAGTAAATCCAAATTGGTGTTTGTACCAAATTTGAAGAAATTCCCTCAGTGAGATATCAACAATGGGACAGATGGGTGAATGGATGCCTCTGGCCCTGGCTGTCTCCTGTGTGGAGGTATAAAAGGGTAATATTCTTTTTCTTATATATTGATCTAATTTTTAGATTGAAATACCCTTAAAGTGGACAACTAAGCAAATGCAGTGAATGCGATTCTCTTCCTTATGTTGTATTTGGGGGTTGGAAGCAAAAAGTCTGTGTTTTTTATCTACTCTGAAAGGTTTACACAGGCCAGACTTAGTTGTCATCAGCTCAGAGGGGAAGGAGTGGGTGGATGAAGAGCTAACCATGCTGGACAGAGCCTGTGGCAGTTCAAAAGGACCCAGACAGACCCCTTTAACCCCAAGTCTGAGAGCCTGCTCATCAGGGTGGGGTCCAAGAGGAAAGAGCCTCTAATGAAAACTGTCCCACCAACATAATCACACGCAACACAACAGTTAGTTGTTTGTTTGAAAACATTTTTTACACAATTCAAAGTCTTCCACAGTTAACATAGTAGACATCCAGTACAGAATAAAGATAAACAAGAAACAATCTCCATATATAATATGTACTGTACATATACAATATTAAAGGAATTGTTTGTCATTTTGAGAAATATGTTTATTTGCTGTTTTCTGCTTAGACATCTATTGCTATTGCTATTCAACATCATCTTAAATATACAGACATGTCAGTGTTATCAATGCTATTGAACTGAAGACAGCAAAGGAGCATAGGTCCCATAATGTCAAACTGTTACTGTAAAACTATAAACTACAAACTATAAATTGTGCCAAAAAAAACACATCCATATTATGGTAATCCTAATTCATCATTAGACTTGTTGAGATAATGCGTGTTGTTGATTTGGCGCAATACAAATAAAACTGAAACAAATTTTTTTTTTTTTTAAATCTCTGACATTTTGTTATGTTTCTGTTTAGCCTTTAACGAGTGAAGTCTAAAAATTAAACCATTTAATATTAACATACTGAAAATAAAAGCGTGGATCAGCTTTTCCAGATCCCATTTGGACAGTAATCCTGTGACTCTTGCACATTTCAGAGAAATAAATGGTTGATGTTGCCATAACTTATCTAACATGGTTGCTAAAGTTTAGATCTGAGTCCAAGATAACAGAGACAATGATATCTGCCAAACTGACAAGCAGAATTTGTCCATTGACAATATTATCATTAAAAATCTCTGAGAAAATGTATTGTCTATCTCCTCTTTTTTTTTCTAAATGAGAGGTAAACACAACACATTCAGTTTCAGCTATAAATGAAAAAGACTTCTTCAGTGATCTGGCAACAACAGCCGATGAAGGGTAAGATAAGACGTGTAACTCTTTAACAAAGCGTACTGTCTGAAGAGGGTAGAAAAAACCAGACCACTGAACCCTATCAGGAAGTGCAGCCAACGAGGAGGCATAGAAAACACACTCAGTATGGGACCTGGCATGAATATTTAATCATATTAACTAAGTATATTTATAAGGAAAAGTGACAGGAAGGGTCAATATAGAGCTGATGCCTGATGTCTGTCTGTCACACTGTCACAGTTACAGTAGATTATGAGTACATAAGGTGGGGCTCAACAGGCCAGATGACCTGATAGAATGACATCATTCATGGTGAATGTCAGCATGAATCAGACTCGATCAATGACAGCCTCTTACAAACATGTCAACATCATACTAGCTTTTAGTTAATGAATGAGGCTGTCAGTGCTATTGTTTGTATTCCTCCTTTTCCATGGTACTGAAACACAATCAGAGGAGACAGGATGGGAGATTCAGCTGTTGTCGTCACAGAGCTGCAGGGACTTCCTTAACTCTTTAGGAAATCAAAAACTGCCCTGACTAATGTCCAGGCTATTTTGTGTAACACATGAGTGTGTGGGTGTGCTCTTGCACCCACTCCCACCATGTGTTTATGAGTGTATGAATGGCTAAATATGTGTTTTTCCAGCTTAAAGGTAAACTAAAGGCGATGGAGCAAAGTGTGAGAAAACACTGCCCCTCTTTCTCTGAGCAGATATCCGATCACCCTGTTGCTCCTTTGTGAGGTAATTTGAACCAGGCAATCACAACAAAGCATGAGTTCTGCACAAAGATGCTTGAAGACCAGGAGGTAGAAGCTCCCAGCCCTCCCAAACACAGAGAGATGTTTTTCTTAAAGGGAAAAGTGAAGTAAAGATTTCAGTACCCCTCCCTGTCCACTCCTGATGCTGGTCCTTGTTTACAAAGCAAATATAATCAGGTTCAGTTAAGAACTTGTTTATTAAGATATTAACATAACAGGTTAAGACATGCATCTTATTTACTTGCAAACATAGTGTCAGTGGGAAAGCCACGTTCTTTAAGAGAAACCTGAGGTACGCAGTCTGTGAAAACACGTCAATCAAGTCACCAAGAAATAATTGTGCAAATTGTTTTCTGTTAACCATCGAAAAATAAAGGCAATAGTCCCTAAATATTCGAGACAATATTAAATCCTCTTAAACTGATATTAGCTGAGACAGCTTTACATTAGCAATTGTTTCATTATCGATAAATCTTCAATCATCATCAATAGCTAATTGATTAAACAAATGAAATGTCTCAAAACTCAAAACTGTTCTAATGGCTGAAACTTTCCCTAAGTGGTGTTGCAGCTCAAATAATGGGGTGCTAAATACCCATTAAATCTGGAGTTAAGGGAAACACACTTTACAGCTCTGGTGTGAGGTTTTCAGCCTCTTGCCCTCATGTTAGTCCACAACCTTGACTTCTCCAGCCTTGAATGCACTCCAGAGCCTCCCTGAACTCACATCTTTGATAGTCTGTGACCTCTGAGTCACAGTTGTTGAGAGAAATAAAAAACCTTTGCTCTAGTCCCTTCTTAATGGGCATTCCACAACCAGTCAGAGAAACTGGAAGTTGGTGAAATGTCATTTTCGGTTAAAAAATCAAGAACCACCTCCTGCCACCCATTGGCTAATATGTGTTTATCCGTTGACATTGGAATGATTGACAGCAGTGGTTGCACAGATGTCTTTGAAGCCTAACAGCCACAGTCTGAGATAAAGATGACAATGTCCTGAGTTCAAGGTCCTTTTAAATCCAGATGTTCTTCAAGCTTCAAAAGTCAATGAACTTGAAATTAACTGACTTGTTTACATGAGCTTATCTAGGAAATTTCTCTGTTTCAAAACTAAAGTGATGGAAAACTGTTCTTGCAATGCGAACTGACAACTATATTGTTCGATTTATTTGTTTTTAAGCATGCTGGATCAAGGAAATGTGAGCACAAACAAGGATATACGTGAGGTTAGGGCTGAGTTATAAATAAATACAACAATTGGTCATGAATCGGAGGGATTCATTCATTTCTGCATGGGGAACATCCTGTTTGTTCTTCTCCGTGCGTCCATGCAGGGGCCAGGGAAGCCCCAGCCAGCAGACGATATACACAGGCAATGTCAGGAATGCAGGTACATGAATGCCTCAATAATTCATTCTGACCAGGCCTTTTGACACACTGCCCAGTTAAAAAGATGAAGGCCGGCCAAAGAGAAAGGGCAACAAATTTGAGCTTCAGCTGCACAGAAATAAATGTTGTGAATCAAATTACCTTTTCCACAATTTAAGTCCTTGGGTGAAGTTTGTGTTAGAAGGATAAATGGTGATAATAACAGAAAGGGGAACAAAAACCAAAACAAAACCAAAAGAAAAGTATTACATTCGAAATTCACACGGATCGCATTCAGTCACATGTCTTTAAAAAAGTCCCCCTTGTCTCAATATGACTTCATTCAGTTGCAAAAAGCCTAAGAAATCTTGAGAAATGAGAAATGGCAAAATAAAGAAAGACTACCATTTGTCGTGTAACGAAGGCCAGGGAAAGAATTACGTCAGTAGTGTAGGGAGAAGTAGCATCAAACCATAACACACTGGCACTAAAAATGAGCTTACAGCAGTTCTTCTGAGTGTCCACGTAAAAACAGTGTAGAGGCACAAAAGGCACCAGGGGATGAGGCCCCATTTCTAAAACAACACTGAGTGACAGAGTCCCCATTGTATCGAGGAGGAAACCACTACTCCAACCTACAGCCTTGGTGCAGCTGCATTAGAGCAGCATGCAAACCCCCACTGACACGCACAAATGCACACTCATGCACGCACTAAAAAACACTTACATGTGCATATAAATTATAAACACATGCAGTTTCTGTGCAAAGACTAAATTCAGATACCAAATGTTTCAGTGATAGTTATGTCTTACTAGTTGCAATTTCTAAGACTGGAGAGTAAATCTATCCCTAGACAAGTATCTGGAAAAGTAAACAATAGTAAATAATAAATAAAAATAATTAATAGTAAACTACTCCTTCTAAGCTCCACAGAGCGGTGTGGCTTAAAGGAGTAGTTTTGCATTTTGGGCAATATACTTGTCTGCTTGTTGACAATAGATAGCTTAGCTTAAGTTAGCACAAAGACTTGAAACAGAGGGACAGACCAATTAGCCTAACCATAAATTGCCATGTTTACACAGTGATATCTGTGTGGATTAAACAAATGAGAAATAATGTGTCATTGGTGGTATTAAGAAGTGCAGATGGGTGTGAGCTAATCTGCTGATGGCTGTAGTTTCACAAGTACAGACAAGAGTGACATTCATTTTCTCATCTGACTCTAGGCACAAAAGCAAATAAGAGTATTTTCCAAAATGTTGTCATGGCTAAAATCAACCAACTCAGGTGTATCGCTTGACGAAATCTCAGACAAAATCTATCTTGAATGAGAACATGTTTAATCTCTTCAGTCATGGTCTTTAACTTGACCTTTGCTTTCCAAAATAACTGCAAGGAGAGAAGACGCAGTAAAACTTGCCATAAAGCCCGGCCCAGATTGGGGAATTGTTGCCCGAGGGTGGAAAGAGCCAGGTGGACAGCCTTGTGCTGACCCCCCCCCCAGCCTGCACCTCTGCTCTAAAACCAAGTTAGCTCTGTACACTCAACTCCCATAATCCCCCTTTTCCTGGGACATGGTAGTGGGTGGCTGAACCAGATGTACACAACTCCTCCAACTCAAGTGATGTAACAAACACATTTTCTCTTTTTAGAAAAGAGGAATGATGTGTGTGAGAAAGGGAGTGGTAGACATATTAGACACATAAATAAACTGCAACCATTAAACAAATAAAAATGATTTACATCCAATAAACACATTGCACAGCTTGATTCCATTAGTTCCACTTGAGTGGCATCTATCAGACACGGCAGCTTTCTTTAGACTTCAGCCATCAAGAAACGGTGATGTCAGACAGGGCAGTGGAGTCACATTGTCAACATGTCTGATTTCACTGACACTGACTAAATGCTAACCTCTCCATCTGCAGTTTTCCCAACATTTGCTGCAACTCAATGGTGAGACTTTCCTCTTGAACAATCAGACCTCAAAGGAAAAGCTGTGATGGAACATTAACGCATGATGCAACTTGATGTCAGAGAATAAAAGATGTAGGGAGTTGAGCAGAGTCAGACAAATCAGTTAGGATGGTTTCCAGTGCAATCAAGTGGTGAAAATAATCCCATGCTGCTCCCGTAACAGCTCTTAAATACGTGCGCGCTGTTTAAAAATGCTGGTAAAGTCATTACAATTGAGAACAGTGGCAGGCCGCCAGTTAAAAGAGAATTTTCCCTCTCTGAGTTCTCCTGTGGCCTCAGCCTAGACGAGACCGCAGGAATCCAGCAGTGGATTGGTGCACGGGCACTTTGAAAGAAGATCCCAGGCCAGACTTACACCTTTGAAAGTGCCACTCACTGATTCCACATCATTTTCACAAAGACAGGCTCATATGGAGAAGGTAATCTCATGGACCAGTGTGAGAGTAAGTTTAGGAAATGGGAAAGTAGGAGAAACACTGACTGGGTGACTGAATGAGAGGTTACACTTTTGAAATTGCACAAAACCAAGAAAATGTAAAAGTTGCCAAGGACAAAGAGCCAAAACTATCAAGACAATGCAACCAATGACCAAGACATTTTTTTATAGATATGGCTTCTTTGTTGTGCATCAACATTTTTCTACCTGTGAGGTCTATGTAAACCTATATTCTTAGCTGCATAACTAATCGTATGTTACGCACCAGTAGCAGCCTGCATGAACACAGCTCTTACTGTAAAGCAAATCAACCACAACGGCCACTGGCTACAATACAATTTCCTCTGTGAAAGGAAGAAAGGAAAATGCCGGGCAGCTGTTTCCAACCACAAAAGATAGAGCTAAGACTATGTCTGACAAAACTGGGCAAAAAATATGAAGAAGTGATGCGATGCTTTTAGCACATGTCGCTGGATAGACCTGACCCAAGCATTTTATTAGCAGACCGCATGAAGTAGTCAAAGCTACCCCAGGGGTCTCGCTCCTCTTCCACTGGCTTCAACCATCTACAGTAGAGCGGTCCTGTTAAATTCATTAGCCTAGGGATATTACTACACTGGCGAAGGCTGCTGCACCCATGACATCATTATGGGCAGCTGTCAATTCCAGAGGGACGTCTGTGAGCTGTGTCTGAGAAAGAGGGCGAGCAGTCCCACCACACAGATGCAGACATGTCCATTTACACCAACATGCCATCATGAAGCAGGAAACACAGTGGTCCAGAGCAGGGGAAATTACCCATTTCAGAATATCTATTTATGGAGAGTGTTTCATTTGTTGAGGCTGTGATGAAGCCAGTTTTGACAAATGCTGAAAAAAAAAAGAAACTGCTCAGTTTAGCAGAGAAAAAGCAATGTGAAGTCTCTGACTATTTTTGGCATATGTGATAGATTGGAAGGAGCACCCAGTAGTGTAGCCACTGCCAGACACCAAAGCTATGGCTTTGCCTTCCCAAAGAGCTTAAACCACACTGACAGAAGCTTTTGATGTACCTTTATCTCACAACAAGGGGAAAGCGGGGCAGAGAGAAGACCATTGTCTGATAAGAACACTAAAATATACAAGAATGTTGTTCTTTCCCACAAAGCAAAGGAAATCTGGAGCTACTGTGGGGTAGGCCTGGGTGGGGTTAAAGAGCTTGAAAACTTTTTCCCAGTCAGAAACACAACTGAAATGTTGAGTCTAGTGCCTCTTGCACAGAAATCATCTGCTCTGCACGGCTGAACATAATGACAGGGACAAACGACTGTAGACTGTTCCAGTCTCTAGGCAGGGTGAATGTTGATATAAAATGATTGCCAGTCTTTCCTTAAGGGAAACGTGACAACTATAAATCTTTTTCAGACAGGTAAACCATCAGTCACAAATTTTACATTCATCCAAACTTTTTTTATAACGACCCACTAACCCAAACAGTGAGGGAAAGAGACACAACTTGAGCTGTCATAATAGCGCTTACTGTACAGTGTAATGCAGTATATAATTGGCATAATGGCTGAGAGTGAGCACAGCAGCCAACAAGCCGTCTTGAATGGCTTCTTGCTGTGCTCGTCTCTTCACATAAGAGCTTTCCTCTGTAGCTATTGATAACTCTGGCAAGCAAATAATGGCCTTATTCCAGACACAGAGAGGGTCCACAATGTATTCAGGAGAGAGACTATCTGAGAACTGCTGTGAGGATCTGAGCTCTTTACTGCTTTCTACTGTAATTATGGTCTTAAACAGCTGAAAAGCAAGGCAGTGTGTGGTTATGTTAAAATGTACAGTAAGGAAGACAAAATAAGTACCTGTGAGAAACCCTCATGCTACTTGTTGACAAAAGAGAAAATAAATAAATAAAAATATATTCTCTACATGAAAAACAAGTGTGCCTTTATGTGTTTTGTATGTGTGTGGAGCAGAGCAGGGCTGAAAAGACATTCAAATACACAACTTAAACAAAAGTCTAGTGAAAAATATCAGATGAATTGAATCCTACCATTTACACACAGTCACAGTGAGGGGGGCACTTGACTTCACTTGGTCTCAGTGACTAGGGCACTTAAACCAAGAAGTGATTTTAAGATTTCTCTGATTTAAAGGAGAAGTTTGATTATATGTAACCTGAGAAAATACACTTTTTAGACACTAGATTTATTGTCAGTCACTTTCATATCCACCCATTAACAGTTTAAAAATGTAAACTCCTCAGTTGGTGACAGCGACCCTACAAAACCACAAAACAACAACTTTTTTCTAGTTTTTTTTATACAAACAAGATGCAGTAAGGAGCTTTAAATGGGCTGATAGGTGGAGTTTTGGACATGGCCAGGCTAGCTGCCCACCCCCTCTTTGTGCTAAGCTAACTGGCTGCTTGGTTGTAGCAGTGTATTTACCCTACAAACACAAGAACGGTAATGATCCACTCATCTGCAAGAAAGCCAATAAGAGCATTCCTTGAAATGTCAAATTATCCCTTCAAAATATTTTACAGGCCCTCAGGTAGTGGCAGTTTTTCAAAAAACAAAGCACACCTGTTGATCGCTAGTATGGACAGAATTTATTTCTTAGACCTTCAACAGGTAAAGTTCATATTAATAACAGTATATCTGATGAATGACTGAGGGCCAACACATTGTGCAGGGACAACGTGGGGGATTTTTTGGCCTCTGAGGGTTTTTATCCAGAACACCTGTCCCATATGACTTACTGGTGAACAAGAACCTTACTGTAATTCTTACTGAAAAGCTAGATTTTGGGAAATGAAAGAAAAATTTTATACTTTTCTATTACTGACTTTTTCCCATCCATTTTACTCATCTTAGGGGGATCCCTCAGGGCGCTTTTGGCCCCCAAAAGCGACAAAAAAGCTGCAGCTAAAAGAAATATTTTCATTATGCATTAAGATAAATCTGACAACGACTTTCTTGGCAAATTGATCTGGCCAACAGCCCAAAACTAAAAAAAAAAAAAGTGGCTCTAACCAGGAAATCTTTTTCTTCTTCAAAATTGACTTAGATAATTTCTCACATAGCTGCAGTGAAAATCAGTTAATCAGCTGTTCATCAGTTCATCAGCTGATTTACTCATCATCTCTACTCAGCACCCACTCCTTTATGTTCATGCGCAATAACCGGACGACAAAAGTTGAAGTCCACATGGTTGTTCCTGAAAATTAGACTATTAGTAAAGTCCCTCCCTTGTGCCAGTATATGAAATGCGCCCTTGACGCAGGATGACAGAAGAGTCACTTGACTGTGTTGACGGACGGTGTAAGTGGGAGTTGATTGTGTTCATTATTACAAAGCGCACAGACAGCTCTATCCCAGTCTGATGTGGAGGGAGGGAGGGAGGGAGGGGTCGGGGCGGGAGGGACTCTTCGGGTGTGGGAGTTTTGGGGGAATTCAGAAAATGTTGTTTTCAGATGGTTTGGCTGCGCCGAGAAGATTTTATTTAAATAAACCCAAACGGGGAAATCTGTGGTGAGCTGTGTCAAGGATGTACACTGTACCGTGCTTTATGCTCTGCAGGGGAAAAAAAAAAAAACTCCACACCCCACCTCCACCAACACACTCTCACAACCATGCTGTGCTCAGGACTTGCCACCAAACGCTGAGTTGTCTGACTTTAGAGGAGACAAAAGAACCGCAGGAGAGGGGGGAACAGAGGCAGAGGATGAGGGGCGGGACTCATTTAAACATCAGCAGCTCATAATAGACGAAGTGTAAATACACACACACACACTTTCATCTAAAGACACAGCAACAAAAATACAGGCCTACTTTATGAAATTACACAAACAAGCCCGTCTATCATTAGAAATGTTTAAGTTGGTACTATTCTAAGTTTGAATGGATCAGTTTGCGAGACAGTTTAACAGATGGAGTCAAAGCAAATGAAGAAAAAAAAACAAAAAACAAAACATAATGTAAGATAATAACAACTTACCAGAACAATGGCAAATTTCTCCTCCAGCTCGGTGGGGTCGGGCATGGGCACCTTCAGAGGCATGATGTGATGCTTCATCTCTGACTGGCCATCCACACTTTCTATATTACCCATTTTCCCCCAGCAGCAGCAGCAGGACTAGATCCCCTTGTCAGCTCAAAAAAAAAAAAAAAAAAAAAAAAATCTGCAATCCCTCAGTTTCTTTCAGAGATAATAATCCAAGTTTGAAAATAAAAAAAAATGTATTCCAACAATTTCATAAACGGATGCATCCAAATAATCCACTTTTCCACACCGAGATAAAAAGCTGACAGTGCAGTAGTCTCGTGTTACTGTGCCAAAATGCCATTTACACGTATTCACGAGTTTAGGTTTACAGTGTAGTCCACTGTAGTTTCCCTGGAAAACTTATTTTCAAAAGTAATAAAAGCACAGCTGCTTTGTCTTCCAGAAAGTACTTTCTAATTTGCCTGGCCAATCCATTACTTACAACAAACTTCCCGCTGCGACAGAGAAAAGTTTCAAACGCCGAACAACTGTTAGTTTTAGTTGCTGCTCTACTTTCTTGGCCACGACGTATTTCCATTCATTATTGTTGTGTGATCGTGATTAAGCTCTTTGCTGTTGCCTCCACTCAGAGGGCAGGTTTTCCTTTCTGACCCCGCCCCTAGCTTTAGGGGGGGTTGGCGGCGCTCCTGTTGGCTCTGATACCTGTCAATCATCCCATCTTCCCTTTCCCCGCCCCCCACATCTGGAGGCAGTGAGCCCACATACAGCTGCTCGGAGAAGGGAGGGTTTGTCAGTACTTTATCGCGACCTGGTGGTGAGAAACGACACTTTTTCAACAACGTGTTGAAAAAAAACTACTCTTACACGACAATGATGACACAACAAAACTGGTTTGATTCATGAGAGTGCAAACTTTAATCAAGAACAGCTACATGATGATATGTTCAAATTATGTCAAAGCACAGCAGGAGTCTTCTTCATTTATGACACTTATACACTATTTTCTTTCCATTACCACAAATCTTTGTGGTGAGGTGACAGTCGTGCTACATGGAAGCTGTCACAATATTTGCTTGTTTCTCGTAAATGCTTAGCTCAAAAAGCAAAATATAAACATGGCTGAAAGCGTCAGCCAGTTGCATTTAGTGCTACAAACACATACAAACACAAGGAAGCATTTTGGTGTAAGAACACAAGCAATGTGTTTTCAGTATCTACAAAGTATTCTCTTCATAAAAGCACAGTGATTTAGACTCTGCTTACAGTATTATACCTCTGTTTTCAGTGGTAATATGAGGGTCTAGGTTTGTAATACTTTGATTTATAAAAGTAACTTTCAGAAAGCTCAGTTTAAAACATATAAAACTTCATTTGGAACATAATAATAAACACTGACAAACTGTGCACAGTTTTGTAATACTTAAGGCAATGATATAAATGTATATAAACAAATCATTTTGGGAATTGTTGGAAAATTGTAAAAATAAAAGTTAAAATAATCACTTTCAGTTGTGTAGGATGCTGTAAATCCACAAAACATTGTCATACCTCAAGATAGCAACTACAGCATGAGCCCTTTTGTAAATAAAATTCAAAGAGGACTTGTACATGCTTTTAAACATATATAAACTTGGTAGGTTGTGCAACATAGTTGCATTTTTATCAAATATCTATTCAGCCAAAATATTCTACTGAAGAATCTGTCGAAGACAGAGTGGATTTAGCACAGTTAACACTTTATGAATGATAAGCTACATGTAAAGTGTCATAAATACTGGTGGACTGTGTTTGAAGCATGTATGTCATCATTTTCTTCAGTGATGGTGGAAATTTTCATTTAAGCTGAATATACGAACACACAAATCACAGATCACAGAAGCAACACTTATGGTTATATAGTACTGAACAAGCATAGATTCATCTAGTTGGTTTCTGCCACCAAATCGTACCTAGAAAAACAGAAAAGATTCAATTTGTTGTTTAAATATTATATTATAAAATTATATTTGCACATAAATTTGTTGATCCAATTCTATTATCACAATATTTTTCAGAAGCTGTTTAAAGTATTACCATTGTGTGACACCAGTCTTGAGATCCATTTGGTCCAGGTCCAGCTGCAACTGGGAGCAACGAAGAAACAAAAAGATGATGTTTTGCATTTTCTGTATGTTATGTGTCAACATGAGTCATGTTTCTAACAACAGGAAACTCATGTGACTTTGAGTGATAACTAACTGTATTTCAGATGTAACCAATAATATATACCTTGCCAATAAGCTCCCTCTCTCTGCTCATGAAGGAGACATTGTTTTTCACAGAGAGGTCCAGTTTTCTCTGTGTGGACTCATCGAGAGAGAAATCAAAGTCAAACCTACAGAGAGAAAAGTGGATTAAGTCAATTAACATCCTTTCATCACTTCTTTCAAAACCACAAGTGTCTTATTTGTTTGTCTTACCGCTCGTTGAATTCTGGGTTGAGGTCTCTCTTCTTGGTGGCAGTTCTCCTCTTGGTTGTACCTTTCTTGTCAGGTAGCAAGATGAAGGACACATAAGGGTCTGCACCATCCTTGGAGCAGGCTGCCAGGGCTCTGTGCAGTCATATTTACAACATACAGTATGATGCTACTGGCTCAAAACATGTCATGATTAAAAAGAGTAATTTATGTCATATAGAGACCTGCAGGAGTGAACAGTGATGAAGAGCCTGCTCTCCTCTACGGAGTAGGCAATGGTGAGCTTCACCTGACCTGCTGTGGCTGAATCACTGACCCTAAAGGCGCAGTGGAGAAAATGTGATTATCATTCTGATGACATGTTTTTTAATACATAAGCAAAACAAATACAACTTAAGAAAAAAGAAACCAACTAACATGAAAACGCTGACAACAACTCTCTTTACAGTACAGTCAGTACATACGCAACTGGGTATTGACACAAGTGTGTGCGACTCACATGGAGAAGCCACTTCTGTGTCTAATGTCGAGATGGGATGGAACCCATCTGGGGATGACTTCATCTTCGTTGGCATCATTACCTGCTTCCCCTGGAGCCCTACGACACACTGCAAGCTGAGTGTCCAAGATCTGAAAAATACGCAAATCGTTGCTAAAACTACCATTTGCATAACTCCACAGACTACATATATATATATATATATATACATATATAACCCCCCTATCATGAAGATTATAATGTTCAGTATTTACTGTAACTGTTTTAGGGATGTGTTGAAATCTATGATTATTTTGGAGGATGGCGTCTGTAGTGCTTTTGAATTGTATTGCATTATACAGAGAGGTATTTCCATAAATTAGCCTACACTCATAGATGTGATGAGGTGGACAGAAAAGAAAATATCTCTCTGTATAATGCAATAGAGTTCAGCAGCACTACAAAATGCAGTTGAAATAACCAACTAAAACAGTTTCAACACAAACTAGGACTTGTTGCAGGACTGTTGTGTTAGATTAGATTAGTTTTTATCTAGGTGTACCTAATAAATGGACTGTATATAATGAGTGATTCTTCAAGCTTTCTGTGTTGTTTCTGTGAGCTGTTCAAGGGGAAATCCACAGTCAGATATTAATACAAAGTTGGTATAGATCTGTGATCTCCTTTCCCAGAATGACATGCATCTTTGTTACTCCTCTTATCTTTGCTGTGGTGTTTCCTCAGTGCAAATTCAAATTAAGGAGTTTCGCAATGGCGTTTCTTCAGCTTGTGTTATTGTTGTGTTGTTGTATGAAAAGTGCTTTACAAATAAAGGCTGATTGATTGATTGATTGATTGATTGATTGATTGATTGATTGATTGATTGGTTGATTGCTTGATTGATTGGTTGATTGGTTGATTGGTTGATTGATTGATTGATTGATTGATTGATTGATTGATTGATTGATTGATTGATTGATTGAGCAACCCTATGTTGATGTACTCCTTGCCAGCACCTGTATACAGTAGCTATTTATGCTGACTGTGTCTTTTTGCTGTTAAAGCCATCTTTGGTAATACACTTGTTTTCTTGCTGAGAGTAAAATAAGAGGATTGACACAGCTCTCGTGTGTACAGAAAAGATGATTATCACCAAATAATGATGACTATAGCTTATTATAAAGAGCTTAGTTTTTAATATGTACCAAAACTCAAGTATTAAAAAAGTGTGGTTTTACAAGGGGGTTGTGCACTGGACAATTTTCTTAGCATGTTGCCATTATTTTCTGGAGTCTTGTTTTCACTATGAGATTGCCAGAAAACCAGCAGAGCCTCCTGTCCACGAAAATCAGTAGACTGGTGACATTGTGCAGGATATTTGTTAGATGTCAGTTGTCTACATAATAATCTGTATGATATACTGTACATGTAATGTTGGACCATGAGAAGATTATATTACACTATGCTGTAAAGTAATGTATTTAGTGCATTGCGATGTTTGTTCAAACATAGAAATAGCTTTGAGCTACAAAAACACAGTTGATTGATTCCAGAACAAAACACAATCAGACTGCAGCATAGAGAAAATAAGCAGTACCTTGAGTGTGGCCCTCAGTAGGATCTGGCTCTCTGGCAGAGCTCCCTCTAGACTAAGCCAGCGGTCTAGCACCAAGCCAGGCTCAGCAAGTACCTCCCTGAGAGGAAGCGTCAAGGACCCAAGGCTCTGGCCCCAGCTGTGTGAGAGCTACACAATGACACATGCATAAAGATGCACAAACATGTTTCAGGTTTTAATTAGGTCAGCTTTTGACAGAGAATGGTTTCAACACTGCAGCTAGAAGGTTAAAACAAAAAATAGAAATACAGATGCTATGGATGATTCTCACCTTAACAGTGAGTGTTTCATCTCTGGGGTCACGGACCAAAAAATGAAAGGCTTCATCCCATCGAGGAGATGTGGAGCGCTCACAAACCTTGAGAAAATGACTTTTGTCAATCAACTGTTTGTTTGGGGTTTTTTTTGCACATTGAGCTCAGAGTGAAAGCTGTGATCCTACCTTGGTTTTGTGTGAAACACCTTTGAGGATAATCTCAACTCCAGCTTTTGGCTCCTTTCCACTCTTCTTTAACTGTATTGTCATACAAGAAATAATGTGATGCATCCTATAAAACTAACACTCATGTATTACCAGTGTTTTAATATACAGTATAAATGAACATGCACAGCTGCATTGACACACTGAAGCGCTCTATGTAATAGTGACACTAAAAGCAACCATTGTACCTCTCCACTCTTTGGGGAGAGGAAAAACATAATAAACAACAAATAAATCCCCAAGGATTGGTTGATATGATCTCACCGGCAGACCATGGGCACGCTCCACATACACAAAAAACACAGCTGTGGATGGAACAACCTTGTTCTGATACAATTGCTGGGACTGGTACTGCAGGATCTGTAGAAAGCAGGAAATTATGTTGCACACACAAAGAGAAAAAGAAGAGGGAGAGAGGTTTAATAAGACTTGTTGTGCAATGAGAAACTTCTTGTTTTACAAAGATATTGACATAAATCAACTAATCAACCCAAAGCATCTGTACAAAAGTGGTTTCCTTTCCTTTTCATTAGAAACTGTTGATCAGATATTACGTGTCTGCCATAACAGCCAAAAAACACTGCAAGAAAACAAGGGTACCTGGTTCTCACAGTACAAGTCACATCATTTAAAGGATGGGATTTGATAATATCAAGCTTGCTGTTATGATTTCTCCTATCCCAATTGGCCCTGAACCAGCACTTAATAAGATGGAGTCTAAAATCCACAATACTTGTTCTGTGCAAAAATTCATTCTTAAGTTCAGCTGAAGTTTATATGAGGTTAGACAAATCAAGTAGGTATCCTATTACCACTGTTGTATCCCAGCCACAAAAAAACCCTTCACAGTAAAGTTTCCCTCCACTGTGGCTCAGAAAGAACCACAGTCAGCGGAAACACAAAGTGGGAAATTCATATGAGAAAGATACTTTGGCAGATATTGACTTTATTGGTTAACTCAGACTGCTGAAGCTTTGTATTGACTTCACATGAAAAATATGTGTGTATCTTTTAAAGGTGAAAGTAAGATCTGTAGGTTCTTCATCACTCCTGTTCAAAAGACTCATTACACCTTCTGCACTGCAGGGTTCATTTAAAGCAAATCATTACATTATATTCTGGTCTACTTACTATTTACTGGGTGAAAATTATGAGATTAATAGGCAACTATTTTTGTTTTGTTTCCAAATAATGAGAAAATGATTTCAAATATAATTACTTTTAAGTGATGAAGGGAAAGAACAACTTTCTACTCAAGACTGCAGCTGGATGATTTTTTATAAAAGGGAAAAGTTGAATGTTCTATAGTAAATGTGTCCATCATTTGTCTAATGTGAATACCTGAGTATCATCAGAGCTTGTCCTATGGTTGTACTTACTAAATTGAAACTTTTATTATAAATTTGAATTGTTATACCTATATTTTCTTTGCATGTACTTTTATAATAATACTTTTGTTATTATTAATTACGACCCACTCATGATATCAATTGTTAACTGCCTTGAAATATCTAAATAAATAGAGAATACAAAATAAATATCTCACCTGCTCCAGTCTGGGTAGGTCAGAGACTCTGGGCAACCACTCTAGCACCAGGTGAACACGACCTGACTTCACATCATTTAGAGTGTACCACTGAAACAAGAATAGAAATGTTAGATTTCAATTATTGTTTGTATATTTATATGACAAAATCTTTTTAACTATGTGTCACACACCGTATCGATGAATTGTGCGCTGATGATATCCCGTAGACTAAGCTTGAACCTGTAAAGACAAGATTCAATCAATATGTTATCCCACCTTTTCCTTTAGTTTCAAGAGCCATGTAACCTGAAGCTGTGGAAGTTTAACTTGTAAAGCCAGGATGCACCTTCCAAGGAAGTCGTCCTGATCAATGTCCTTGTCAAACAACTCAAACTGGATCTCCTGACCAGGAAGCTGGGTCAAAATCACCTATGTCATAAAAAATATAAATTACAATTTTATTAGATCCATCTAATAATTTCATTAGATTAGTAGAACATCTAAGTACTCGGGCATTAAACAAAGAAAACACCTCATAGAGCTCATTCCAGATGGGATTGAGGTTCTCTTTGATGGTGTGGCTGCGGAAGGTGATACCAGCCACACGGATTTTGACATATGGGTCACTCTTCCCTTTCACCATGCCCCCCATGAAGTTGTCCTTGGCTATCAGGTTTTGGGCCTCTACCAGTTGAATACGCAGCACTCCCTGTGAGCAGAGCAAGGACAGAGAATGTTACAAGCATGTTTGAGAGACTGAGTGGTGTCTGCTGCTGGTTGACTATAGGTAACCTCAGTTCACCTCAGTTGCAAACTCTGGGTCGGGTGTGGTGTGCTGTGGTCGTGCTGGTTGGGGTTTACCTAACCCACCAGGGCCTGTAGGGTTCACTTCTGACGTGATTCCCCCATGACCCATCCCAGATCCGGAGGACGAAGGGTGAGGAGATGGAGTTGTGGGCGTGGCATCATCACTTAGCCACAAAACCTAGCAGAAGGCAAATAAGAGGTTATGTAAGCAGAAAATTACTGAATAACATTAATTTCATTTCTTGTAATAAGAATAAGTTTCTTCACTTCTGGATTGACAGAAAATACAAAATACATCTGTGTGAGCATTTTTGTTCTCGCAAGAACAGAAAAATGAAGCAAAGAGACAACATGTGGATGGTCTAATTTAAAGAGTCAAGATAAGGCATGTAAATAGGAGTAGTTAAAAATTAGAAATTCATGTAGTGAAGATAATTTTCTTATGTCTAGTGATGCACATTTGCATGTATGCGAGCTAAACTGCACTACAGATGCTATTTTATGCTAATGGATGACAAACACACAAAAAGTTAGTATAAATTTGACATTGTTGCTTTGACGGGGTTGTCCTGAGTGTGACTCTTAAACAAAGGCCAGATGATAGCTTACCAAGGCCTGTGTCATCCATTGGGACCTGAACCCACATCTTACTTATTTACTAACATATGTCGAAGTCTTAAGAGCAATACCAACCCTAAGCACAGTTTTGACATAGATACGGCTGGCTGAACCAGAATCCTCCAGCTGGAACCACTGGTCCATGGTGAGTTCAGGGGTTGCCAGAATACGGGTCAGAGGGATGGTGAGACTGCCTAGGGACAGAGCACGGTCGTCATCTTTGACCTGATTGAAAAAAAACCCCCCAAAAAAAACAGGAACAGAAGGCGTGGAATTAGAATCACAACCAGCTGGAAAAGCAAAAATCACAAAGACAAAAAGAGCCATAAAGAAGATCAAAAACAAGCCTATTTGGTGTGTATAATCATTATTTGTCGAATGGACTTACTTGAATGTCGATGTCTTGTTTGCGAGGATCCTGAATGAAGAAGGTAAAAGCATCCTCCCACACAGGGTTGTTGGTCCCGTAACAAGTCTGAAGAAGAAAGAAGAAAAATGGTCATTATGTAGAGTTTGGTTTAATGTATTAATAAATCATTTTATTCTTACCTTGCTCTCTTTAGTTGTATCCTGAATGGAAATCTGCACCATTGGGCTTGGGTCCTTATTGCCTTTTCTCATCTATAACACAGTAAATACATAAATGTGGGTTAAAAAATGAGAATTTAAGGTACACCACGTGGCAGCATCTTAAATCGATATAATCTTACAGGCAGTTGGTGAGCTTGGTCAAGATAGATGGCTAAGATGGCGGCAGATGGGGGCTCAGCTGTCTTACTGGTCAGGTTCTGGTTCCTCTGGATCACCTGGTAGAAGAACAACAGCCAGAGGTAAAGAACATGTGGGGGAAATGATCTGGAACCCTATAAACCCAAAGCCCAAACAGTACCTACCAACTATTTTACTGATTTGATATCAAGTTGATGAGCAGCGTGTTACTGACATATGGTTTGGCAGGTTTATATTGGTCTTGTTTATTTTGATTGCTGGTGTTAGATTGGTTTTAAATTATAACTTAGCGTTGTTCCCAAGATGAACCATAATAGAGACAAACTTAAACCTAAAATATTTTAAAAAAATAATCAAACAGTGCTCCAAATAATTGTTAGAATCTTCCAAAAGGCCCAAAGAGGCCACTTTAGATTGTTTTTGTCACGTAATTGTTCACACAATTTTTTTTATTGCTGTATATTTTAGCCTATCCCAAAAATTCTAATTAGGATAAAATTAGTTTTTTGATGAAATAAAGATAAACTAAAAAAGTTTAATTACAATAACAACATTGATATAGAATAATATAAATTATAAGATAGAGTACCAGTAAATAAGTGGTGTAAGACATAAATTGTGTCACATCAAGCCAAGAACCTTTGTTGCTGGTCATCAGCCTCTTTTCCTGTGTTTCCTGTCTCTTTATACAGTCATAGTATCAAATAGAGGAAAAAATGACATATTAATGAATAAATAGCATAACAATGTTCGAATAATTATCAGAGCATCAATTTGTCCACGCCACTACCCTGACTGGATTGATCGAGTACAATGAGGTTAGTTAGCTGCAGACTCACTTCACTCAGCCTGTCAGCAGAGGACAGCAGAGAGAGCCACTCCAGCCGGAGGTGAACACTGCCAGATGGAACGTCCCTCAGATTAAACCACTGTTTACAGAAAAAACAGAGGGCACATGAAATAAATAAAAAACACATTTTTCTCATCCGACTGATTTCTTTGACCCCAGATAGGATGATCAGAGCAGATCACGAGGGACCTCATGGGATCTGTAGAGTCACATGCTAACAGGATTACTGCTGTCTTGCTCAGATATTTTCCTGGGCTGCACAATATACTTAATGTGTTCTTGTGTTTGCTGTTTATTGGTTGATTTGATTTTTTTCCTTTAAATATAATGGTAAAATGTTTTTTTTGTTGAAGCTCAGCATTACTACTTACATCATCCACAACTCTGGCCTTCTTTACAATATCAAGATCCACCTTGACCCTGATAGAAAGAGTGAGATACAGAAAGTTGAGTCAATCAATGATGGCATTGATCAAAGAGATTTATTTCACTCATCATCATGGTCCAATGTGTGAGGAGCAGAGCTGGATGTAAGATGAAAAGCACATAGAGACAAAGTGAATGAGTGAGAATGAATAAGCTACCTCCCCAGGAAGTCATCCTGGTCTGGGTCTTTGTCAAATACTTCCACTTCCAACTCCTGACCAGGTACTTCATGGACTATCACCTGACACACATACACACACATAAATGGACAAATACACAAATACACACAACAAATATACAAATATAGATACAGCCACACACAACACAATAACATAAGGGCATGCAAACAGAATCACAATGGCAAGAACCTTTTACTTTTGTTCTTAGTAGCTCTCATAATCAAATCTATTATCTATTCTGTGTTTTGCTCAAATTTCACAAAGCAAGAGGAAAAAGCAATGTGACCCTGAGAAAGCAATTTTTGCAAGACTGCTTATCAGAGAAACAGCAGCTTCCGTTTTCCAGGGGAATAGATAAAATCACCACAAAAATGTTTATGTCTGAAGTGCTGATGAAGTAATTACTAAGTCTCTATGAAGCAGAGACATTAACACCAAGCTATAAGTTTTCACACACCAACTGGTGAGAGGTGTGGCACTTGGATCTCAAGGCAAAGCCACATCTCTTCTTTTGGGTTGGTTGGTTTTCAGCTCCTTTTTGGCTTCATTTTCCTCCCTCCCAGCCCCTCTCACCTCATACATCTCCCTCCACTGTGGGTTCAGGTTGCTGTCTACGTGGTGAGATGTGAAGATCTGGGTTCCTACTCGCAGAACAGCATATGGGTCCGATTTCCCATCAATCAGTCCTTTGATGACTGTATCCTTAGCAGTCAGGTCCTCAGCCTCCAGCAAATGGATACGCACAACTCCCTAGTATGTGCAGGGAGTTCACATGCAAGAAAACACAAGGCGGCATAGAGAAAAAATCAAAATGTTAGTCAACTTGTATCCTCACAAAAACATGGTTTGTCATTCACAGTGTGAATTTGCTGTATGGCTTTCAGGCTATGTGTTTGCTTGCAGATAATATTCTCAAACAGAACTGCTTCAGTCTGTGTAGGCCCATGTTTCTCCAGGCCATTTTTTTATTGAGACAGTTACCCTTGGGAGAGGGGAGCGGAGCTGCGCAACGTGCAGGTCGGCCACCAGGGGAACAGTGAGACGATTGGGGAGCACCAGGTAGGAGGCTATTGCATCCATTATCATAGTGTCCGACATGGCACTGCAAATGAATGCAAGGACGATGTTTGGGACACACAAGGGAGGGACACACAGACAAACAAACAAACTATATACTACCACTGACAATGTGAACATGCATAAATAACATGATGTCCAGGGTCACACTAACAGAATCAACAGGAAGCACCAACTTGCTCAACAGGACAGTCTTCTGTGAAATCATGTTGGCTGATGTCTTTTTAAAGTTGTACATTTATTAAATAATGACAGACTGTCACTGAAAGTATTGCCAGAAGGGACTGATGTGTCAGCAACAAATATACCTCTGACAATGCTTTAAGTACATTATATAAAGATCATAACAGACACCACGTAAAATCAGCCACCACATAATTACAATGAATATCAATGCCTAATAAAATAAAATTGGTTCCCATATGTCAGACCATTAGTTTATATTCATATTCTATTTAAATGTACTGTGGTTGATTCTACATTGTCTGTATTCAGATCTTACATAATGGACCTTAAAAACTACCTAAATATACATATGCATGGGGTCACAGTATTACTTGTTGGTACATGTGCACAGCTTAAGTTCTAACAATTTAAATGACAAGTTTTCTTCTTATCAATAAATCAAATGAAAAGAATAAAACCAACAAGGACTTATTCTGTCTCTCTATACTTTCTGACCTCTCTAGTCTGTCTATGGTATTCAGACCCATGCTCCTTTGCTCCTACTGAAGAAGTAAGAAAACAGTGTTTTGTAAATGTTGCTCTAATTAGAAGAATAATGTACTTGGTGGGGACTATTTCCAGATGTGGACTAATACATAATTTCTGCTCTAGTGAGTTTTGACTGCCAGGACAGTCCATGTGGAATTAAAGTGACAGTTCAAATTATTTGACATGGGGTTTTGTGAGGTACTTAGTTATACATAGTCAGTATTTAACCACTATTATCTTCAATACAATCTGTATCGGCTCTTTCTCAAACAGCTGATCTGTGGTGTAATACAGCATGCAATGTAGATGCACTTGTGTGTAGCAATACAGTAGTTGAAATTGTTGAAAAAAATAGATTTCAAAACAAAATTGTCTGGCAATATGGATTATACTTAAACTGATACTGGCTTTTTTAAGTGGGCATATTTCTAAAGTGGCTAAAACACATTTTCACAGCAGGGCCCATCCATGTAGCACATGGCTAAGCCCTGGGGGCCAATCCAAGTTACTGCAGGTAATACACTGACTATGTATAAGTACATTACACAACAACTGTCAAATAATCCAAATGATCCCTTTAACTTCTAAATAAACTATGGTCCCCATGTTATTGGTAATGAAGGAATGTGGCCGTATAACAGTGAAGCTCATGAAGTTCTATGACACTGAGGAGTAAAGTATATTGAGTGCTGGCTTAACGAATTACTAATATTAATTGGATCGACTCATTGGTGGTTTTTAGCTTATGATCAGATTTGCTGATAAGAGCAAAAATGAAGCCTATTGCCACAATTGTCCTTAAAGGCTGTGACCAAACAGATCTGTCACTGAACAGACATTTTAGCACTGTTGTCTGTCTCAGTTTGTCTTGAAACTCATTTTTTTAATTCCAGGAATAGCCTCTGTGATCCTGGTTGCTAAAATAAATAATAAATTCTCTGTTATATCAGTTACAAGAAGAGGCAGAACCCAAACTTTTCTGGCTCCAGAGCTCGGTCATATCAACTCACTTCAGCCCAGGGATATCCAGCAGGTTGGTAAGCCCAGTCCAGTTGATGTCCAGTTTCTACACATATGAAACATATTATACAGATGCAGGTAATGGCATATGGATAAGTGTAGGCCTTTAGATAACAATGCATTGAGAAAGGGAAAACACCCACAGGCCTGCGGATGAAGAATATTGTGATGGCTCCAACCAGTGGCACATCTCCGATCAAAGGCTCAAGGATCACACGCAGCTTCCCGTGGAGCTACAAAGAGAAAATTAAATGTTGAAAATATGTCTTCAAGCCACTTAACAACAAGCAATAATGTAAGAATATTTATTTATTTATTCTTATACCTGGATTCCTTTGACTCCGGCTTTGCAGAAGTACTTTTTGATTTCGACATTGATTTCAACATCACCAGCATAGCTGCAATAGAAGAGCAATAACAAGTCTAGATACAGATACAGATACATGTTTAACCAAGTGAAGAGTGTTGATATGAATCATGCTAAAGCTGATTTATTTCCTCTGCTAAGTAAACAATGATCTGCTGTGATAGATAAGGACAAGCACTTGTGAAGGGCTCACAATACACATTAAAGACATAATGCATTACCTCAGGTGTAAATCCAACATAACTTGTCTCTTATCGTGTTCTGTGTGAGCCTTTACACCAGTCACCTTCACAGCCTGTGAACAAAGCAGCTGCTCTTAAACAAGGCAAACAACACTGGTAGTGACTTGATGAAATGATATGATCTTTATGCTTGTAATAAAGAAAATGGTGAGACAAGTCCTGCATTACCAGAGTTGCATACACATTACCCACATCACATTTTCTCGGTCATAGCACATTTATATGATAAACTTTTTATGACAGACCGATACCTTATCACCTATGTTGACCTTGGTGAAGCTGAGAGTCTGCAGATGAATACTGGAGGCACGGATGGCGGGAGCAACGGTTTCCACCAGCAACTTCTCCAGATACTGGCCAACAAAGGGCCAAGCCTGCTGCAGGATCTAAATGACAGGGCATATGGCCATTCATTGTTTTTTAAGAAACAGTAACACCATGACCCACTGGTTAAATACATAAAAAATAGGTTTGTTTTTTTTTTAAAGTTTTTGCAAAACCCCAATTGACAGGATGGAATCAAAATTATATTGAAATTGCTTAACCATAAATAATTCAACAAAGATAGCTATTAAATGACGTTATCAAGTGCCCTCCAGTTATTAGTCATCTGGGAGTCCTTCATTCTGAAGTACAATTAAAAAGAAACATTGATAAGCAATGCTTTACTTCATGGGTTTGCTATTTCCTAGTAAATGTGACAGAATGTAAAATTGACTTGGCATTAATTAAAAGAAGAAGAAAAATGCTTCCAATTAATAAGCCTATGGAATATAATTCAACATATTTGGAGAATAAACTTTCTTATAAGACATTAATAATAACAAAAATATTTACTTGGGTTTAAATGAAGCATTTTTTAAAAGAAAAGTTTTATATTTTGTATAGCACCATATTGCATAGGTCCTCCATGAAACTACGTTTTTTGGGATTATTATGGATGGATAATTATGGATCTGTAGAGAAAAGCATTACATCGGTGTGTCAGTATTATCACCACGCACAGTGTCACACTGATGATGATGACACAAACTGCAGCTACAGGCAGGTAAAGGTATACGTGGTCCTATACATTATTTATGACACAGACAGTTATGGAAATGCAGGTAGGAATGAGGCCCCCTATAAAAAGTCAGCTCCTATGAGGCTATTTTCACATCCATTACAGTCATTATCAGCTCTTTCTCTCAGCAGGCACTAAATTCTTTAAGTTGCTAAATACAGTACATGGTGAGAACATTTTGAGGCTAATGTATGTTTGTTTACAGATGGGAGAGAAGGGTAAGTGTGGGCAGCTGGATCACATGTCAGGAAGCCTGAAGGAGAGACGTAGGCTGGTGAAAGACAAGTCCAGCAAATTTCCATCCTACGATCTGGGCTTCTGTCACTGACTTCATTGCATTTTTCCCTCCAGAAAGGCACTTTGTATCATATCGTATTAGTATTCACATCCACACTGACCCTGTGCTGATGTGAGGTTACTGTACTGACAGAGAGAAAAAGACTGCAATATGATCTGAGCCGCTCTTCCTGCCTCTTAATTACACCATTCGATTATCTGCTCTGATGGAGAGGCTGCAGCTGGAGCCAGGTCATTTGGAGTCCACACTACTGCTCTTTATATTAAATATGAAGCAGTGTAACTACTGTTGGAGTTATTTAAGTGAATCACAGACACCTCATGTAGAAAAATGTGTTGTTCCCTTTGCTTTGTTAAGAGTTCAGCTAAATGTAGCAGAGTTGTCTGCGGTTATATACGGTGCAACTATTGGAAATTGTTTTTTTTTTTTTTTTTTTTAATTCATCATAATATAATGCTGCACCAATGTCTGATAGGATAAAACGTACCTTATTCAGCCACTCCACTTTTTCCACATCTGGGAAGTTGACCTGTGGACAAGTAATATGGCTCAGGCATGAACTCAAATATGACAGGGTAGTGTAAAATTACATCAAACTGTGAGAAGAGTAGTTCACATACTTGAGATGATTCTTTCAGTAGGCCTAATTTTTTTCTGGACAGGTGGAATATACAGTCTTAAATCATTCAGTTAAGTTCAGTACAAGTTCTAGTCTGTTTAAATATTAAGCACATATTGCAAATCAGCCCAAACCTGAGACTTAAAATGACAGATTAGGCCAATCTATCAAACACACACCCACAGTTTATCCACTCCCTCACTCTTTCTGTCCAGATATGGTGGTCCCGGTCACTGCTTCTGCTCTGCTCTAAGAGATGTTTATGAGTCATCAGGTTTTTGCAAACAGGCAGCGAATTGAAACAGGAAGAGGAAACACACAAGATAGAATCTCTTTTGTCTTATGTATGATCACTGTGCATTTTGTTATCTGGTTCACGTAAGGTCTCCTCAAGGTCTGTCATTTTTTACACTGTTCCACTATGAAGAGCTCATTTGACATGTTCACTTCACATTCCTCTCTGTGGAAGCAGTTCAGACTAATTCCCCAGGCACTGCACATTAGGATTGTCTAAATATGGAGCTGGTCTGACACAAGAAGAAAATACAGTGAATACAGGGGAGTTTTGTGCTCATATTAATAGTCTCCCTCTCTTTTAATGTGTGTATGTGTTCACTTTAGAGCGTATGAACAAATAGGTGCCTAGTAATGAGTAACAGGCTGTTCATGTAAAAGCATAGCGCCGTGATGCAGAGAAGCTGGTAGATGCAGCTCGAGTTCAACCTGGCAGATGTGACAGATGTGACAGGTGATACAAAACTGCAGAGAATAAGCACGGCCGTAGGTGAGCCTGCTAAAAGTGTGTGTACGGGTCCTTACCCAGGGGGGCAAATCCCTTTTGGTCCTGAAAACCCTTTGAGTGGTGAATTCCCTCTCGTTCTCCAGAAGGTACATGGCAGACTTGAGCTTCATCACTTTCTCCAGTCGACTGTGTTTCCATCCCATGTAGATCATCAGACCGAACAGGACAACGCTGATGCTGAAGCCGTAGTATCCAGCCAGGTACACCGGCAGAAGCGCACCCAGGCATTTTCCAAACGACCACAGCACACTGACTGCGCGTTCACCGGGGGGCTGGCTCGGTAAGGCCGGTGCTGCAGCCGCCGTGCCTCTGCCCATGCCCGGCTCTGCATCCGCGGTTGGCATCGCAGTTTTCCGTTTGACTTCACTGGATCGAGCTGGCCTTCTCCTCCTCGTCTGCTTCTGCGACTGAGTGGCAAGACTTACCGTCGATTTATTACAAAAAGCATCGAGATACAGCGCTGGCTTCGCTCGGTTAGTTCATGATCACAGCTCGTCCTCGCTGCCCTCCTCCTCAGTTCCGCAGGGCACTAAAACTGGCTGCTCAGTGTTTCATTTCATGTGTAAAGCTCCTCTACACTGAGCTAGGAGAGCATAGATCAAAAACAGCGAGGGCGGGCTCTGCTTGAAACCCTCCTTCTCACGAAGTCCTGTAGAAACCTAAACCCCAGAATTAACTTGTAGCGTCACGCGCCGCCTGGGGCTCACAGCCCGAGCACAGGAAATTCATGTGCATTTCAACAAGGACATGTACAACCCCATCATGACAACCTCATCAAACTAAAGTAACCAAATACTACAGTAACAATTCACAGGTTACTGAACCCGTTATATATATATATATATGTTGTTGTTTCTGTAATCCCCTGCGCGCGCAAGCGCTCATCTCCACTGCAGCAGCTCCATCAGCTGAGCGTGACAGCAGGTTAACTGGCAGTGAGGTGTATTAGCCGAGCTGCTCTATACAGTCATATACAGGTAAGCTGGATCAGCCACCGAGGTTTCCAGTCCGATTAAGAGACGACCCCAACGGATGCGTGATTTTGCGTGACATTGACAGCGACTGGATATGCGCCAGTTGCTCCAAACGCAACGTTTGCGCACATCTAAAATGTAGTTTAACTGAGCATTTTCTGCCCGGTAAAATGTAGAAATTGACATTCGGGTGCGTTTTTTTTTATTTTTTTGGTCTCTTTTTTGGTTTCTCATTAACAGCTTAATTTATGCTTAGCAACCGAAACAGCAGGTTTAAATCGCTCCCCAGTTTCCAGGCGACAACCAATTAGCTGTGTTTGCTCTGAGGGTGAAAAAAGTTTGATGAACCACAGTACAAACAGATACACGAGGAACATGCACGTTTAGTTTTTTTTTTTTTTTTTTACAATGTGCAAATATATACAGTCATGCAGTAGGCCTTCATTTCCATTGTCCCACTTTTACAACTACACAACTTACTTTCTAATCTAGAACATTTTGACATGTATATATTTTGATACTTATCTAGCATAAGGTGTGTGTTTCTTTTCAGCAGCTTTCCCTGCTGTTGCTATAGGCTCCATTTAGCATTTGTTATTTTTAGATTGTATTTTTGATTGCCTTGGTATCTCTTTTGTTAACTTCAGTTTGCCTAGTTGTAGTTTTAGTTAACTTTTGTTTTCAAACTCAGATTTAGCACGTGTTATTGAAATGTAAAACATCATATCTTCTGATACCAAAGTTGTTATGTTGTGTTGGTGAAGGGAGAAGGTCATAGTCGATCAGTTCAGAGCTGATATCTGACCACAGTAGCTACATTGTGGTTATCTTCTCACATGCCTGTTTTGTTGATATAGCTGCTCTTACGATGTTTTCTCTATCTGGTTTAGTGACTATGCTCACACAAAGATTGGTGTTTTCTTGCAAGAAAGAAAATCAGTAGCATCTCTTTTCTGGCTGTCTCATGTATCTCCAAGCTACAACCAACACTGACATTAAACATTTAAAGCATGTGGAACTTATTGTTTGCTGATTTAAAAATACTCAGTGGACCAATCACTACAGATGTTTCCATACAGAAACGTATTTAGTTGGAAATGTGTACTAATTTTTACAAATTGTTTTTTTCCATAGTCTGCAGTTCAATCATGAAACTGCAGCTTTACCGGTCTGTAGGTTGGAAGTCAGTGACAATCATCCAGTCATCAAAATGGCACACAATGCACCCCTAACCAACATTGGTTCACATGTTTATCCATGTGTTGCTAGGTGGAACCAACTAATTTTAATAAATGACTACTTCATGACATTTAAGTGGTGAAAAAGGCTTCTGGGAGAAGCAGAAGTATGATGAGTCTGTGAATTAGCGATGATACAGCACAAGCAAAGTGATGTAGTAAGAATGATCAGAGTTCAAACTTCTCATCTGACCTCATGTCAGTCAGATGTCCGTTTGGCTTTGTCAATACTTCACATGGGTTATTCAACAATGCAACTGCAGTTAAGGCACCAGGTTTTTGTGTGATAATGAATGTGTTTGTTTGCTACAACAAATGTTGCTGTTGCTGTAACAATGATGGCTTAGCAAAGTGTGCGCTGAGCTTTGCTGTAATCAATAAATATTACATTTTCTAATTACTATAAAACAGAAATGCCATTGTCTGTTGAATGAAGTCCACCCACCATACTTTCAGTGGGATTAACACCAGAGTGGGCAGCTTTTCTTGCCTAAACTGCACCACCTACTGATAACTTTTAGTGGCTGCAGTTGCATACTCAGCAATTGGAGTGACTTTAATTGGATCTTGTTTGCCACTGAGCACTGTTTACTCTATTGTGATTGCCTCTAGCCAAAAGGTTTGTTATCTGTTCGATGTGCTTTTTCAATTACACCAGCCTGTCTGCTTGGGTTGTTGTACCATCCTAATTTATTCAGAACCACCTTTTGCTGTCACTGGTCAGAACAGGCCTTGTAGTGTTTGGTCTGTGTCCTTTAAATTATCATGTATTTAATCTGCATTACCTCCTCTAATTAATTACAATCAGTGCCAAGAGACGGGAACGTGAAGCTCTGCCAGTACACACTCAAGTCAACAACACCAGGTCACTTGAATGAACAAAAGGACTATAATTTAAGTTACAAATAGAGTTGATGTTACTGTGAGTGGACAGGATTCATTTCTTATCCTGATAATACATTAACTTATTACATTACTACAAGGATCAGACAGACTTTTGGAGTTATTTTTGTCCCATTCATAAAACGTTGTATACTAGCAGCAGTTTTATTGTTCCATAATTCTTACTTGTGCTGTATGTTTTGTGGTTTATGGGGTCCAGTTCATTAAATATCCACCAACACTGACAGCAGACTTCTCTGTAAAGCTGTGGGTGCAACTGCAAATGGAAAAGAACATTACATTGTAAAAGGGAACAATATGAGCACTATCCTTGTACTTTCCAGCAACAGCCTGATTAACATTGACCTTAGGTAAAGACTGGATGAATTATTAGACTGCCCTCAAGGGTGAAAACAAGACATTTCAGTGTGCTTGAGTGAGCTCTGTGAAAAGGTTACAGCATTCGGATAAACAATCAAGGCATGGGATGTGCAAAGAATCAGAAATTCAGAAAAGCAGAAATTTGATCTCAACTTCCTGTTACAGGTGTGTCTGTAAGCCAAGCAGATTCAAAATGTTGAGTAGGCACACAGTTTAGGTCCTTGAATAAACACGACAATACAAACATTATGTATTTGTCAGCACTCAGATGACATTTTGCATTTTAAGAATCTATTCAAGTGCCAATTAAATGTCACCTCTCTCCAAATATGCATTTTTTTCATAACATTATGAATGTAATTTAGAGCATAACTGGTCCACAGTGGAGACTTTCCTGTTGCTCCTGATTCTTCAGTGCACTCTGAATGTGAAGTTACCACTAAGAAAAACCAGTTGTCAATCCATTATGGCAGTTGGTGTATTTGCCACCACCAGTTGGTTGCTGTCTAAATAGTAACCTGGTTTAATGACAGCCGATAGCCTTTTTCCACAGCAAACATGTTGGCTCTCACAGGAAGAGCACATGGTAATGAATAATAATGGCTAACAATTGTCTATGTGAGCCATGGCAAGGAGAGAGAACATGCAGTGCCAGAACCCGAGGTAACAAAAGCAATTCAATTGTGGTTATCACCAGCGCTTTTCCTACTGTGACATATCAAAACATCACCAATGAAAGATGCATTTTGTCTCAGACTAGTTGGACAGCTAAAGTAAACATGGAAGACACCAATGCACTATTTTTTTTTTTTTTTTTTTTAAAATCACCACTAGACCAACTATAAAAAAGGAAATGACAGAAAGCCAAACCAGTTTGTGCCAATAGTGAAAGACAAAAATCGTTTTTTTTTTTTTAAACCAAAACCTTTAATCACAGTATAAACAAAAACAAATGACCAAAGTTGAGGAATTTAAGAAGAGTCCAGAATGCTCCGGAGGTAAAGCCCGACATCCAGCAGGTCACGAATCAGCTCTCCAGCAATCAGCTCCTGCGCTGCTGCTTCAGGTTGATACAGATGCCGCTGGCCTCAGACTTGACACAGGGAGTGATCCTGGGTCTCCAGCTGCGCTCACTGGTCTTGTTGGCAACATACATCACAGCCACAGCAGAGAGGACAGTTTACTTGGACCTCTGCCTCATCTTTCTCCTTTTACGCTTCAGCCTGAAAAGTGATCACAAGAGCCAGTTTAAAAAAATAAATAAATTAAGGTAGACTTAATGACCATATGACTATATTAGATATAGTAGATATTCTACAGGCTTTACCAAGATTTGAGCACGTAGAATGCTATTAGTACCCATTTGATAACTTATTTATTTTGATTTGGCTAATATTTTAAGCCAAATCGACCTAAAAGTGAGGGACACCAGTACAATAAAATGCCTTGATGTTAGATTTAAGTACTGCATTTATTAAATACATGCAAGATATCAAGTGCATAGTAAGTGCTAATTACACATGTTAGGGTTATAGGACAGGAGGTGCTGCTCTTAGACGAGATCAGTTTAAGAGCTTAGAGAGAGAAAGGACTAAAATGATGGAAACCACGTGCCCACAGTTTATAAACAGCTAATAATTATATTTAAATGAATTGTTTCACCAAATTGATAGATTAACTTATTAAATTGTTAACGTTTATGAATCAATTTAAGTTTACTAAACGTGACACTTGCTCAAGTGATGGTATTTAAGTCTATGGTAAACCTGAAATGATTTTCGACGGTGTTAAAATAGACTGAAATGAATGTAGAAGAGGGACATGCATACATCCACACCATGCGCTATGCAATCTTACCTGCGCATGCGCTTCTTTCTCCACTGCGAAGAAAAAGACAACACTAAATTACTTTTTGTTCAAACAATTCATCTCTGAACACATTCAACAGTAGCCAAAACTGAACTGAAATAAACTGAACTTGAGACAAGCGGTTTTATTGGCAGAGGCGAAAGCTCAGGTGCGTGGTGCCTCAGACCGCGGAACTGCTAACAGGCTAACAAATGCTAGCACCAATTGAAACTACTTATTAGACGCATACAAACATTGAACACAAACCTTAGCTCTCATGTCGAAGAGGGAAGGCTGAAAACAGACGGGGAGACGCTGTGGATTAGCTCGATTGATTTAAAAAGACGATGATTAACTTGGATTGTGATAACAACAGCTCTTCACTTACCGACCGCTAAGCAACCGTCTCCACGAAGGACGTCATATTTTTGCGACTTCACATTTATACGAGTTTCTACGTCATCCTGATTGGGCCGTGGTGGGAAACATGGGAAACATGGGAAATTGAGTCTTATCATGATCCACCAGTCGTTTGTGGAAAATACAAGGAAGTGTTGCTGCAGCTTCTGTGGGATTTTAAAGTAAATCATGAACAAGCACCAGCGTCTCTGGCCCCATTGGTTATATATATATATATATATATATATATATATATATATATATATATAAATTATTAGCATATACTATTACTATTATTACAGCCCGACATGTCTTCCATATATATATATAAAATCACAGAACGATGAATTAAGTTCTAACAACAACTGTGAGCCAATGTTGCTCCTGGTTAGAAGTCTGTACAGATCCATACAGTCTGGAGTCGATCAATAAATGTTAAGAAGAATTAAGTCATGTGCTCAACATTTTATGTCTATTTTATTTGTGGGAAGGTCTGGGTACCAATAAACAAAAACTTAACTTCATGACTTTCAAACAACATTAACTGTCACTTCATACAGAGGTTTCTGGGACTGTCTGACAGGCCTGTTAAGTAATCCAAACATGCATGATATGTATTACAGTAACAGGCCCACCCCAGGATTTTTAGATTCTTACTTGCATATGCCTATAATTTACTACTTTTAGGCCAGCATGAAATTAAATTAAATGCTTCAATATTTCTCCCCAGAAACTATATTCATGTCATTGTAGTTATGGTAATATCAAGTAGACCGTCAAGTTGGAAAATAATAATTACACAAGGTAACCTGAATAAATAAAAAGGTACAATCCTAATACTTTAGGATTGAGTTCTAAATGTGCATTACTTTAAAGCTGGTCTTTCAACCAAATTAGTGTCTGGTGTTTAGTCACAAACTTGATTTTTTTATTTTCATTAATGATGTGCAATGATAACAGAGTAATTCGAGTATCAGGGTTGGTTTATGTTCAAATCATGTCGAATAAACTTGTCATTCATCAGGACAATCATCTGAATAAACAGAACCTCACACATGATGTCAGGTGGCTTTTTAATGTTTCCAAAAATAGTCTCTGAAAGTGGGATTTGTTTTACAAAAGTATCCATATATTTAACAGGTATGGAATTCTTATGTAAACACAGACTGTCAGACTCAGTGGTGGCACCAGAAGACTGAATGCTGAACCCTTGGCAGAAGTTAGACCATCCACAAGCAAGGAAGGAAATCTCTTTTTTTTTTTTTACTAGTTAAATTACTCAACTGGTGTCAGTTTTAGAAATTGTTAGCCGAGTAATCTAGAGTAGATGCCTAGAAATATACACAATGACTAGTAGGCTTAAGCAAGAGCAGTACAAATGCAGTAATTATGCTGAACTCAACAGTAAAGATGACTAATGATGTCATAAATTGTGTGAAGGTCATACAATACCAGGGTTCTGCCCATGACAACATAATGCTCATTTTAAAAAGGCAAGGCTTCAAGCTTATGACTTCAAGGAAGTTATCTAAATGCCACACAATTACACTGACACAGTATTGTGCATTCATCATCCTTGGCCGCTCTGTCAAACTCATTTTATTTTCCATATCTTTCACTACAGTTATTGTGGAGAAAGGGACAAAGGCTCAAGATCAGTCAAATGGTTAAAACGCTCCAGTGAGTATATGCCCCTGCGCAAAATATCCTCTCTTGCAGCAGGACTGTGACCACTATTAAGAGAATTAGGCTGTCTCAAGGACAGTGAGATTTACTAGGGACGTGTATGTGTTTTAGGTGGCGTGACAGAATTTAGGAGCAGCATCATCCCAGACTGACATCAGTTAGATTCAGAGGTATTCACGGCAGCTACACCCGCAATTGCCTCAGACAGCTGGGACAGAAGGATTCATGACGTCTGTTCTTTGGGTCATCAGAGGTCTGTCAGAATTTCTGGAACAGAGAATCTATTCTGCAGCTTCAGTCTCCATCGCCTGTCCTGTTGCACTCTCAACAGTCTTGGAGGCCTTTACAAAATAAAAGACTCAAGTTAGTGGGAACATAGTTAGTTGGAGCCTGTATTCTAATTTCTTTCATATAACACACCGCTCTATAACTCACCTTCTTTTTCTTCTTCTTCTGAGTCTTACGACTGGCTGAACTCTGAAGCAAAGCCTTTATAGGTGGAAGAGGGGAAAAAAAAAAAAATAATAATAAATAAATAAATATAATGTAATGACAGCTAATGGCTTTGAAAATGCTGAGCCAGCAAACAGCATGTTATAGCACTCCCATTAGTCTTATCCCTTCTTCTCAGGATGCAACATCCATCAAACACACTTGCCTTCAGTTCTGGGTCCTCTACCTCGTGCTCAGACTTGTAGAGTTCTGGCTCAAAGAGGCTGTTGGTGATTCGCAGTGGTCCGTTGGCCATGAGCAGCACGGTGAACTTGAACTGGGCCACAAACTCGCCTGAACACAGACAGAATTGAAAGTTGCATGTAACAGTTTGAGTTGGTACATAATTTGAACCTTAAAATGTCTCAGCATCACACGTGCCATTAATTAATTGATTAACATGCATGGTAGCATTGATGACAGAATCCAAGACGTCCAGTTTAAAGAACGCATCCTCAGTTCAGCGACTGGAATAAGTTTACTTTTCTAGCACATGCACAGTTGGTGTCCTTGCAATGTGCATGCAGATAAGCACAGAGGGATCACTTTATCCACTTTACTTTATAAAGTCAGACCGTCAGCACTTGGACAAATTTAACACGCGAATGGTCGAGGGTCCTGAACAAGTGGCACCATAGATA
>CM076651.1:13665552-13717792 GCA_038496675.1 Rachycentron canadum
CCACGAAGGACGTCATATTTTTGCGACTTCACATTTATACGAGTTTCTACGTCATCCTGATTGGGCCGTGGTGGGAAACATGGGAAACATGGGAAATTGAGTCTTATCATGATCCACCAGTCGTTTGTGGAAAATACAAGGAAGTGTTGCTGCAGCTTCTGTGGGATTTTAAAGTAAATCATGAACAAGCACCAGCGTCTCTGGCCCCATTGGTTATATATATATATATATATATATATATATATATATATATATATATAAATTATTAGCATATACTATTACTATTATTACAGCCCGACATGTCTTCCATATATATATATAAAATCACAGAACGATGAATTAAGTTCTAACAACAACTGTGAGCCAATGTTGCTCCTGGTTAGAAGTCTGTACAGATCCATACAGTCTGGAGTCGATCAATAAATGTTAAGAAGAATTAAGTCATGTGCTCAACATTTTATGTCTATTTTATTTGTGGGAAGGTCTGGGTACCAATAAACAAAAACTTAACTTCATGACTTTCAAACAACATTAACTGTCACTTCATACAGAGGTTTCTGGGACTGTCTGACAGGCCTGTTAAGTAATCCAAACATGCATGATATGTATTACAGTAACAGGCCCACCCCAGGATTTTTAGATTCTTACTTGCATATGCCTATAATTTACTACTTTTAGGCCAGCATGAAATTAAATTAAATGCTTCAATATTTCTCCCCAGAAACTATATTCATGTCATTGTAGTTATGGTAATATCAAGTAGACCGTCAAGTTGGAAAATAATAATTACACAAGGTAACCTGAATAAATAAAAAGGTACAATCCTAATACTTTAGGATTGAGTTCTAAATGTGCATTACTTTAAAGCTGGTCTTTCAACCAAATTAGTGTCTGGTGTTTAGTCACAAACTTGATTTTTTTATTTTCATTAATGATGTGCAATGATAACAGAGTAATTCGAGTATCAGGGTTGGTTTATGTTCAAATCATGTCGAATAAACTTGTCATTCATCAGGACAATCATCTGAATAAACAGAACCTCACACATGATGTCAGGTGGCTTTTTAATGTTTCCAAAAATAGTCTCTGAAAGTGGGATTTGTTTTACAAAAGTATCCATATATTTAACAGGTATGGAATTCTTATGTAAACACAGACTGTCAGACTCAGTGGTGGCACCAGAAGACTGAATGCTGAACCCTTGGCAGAAGTTAGACCATCCACAAGCAAGGAAGGAAATCTCTTTTTTTTTTTTTACTAGTTAAATTACTCAACTGGTGTCAGTTTTAGAAATTGTTAGCCGAGTAATCTAGAGTAGATGCCTAGAAATATACACAATGACTAGTAGGCTTAAGCAAGAGCAGTACAAATGCAGTAATTATGCTGAACTCAACAGTAAAGATGACTAATGATGTCATAAATTGTGTGAAGGTCATACAATACCAGGGTTCTGCCCATGACAACATAATGCTCATTTTAAAAAGGCAAGGCTTCAAGCTTATGACTTCAAGGAAGTTATCTAAATGCCACACAATTACACTGACACAGTATTGTGCATTCATCATCCTTGGCCGCTCTGTCAAACTCATTTTATTTTCCATATCTTTCACTACAGTTATTGTGGAGAAAGGGACAAAGGCTCAAGATCAGTCAAATGGTTAAAACGCTCCAGTGAGTATATGCCCCTGCGCAAAATATCCTCTCTTGCAGCAGGACTGTGACCACTATTAAGAGAATTAGGCTGTCTCAAGGACAGTGAGATTTACTAGGGACGTGTATGTGTTTTAGGTGGCGTGACAGAATTTAGGAGCAGCATCATCCCAGACTGACATCAGTTAGATTCAGAGGTATTCACGGCAGCTACACCCGCAATTGCCTCAGACAGCTGGGACAGAAGGATTCATGACGTCTGTTCTTTGGGTCATCAGAGGTCTGTCAGAATTTCTGGAACAGAGAATCTATTCTGCAGCTTCAGTCTCCATCGCCTGTCCTGTTGCACTCTCAACAGTCTTGGAGGCCTTTACAAAATAAAAGACTCAAGTTAGTGGGAACATAGTTAGTTGGAGCCTGTATTCTAATTTCTTTCATATAACACACCGCTCTATAACTCACCTTCTTTTTCTTCTTCTTCTGAGTCTTACGACTGGCTGAACTCTGAAGCAAAGCCTTTATAGGTGGAAGAGGGGAAAAAAAAAAAAATAATAATAAATAAATAAATATAATGTAATGACAGCTAATGGCTTTGAAAATGCTGAGCCAGCAAACAGCATGTTATAGCACTCCCATTAGTCTTATCCCTTCTTCTCAGGATGCAACATCCATCAAACACACTTGCCTTCAGTTCTGGGTCCTCTACCTCGTGCTCAGACTTGTAGAGTTCTGGCTCAAAGAGGCTGTTGGTGATTCGCAGTGGTCCGTTGGCCATGAGCAGCACGGTGAACTTGAACTGGGCCACAAACTCGCCTGAACACAGACAGAATTGAAAGTTGCATGTAACAGTTTGAGTTGGTACATAATTTGAACCTTAAAATGTCTCAGCATCACACGTGCCATTAATTAATTGATTAACATGCATGGTAGCATTGATGACAGAATCCAAGACGTCCAGTTTAAAGAACGCATCCTCAGTTCAGCGACTGGAATAAGTTTACTTTTCTAGCACATGCACAGTTGGTGTCCTTGCAATGTGCATGCAGATAAGCACAGAGGGATCACTTTATCCACTTTACTTTATAAAGTCAGACCGTCAGCACTTGGACAAATTTAACACGCGAATGGTCGAGGGTCCTGAACAAGTGGCACCATAGATAACTTAAAAAGGAAGCTTGCTTTTTGTGAAAAACCACAACATAGCAGCACCTATCTGTGTTGAAGCTGCCTTCAGAAAGAGAGCTATCACTGGTCTAAACAAAAACAAAAAAAATTTTTCCTTAAACTTGATAACATTAATTTTCATGGGACAGGACACATTGTTAATTGATTAACAAAAATGAACAAAAGTATTTTGATCGAATAATCATGTAATTTTTAAGCAAAAATTGTAGAAATTTGCTAGTCAGTTTCTCAAACGTTAGGCCAGTGTATGGCCTATTACAACCATAAGACTTAATTAGAAGATTTAATTAAATAAGTGGTAATTAAACACCCTACTCCTGAATTTTACCAGTATTCCCAGTGCTGTGTGTACATTTGAAGTCTTCTGGCAACTGTGAGAAACTCTCAGATCCAATGTCATTTTGTTCACATGAAAACAAGCTTTTGAGTATTTGAATGACCACCAAAGCCCTAAAATTAAACTCCTCATTGTTCCACCCACCCTCTTTCTCATGCAGCACATTGAATGGCTGCAGCAGCTCATGTTTGGCACACTCCACCACACCCAACCTGGCCTTGCCTTCATCCTCAAATGCTCTGAGGAGATGGGCAAAACAGAGGAGAGAAATTAGAGCGTGAGACAATTTTATTAAAAGATAAAAATGAAAAGGAGGAAAAAAAAAAAAAAAAAAAAAAGGATTTAAAATATTTGCTCTTGAGATGACAGATACTACCTCAGAGTGAAAGGCATTGTATCAAAGCGTCTCTCCATCTCACTGAAGAATGTCCGAGATGTCTTCATCTTCAAGCCGTACACCTTGTTGGGATCTCGCTTGTAAACGGTGGTCCTCTGACCTCCATCCTTTGCCTGGGTTGCAAAAAAGAACATATATTCTTAAATCCTAGCTTTTATGAAATATATGAAAATAATACAATCTCTACAAAATTTCCTCTCACCTTTCCCTCACCGGTGCTGATAAGTACATCCACTGCATATACCTCATGCACCTCAAACTCAGCCTTTTCATGGTCCTTTCTGCAAAAACAAAGTTCATCCACTGGTTAAAGAGAACACTGATCGAGTCTGTGATAATAAGTACTTGCTGAGCGAACTCACTTTTGCTGGTCCGTTGGATTTTGGATGATAGTTTTCTCCCCATCAATCACATGTTGTTTGAGCTGATGGGACAGCATGCCTGTACACATTGAAGGAAAAAACTGAGTCAAGGATGTCAAATCACATTCAGACAGTGTACATTATTAGTGTCACAGAGCACAATGGTGTCAAATGTTCACCAAAACCTACCCTCAATAGGAGAGCACTTGAATGACTTTGCAATCTTGTTCCAGGCTTCTGTGACCTGTGTGTTCTAATGGAGGAAACATAATTATAATTAATCGATGGAGTATGAATGGTGACGTCACTGATCAGTTGTCATGGCAGCAGAGTTTTACCTGGTTTCCTGGCTTGACAAGACGCAGGGCAGCCTCAGCGCAGAGGTGGGCTGCTTTGAGAACGTCAGCCTTCCTCCCTGTCAGTGGGTTGTCCTGAAGTAAGTAAGAAAAATATAAGATGTTGATGATGTAGTTGGTGTGATAATCAATAATAGTCGAGTAAATCAGAACTCAACTTCACTACTGAGAATACAGCAGTATACCAGTAGTGATTACATACCTTGGTCACTCCGACAACGAAGCTGTGAGCCACATTTGAGATGAAGCCATCAACATGCACACCCAGGTCACTGCACACAAACACCACAGGTAAACATGAGATAAGTGTGCATGGCACATAAAATATGAACCCAAATTTTATTTAGCAGAGGATGGACAGTTATGAATTCAGCAGCTTACATCTTGACAAGGTCCCCATCCTTCAGTATAACATCAGGGTCACTCTTCAGAGGGGAGCAATGGCATACACAGTTGTTAACTGACACACAAGTAGGAAAAGCGATACCTGAGAAAGAAAGAGAATGAGTGAGAGAGGAAGTGCTGAGTCAAAGACACCGGTGACAAATGAAATGCCACAAGACTTACCTTTCTTCATGTCTTTTTCTTTCTTGAAGATTTTCCCAGTCTCGGCCATGATAAAGGCATCGCCTTTTTCGCACAGGCTGAGAACGGAGACCCCAGCTGTAGCTGCTGCAACTACCGTCTTCAGAGCCTCTGTAGGACAAGAATCAAAAGAGCCATGATGCAAGTGAGAGAAAGTAAACAGTTTTGCAGTGCAGTGCAGTGCAGTTGTTGTTATTATTATTATATATGTGGGTCAGAAAATAGTGAAAATATCACAACGTCCCAAAAGTTCTAAACCAACAGTTTTCATGATTGAATACTTCATTAATCATATAATCATTTAAGCACATATATCATAGGTACTTTTCCTGATTGTATTAACAGGCGTCAGGCTGCCACAGCTGTGGACTCATAGGATGGATAAGTGGGTCAACACTAACATCTCTTGTTCAGCATACTCCTAACAGTAAATGTAATGTCTGAAGATAGGTTGGGCCGTACAAAACTGCAAAGACACACAGTGTCATTTATGTGAATCACCACTACAGCAGAGAACCTGTCTGTTTTAAGCATGCGGTCATCTTTATAATATAGGAGAACTGGCAATGGTAAGGAGTCAAACACAACCAATTACTGGAAACACAAACTGAATAAAATGGCAACATTTAGTTGCAATTTTTAAGATACAAATGTTTCAGTCATTTTTTTAAGCAAAACACTCCCCAGCTAGAATTACCATTGTCTTAGTGTTTTGTAAAGGTTTATTTATATAGACTGGCAGATCAATGATGACCAAATTCAAAGCCTGTGCTGATATGAGCAAGTGACAGGTGCGAATGTTGGCACTGATGAAGGACGCATGCTAAGCTAGTTGAATGAAAGTAGAATATATTAATGTGTTGAGTGTAGAACTTATTGAATATTATACAGGGGTAAACATAGACTGCGGACGCTCGTTACATTTAGATCAAATGTTATATGTTAATGTTAAAACAACTCCCACTCCTGACACCACACTGATATTAAGTACATGTGGCCTTGGAAATCATATATTGCATAATAGATTGGCCTCAGCCACAAGTACTAACAGCATGTTAAGTTTATAATTCATGTGGATAATTCATGTGGGTTTTGTTTCAGTTACGTGTAATAAAATATTCATTTATTTTGGACATGATTTAACACAGAGTGTAGGGAGTGTTGACTGGTTTCTGCTTATTTAAAATAAGACCTTAAATTACAACCGTGTCTTCGATGAAGTCTCTCACATGTCAATTATACAAGTCTGAATTAGACTTTGGTGTAGCTATAGATTTACACGGAGGATCCACTGTTCAGGTCAGCCACACATTGTCATTCAGTTTTGTACTTGTCATTGTTACCTGTTACGTTAGCAGTTACAGCTAGCTAACGCTGGGCTAGTGGGGGTTGCTGATCCACATAGCCGCTTAGCTCACCGCGCTAACGTGACAGCTACATGCCGTCAAACAAATACAGGCAACTATAAATAAAAGCCCCTGTTTATGAAGTGCGAGAGCCGCGTTTCACTTGTTTCGGACAAAGGCCCAGTCACTGGTATGACCTGTGGCTGGTCCAGCGGCGGCACATGGCTCCGCTGCGGGGTCGGACTAGCTGACACTGCTAGCTAACATGAGACGGATCCTCACACTTGTGGACGCTCGAGACAAAACGGCTCGTTAACGACGCGTTTCACTTACGATTCGCGATCTCGGCTCCCATCTTGTACTTGGTGACCACCAAGTCATCGGCGATGGTCTGCTCCTGCGTCTCGTCGTCTCCAGACATGTTGGCAGTGTGTCTGCTAACTCAGAGTAACTTTTTTTTTCTCCCGGCGGGTGTCAGCCACTCTCTGGATGGACCACGCTGCTCTCTGCACCGGCCCGCCCGACTTCCACCGGCAGCCTACGACTGCTAGAGCCCGCCCGCGGCCAGAGACACACTGCGCTGCAAGATAGTTCACGGCCCCGCGCTGTCTGTGGAGCTACAATCGTGAAAAAAAAAGGCCTGTTATCATTTCCAGCGACTCCATGTAATGCAAACGATTTTTTTTTTTGCTGTTTTGTTTCTATTTTAGCCCAAAAATGTTCAAATTACCGTCATATACAACAAGGAAATCCATCAAAGCCTCACACTAGACAAACCGGAAATTGCAAGCAAGTGGCGTTTTTATTCCAAAAACTGACACAAACAAATGAAAAACTTTAGTTAGTTATTAGTCTACTGACTAATTAACTAATCGTTGCAGCTCTAGTTGACTGTACCTTATATACATTATTTAAAAAAGTTCGTGACACCACAAATCATATCAGACCTAAAAATAGCAGCGGTGGAAAGTAACGGAGTAGCCAAAATTTATTAGCCTACTGTACTCAAGGAGCCTACAGATTGAAGTATTTGTACTTCATATTTCATACCTTACTTTATACTTTTACCTTACACTTCACGTGTAGGTTTCTCGTCTTTTCCTTTTTACTGAACCAAAACGGAAAAACGCGGATGTGACAGTCTCACTCCTCTGATCATCTTTGATGTGTCTCTGACCAAATCGCGCGCGAGTGTCACTGATGCGTTTACGTGCCTCCATCTGAATTGAAGCTGCTGTGTGCATCATGTTTATTTGTGTTAATGACTCGCAAAAAAATAATGAATTATGAATAAACAAAATAAAGAAATGAATGCACTTTGAGTTCAAGTCAAAAATTTTATGTTTTATTTTACAAACACAGAAGACATTGTATACAAATCACAAATGACTGGACAGTTGCAAAAATAATCGTATTTATTTATAGTAATAATTCCTGTACAAAAGGGCTGCTAAACAAAAGTGGAACACTTGTTGTTGATACAACAAATTGTAATTACTGTGATTTAAAGGACTCTATTTAGTTCATGGGCAAACACCACGTTTTGCCTGATATAGCCTTTATTTCGTTGTTCTGTGCGTTGTTCTGTTCACAGTTTGTAAACATTCATGTACTGCACCATAAAACAGTGAAATGAGATCCAGGAGTGCATTTCTTCTGTTACTTTTATCTTTGAAATGTTGTTGGATGCTGGAACTCAAAAGCAAACAAACAACAACAACAACAAAAAGTGAGACTGTAAAAACTTACAAAACTAAGAAAGTTACTGTATCTCTGTCCCAGTCCACATTATTAGGTGCGTACAGCATCTGGCTTGAGGAACAGTCTGCTGTGCCAGTAGTCTGGGTTGTCAAATGATGTGTTGCTGCCAGGTTCTCCCATGCCAGCACACACCTTGATGTATCCCCTGATCCCTGCACACCTGCCATTGCCCATCTCCTCTGAAACAGCCCTCCCCTTCACCGGGAGGTTCTGGTAGTCAGCCTGCTCCCACCCACTGGGCACCACTCCAAATCTGGTCATCTCCTCATACTCCACCTTTTCTCCTACAGCTGTGAGCACATCTGGCTTGGGCATGACCATACCGCTCAGATTCCTCTGATGAGCGGGTTGTTTATTTGTGATGTGGTACTTCTGATCTTCCTCTTCCTCCTTGTGCTCTTTTTTCAACACCTCCACTGTTTGGTCTGTGTCGTCTGTATCTGCTCCATTCTTTGCAGATGTTTGACTCCCACGTCTCTCCCGTGTGGGATCCTCTCCCTCCTTAGAGTCAGTGCGCCTGATATCCATGTATTCATACCTGCCTAAACCCTGGGTGGCCTCTTCTTCATCCTCCACTTCTCCAGTCACCATCTCAGAGTCCCCAGGTAGCTGATGTTTCTCCATGGAGTCGTTCTGCTCTGCCATAGTTCCCTCACAATCCTCACTTATTTGCTTACTCCTTACACTCCTTACAGCTAAGATTGGTTTTGGTGTTCCCATGTCTGCTGTGACCTCTACAGGTAATGAAGCCATTAAGGTCCGACAAGGTAAAGGAGAGGATTTACTGTAAAGTGCTACTGAAGGGACAACTGCCTGTGAGGCGACACCTCTGGCTGAGCAAGGAGACTCTTTGCTCATGATTTCATACTCCTGGGAAGGATTTATTACCATGAGAGACAGATTATTCTTCAGTCTTGAGTTTCTTCGGCCAGAATGAGAAACTCTAGAGACTATGAGCAATGAAAAAATGTGTAGAAGGAAGAAGATAAAGGAGGAAAGCTTGATTATATACTGTTTATGGTATAATTGACCAGTGGGTTAGAGTTGGCATACACAGCAAAATGGCATAGCAAATAATGGGACAAGTCAGCACGCTCCAATTTTAGGGCTGATAATTTACCTCTCTCTGGAGTGCCAGGTGACCCAGGCAGGACGTAGCCATAGTGATCCACCTCTTCCTCCTCCTCTGCCGTCCACACCCTGTATGAGGATGGACTTGATGCCGTTGAAAGCTTCCTGTGCCGGCTGATGGAAATATGCGGATTACCCCTCTCTGAGCCAAACCTGGCCCTGTGAAGACTCCCAGTCCTCAAACCTTCCTCACAGAGCTCGGCCTCTCTGCCACTCTCCCTGACCTCTGACCTCTCAGGGAGTGTCCGTACTGAGCTCAGACGAGACCTCTGAAACCACAGCTGAGACGGAAAAGCAATGACATGGACTGATGCAGCAGTTCATATTAATGAATCATTTTTAAAGTGGGAGCAGCTGGTCCTGAATGATTCACTGTAGAGTGTCTCACTTCCTGAGGTAATAACCTTCTGGCAGTGATTGGTCTTAATGCTGATTTTAATATGGCTATTAGCAAAGTGTAGTAATAACTGATTAAATTGAAGCTGTTGAGAGTTACAGCTAAATATATCTACTTTATCACCATTAGGTTTAGTGAGTGGGATTGTGTTTGTTTGCATCTGTGTGCGAATGTGTGAGTCTTTCACACCTGGCGGATGCTGTCCACAGCACTGGGAGTCATTGGCAGATATCCAATAGGTCCAGCCTGAGAGGTCCCACTCTACCAAAAAAAACAAAAAACCCCAAGGTTTAGTTGCCTCTGATTCTTTTATATTGATGCTAAAATTAAATTTTACAATGTTTTTCATTACCCTGTAAGAATTAATCCTTGAACGTGACAGACTCCAGGATGGCGAGTGTTGAAGAGGAGGAGTAGCCAAGCCATCCTCCAATCCCACCTCATCTTGGTCTTCTAAATCAGCATCCAGAAGTCCCCGCTCCGATTCTCTTCGATGGATTTCTACTGAGGTGGTTTCTCCTCCTTCCAACTACAGAATAACATTGATGTACATGGTTGAAGTACAAATTACTTGACTTACTATTTTTGACTCCACATTACTTTGTACTCCACTACAACTCAGAGGGATATTTTTAATATTACTTTACTACACTACATTTATTTGACTTATTATTAATTGATTGTATTTTACATTCAAAATATATGAAACGCTTATAAAGTATGACTTACTATTACAGATTACTACCCAACAGTTTATGTTATTAGAGAGGATTCATTTTTAAACCATTGGTCTGTTGACAATATTTTTTATTTATATAAAATATATATTTATATTTCAATAATTAAAAAAAATATTTGATTCATTTTTCACAAAAAAACCCCAAACATTTCATGGTTCCAGCTTCTCAGAAGTAGGGATTTTTTAAATTGCATTAAATATTTTTTTTAATTTGGCTCTTCTTTTTGCTGCTCTTTGTAATTTTCATAAGTTTCAACATTTTCTGAAGTTCTACAAGCGATCAATCAATTGATGAATTAATTGTCAGCATATTAATTAACCACAATTAATACCTTAATGACAAGGTATCTAGGTGGGTCTCTTGCCATACGAGTAAAGTCACTGGCCAGCTCTTTGAAGGTCGGCCTTATATTTTCATCAATCATCCAACCTGAAGAGAAGAAGCAAAATTATCCAGGTCAAGTATGCATATGTATGTCCTTATGCATAATTGTGCAACAGGTGTAGTGCTTTATCACATTTACATTTGACCATGACCATGTAGACGTCTATGGTACAGATGTGGGGCTGTGACAAACGTTCGCCCTTCTCCAGCAAACTGGGCACTTCCTGAGGCTGCACCGAGGCGTATGGCTCAGCCCCAAATGACATCATCTCCCACACTGTCACCCCTGTCCAAAAAGAGAGATGGCATGTTTAAATTCTCCCTGCCAAAAGCCACCGATAGCAGATTTCAAGAAAAAAAGTTGATTTATTATTACATACTGTTGATTGATACACACACCCACAGCCTCTTACCATAACTCCAGACATCACTTTGATGAGTGTATCGTCGAAACAAGATACTTTCAAGTGCCATCCATTTTATGGGTGTCTGGATTAGGAGATAAATTTTAGACGAGCATAACAGACTGGAAGAGACAGGGAAAACCTCTTAACTGCAACTAAACAATTCAAAGTGTATCTCAAAACTAATGTGTCAAAACAACCTTGGTGTCAGAATAGACGTATTTCTTGTCATCAGGATAAAGGAGGTCCGCCACACCGTAATCAGAGATCTGGACCTGGTAGTCGTTCTTCAGCAGGATGTTGCGGGCAGCCAGGTTCCTGTGGACCATGCAGTGTTCCTCCAGGTAGTACATCCCCTGAGGCACAAACATGTGTACGCTTCAAATGTACCCTGCCTGCTTATTCATGACAATTGGTTGCTCAAGAAAATCTATTATTACAGATACACTCACTTTAGCAATCTGCACACACCAGTTGAGGAGGCGCTGAGGGTCCAGGCTGTTCTTGTGCTGCCTGATGTGTTCCAGTAATGACCCCTGCGAGCTGAGCTGGGTCACCAGTTGCAGACTGGCACCTGGACAGATGCCCAGCAGCCTAACAATGTAGGGGTGGTCCAGGCTGCCCATGCACAGCATATGCTACACAGAGAGCAAGATGACACACCAGTATGTACTTTTTGTGATGCTGATATTTTGCTGTATTTATTTTGTACTTTAAACATTTTCACCACAAAAACAACTCTCATCTTCTCCTTCTCATCATATTCTATTATTGTACGTCACATTAACTGCTTTTGGCAAGATCATTTTTCAGGAGAGTATGAGAGTCTGATACTCACGTCAGTGATCTCAGTGAAGGTCTGTCGGCCGGAGCTATCCTGGATGGTCTTAATGGCGACAGGGATCTTCACTGTCTCTCCCTCTGGAGTCCAAAACCCCTTAAACACAAATTAAATGTGTGGCTGGAGTCACACCAGTTTAGTTTTCAGACCAAAGCTATGAGACTAAAGTTATGAGTTTAATCACTACCTTGTGCACTGTGCCAAAAACGCCTGAGCCAAGGGCTTTGATTTTTTTCAGCTCCGGCGGCCTCAAGATGCGGGCATGAACCTTGGCACCTTTCTCTCCTGGACCCAGTGGCTCAAAGCTCTGCCAAGAAACAACAGTTTTTCCCAGATAATCTTTTTTTCTCTGTCTGAAAACAAATGCAATTAGAAGTCAAATCAATCTCAGTCTCTGAAGTCTTACCTCCCCACTCTCCAGGTATCTGCGCATGGCTCTCTTGCGACGGATGGCGAGGCCTCGGTGGTACAGCACACCCAGGAAAAACAACACCAGGCAGAAGATTAAACCAGCCGGCACACCTAAAGCTATACCTGTGATCTGACCGCTGCAGAAGGAAGCAGAAAGATGATAGTGTGGGCAGAAAGGTCAGAAACTGAGGTAAGGATGTATTTTTACTTAAACTTAATTTTTGGAATATCTGATAACATTTCTAAAATTAATACTTAAATTGGCTAAATGGCAACAACATCCCCCAATTTGTAGTGAGTTGAGGAGGGGTCGCACACATTGCAGCGTAGTCTTTTATATTCACCAGCAGAGGGTAGCACTCACCTGCTAACAGCCAGTCTCACTGTCTCCAAACAGTCATTTAATCCTGGGCCTGAGCATCTGAAACAGGCAAACATCATTATCTTCAGCACTTGTAGATTCATAACTGTGACACATGGATGGAAACATATGAAAATACAGATAGACACTGAGCCTGGTCTCACCCCTGTGTGCAGTTGTGGTGACATGGTTCACAGTGACTCTCCCTGTTGGGGTATTTGAAGATCAACCCCTTCTGTCCATCATTAACTCCAGTGGGACAAGAAGACATGCAGTAAGGACCATCACGAAAGTTGGCGCACACCACACACTCATCTGCACCCTACCAAAGAGAGAGAGAGGAAGGATGGAAAGTACTATTAAAAAAATACTGGAGACTTTGGAACAGACTGAGAAAGACTTTATATAACTCCACAGGCAATGTGGGTATTGTAACTGACCAAGGCATCTTGGTGTAGTATTTATAGTTTGATTCCAATCCCAAATGAATGATTACCATTGGCTAGTATTGATTATAATTTAATGTAATGTGGAAAATGGACAGTCAGCCAAATTTATTAATAGGGGAAACAGCAGCTTCTCCAAGATCCTGCTGAGGTTTGAGGTGGAAGATGTCAGAAGGGAATCAAAGGTTTAAATTTGCTTGATTGATTCATATCAAATTACTTTCACTACATTTGGAGGCCATTATTGCAGGATTAACAGTTTCCTTATAATGCAAGGGAAATAGTAATACTGTCTAAATATTATAATACATTCACATTGTGCTATATGTAAGTAGGACCCCATTGAGAAAACCACATTGAGAAACCATTCCCAATGTGATAATGATCTCTCTCTCTCTCTCTCTCTCTCTCTCTCTCTCTCTCTCTCTCTCTCTCTCTCTCACCAGTTGAGGCAGATGGCTGCCCACCCTGAGCCTGGTTCTGCCCAAGGTTGCTGCATCTTAAAGGAAGTTTTTCTTGCCACTGTCGCCAAGTGCTTGCTCATGGTGGGACTTTATAAAGAGTTTGATCTAGACCTGCTCTATATGTAAAGCGCCTTGAGGTAACTTTGTTATTGGCGCTATACCAATAAAATACATTTAAATTTGAAAGCAACTCGCAAGTGTGATATTACATGTGTTATGTAGCATTTGTAGAGCTGTGCCCTCCACAAGATAAATAGTCAAATGCATTGATACAAAGATCCTGATCATTTGTTTTATTATTAAAAGAACTTATTACCTGTCCAGTGCAGCTGACTTTCCCATGCTGAGGTTTACACTCTGGATGACAGGCAACACACTCACCATCAGGACCCGCAAATTCCCTTGGAGCTCTGCTGGCACAATTTTCAAAACAATATACTGTTAGACAACTGAGATAAATCCATCACACAAGAACATCAACTCATTTCTACTGACCTTGTATAAAAATTGCAGCTGCCTACACATGTGCCGTCTCGGCTGTAGTCCCTACAGGAGAGGCACTGGTCAGGCCCTGGGCCCCAGCAACCTGAGTCTGAACACAATGGGTCACACACATGGCCGGCTGCAACTGCAACAGCAATGTGAGAAACATCATCAGGTTCCCACTGCAAGTTGTCAATCAGAAGATAATTAGTAAATATATTTTTGACCACAATATGATTATAATATTATAGAGAACTTAATGAAAGCCATTAGTTGCTTAATGGCTGGCATGTGTATACAAGTTGCTCAATTTAAAAACATGACAAATTCAGTTGGAATATGGGGGAGTATTTTTCTGCCACATCCTGAACTAGCCTCACCACACTCTGCCAGTGGCCTGTTGTTGTTGAGGTTGTTGACTCGAACTCTGCGGTCTCTGAACAGCTGTGTCCAGTTTACAGTGTAGTGGTAACAGAGGTTGGCGTTCTGACTGATGTACACGCTGCCATCGCTGATCTCCCGGAGGGAACGCAGACCCAGAGAGGTAAGAGTGGCGATGTGCATTACCATCAGAGAAAAACGCCTTTGGTTTGATGATTGGAGGATACAGATAAAAGAAAGCAAACAAAAAAAATGTGTAAGTTAGACAGAGAAACATATGTCAAATAATAAAAACAGTTTGTACAAATTGTGGTTTATTTTTAAGCAAAATGACAATCGGCAGTGTGAACATCGGCGTTAGTGTTGTATGGATACGCACACGCATGCACACACACACAGAGTCCACACCTCTGCACAGCTGTGAAACACAGAGAGAGAGGAGGGAGGTTAGACTCAATGCACAGGGGGCTCGTCACGAGGTGTTAACATGGAGAACAGCTCACAGACAGGAGGGTGTAGAGTCGAGAGTAGACAGATTGTTATGCTACATCACATCAGAACAACATCAGAACCAACCTGGGGCAATAAAGTAGGTCCTTTAAGCATGCATTATTATTCATTATTCTATAATTTAATTGCTATTTAATCATTAATAGTTTTAGTGCTGTTTAAACTTATCAGGAAAATTTATTGTATTTCTTTGAATTGACGGACTTCCCCTTGGTTAGCTCTGATTGACACACACAGGCAACAAACATTCATGTCATCTGCACATGGTGTATAAACAAGCCTTACTTATAGAGCGACCTCCCCTGAATGGTCGTGAGACTTGAAAAAACAGACAGATCATTCAGTTCTCTGGGCCACGACTGGATGTTTAGAATATCTGAATATAAAACACAGTGATAATATTAAAACATGATTCAAGGAGCACATATTATGATATTGCATGAATGGATGAATGCATTTATTATATTATATATTACATATTTTTCTTTAATCTGTATATTTATAAATTAATAAATGTAGTTGAGTGTGCTGAAATGCACAAAATCATAACCCAGCACTGTGATTCATTATTATACTTTGCTGTCTACACAAACCTGTTATTTCTCTAACGGTGCGGAACACCTCCAGCTTTTTGGCATCCAGGGGTGGGATCTTTTTAAAGTCGTCTCTGTGAAAAATAAAAACATAATATGAACCTGTTGATCGCATATGGCACTGCGCACCAAGATTCGTCCAGTCCAGATAATTACCCAAGAATCCCTGTGACCAGGAAGTGGAGACTGCCCTGGATCTTGGTGCAGTTGATGAAACTGTCAATGTTGCTAGAGTCCACAGTCTGTCTGTGTTCTGCACCTGTTCCTTCACACACTACGGGGATGAACCCAAAAATATATAGCATTAATTTTGATGATTGATAAAGTCTGTGTAAGGTCGCAGAAAATATTATTTAGTTAGGACCTTTTGGGCAGAGTCCACTGCAGAGCTCACACTGCCTGTGGCCTTCTCTCTCCACCTCCATCTTGTCTGGAGGACAGGAGCTCACACAGGAGCTGCCGTCCACCACAAAATGGGCTGCAAAGAGAGAGAAAAGAGAGGCACAAGAGATACATTTCACATAGATATAGGGAACCACCAAACATTCGACAAACTGACCCCATATTTTCATGTATTACAGTGTTAGTGAGACTGAGCATACAAACAAGGCTACTCACTGGGACACTGAGAGACACAGATGGATCCATACTGATATTTTGCATTAGGGTTGGTCTCCATCTGAAAAGTCTGTTTGTTATAGATCAGAGTCTTGGGGCACTGAGGCACACAGGCTCCTGAGTCGTTAAAGTGACGGCAAGCCTATGTACGTACACACACACACACGCACACACACATACACAACTGAGCAATTTCTTTACCAAACAACAGAGGCAGGAAAGTTCCACTCCACAAATGTATCACAAGTTGATAAAATAGCAAAAAATAAAGTGGGCTGAGTGACTATAGTGAGCAAGTATCAAGTGTGTGGAGGGGGATTTCCACATCACAATATATAACAGTTTTACTGTAACATAAACCAACAGCTGCCTGGGAGAAGGGACATTAATATGAAGAGTGTGTGGTTTGTAATTGATAAAATATGGATAAAATCTGACAATTTGATCCTGACCTTTAAGCGTGGGCATTACAATAGAATCAAAAGCGATAGGATTAAAGCGATAGGATTAAAGAAAACAAGAGATAAAGCAGTTGGGGATGAAACCCTTGATAACTTTACAGCAAATGTTGCTTTTCTCTTTATTCCTGTGAGAGGCAGAAGACAAAGCACTTACAAAGCAGTCTACATCCAAAGGGCCTTTACATCCTGCTGCACACTCTATGTGACAGCAGTCCCTGGGGCTCGTCCCAAAACAGCGGCCATTACACTGTGGAGCGCACACCGTCTTAGTCACTGAGACACACAGGAGAAACGGGTTGAACAGAGGTCACCAATGTACATGTGTGTGTGTTGTGTCTTTGCTTATGCATCTTCTTCTGTGGCTGCGTATTTCTGTCTATGAAGAAAGGCATTCAGAAAAGAGAGAGAAGGAGGGGGAGGAGTGGAGGGAGAGATAGAGAAACAGAGAGGAGTGGTGAAATGGAAACAGAACAATTGGACACTCACAGATCTGACATTGGTCCTTGTTTGGCCCCCAGCAGTAATCTCCACAAGATTTGTGGCATGGGCCTGAGGGGGGGGGGGGAGAAAGAGAGGACTTAGAAAATAGAGACAATCTAAAAATAATTTGGGATATATGAAGTAGGACAATCCCAACAGAGACCTCTCTCTCCATTGTTATGGATGTCAATACGAGCATTGTTGTCCCTGATGATGTCTTGCCAGAAGATCCAAGGACCATAACTCAGGTACTTGTTGTTGATAATCTGCACACCTCCCTCCAGAATCTCTGTGGAGAAATGGATGAGATGTGATACAAGCTGTTAACAAAAAACAGACAAGATATTCTCTACACTTTATATTACAGCCCACAGGTTACAGTGTAAATATTTAGTACATACTGGATATTGAATAATTACTGGGTGCATACCTGCAGGCACAGTCAATATAAGGAAGCTTCAAACTAAACTACCACATTTTGATTATGTAACATAGATATTAAATCATTGCAAGATACAGAGAGGGGGCAACATGCTAAACATGAGACGACACACATGAGACAACACACGAGAAATGTGGCACCACAGGTTCTTTCTGAGAACATTTTTGATTTTCAGGTGGATATTATTATATCATGATAGCACAAAACTACACTATTTCCCAGTATTTTATCACATTATAAACATGTTTTAGCTATAGCAGTAACATCCTTATTCCCAGGCTAATGTTTTGTTCCCCAGCAACACCAATGCATCCTTTACCAATAATAATAAGTACTTGAAACAACTTTTTATTAATAATAATAATAATAATAATAATAATAATAATAATAATAATACTTTTCAACTCATTTTCCTAATGTACCCTATAATTATAAAGTAGGTCAGTAATTTAAAAGTACTTAAAGAGAAATCTAGTTCCTCTTAAACACAAAAACGTCATAATGATCAGTTGATATTTCATTAATATTCCATCTATGTACTAAATAATTATACTGCAAATAAAGGCTGTAATCTTTAAAGCTATTTTTCTTTCTACCTAGAAGAAGCTGCAGCACAGTGGAAAAGTCTTCCTCCTGCAGTCCCTGACTACACATCTGCACTTCTGTACAGCGCTTTTTGTTGCTGAAGTTTCATTACATTGGTATTACACAGTTATATATCAGGCCTGTTGTGTTCAGTCTTCCTTAACTTGTACTCCACAAGGTATGAAACACACACCTGTGTAGGTCATGTTTAGTTAGCATAAGGCACCTTAAGAATGGGGTAAGAAGGTGGGGTAAAGAATGGGGGAAGGGTGTGAAGGAATGCTGTGGGAAGAGTAAATTTTTATCACAGTATTTAGTTTTTTGGGGATTTTTTTTACATTTCACTTTGTTGATTTGTTGTAAATATTTGTCAAATAGTTATATCAGACAATGAAGCATTTAAACTTTAACAATTTTTTAATGTTTACTTTAAATATCCATTAATATAAGGTCAAGGAGATGGACCAAAATTATATTATTCTATGATATTATAATTCTCTGTAGAGCTGGGTATTCAGAAATAGCAGACAATGAGCTACAGCTGAGACTCTGACTGCATGTTTTCTGTATTTTGTCTTTCTTGATTTTCAAAGAATGAATAACAACCGGCTCCAATTATCTTACTCAGTCCATGAAGTCCATTTTGCATTTCTTTCCACAACAAGCCTTAAGATCAAGTTGACTTAGAAGAACAGCAGGAACTGCATTTTTTGGTTGGTTTTATTGAGTTCATTTGCCTTTGTTTTCAGTAATCCAGCAAATCACACACAAAAAACCCCTTAAGTCTTGCATTTCTTTTTCTGTTTTTTGACTCTGTCTCTTCTCCCATTAACCCTGTTCACCTGTCAGATTTGCAAACCCCAGCTGCCGCAGGCCATTGGAGCCATCCTTAGGGTAGTTGAAGAAGACAGAGAGGGCAAATTGTCTTTCATACAGGCTGTTTCCTCTGATGATCCGTAGTTTCCCTAAAGGAATCTCCTGAAAGTGGTTCATAACAATGAGGACATAGCCAGTCACCTCACGGATTGTCTGGAGGGAGAAGAGCAACAAGAAAATAATTTAATCTACTGCAAAGGAGGACTGTATTAAAAAAAAAAGTCAATCTGTCAAGCAGAGACCTGATAACTGAAATGCCTTGTACAGTTAAAGCAGATGAAAGAGGAGGAAGGTTGGTGTTTACCTTGAGGAAGGAGAAGTCCCAGTTACTCTCAATCTGAGTGATCTCCAGATTTCCCATGATGATCTCACAGCCGTCATACCGGTCCTTAATCAGGTTGTACTGATTCTCCTGAGAGCCTGTGGAGCTCAGGCCGTTCTGTGTACCAGGACACACCACTGACACAAACAGGGAAGAAAGAAACCTGTCACTCTAAGTTTGAAGAAAAACAGGTCAAATAATGCCCAAATGCTCATAGTCTGTGGTCACCATAATTAATCTGTCCACGCTAATCCCTTCTTAAAGTCATTTCAAGCATGTAAAGGGTAAAATTGTATAAAAATGATGACCAACATATGGCTGAAGCTGATATGAGTTTTTTGCAGTTTGAGTTAATCAAATCAAATGCAATCTTTTTAGTACAAAATTCCCTCCAGAGCGATGGAAACACAAAACAGAAATTTTAAATCAGCCTGCTGAGGCTTCATGATAACTTCAGGGGAACTGTGAACCTCTCTTTATGGATGGAACAACTGCAAAGCAAACAAAAACTCATTCATGGGCATGTTGGTATTGTTTTAAGACATAAGACTTGAGCCTATATCTTTTAAGGGCTAGTCAGAAGGGAAGTCAATTCGACTTCTGATCATAAAAAACCTTCCTTATTTAGATTAATAAAGACATCGTACATCACCGATGTGTTAAAGGACCATGGCAGTGGTTTTACATGTTTTAGTCCTTCTGTGAACAATGTTGCTGTGTTTATGATGTAGTTGTCCTGTGTTTCAGTCAGCCATTGATTGTTTTATGTGTTTATATGTTTTGTCACAGTATCACTGCAACACAATGCAGAGGCTTTTCAAATCAATCTCCACCTATACTCCATTATCACGTACCTGTAATGTGATTTTACCATGAAGAAATGAATGGAAACCAATGAAAGAGTGGAGTGGTGGAAAAAATGCATCCATAACAATGAACTGTGCTCTATGTATTTGAATGATTGGGAGACAATTGAATCATATACGATGAGTATGTTATTCTATACCAGTGTATTGGTATGATCCTTTAAAGCTGTACAAATAAAGAATGTCTAACAGACAGGGTTGCATTATTTCTGCGGTATTAATGCTATGGTGTCTTCCTGATGATGTGTGTGCTGCTGTGTTCCCTGCAGAGTTTGATGTGAAGCAGAGTAAAGCAAGCAGACTCCAACCACACTACATGAAGCAGTATAGGCCTGGGGCTAATGGAGAGGAGGCAGAGGGTCAAGGGAACAGGGCTTTTCTCAGACAAAGTGGCTCATTGTAATCAAGCTATAAATGTGGTCAGTGTGTCCCAGTGAGTGAAGAGTGATGCAGTGACACACAGAGCTTCTGTGTGTGTGCATGTGCGTACGTGTGTGTCTGAGGGGTCTGCGTTGCTGAGATCATACCAAAAGACAATGGGCCATGTGTGAGTTGGACACTCTGGCAGAGAGAAGGGAAATATCGTGAACGGAAGGAGATATACACACCATCTCATACTGACCAACAAGAAACCGTGGTGTTGGCCCTGTATGTGCAACAATTAGGCACCTGCACCAGTAAACACGTGTCACATTTCCTGTCTTCACTGGGAACATGTGGAGGTATAAACCAGAATCCCCCTGCTTTGCTAAACTGAAGTCGATTACCTCCCCAAACAATATTTAAAATTTGCTGCATGTGTTTTTATGGACAACTTGTAGCTAATCTGAAAAAGCTGCGTGACAAACCTAACTACGAGGACAACAAAAACACATGCATGAAACACTCACACAGTTGTACCTACATAATGCAAACACGTGTGAGCTTTTATAATCTAGAACAAACTAGAAAGCAATAAATGAGCCACTGGCATTATTGATAAACATGACAGTCCCCATGTTTAGCATTTATAAACAGTAGGGTAAACAAATAAGTGGTTTATAACTATAAAGTAGTTGTAAACAAGTTACTGTACTCAGTGACATTTTACAAATGGGGCCGTTGCCATGCAAACCATTTAGCCTCCACCAGGATTTTAATGCTGCTACCATTCATCACTAGCAGTATATACAGAAGAAATGAACTGCTGAGTTAAGGGCCTTGATTACAGTCCAGTACTAACAGTGGAAAAACGCCTTTTAAAGAGGAGAATAGAGTAAACACTGATCTTACACAAACGAAAAGAGAAATAGGGGTGACAAGTCTCGATAGCATTTTTTTTCAATTCAATTAATTCTATTCTATTCTATTCTATTCTATTCTATAGCATAATATAACTGCATCCATACCATGTAGAAGCTGTGACCTTTCAAGGCAGGAAAATAATGCTGAGCAGCAACTGCCAACAGGTGAAGTAGAAGTGAACGAGAAAATGTTGAACAAAGGTAACATGGAAAAATGAACCACATCACTATATGAGTAAATTTCCCCTGGTGTCTGATATGAAACGATCCTACCTTCATGAGTTTGGGTCGATGCTGTTCGTAGCCCCCACGTTAAGGTCACACACAGCAGAATGACTCGCCACAGGGTCATGTTGGTGTTGAATCTATTTAGTGAGATAATCTCATATCATAGAAGTCTGGGTAGTCCTCACACACACAACCTGACTGTGTTGGAAAGTACAGATGTATTAAAAAAAAATAATGAAGAAAACATATATTTCAAGCCAAAAATCTCATCCACGATGAGAGAGAGAAAAAAAATCCAATACCATGCAGTCAAAATGAAACTCCTTTTATAACTTCGCACAAAACATTAGTAATAAGATAAATCGCGCCAATTGCAAAAGTGGAAAAGACGAACAAGTGGCAGTTTATTTTGATGCTGGGTCCCCCCCCCCCGTATATATGGGGACCTCTGATTGGCCAGGAGCCCGATTTATTCACCAATCAGAGGTTGGTCCGTCATTTTTTTTTTTTTTTTTTTTTTTTTTTACAAGCTGCAGCCTCAGTTGTTGACACTCAGCCTGCAAACAAATAAAAAAAAAAACTCATGTGAAATAGAGAGTAAGAGATAAGAAAGGTTTTGAAGTTCTCTCACAAATAGATATATCAATTCTATGCATTTGAATGAATGAATCATCAGGCCCGTGCTTTTACCTTCAATATGTCAAATTGACTGCATATGGGTGAGCAAAATATTGGCACTGAACAAGCTGATAGTATTGATCAAAACAGAAAGATGCATGTGCAACTTGTATGTGCACCAGTGTGAACGCCATGTATCCTATATGTCTTTCTTTATGTGCAGTTATTTTGGTTTCATGTTGTCAGCTGCTGTGTGTGGAAGCAGTGGCTGAGTGGCTGCACTGTTTTCCCTGTAAAGAGCAGTATTGTCCACCACAGCCCTGTCAACTGGTTAATCACCTCTTTGATGCGTATGTAGCAGCTTGTCACAATGGGCACATTGTCAGATGGTCAAGTGACTTCTGAACCCAAAACAAGAACATGTTTAATTTTGAGAAAATGCCTCAGAGCAGTCAGGATTCCTGAAAATGAAGCTGTGAGTGAAAAGCAGATGACTCATTAATGGATGGATATCTATGACTGCTTCTGACAGATGCACTGTTAATCAGATTTTTAGAGAGAGTTAGAGAGAGGTGGGGAGAGGTAAAGAGAGAGAGACAGAGAGAGAGAAGTTGCTGTTTGTTGCTATTTCATATAATAATAGTATATTCTATAATAGTAATAGTGAGACCATTCAAACATCATTATGATCAGTTTTCAGTGGACATTTGATTCTAATGTTGCCACCCAGTAGAAGAATACAAAACATTAAACATAGAGGCATTTTTATTTGTAACATGGTGTTTACCAATACATTTTTTTTTTTTTTTTTTTGCATCAGCCTTGTACAAGCTGAATTAATGCTCATCCTCACTCAGCAGTTCTCTGTCCAGCAGGAGGAGACAGAGTCTGAGTATTGGTGCTCTGATAAATCATCTGCTGCAGGGCCTCAGCCAGCATTTACACCTTCATGACTTATATTATTAATATTCTTTGACCCTTACATTGTTGCAATCTGTACTAATAAAATGATTAGCTGCCATAAATCCACTTTCCTATTGGAAGGTGGAAAACTTTGCAGGACATCATTACTCAATAAGTTGGAAGAAAATTTCACAACATCTGAGTCAGTCAGTGTGATTTTTTTTTTTGTGAAAGATATCACAGTGGGAATGAAACTAGAAGAATTTTTAACAAATATGTTTTTTGTGGTTATTTTTCACATTCCCACAAGGGTTTGACTGTTGTCAGGTCAAGTAAAGTAACATCCATAAAGGCCTGATGATTCCATGGTTTCTGCAGAGTTTGGCACTTTAACAACACCACCATGGTGTTCGCCTCAGCGTCAGCCCTGGTGGCCCTGTCCCTTCCAAGGCAAGCTGTGGGGGTGACTGCTGTGGCCTTTTGCAGTTGCCACTCCCTTTAGAGATTGATGAATTGATTGTGGGGCTGCTGCCAGTGTGTCTGTGCCCTGGGCGAAGGCGTCCCGGTTACGGGTGGGAATCCCAGCTATGGCATCCGCCCTGGGGTTACTATTGTAGCCATCCTGCAGGGGGCCCTGGGGGCTGATGGCCCCGGGAGCAGCTCTGACCCACATACTGCTGTCACACCCCTGGAGACACAGCGGCACTCTCCCCTACATGGACCTCTGATTGGCTCAGATAAAATGACTCTCTGTGAAGTGCAGCTATTCCTCGGGGAAACTACCTGATTGTGCCAGACTTTGCTTAATGACAGCAGTTAGGAAAGGCCAGAAGAGAAAGGCGACATACATCCATGTTGTTCCCACCTATTTGACCTGCTCTTTCTCTGCCCATGTTCACGACTATGTTTTCGATAATAAAGCTTGTAATATGTGCTGTTGATTAACCTGGTTCAGTCTGGGTTGGAAAATCACACAACTGTCTCCTGATCCCACCGTCGACCAAGTTTAAAGTTCCCCTTCACTCAAAAAAAGCACCTTTTTAATTGTTAGTTCATTTGAATGTTTAACCTTCGATGTATAGCGTCATGTATGTGCATGGTTTGTCACTGAAAGGTTTTTTTCACAATCATGTTAAAGTGGAAAGTTTAGCTTAAATCTAAGTTTAAGGGGTGACATGAAATCAGTGATCTGAAGTCAGTTGTGCTCCAATATATGTAAATTAGTATCATACAGAAACTTGAAACCTGTGTCTACCAGTATTTATACACTATCATTATTTACATACATAAATGTCATATTATACAATGGGGGAAAAGAGGTAGATATAAATCCAAATTTCTAACTTCTCCATTGAACTTTTCTTGAGGAAAAACTGCATTAGATAAATTATAATTCAAAGTAGAGTAGCTTTATATCGTGTGTAAAATGTATGGGATTTTAAAAAAGGCTGTGATCTAAACACATGCAGATAATTAAGCACAATCGTAAGCTATAAGGTTTTGATTGAGTCAAATCATAACCTAAGGGTGCAATAGTAAGTGATGACAATGAAACTTTTTTTTTTTCTTTTATTGACCGATCGATGTAGTGCCAGGAATCATCAAATCATTCAACACTTTTGCAACAGTTTGTGTTGTTTTTATTTCCTCCATTTACTTTTGGAAACACGTTAACAGCTGGAATGTTGTGCAGTCTTGCTTTTCTTCATTTTTCAAGTTAAAGTCTGCCAATAGTCACTGAAAGAGGGATGTTTAGTCACAAAAGTACTGCAAGTGCATCAGTGTTACAGATCATAGGTGAGATGTTGACATTCCTACATACAAACCTGTTATCAAAGATAAATTAACCACTGGCAATATAAGGCCACAAAAACAATTTTCACAGCAAACTGAATGTAATAGAGGGCACGTCACACACACAAGCTGCTGTCAGTTATACATGTCTGCCAACACACTGAACCCAATATCTACAGGTGTATCAACAACACTTTCAATTTGACCGCAAATACCATGATATACTTTTCTTGTTACATAAACATATATACAGTAGCGCTGACATAGAAAAGCATGCTTTTGCATATTAGAAGGTTGTTCGGTAAACTTTACACTAAATCCATAACATTTATCAGTACATTGTTCCAACCAGCAGCAGTAATTTAGACTAACAAACATAGTCTGAGGAAACAGGCTATTATAATTCACTTTTATTACAGGTCTTGTACAGTATTAACATGCCTTATGATGCAGTATTACTATCATCCTCTCTCCTATTGTTTTCAAATTATGTGATTTGTGAACACTCAAAAAGACAACTGTCTGATCTAGTTAGGAAATCAAGAAAAAAAAACAACAACACTAAAATTGACATTTTCCCTTTGATCCAAAATAAATAAATACTCCATCCAAAAATACGAGAAATAAAACAGACATTACATTTTGTACAACAATGATGCTTCTAGTTATTTTGTGCAACGTGGTACACAGAGATACGGTCAACACAAGAAACACATATCATGTCACACCAATTAGGGATGAAAAAAAATCACTTAAATCGAATTGAATAAATTAATTGACAAGCAATGTGAGTTCTTCTGACTGATGTAGTGTAGCTGTTTGCACAAACCAACTTAAACATAATAAACATTCAAAATCATGTAAGCTCTCTAATATTGCCAATCACATGCTCTGCTGCATCACTCTGCCAACCACTCACGGGCTAATAGCAGCATTTTTTTCTAAACCACAGAGCTGGCACAGTGTGCCTGTTCTGTCCTCTGTATCAGTTCAGCTATCAAACCTCACTGACGCCAGACAAACTGTTTTAACCCTTACTGAACCAGGAAAGTCGACTGAAAACAAATCTTTATTTACAGCAGTGGCCTGCAGTAGTTCACAGCTCTTACAAGTCCATGGGCCAGTATTTGGATATCTCCATGCAGACTGGGAAGCAGTAATATACAGTGACATGGAGGCTTCTTTTTTCACCAGCTGCCTTAGCAGTAAATGCACATTGCAATAAAGGGAGAGAAAAAATATGATGCACTTAGAAAATAACATCAATAAATAAACTCATGACAAAAATAGAAATTGTGTAAGACTGTCCAGTATATGTAAGCAGAATTTATATTTAAGAAAATAAATTCTAAAAAATAATTCATTTAAATAATCACTGAACTATTTTTAATAAAGTAAATTAAGCTCTGAAATGCATCATTTGGTGGTGGTAAAACATCTGCATGGACACGAAATGACAACTTTACATTTATCTGAGTCTGTATAAGTATAATATTTTCAAACAATGTGATAATATTCTGAGATAATAATAGTATTCCCACTATACTATTATGACATTCTTTATAATTTACATCAAGTATCTGAGAAAAGGTGGCTTTGCCATCATGAGCCTAGATTCATCACATTTTCTGAACAAAGCAAAAGATGATGGAGGTTAAAAGTGATATACTGCAAGGAGGGGGAAAATACATATGCCTTCACAGTAACATTATACTATTACATCCCCATATTTAAGTATTTAGCTTAGATAATGTAATGTAATTTTGGTCAACTTCGACACCATTGGTTTCTTAATGATTAAAAATGCTCACTGCAGATCCAAACAAATGAAATGAATCAAAGTAAATAAAATAAAAGTATTTGGGGGGAGAAAGCCATTGAGAGTCACCCCCTGGGAGCTTTTCAGCACTGCCTCTCTGTGTAAACACAATGGATCCACTATAACCACTACCTGGAGCTGGCACCCAGGCTCTTCCCCACTCTACTGACCGCACCCTTCACTTCTTGTTCTTCAGCTGATTGGCCAGCCAGTCCAGGCCCTCGTAGAGACCGTCACCACTGGTGGCACAGGTGGCCTGAATGTACCAGTTACGGTGGCGTAGGGAGTGCAGGCCCAGCTTGTCTGTGATCTCTGCAGCATTCATGGCATTGGGCAGGTCCTGGACACAATCACATGGTAAAGAATGTCAATCAGAAGGCTTCAGGTGGTGAAGAAACATATGAGAAAGAAGGAAACGCACAGGCAGAGATGCAAGGAAGCCAATACCTGTTTGTTGGCAAAGACGAGGAGAACGGCATCCCGCAGCTCGTCCTCAGCCAGCATCCTCATCAGTTCCTCCCGAGCTTCGTTCACCCGCTCTCGGTCGTTGCTATCCACCACGAAGATCAAGCCTGTGAAGAGAGATGAAAGAGATGAGAGTCTCTTTAAGGATAATAAAACAGAACCATCAGGTCTGTTATGCCAGAGTCAATTCCATCCCATTATCTAACAACATGCTGACATCATATTGTTAAAAAAAACAGATTGCTCAATCAAGCCTTTTCACTGTGAAGGCTTTCAACATGAGTAAGTTGATATGAATTTGAAGTTGGAGGCTGTATGAAAATGACATCATCTGAAGCGTTAGTCAAATGTGCCCTCAGGTGCTGGGGGCGAGCGCGTGCTGCAGGATCTGCTGCAGGACTAGAGAGGCCTTGTTTACTTCAACATAGCCAACTACTACATCATCTAAAAGGCTGCCGGTCCGGCTCACCCTGGGTGTTCTGAAAGTAGTGCCTCCACAGGGGACGTATCTTGTCCTGACCACCCACGTCCCACACGGTGAAGCTGATGTTCTTGTACTCCACTGTCTCTACATTGAAACCTAAATAAAAAGAACATTAAAATTCTAATTTATTACATAGGCTGCATAAACTCAGAGACAGACATTTTATATTATACTATCAATAATGAATTCTTTCTTCACACACCGATTGTGGGGATGGTGGTGACAATCTCCCCCAGCTTCAGCTTATAGAGGATGGTGGTTTTCCCAGCAGCGTCCAGCCCCACCATGAGAATCCTCATCTCCTTCTTGCCTATCAGGCTCTTTAACAGGTTCCCGAAAATGTTCCCCATGATGTCCGGCGGCTCTCAACGCAACTGCAACAGAACTGCCACACAAAGAGTTGAACAGACAACTTCCTACACATAGCAACAAAGCAGCCAAAACAAATCACACTTAGAAAGTATTAAAAATGGTGAGACACAGAAGCTCTTCAACATCACCTCGCCACATTACCACCTCATTACAGTTTAAAGCCAGCTCAGAGGAAAAGCCAGTAAAGGCGTACTTCACACCTCAGCAGGCAGCTGACCTGACTTAAAGGCTGCCGCTTTACACTTTGACGGCTCACTGGGGAAACCAGCCGCCATTCTGGATCTCTGTTATGTGGATCAGCTTTCAAGGTGGTGCAGAGTAACCACCTCTTATGCTGTTTGCTGGCAATTGAATAAACACCAGTGCAACAATCAATTGCTATTACATTACATTGTATTATATCATATGGATGTAACTTTTCTGTGTTCCTTCATGGTGTGGGCTCTTTCACAGGCCAGTTAACTTGTGCTAGCCTTTTCCAGCTGAGGTGCAATTGAAATTAAGGTTAATAAAAAAAATTAGCAAAAAATACATTTAAAAAAAAGGAAAGAAAGGGCACCCACAGCCTATAGTGGGACAGATAAAGCATCCATCTTTCTCTGGATTTTTTTTTTTTTTTTTTAGCTGACCATCTAGCTACATGTCCCTTCATTTATATCTAAATTACAGGCTACAGCTGCTAGCATAGCCTGTTACAGCTGCAGTGGCCGCACATCCATGTACATCTGTCATAATGCGAAGAGGAGGCTGCTGCTGCTGCTGCTGCAGTCCACACAGCCGGTGAATGTGAATGAGACAAATTACCGACATATAGCTGGAGAAAAGACTTGTTCATGCGTAGTTAGCCAGCAACAATCTTAGCCTATGTCTTCGGTATTCAAAGAGGGGGGAGAGAAAAAAAAAAAAAGAGAAAATCTCCGGGTCAATTTGTGTGCTGTAATCCCCTCGTACAGTCACGACAAGCGCACCAGTCGGCCCGATGTCGTCGATTCACGGCCGCTCATTGACCCAGAGCCGGTGCGACACGTTGAGGCAGAGACAAACACGCTGCTCTCACCCTTTAATACTCGGATACATCTCTGAGCTTTTTTTTCTGCATTTGCATCTCATTCACACTTACCCGTCAACGCCAGGCAGGCTACCAGCTGGATTCAGGCAAAGGACCGGATGACAGTCTCGCGATGAACTCGAGTCTGTGACACGGCGCTATCTCGCGATAGTTGGCGCGTGACGAACAGCTCTCACGTTTGTCATCCCGGATGACTTGAGAGCAGCCGAGAGCACCGCTGCGGGGCAACTCTAATTTCATTGTTCTCTTTATAAGAGATGAAGATGATTGACACCAACCTGCTTTAAGCCTTAACCTGCTTTGATGATGTTCAAATGCAGTCGACAGCATTTAAGACATGATTCCCACACAGTGTCCCTTTTACCAAACACCCAGCATGTGTTATTTGTGTGCTGTCACAGGGGCTACAGCTACTAAACCAATATGAAATGTAACAGAGAGTCTGCAGGCAAACATGCCTGAATAATTAAAACCGGAATCATCCTGATGAATAAGTAAATGGCTGACTGTAATAGGATGCCAAGTGATACTTCCTGGCAGCAGCCCCTCCGTGTGTCACAGATAATGAGGTGACAGGAGGCAACAAAACATAGAAGGAATCAATATTCTAGCAGGTTACAAACTTTGAGTACAGATTTCAAAAAAAGGGGGGAAAAAAGCATGTACTTCAAAAGGTGAATCTGTAAGTTTATGTGGTTTTACAGGTGATAACACACATGTAAAACATTAGGAAGGAACTTCAGCTTCCTCCAAGGTGTGTGTATGTTTTTAACAACCAATCATCTGAAAAACAACCCTTTGTTATTAAAAGACACACCCATGACCAGCCCCACAGCCATAGGTGAATCCAACATGTGTCTCTCTCTTCTTCTCTATTGCGTGTCAGTCAGTTGTCCAGTAATAGATGTGTTTATCAATTCAGTGGTGAAGGCAGAGGAATAAAGAGGAAAGCAGATGTTTGCAGCTGCAGACCAGATTACGGGGTGGAGTGCATGGTGGGGGAGCCTGCTGAGTTTGTGTGCACGGGGAGTTTTGAGAGGGTTACAGCGGGCTTGGGTGGTGGCAGGAGAGGTGGGGTGGGGAGTTATGACTTAAAGGAGCCTTCCCTCTGAAGTATCTGCCAGCGTGCACCCCAGCAAACACAATCACAAGTCTCGTTGGTTCTGCTAGCTGAACTAATGAGGGCCTGCGCGTCGAGGGCAGGGGCTTTGATGTTCTGGGTAGCTGGCTCCTTGTGTTTTCTCTCCCGCTCTCCTTCTCTGCCTGTCCCACATCAAAAATGAAAGGGGAGTTGAGAAGCAGATGTTTTGAGGCATGTATTTATACAGAGTACACTTTATTCACCCCCTTCTCCAAACCCCATTTGTCCTTTGCTTCTGCATCCCTGCTATACATACAGCAAGGATCTATCTCTCTATCTTTATATCCAACTAAACGCACTAAATCGCCTTACTTTATACATATAATCATCCTGTCAATCAAAGTGGGTAACTTTTATCTCTCCTAACTTCCTCTCTCTGCCTCCCTCTCTTTAATTTCAGCCCTGTCTGGTTGTCATTACTCGAGAGGGGGGGGCAGCCAATGTGTTGCTATGCATGTGTCTATGTCTGCAGCTATGAGGGGGAGAATGGGAAAGGGAGGAAAAGAGTGCAGCGAGGGAGAGAGAAAGCAATCCCAGGCTGTCCACCAACCTCTGTCTCACACATGGGAGAAACAGTGACAGGAAATTCCCTTTTGCAGCAGCTCCAGGGTGAAATGATAAAGGAATAAAGAAATGCAAACCAGAAATCCAGTCCCTTATCATTCCCTACTAGTTTCTGTCTCCTCTTTATTCCCGCACTAAATACCAAACAGACAGAACAGTTAATTCAGCCACTGGCACTACCATTCCTTGGGAGTCAAGGGATATTTACCTAAGTCCATGCAAACAAGACTTAATTGCTATTAAATCCTATATAGCAGGAGAGGTTCTCTCAGCAGACTGCATGGAGACAGTTTGGATCATATCTAGGAATGCTGCTATCATAAATTCAGTCAGGTGCTGACATTAGCACTTTGCTAAATCTGCAGTGTAACTAGACTGAGAGTGCAAATCACTTGGGTCACCAGGAGTTCTGACAGCTCATGTGAGCACACAAGCATGCATGTTTTTGATTGTGCATCAGTGCCAGTATTTCTACATGTAATTGTCTTTATACATAAAACCATGAATGTGTTTATGTTTGTGTAGTCTGTCTCCCAGGTAACAGGGACAGAGCGTCCCAGCAGCACGTGGTTCAGCAAGTCCCTTCCTTGGCTATGAACTCTGGACAGATGATCCCCTCAGATGCTCGCACAGCAAAGACTGGTATAATCACCCCCACTCTCCACTCTCTTGATGCTTCTCTCCAGTAATAAAAGTCATACTTTAAGGAAACAATATCCTGCGGCCATAAAAAGTCCTTCTCTCAGCATGAAGTGGCCATAAAAAAGGCTCTCACCTCCCAAATCTGTAGTGCGTAGAGCTTACCCCCCATTTACACAGCAACAGACACACACACACTCAAACGTACACACACCCTTCAGTATCGGTTCAAGACTAAAGCAGGTCCATCTCTCACTTTGACATGTACTACATGTGGGAAGAATCTAAGGAGTGCTCAGACTGATGAAACAGATAAAAGCAAGCACAGAATAACAAGGTCTCAGTCATGATTTCATAGGAAAATGACACACATCACATCACAGTTATACCTAGAGGAAGCATATTTCTGTCATAACATTGACATAAATTCACGAAGAACAGGACCACTAGTGACCAGTCTCATGGAGTAATTACTATTGTTACAATGGTATAAATAAATTTAAAAGATTAGTTATTCCCCCAAAGGGATTTAAGTACAGAATCTATTCCTCAAACTTATGCCGCATCAACTTTCCAATCTTTACTTTTATAAGTATACAACTTTAATAAGCTTATCGAAGGCCTCCATAAACTTTCTGCCTTGTTGCTATTGTGAGAAAGTGAATCAGTCCTTTAATATAAAAAAAAAAAAACAGTCCTCTATCTTGTCTTCATGTATTCGTAAAAACCCCTGTTTAGAAATATTTTGAGACTGACTTTCAAATAAGTATTGTTGCTCTTTCTGAGTCACAGGTGCAAAACGCTCTACAGTGACACATAAGATAAACTGCAATGAGACGTTGCTGTCTGGCAGCACTGGCTCACCATCCTGAGCCACTCGACCAGCATCACTCTGTCATTACCTAGAACAAAATGACAAGTGTCGAATAATAATATTAATAATAATACATTTACAAATATACATGTACACATTAAAATAGACAGCTACTGTACAATGAGATGAGTCAGCATGTTGACGCTGAAATATTAATGCTTTTTTGCTGTTGCTTGCCTTTGTTTTGTGGAAGATAGGGTATGGGCCGTTTTCATGGCTGAGAGGGCAGTGTCTAAACAGACCATGGCAAGACAAATGACATGAGTCACCTCTTCAATCTCTGACTTGGCATTTGAGAATAACAGCGGCTACAAAAAGAAAATGGATCCCAGATGATGGACCAAAAAAGGAAGGGGGTGGGGGGGTAAACAGATTCTCTGGGAGAGTTACACAAAGAGCAAAACAAATACTCAAACAACACGAGTGGGCGAAGCGACAGGCTTGCCATCTTGAGTCCTGGATGGGTAAAGGCAGCTGGGACCAGGAGATGTGGAATCTACTTGCACACATTGACCCACTCTGTCAGACGGCACTCTTCACAAAGCACGTAGCAACACCAGTGAAATCGGCAATTGCAGCGCTCTCTGCGTGTCTGTTTTAGGATGTTGTGTCCACGGCCACAGCACAGTGAGCTGCAGCTGTCTGTGCTGTGGCTGGTTTTGTTGCAGATTCGTCCTTGTGTACCTGGAGAGTCTAAAGAGGCATCACGCTCACAGAAATCAGGAGACTTCTCAAAGTACACCAGCTCTCTGGACATGCTGCGACGACGACCTCCGTTGAGTCCTGTGGTACTCCCACTGGCGCCATTTACAGTTCGAGGATTGAAAACCCCGTTGTTCTTATTCTGGGAGTTGACAAAAATTGCTGACAGGAACTTTTCCTTCAGTACAGAACCCACAAGTCTGAACTCTGGAGACACATGCCAGCAGGTCTTAAACTGACAGCTCCCTGATGTGCCATGGCATTTGCACTTCCTCTTCATGTTGTCAGTCACTGTCTGGAAAGAAAGATAAATTATGTAAGTAAAAAATAAATGCAATAATGAACTTGATGGTGACATTAGACTGCTAGACTCTGAAAAACACTAAGAATAGTATCTAAGCATGTTATTCACCTGTCGCCCCACCCGGTTGTTATGTATCCCCATGCGAGCGTGAATGTCTCTTGGAGAACCACTGGAGTCGAGCCAGTCCCTGGAGAAACGCTCCCCAAAGCGGACATCATGACTGCAGCCCCCCCACTCCCAGGTCTCCTGCATGGAGCTCAGCTCATCTGGTAAAGGCTTGAGCAGGGCAGAGGAGTGGGTGGAGCGCAGGTTAGTAGGCAGGTCACCATGGTGACCGTTTAACTCCAAGGATAATGACCGTGTCATGCCGATGCCTACCCCACCCTTCTGCAGGGTCTGCAGCTGCAGCTGTGTGAGTTTCAGTCGGATCTTGTCATCGTCCTGGCGACGTTTGGCCTCACAGCCACACCCCCGCAGCTTGCCCATGCTGCAGGCTGAGGCCACAGAGTGAGCCACACCCGCTGCCAATAAGGCCAGGGAGAAAGCACTCTCCCGGAAACCTGGGAGCAGGAGATACAAAGTGTTGAAAATGATAAACAGTGCAGTCCTTTAAATGTCCTGCATCTGTGTGCAGAACAATCTCTGCTCTTACACCTACACCTTTTCCTCATAAACCCCAGGTCACATTTTGACCATCACTAGCTTGCCTCAGACTCTCACCCCTGTTGAGGATGGTGTTGTGGTGGGGCAGTTTGCCAAAGCCCTCCAGTGAGGAGCAGTTCCAGCGTTGGTCTCGGAACTGGTGCTGGCATTCGTGGATGGCCACCTGGATGCCCTGCAGAGCAGAGGCTGTCACGTCGGGACTCCGCACACACATCCGCATCTGACGCTTACTGAGGCCTGCCAGCCTCAAGCACACCGAATTAGGGGTTAGCACTGGATCTCCTGCCACCTTCAGGCTGAGGATATCATTACACAGCACCCTGCAGTGAGAGAGGGAGAGTGAAGGAAAGAGGAAGAATTAGTGCCTGTGTATGTGTGTATATGTGTGCATGTGTTGGGGGGGTTTCATCAGAGCTGGTCAGAAGTTCATTAGTCATTAGCAGTTGGGAGGTGTTTTGGAAAGTTCAGGAAATTTGAAAAATACAAAACCAAAAAACTTTTGTGCAGGATATGCTACAAACTCTATCTCATCTCCAAGAGATTTTCTGGATACACTTTGCAATAAAATGTGTTAATCAATAGCACAAGTATTTACTAGTGTTTCTACAGATGTTGCTTAAAGCAGGACAAAATATAATTCTGAACAGATCATCCAGCTGAGCCCCAAAAGCACAAAGTAAATTGCCAAATACATATTAAGGAGAAATAACAACAGTGGGATTAACACTGAATTCTGTATGACATAGTTCAGACATGTCAAAGGCTACACAATTAGTAAACATTAATTCTAATGTTTCAGTATTATACTGAAATCAGAGGCAGATGTTTCGCTTTTTGCCTGAATATGTTCAAGATCTGTTTTAATCATACATTACAGTAGCTTCCCCAGCTCTGCCCGAATTTCATGTGGCTACAGACTCCGCATGTACCATCAACTCTCCTGGCGCTCTCAAGTGCACTTACGTTAATGCAGGTGACATAAGTGCTGCTGCCAAAATCAGGAACTGGTCCCAACGGAGTTTGTTTGATAGCTCCATTTTGATAAGCGTCTTTCGCGACGTGACATTAAAACACTCGTGATAAAGTCCCGGATTGAATAAGAATATGAAAAAGAAGAGGGGAGTATTATCGATGCACCGCCAAACGACCGAAGAGTGAAGACGGAGAACAGAGGAGCTCGGGGGCGAGAGTAAACGGGAGGGGGGAGAGAAAGAGGGAAGGGGAGGGGAGGAGATGCCTCCACAGGCGACTGTTTGCAAAATATTGGCTAATATAAAAGTCAAATCAACAGTTGATCATTTTATTATTTGAGAATGTGCCCATGGGTCTAAGCGTAAAATTGACGTCTCCAAACTTTTACGCACGGGCTCCGCCACCAAGATGTGTGCATTACGGTCAGTGGGTAAGCTAAAATAATGCAATAAAATATCTAATAACATGTGGAAATATGAATGCATTAATTCCAGATTATTGATGGAGGGTCGTTTTGGAGACTAAGAACAAAGACACGCTCAGTAAAATGAAATATGCAAAGTCACAGAAGATTTTGTTCATAAGGGGGTGAGTTAAATGATGGATGGGGGGAGGGTAGAGCTGCTGGTTCCACTGTACGACAGGGAGGCAGCAGCAGGCAGGCGGCTCCGCTAACAGACCCTCCAACAATACTGTTTTTAGTCATGTGCCCATCCCACCCCACCCCCCACCTCCTCCTCCTCCCACCTCCACCAGCGCGGCTGTTCTTCATTGTTGTGTTTGAAACAACTTCACTTTGTCACTCCTAAGTCTTTATTTCAGGCCATAAAAATATATGCATAAATCAGGAAAGCGAACGTTTTTTTGTGTGATTATTTTTCACATTGTGCTCCCGCACAAATCTAACCGCAATTGACATTTATGGATTGTCCATTTTCACTTTTCATTTCATGCATACTGAAGAACAGTATCTCAATCATTTATTTTTTTCATGCTCAGTAATGCCTAGGCCTATAAAACCAGATGCCCAGGCCTTCGGCGCGAACTTGGTTAAGTGATGTGGCAGCTCGGCATTAAATCAATCACCTAATGGATCTTGATTATTCACATTGAGAGTAAAAAAAAAAAAAAAAAAAAAAAAAAAAAAAGGCTCCCAGATCAACAGGTCAATCACACAGTTAGTGACACTGCTAATGATCCAACGAATTAAAAGTGTTTTCTCGACCGGATCTGAAAAAATAACAGACGCTGCAGCTGGAAGCAAGAAGGTGCATGTGGGTTACTTTCATAAAATTAAGTTAAAACCCCCCCTCAAACACGGTTCGCATAGTGACACCAATTCATCTAATCTCCTTCCATTCCCTAAGCTGCAGCAATGAAAAGTGCATTAGCATTCTGGCTTGGCGTGTATATCTAAGTGGCTTAAAAAGTGATTTGAAGTTGATTTGTATATAAAAGGCCCCCTTTATCCGGATTGAAGCTCTAATCTGCTCGGTGTCGCATGACTGCTCCAGGAAACCCGTTTGAGCACCTTCATATAAGGCTGGAGTATAAACGTAGGATGGCTGTCATTAAAGCCTTTTTTACAAAAGCCCACTTCCTTTTACTGTCATCTGAGGGAGAGAGACGGAGAGAGATGGAGAGGAAGGGAGAGAGATTATTCAACCTACAACTGCTGCAGTGACTAATGTGGAACATGCAAATTAGCAGATAAATGTCACATAATGAAACATTCACCCAAGAACCAACATGGAGAAGTTTGGGGACATATAAGCCTGCTCCTAGTCTGGGGTTAGATGGAGATGCCGCAAAGTGGCTCAAGCTGTGATTACACTGGGCTACATGTGCGTCGAGGGAGGTCTGCTGGCCAGATGTTTGGAATGGTTTTTCTTGCTCGTCCCCCTCTTTTCCCGGTTCATCATACATCAAACTTCTGATTGGGGACAGTAATTAATGCCCCCCCCCCACCAAAAAAAAGAAAGAAAAGAAAAAAAAATACTTAAGTAGCCCAGCAGGTAGTGTGAGTTATAGGACAAGTACGAGCTTATTAATGCTTCTTTCTGCATTCAGCTTTTGTTGTGCGTGTGCGCGCGCGTCTTGGGCTATAAAGACTGGTGATAATGGTTTTATTTATTGGGCCTGACCTAAATAAATCTATCTAAATATGAGTAATTCTCATAGAAGGCACATTTTTACCGAGTTATGGTTAATTACATAGATATAATAATAATAATAATAATAATAATAAAACAAGCCTTCACTCGTAAAGGATTCGTGTAAAAGGGAAGGGAATCTACAGAGATGTCCTTAGTCACTGCACATTTTGGGAGCGTGTCTGCAGAAAGGAGGAGGAGATGCGGTTAGGGAGTAGGCTAATCCAACCACCGGGTAAAAAGGGCAGTTTTAGATGGCTCATATTCCGCTGTAACTGTATTGCAGCGTGACACCAGCTTTGAGCAGCGGCGGAGCACCAAACCGGGCGCACCCACAGCATCTGTACCAACACATCACTGCCTCAGGGTCACTTCGGCTTTCTGCAAGACTGGATGTGGAAGCAAGCTCGCGGCCAGTGGGGGAAAAAACATACTCTCAGCTGCTCACTTTTTTTTTTAATTGTTTTTTTGTTTTGTTTTGTTTGTTTGTTTTTAAATAGGGAATCGATTCTGTGATGACCGTGAGATTCCACAAGTAATATGCGCAACACTGTGGATTGCCCTGTTTTTTTCCCCCTCTCTCTCTCTTCCTTTCTCCTTTCTGCCCAGTTGTGTTTCCTTATTCATTGTGCGCCCTATGAAGAGCATTAACTATCCCTCCCTCCAATCCTATTGAAAAGGCGCCGAAAAAAAAAAAAAAAACAGAGGGAGATGAGAGCAGCAAATCCCTTTTTTATTCCCCTCGTAGCGCTCAATAAGAGAAGAATGTGTTGCCTATCAGTCACCGAGGGGATCAAGTCTTCGGGACTGTCCCACGCGTTCAATGCGCCGTGCAGAGCATCACTGAGAGAGACAGAGTGAAGAGGGCTGCAGCAGCAGTAGCATCCTGCCTGGACACTTCACATCATTTAGCAACCTGTCTCCACTCAAGATCCATTTAAGTCAATTAAGGGCTGCCCGCTTCTCTCACCTTTCAAGCCCTCTCACTGGACTGTGGCCTGGTGAGTATATCCACCTTGGAAGCGTTGGTCATTTTAATTAGAATTGAATCGCATATAATTCAGCGGAATTTATATGATGAAAACCTTATTGTGCATGACCACCGCAGAGTAGGATAATAACATAGCTGTCAGACTTGTTATTGTTTTAGAACGATTATTTATGCTCATTTTTATTTATCTATTTAAAAAAAAAAAAATCTATAAAATGTTAAGATCTGTGCTGGACTGTTATATTTGGAACTTGACTACAACTTTGTTTGGACAAAATAAAACCAAAATAACAATAATAATAAAAAGCTGAAATGTGATATTTTCCCTCCTCACATTCGACTTGAGGACACGATGAGGAGTCTGGTGCTGCTGTTGGGGGTGAAAGCCGCTTGCATCCTGCTGGTGTCTTCGCTCTCGGGCACGGGGGCCGTCAACAACAGCGGCCGGTGGTGGTGAGTTGCCCGGATGCTCTGTGTCCTGCCGCTGAAGACTCCAGTGCAGCGCTGCTTTGACCGGGGAAGACCAGTCAACGCAGCGTTTTATTGGGCGACCGCAGCCCCGAAGTAATGTGTTAGTTTTGGCACCGTTCACAACTTCTGTTCAGCCTTTGAAAAAAAACAAATCAAAAAAAAAAAAAAAAACAAAACCCAAAAAACCACACGATATTAAAGCTTGTGGGTTTTTTTCGCTGTCGTTTCCAAATAACGCCACGTGAGCTCCACTGTAAACTATTTAACTTTTATACTTAATGTCACTTGAATAAAATTAGCTACAGCAGACTATCTATTTAACAATAAACGAATTACATTTGTAATAATTACAGTTTTACCTTTTATTTGCGGTAGATTTAATTGACTCCCTCTCTCTGCTCCCCTGTCATTTGGGCGGTGTGGTTTGAACACCAGACAACATTTTTCAGTCCAATGTGGGATAAATTAAATATGGATTTAATTCATAGCTGAAAGGAATCATACAAGAGCTTTTACCCACGGTCCTGTTGCTCTAACACTGTACATCCCTCTGTCCATACAGCGACCTGAAACTAAAACAGCCAGTTGCACAATATTTTGTTCAAGAAAACAACGCTACAATTGGATCTGTGTAGTTTGCATTTGTGGGATTATTGTCTTGCTTGTTTAAAAAAAATCATAAACTGCGGGTTGGGTTTGTTGAGGGAATGATTTCACTGAAGTTTTAGTCTTTTTTTTTGCGGTGTCATCAGATGGACAGTATTTGCGCACATGCGTCCGTGCGTCCACAAATATTTAAAATGTCATCTGAAATCCAAGAAAACTAGAGAGAGGGGAAGAAAAGAAAAGAGACACGGCAGAGCAGTGGAATGACGAAAACATCCAAAAGACGACATTATTATTAATGTCCCACACAACTGTCTGGGTCAGCCGTGCAACTGGCCAAGACTCGGCCGCTTTTACGGATCACCGCGCTTTAACAGGAGACACAGCCATTACGCTACACGTGAATCCAAAATGTTGACACAGAAAATCTCACAGAAATTGCCAGCAGATAAAGTGGGAAAATGACAGCCTGCAGTCTGCGTAGTAGGGAAACACCAGAAAGGCGAAACCTGATCACCAAAGGGTGCATTTAATCTCTGATTCAAACTTTGGATGAAACCTAAGGCGCACAGGTGTCACGTTTGGACACAGACATGAACAGCTTAAAAACAAGAATATTTTCTGATATCATGTAGCAGAGGTACAACATCAATAGAACTGAAAAGTAACCTTTAGTAGACTATAGCCAATAGGATTTTTTTTCATATTTTAGGCCAAGAGCATTTAACATGTACAGCATGTAATCTTTTTGTTTAAAGGCCTACTGGTTGGTGGCTTTGGACATTTTGATAGAAGGGACAAAATGAGATCAATGGTCTGTCTAAGCACAAAGCCTAGATGACTAGAAGGTTGTAGTTCACTTCTCTTCAGCATCTGGTTAATTCACACAGACACAGAAGAGCAGATGGACAGATGATGATGAAGAAGTGATGTTTTATGGGATAATACAGATGTGTACCTGTTAGGAAATGTGCAAAACCCCTCAGCTACTGATTCTCAATGTATGATATTGTTTTTATCCTGATGAATATTTGACCTGAATATTTTGATAATTAAACATAAATATTCTGATAATTAAATTTACAGGTAATTCTAGGGCCAAGTGATTTTTTAACCTATCCATAGGTGAAAACACCAGTTTCATGTTATTTGCCAAACCAGAAACCTGCATTTGAGACTTACTGTCTCCCCATGGTCCTGGAACAGCATGTGTCACTGTTTGTTACTGCAGTAAATAACAAAAGCTGTAATTTTAAAGGCACAACACTGAGATGCCAAGACACATCAGTTTGAGAATTTAGAGCTACATGCATAAACTGCCAGCTCCTTCACTCTGACTTCCCTTGTCCTTCTGTTGTGCCAGGGGTATTGTCAATGTGGCCTCCTCATCCAACCTCCTCACCAATTCCAAGAACGTGCAGTTGGTCCTGGACCCAAGCCTGGCCCTACTGAGTCGTCGCCAGCGCCGGCTGATTCGGCAGAATCCTGGCATCTTGCATGCCATTGCTGCTGGGCTGCACACAGCCATAAAAGAGTGCAAGTGGCAGTTCCGCAACCGCCGCTGGAACTGCCCGACCACCCACAGCCCAGCAATTTTTGGCAAAATTGTCAATCGTGGTGAGCCTCTCTTGTCTTTCCCATCAGGCAATATTTGGACAATTTTGGGCAGGATGTAATGGAATCTCTTGTACACATTTTAATGGCTTTTGTCTCTAAATATTTTTGTTCAATTTAGGCAAAAAATTGGCAAATCTTAGTCTAAAAGGGTGGATCAACCTCTGATGGGAAGTTTTGATGTTGTTTTTTCAGGTTGCCGAGAGACAGCATTTGTATTTGCCATTACTAGTGCAGGGGTGACCCATGCTGTGGCTCGTTCATGCTCAGAAGGGGCTATTGAGTCGTGCACATGTGATTACCGCCGCCGAGGTCCTGGAGGGCCAGACTGGCACTGGGGGGGGTGCAGCGACAATGTGGACTTTGGCCGGATGTTCAGCCAGGAGTTTGTGGACTCAAGCGAGAGGGGCAGAGATCTGCGCTACCTCACCAACCTACACAATAACGAAGCTGGAAGAATGGTAAGGATTTGACTCAAACATGCTATAGTTTTTTGTTTTTTTTTGTCATAAATACCAAATGCTACAAATGCATTTGTGATGTCCTCTTTGTGTACAATTTCATTAATCACCTTTGGTTGTCCTCTATGCAGACTGTGTCATCAGAGATGCGTCAGGAATGTAAGTGCCATGGCATGTCAGGCTCCTGCACCGTACGTACCTGTTGGATGCGCTTGCCTAGCTTCCGTACAGTGGGAGACTTCCTTAAGGACCGATTTGATGGAGCATCCAGAGTTGTTTATGCCAACAAGGGAAGCAACCGTGCCTCTCACCGAGCTGACCCCCGCCATCTGGAACCCGAAAACCCAGCTCACAAACCCCCCTCTGCCATGGACCTGGTCTATTTTGAGAAATCACCCAACTTCTGCTCCTACAATGGAAAAACTGGCACTTTGGGAACCTCTGGGAGAACATGCAACAGCTCCTCACCCGGCTTGGATGGATGTGAGCTTCTATGCTGTGGACGTGGGTTTAAGACCCGGACTGAAACTGTGACTGAACGTTGCCACTGCACCTTTCACTGGTGCTGCCATGTCAGCTGCTTAAACTGCACCAGTACGCGAACGTTACACCAGTGTCTATGACCACAGGTGGAAAACCAAGTGAATATTTAGGCATGTATGAAAGGCAAAGAATAACTTCTTAGCACAACAGATAGTTGGCTGAGAAGGAATCCAGCAGCCAGGTGGTTTGAGATGTTAGGTAGAAGCTAGAGAAGCCTCAACGCGGGTAAACTGATACAGGGACAAAAAATTCAATCAGTGTTTTTTACAGGGAGGAAAGAAAAAAAGCACAAATACACAAACAGGTCCTTGCCTTGAAGCTTAACAGTATTAAGAGGGTATTTAAATACTACAACCATCCATGTAGAATGGAAATCATCCACATGCCTCAAGTGTTTACACTGTGGAAAAGAAATAGAAGAGGACAAAATGATGTGGAGAATAGGTTACTGTAACCAGGTACTACAAGAAACCTCTTACCCCCATCGAGGGCAGAAAGTGGACACAATGTTTCGCAGATGTTTCTGTGGCCAGAGAGCCACAAGCATGTTCTCTCATAAACTCATAAACGACAAGAGGGAAGTTATTATTTTTTTTAAATCTCTGTTTGGTTTTCTTTTGCTGAAGTTTGGCTTCTTTCACATGAAACTGTGTGAAGTTTATCTCCGGGGATGGGCTGTCTGCTCCCAACTTCTGTACTTAGTCCCTGAACGCAGCCCAAACACTTATATTTTCCTTACCGCATCTGCCCTTTTTATTTAGATTTCTCTGGAGTTGAATACACCTCAACCCTGATTTGCCACTCTGACTTACCACAGGATGGTCCTGATGTTACATGACTGGGACCAGTGTTCGCCAAGGAAAATAAATTCTGACAGAACAAATTTTACTGAGGCAAAGTAATTTGAATGTACTATCAATACACTGAATATTGCGACATGACCCAATGCAGTTTGGCGAATGGTCGGGTCAATATTAAAAAAGAAAATTATTTGAATGTGACCTGCATGCTCTCAAAATTTAAACTGATACCAATCTTAGATGTACATTGAAGTAACAAAAAGACACTCAATTCTTTATTAACAAATGAGTGTAGAATTGAAGTGGTCCAGGTTTAAAGAAGGCAAATGTTAGGCTAGGTTGTAAAAAGCAGCTAAGTCAAACATTTTATTTTGAAGAAGCCTCTGCAAAGGAAATTATACTGTACATGAGCTAAGAGAACCAAAATACTGTAAATATTAAAATATATGAATATATTTATATTACCATCCCTTACAAGTTTGCTGAATGATACATGCACATGTCAGTGGCTGGAGAATATGCTATCATTAGTGTCAGGAGATGTTTTGATCTGATGCCTTTTTCTATTTTGGTGTGATGTAGCTGACAGAAAACCAACTCTCACTAGAAACAGAACATTGTCACTTCTTTACTTGTTTTCCGTAAAAACACTTATGTTTGGTCATGCACTGAATATTTACCTTTCTTTTAATTACTGTAAATATGAAATATTTATTTCTTGGGATTTTTTATACTGTCATAGAGATGTATGAGAAAATGTTTTTAGATTTTAATCAAAAGATTTAGGTTCCAGTTGGTTTTGTATTGTATTATAGAACAATAAAGTCTATATTTTCAATTAAGTTGCCCTCCTGAATCTATCAAAAGATGCTATTATGCCTGTTGTAGTTTCTGTGTTTGAGATAGTTTTGACAACCAACCAAGTGAACATATAAGCCTGTCCATGGGTGTCCTTTGCTTAATCCTATTACCATCACCAAAGCAGCCTCTTTCCTCAGCTCACAAATCATCCCTGCATCTGTGCTCCCAACCACAGAGACGGCCCCAGCTTATCCAGCCACATACCTTATTTTATACAGGATTTTACTGCATTGAATGTTTTGCTTCATTTGTTTAATGTTGGAAAGAAATAAAGAAATAATATGAAAAATAATGAAAACTTAGAGTCTCCCCCAACCCCTGGCAACCTGACTAACCACGGGAGTTTGGAAGGCTTTGCACTTTCTCTTCAGCCTACCACAGCACAGGAGCAGCCAGGGTCATCCAGACAGACCACAGTGGAGACACAGTAAGGCCACCAACACACACTAAAAAAATCCAAAGGTCCTGACAACAGAGCAACAAGGTTGTAGCTATAAGGGCAGACAGGGGGACAGGCACAGGCATGAGAAATTCTTTGAATTATACAACAAGGAGCTGCTTTTCCTGTGGCATAAAAATAGAGCAAGGGGTTAAGTTATAAATTGTGTGGAGATTCAGCATCTAAAAGCTTGGAGTTTAATTCTCTGGAGAAAATAGGACCAAAATGCTGTAAATTAGGCGGCCCAATGAGGCTGATGGCATATGAAAACAGAAAGATGAGAAGTAGAAATTTTATATTGATCATAGAATCGTACATCTATGCAAAACTAATATTCTGTCTCTAATCACAGGAGAACATGGGTGAACACACTCTAAATCATGATATAGCTTTCAGTATAATATGACAAATGGAGAAAAAAGTTAGGAGTGGGGACAGTAGAAGCACAATTTGGCTTGAGAGAGAAATGATGTGCAAACATGCATCATAGAAAGAAACAAAAGAAAGAGAAAGTGGCAGACAAAAAAAGAAGAGGGAAGCCAGGGTTCAAATCCCAGGCGTGAGAGTGAGGTGGGAGAGTTGGTAGAGAGAGTGAGTGGAGGGGGTGCTGCCTGTGGGAGTGCTGAGGAGTCAGTGATAATTAGCTCAATTAGTGACAAAGGCAGTGTAATAAATACCGACTTAGTGTCTGGGTTCCTGCTGGCCTCTCTCTGCGCAGCCTGCGATGTGGCCCTGGCCTGACGGACAATTCATTAAACTGACAAAATACCCCACCGTCCAGGCGTGACGCAGCGAGTTAGCCCCCTACAGGCCCAGCTCATTGTTCTAATTGTCTGGGCTGGAGTCACTTTGTGGCCGCCTCCTCCTTCACCCACCCCGCCTTCACACTCTGCCTTCAGAGAACCCATGGAGTTAATGCCCCTACCTTACTCTGTAAGTAGGTGATCGGCAGGTTGGGGAAAAAAAAGCAGTAAGAGCTCCTTGGGGTGGGTGACTGGTGGGGGAGGCAGTGGGATTAGCGAATGGAGGTTGCCTGGGAGTGCTGGGAGCAGCACCGATCGGAATGTAGGAGAGATGAGTCCAGAAGCTCGGATGCGGGACAAAGCGAGAGTTAATAAGGAAAGATTGAAGGGGCTGGCGACAATGGGCCGCCACCCGAGTCGAGATGAAATTGCTTCCGAGGATTATTGGGAGACGGTGTGAGCGTTGTAGGCTTTTTGTGTGAGTGTGTGTTTGGTTGGGCATTTGTGTGTTTGTGCTTCAGTGTGTGTGCAGGGGCAGGGGGAGTGCTGGATTGATGGCTGCCCCTCTGGTTGGGGAGCAGGGGACCAGAGGAGGCTAACCGGCTGTTCCCACAGTCTGTTCTGCTGCAGCCACCTTTGACACACGGGGCTGCCAGGCGGCGAGCAGGCAGCCATGGTAAGAAGGGCACAAACAAAAACAACAGCTTCACTACACAAAAGTCACTGTCTATGGAAGGCCAGCGGAGAAGCACAGGGTAGAGGTGAGAGGGTGAGGAGGGAAAAAAGGAAGCAGAGCAGCAAGTATGACAGGGAGAATAAAAGAAAAGATATAGAGATGGCACTAAATTGTACAGTTACCTCATTTTTGGTTTAGATCTGGCCATCTTATGTATTACCAAAATCTCAAGATGTTAGAACAAAATTCTTGCATCAATAGGTACTTACTTTCTAGACTGACAAGTCAAAGAAAAAAAAAATTCTGGGTTTATTTAATATTACATGATCAATTACTTTTTCATTTTAGCAGCAAAACAGCTTTGTTGAACCATTATCTGGTCTTTATAGGACCCCTAACTTCAGGAGCAAGATAACAAGAGGAAAGGGCCAAGGTTAATAGAACAATTTAGCAGGGGTGTTCATGATTGAAGCTTGAGCAAGGAAACTGTTTTCACTCGCCCAAATTGTTCTTCTTACAATAATGTAGCAATATGCTCAATCACCAGAGAACATGCAGAGAAGATGATATGGCATAATGAAAGCACAGCAGCTACATATTAAAATTCCTGCTAAATTGTGGAAAAATGTTTGCCCGTTGGGTGGAGTTGGCTTTAATTTGAAGGGTGTATGATAAAGAATTTAGAACTGGGTTTGGGTCACCGCACTCAATGATAGGCTGCTCACAGTGGTTTTGATGGACAATGCGGCGTGGCTTGGATCTGGCACACAATACTGACTTGATTTCCATGCCCCAACATTTTATTGTAATCCTAGCAGTCAATTATGGGCCAAGTTCCAAGTAATTAGTTATATTGTTATGACAGGAACACCTTTATACTGCTCATGTAATAATGAGAAGAATTTATTTTGGTGCCATTAAGTGACCACAGGGCTATTATGTAATAAGATATACATTTGCAGCCTCATCCGACACATATTCCATAAAGAATTATATTCGACTAAACCTCATGTTAAGTTACAGAAAACTACCAAGTGGATTAAATATTGGTCAATCCAATGGGTCAAATTTACTCAATCACAATTCAGATTTCTATGAAACAATGAAAAGAGCATGAGTGTGCGTATGTGTACATATGAGTGTGAGTTTGTGCACATACTCAGGCCAGCGTGTGTGGGTGTGTGGATGGCAGCTGGGAGGCAGACACGGTCCAGGAGAATCATCCCCTAGCAACTGACCTTTTCAGCAGATGGCAGTTCCAGAGTAACAGTCACCCAGCATCACAATGGCCGTGGCCTCCTAACATCTCCATCACTTCATCATCTACCGGCCTGACACAACCTGTCACACAGGAGAGAGGGAAGATTGCATATATCCCAGCAAATGTATGCATGCATGCACAGAATCACTGAAGTATCCTTTCTGTTTTTTAATCCTCTCGCTTCAAGTCCAAAACATTCCACACACACACACACACACACCAGTTTGGGTCTGAGCTTGAGTCTTCTCATGTTCTTGAGGGTGTGCAGCAGGGCAGTCAAAGAGATGAGAGGAGGATAGATTTAGGAGAGACACAGCGGACGCTCACTGCTGTCCGCAAACCTCCAGACACTCTCAAACCACTGTTTTCCGTTGTTGGGTTTTCTGCACATAGTGAATCAGGGTGGGAATGTGGACAGACCACTCGACCACGGTGAGCAATCAGTATGATGTCTGTGGTCAGGCTCTGTGCCCCTGTGGAGCGAGATTTAGAGTGCGCCCTGCAGTTAAGGTGGGAGGGATATAACTTTGCGGTGTTTGTGCGTGCATGCATGTGTGGGTTTGTGATATGTCAGCACACTTCACACGTGTATAAAGATGTTCTGAATTGTAGTCTCCTGTATATGAATACAGTGAATCTGCAGGGGGTAATAATGTTTTCAGTTATCAAAACCCCCGTTCCAGCATCTGCACAGAATGACCTCTTGGTTGTCTTGGATTGATGGGCTCTACTTTGTGGGCCCACTTAGATAAACACCTTATCACAATTAAGTATCACCTCCAACTAAATGCACAAGCGGTCTTTAGTTCATTGCAAACACTCAATGGTCAGCTTTAAGTACCATTTGACAAAAGATTTAGAAAGCACAAGCAATAATTTGATGAGAACAATTATCCAACAAGAAGCTGGAACTCCACAATCACACATCTGTGAATGATTAACCTGGCAAGACCAGACAAGTGACAACAAACAGATAAAGTGACATGTCAAATTTGGTTCCACTGGGATTAAGTGTTTTAGTTGGAAAACTATGTGTCAGAGTGCGACTTTAAACCACTGTATATTCTAGGGTAGAGCTTATGCTAGCAAACACTGTAAGTCCTCCTGTAAACAGAGCTGAAATGACAGGGAGGGACTTTGACCAACACTGGAATATGTTTACAGACATCTGACAATGTATGGGTCCAGCACAGCAACATTTCAACCCAAAGATCCACATGAAATATGAGCATAAACAGTGGAATCTGTGTGACACAGCATAAGCCTGTGCATAATTTCACCTGTCAGCAAGGATGAAACCTGCATTTGTTAAAATCAAACAGACTGGTTAGTGATGAATTGCAACAATATGTGTTTGGTGATCTTGAATTTTAAGACTTGACTTTATCAAAATGTGTCTTTGTGAAGCGGTCTAACACTGGATTTGATTGAAAGATGTTTTTGCATAGCACTGTGTATTGTTTTATTTACCTTGATCATTTGTGCTACACTGTGAAATATGACTAACAAGTCAAAATGACTGGTATATGTTGCGCTTCACCAGTAGTCTGAACAGTTTCTTTGCAGCTGACCCACCTTGACATTATCTGGACTAAGACTTGCCATCTTTAGTCAAAAAAACAGCACTGAGAAATTTCTGGAGGAATGGGGGCCATTATCTCTAATCTGCTAATACTGTTGGAGACAAAAGGAGAAATGCTCAGTTTTTGGTTTTAATTACAAGCTGTGTTTTACAGCAACAGTGGGCGAAGGCTCAGCACTGACACAGCAGTAGAGGAATGTTTATTTGCTGCAGTTTAGGAGCTAAGTGGCTATGACACATTCCTGTGTCACTGGCTGTCCCGTGCATAGACACACTATTGCATTCACACACTGGCGCCCCATGTGTTAGTTCACAACTTTACAGACATACACAACTATTCCCTTCTATCTTGTCCTGCACACGTCCACAAAATGTGGCACTTCTGGAATCTGTAACCATGCCCAATCCGTGTGCTCATTCATGGCAACTTGGTGTGACACAACTCACTAGGCCTAATACTTCCTGTGTGTCACTGTGTGTGTGTGTGTGTGTGTGTGTGTGTGTGTGTGTGTGTGTGTGTGTGTGTGTGTGTACACAGTTTTACAGCAATGACTTTAATATGAATTATTCACGCCTTACTTGAGCATTATGGGAATCCCTGCCCACAAAGTGTGCTAATGTGCATGCTACTATGTGTGTGTGCTCACTTACACATGCACACATGTCTGTGTGACTGGCTGTGCACACCTCTTCATATTTCCCTCTGCAGTTCTATCCATTATCCCCAGCATTTGGCAGCCAAACCCTGTAAAGAAGACATTTCTCTTGGCAACTGTTTTTTAAAGGCAGTGACACAGGGGACAGCCAACCACAGGAGCCACACATCTTCCAATCTACATGCATACTGAGAACTGCTTGCATAACAGAACCACCCCAGTCTCCTTCTCTCCTCTCTCTCTCAAAACACACATTTTCTTTCTCTGTGTCCCACTCATACTAACACACACATGCGATACTGCTCCCACCCACCCTTGTCTCTCTGTAATATACTCACCCAAGTTTTGAGGCTAATCACTTCCAGAGCCAGAGCTATCCTACAAGCAGTGCCAGCAGCCTTTCAATACATTTTGCACCCTAAAAAGTTCCCTTTGGCCTCTTAATGAATACTGTGAGTGTGGTACATGGGCTGTATAGAGCTACACTGCAGAAGCTGCACATGCTGTGATTTTATGTACAATGTGTTTAATTTAGTGACATTATTTTGTTGACATGCATGTGCCTAAGGTGCAACGTTAAATAATGAAAACTACTCTGTAACTGTCATTATTTGGGATGCTACAACTAAACTATCAAAAATGCTTTGAGGGCACTAAACCCCCAATGCTGTCTTGCAGAGGAGATTCATTTGCAACCTGAATGCACATGAAGGTGTCCTGAGTTGACACTCAACTGGTGCAAAATAAACACACTCTTTGTATAAATGAACACCACAATAAGTGCATTAACTAGTATCACATGTATATTATATCCCATTCAGGGAACAGCTACAGTGAGCAGCTTCTCTGAGCATCAAACATGTGGGGAGACATATTTGTTTTGCTTGGCTGTTAGTCATAAAGTTTTCTGACATCTGGATCATCTAAAAGACAAATGGGTGTGTTAGCTTGATAGAATAATTGTTCTGATTTTGATGGGCTACCAGTTAAACATTTTTCTAGCAGCCAGAGACTTTCCATCATAAATTATGTTGGATATAAACAAGCTTGTTTCATTATAGCTCAATTCACTTTCTAAGAGACAGATTGATGATTTGGCTTATTAAAAAATGGGGATGGGGATGAAATATAATTCAGGTGAATTGTACACTGTTTTGTCCATGCATTAGTCCAGGTATAATTGTGTGTAAGTACTAACTTGTGTTTGCACCACTGGTGTGTGGAGACTTTTGTTTAGGGGGTCTCCTTTTATAGTGGGCTTCTGTCCCCAGAGACCCTTCCTTCTTCATCTTCAAGGTTGTCCAGCATTTGGCACATTTCTCCGAGATCCTGGAAGAGAAATGATAAGGATAGTAGATATTTATCTCCACAGTGAAATTAAACTCCCACTTTTGACCTCCTCTGTCTGTTTATGAATCAGTTCTGAGGAAAGGGTGCTCAACACAGACACACCTCATTGGGAATTTAACTCAAAACCTTCTGACTAATGAGCCACCTTTTAGTCAACTCATTCAACTTGTATAAATTTCAACTGTCAACTGTGACTACTGAACCCATTCTACATCAACCTGTATTTCAATTTAATCCAAATTACAGCAATCTGCAAATCTAATCCCCAACAGAGCCGATTTCAGCAGAAGAGCTGGTGTTGTTTTGAAGGCAAAGGGTGCTGACAATAAATATTGATTTGATTTAATTAATTTTTTTGTATGAAGTTAATAATTTTTTTTAAACTACTTGAATAATAAATAAAATTAAAGTCATGACATTATTTTTGAAAACATCCTTTCTGTGCTTAGTTCTGTAGTTAGTTCCTAGCATTGTATTTGCCCCTGTGTGCCCTAACCCGCTGCCTGAAGACAGCACTGAGGGCATCAGTGCTCACAGCAGGGCTGACTTAGAAATTGTAAACGGCTGCCATCTAGTGGCGTTAGGGTCAAATTACAACGTTACAGATGACTCCCAACAAACAGAGTAAATTACAATAAAATCGCCAAAAAACATTTTAATCAGACGTGTACATTTTGGAAAGGAACAATGGGTTATGTAACAATGTCAAACCGTGTCCAAACGATTTGCTAAAATCCAAACACCCACGACCACAGGCTTTATAATCAGTCAAATCTCCCAGAAAATACAAAGTTGCCCAATTTAAATACTTTTATATGGTAATAATGCAAACACGCTAACCTTTACAGACGATAATTAAACGGTTAGTGCGACAATGGCTACTCCATTGTTACCAGTTAGCCAACTGGAACCGTTGGTACTAGCCAGGTATGCTAAAGTAGGTTAAGCTAGTAACGCTACTTCAGCTAGTTAAGATCCACGTTTGAGCAGGTGACAAAAACTGTCTTTATGTCTGTAAGTTTGCTAACTAATGCCAGTAAGTTTCAAATACTGTCACTCAGAATATGACAGATTGACAAAACATCTTATTCAATGCCAGATGTTTTAATTGGAATAACTTCCATGGAGTTAGCTCGCTAATGGGGGAGATAGTCCCCTACTTCAGTAGTTGGTTGTTTAACAGCCACGCAAACTAAAACTGAGGTCTGTCTGGTTTCATGGCGGCAGTGTTGAACGTGCAGTGCAAGTTTTCCATTAGTGTTTGTTGACGACCGAGGGAAAAACCACAGAAACTAAATGATGACTGTACCATGAAGTGCGGTGGAGTCACTGTGAACATCAGTGAAATGGCTGTTGCTGCAAGGCTGCGGGACATCACTGAGTCCAGGTCAGAGGGTGAGTGGCTGATCATCGGCTTATTGCAGACCTTTGGTGGAAGATACGAGCATATGCAAAAGTATGGGCACCCCTGGGCGAACTCTACTTTTAGCTGATTTTGAAAATGTGTGAACAGCCTCAGCTTCAAACAGATATCAGCAAACTCTAGCTTTAAATGTCCTGCAGTCAGTCAAGAGCAAACAGAGAAGGGACCAACTTCTACAACAGGACAATTTTACAAAACAGACCCCAAAAACCACAATGAACTACTTCAAGAAATACAAGATGAAGCCTCTGGAAAGGCCCTGACTTGAATGTCATTTCAAATCTGTGGGTAGATCTTAAACATGCTGAGTGTGCAAGACAACCTAAAAATATCACAGAGGGTGATCTACAGGAAGAGTTGGTGAAAATCCTTAAATAAACAATAGAAAGTCTCTAGCTTCTGCAAAAAGCATTTGCAAACTGTTATGTAGGCCAAAGTGGGGGTGATTAAGTGCAGACTTAGTATGGTGCCAAATCTTTTGCAAATGCTTCAATCACTGTTGTTTCTATTTTGTTCCTTTTATATATATATATATATATAT